>OX352290.1:32071529-33271529 GCA_947086415.1 Pammene aurita | reverse complement strand
GATCTAAATGATAAAGGTGACCAAAAGTACTCTTCGAGGAAGGATGCAACCACACCGAGGTAAGGCTCTTCGAGATTAGAAAGGTATCGGGAAACAATTGATAGACATGCGAAGTACAGAAGGTACAGCCAGCAATAAGAGTGTGTACCACATTTTAGGCAATTACTTGTTTATGTCCGCTGTGAGAGCTGTCAATTTTCCTGGCCGCTGCACGTCTATCAACTCTTCCTCTAACCGTTTATAACAAGTCCCAACTCGGCGCAGTTGCGTTTTTTGACGAAGAAATCTGTTAAAGGCCTCCCGATTGCATCATCGGATCCTTTTCATGTTATATACTATTACCTTTTCCCGAAAATTACGCAAATGCACTAAATTTTAACGCTGGTCCCCTCTACACTCTGTGACGTAATTCAAGTCCAACAACATATCCACACTCGGCTACTTTTCGCTTATATTGTATTTTTCTGAACAAAGGTAAAAGAAATTGCTGTTTTAGGTACATTAGTGGATTAGAAATACCAGTAAACACATTACACCAGTAATATAAATACCAATTTACAATAAACACCTTATATCAGTGTGGTCTCTTTTTCGGGTTCCGTACCCAAAGGGTAAAAAACGGGACCCTAATACTAAGACTCTGCTATCCGTCTGTCTGTCTGTCTGTCTGTCTGTCTGTCTGTCTGTCACAAGGATGATATACGAGTAGACATCTATCATCCTATCCATGTCTATATCATCCTTGGTTTGTCACCAGGCTGTATCTCATGAACCGTGATAGTTAACAGTTGAAATTTTCACAGACGATGTATTTCTGTAGCCGCTTTAACAACAAAAACTAAAATCCAGAATAAAATAAATATTTAAGGGATACGGTTAGGATACGATTTGACATGGCCAGTTTTCATTACATCAGTCATTTTATAAAGTTATTCAACATACATATATATATATATATATATATATATATATATATATATATATATATATATATATATATTTTAATTCTGATAAAAACTGGCCAAGTCAAATCTAACCTACTTTAAGATATCACATTTTTAAATAACAGCAATTGTTATAGGTATCCAATAAAGCAAAGAAATAGAGTTTAATACTTGTTCATAATGTTATTTTGTTCCTATAAATACATATTTGGATTTTGCATAGAACTTGGCACTCATTTAGATCTCCATTCTTTTTGCGGCGAAGCCCGCCAAGCATAATTTTTGTATTGAACTTGGCTCTCCTTTTTTACATTTATCTTTTTGGTGGGATATCATTACTTTTTGTAAAGAAAACTAGGCAGGTATTGAGATTTAATATTTTTTCTTGCGTTTCCGCTGCATAATTTTCTTTTTTATGCTATTGTCTACATTCTCTCGCGCGCCGCCGACGACACACCGTTGGCCGGCCGTTTAGCGCGTATTACAAGTTTTTTGTATGGGGACACCACTTATTATTTGACTTAACTTTATTTTTATATTTATAGCAAATATAATAATACATATATTGGGATAGTTTCAAATATCTGCTTGTAACGGTTCCAATGATACAATTAAATTTTCTTTTGTATGGGGACTCCCCCCTATTTTTTAACTTTTTTTATTTTTAGATTTTTTCCTACGCTTACACACAATTACCGAGCTGGATTCTAAATTTCATCCTTCTAGGTCATCTGGAAGTAGGTTAGGTTTAGGTACTATATGTCAGTCAGTCAGTGCTAAAATTTACGACTTTTTGACCTTCATATCTTTATAACCGATTGAGCTAGCTTCATGAAATTTGGGCTTCTAGATGTCCTTATGGATATAATTAAACACACGTAGTTTTATGTGTTAACGTTACAGAGGTTTTGAGTTATAGAAGGGTCAAAAGTGGCACCAAGTGGTTCGTGTAATATACACTTGGCGCTGGCTAGCCAGTTCCTTTGCTTGAACTTGGCTTGACACGCTGCCGCGTGTCTAGATAATTACATTCCTACTTAATTTTACGAGTTCTTCTCTGTACATCTCTTGTTCTATCGTTTGCCCGGCTTGGGGTCCGCTCGACAACCTAATCCTATGAATTGGCGTAGGCACTAGCTTTTACAAAAGCGACTGCGATCCGACCTTCCAACCCAGAGGGGAAACTAGGCCTAATCGGGTTTAGGTCCGGTTTCCTTACGATATTTTCCTTCACCGAAAAGCGACTGGTGAATATCTAATGATATTCCGTACATTAGTTCCGTAAAACTCAGTGGTACCAGCTCTCTCAGTGGGTTTGAACCCGAGACCTGCAGATTGAAAGTCTGACGTCTTACCTACCGCCAGGCTACCAGCGCTCTTCTCTGTACATAGGAGTAGTGTAGATAATCTAACCCATAAGTGTAAACACTTGTGCAAGCAATCTGCGAGTGTGAGCTGGCAACATCAAAGTCCCCGGAGGCAGGTAACACTCGAGAAATGCAGTTCCGATATGAAAGCGCAGGTCTCAATGCACTAGACAACTTGACTGCCCGAGGATATACAAACCTGGATGTGCCTTAATGTTGCATTATTAAAATTACGTATAGTTTGTTACCTAATAGTATTTTGTCTACACCCATATCATAAATCCTCTATTCTGCGTTGCGGCACGTGATGGGTCATCGCTCATTATAGTTACCCCTTCCGCTTATCGAAAAATATGCACTTGTAGTTTTGCCTACAAAGTCTTAATTCAAGCATTGAAGTCGACGAGTAGAAAAATATTATTAAGTACCTACCCAAAAGTAATAAAAAAAACATTTCATCAGCTTATCGCTTGACTCTGTAGTCGTGTATTCATGTCGTGATCGTCTGGCGTCTTCTGGATAGTATAACTTCCTTCCATCGATCGATTACTGTTCGTGCCCTGATTCTGTACCACGTCATACCTAAAACCCGTGGTGTGTTCCCATCAGTCCCCGCCTCGATCGCGCGCAGTATAATGATCGCAGGACCGATCGGAATGATTCCCATTAAAAAAACCTATGCCCGTCTGTCCCTAGTAGGCACAGCTCCTCCTTTATTTAGATTATTTCTTGATTATCGGTCCCAGCTAACCTTTTGCTATTACTAGACAGCCTATTTTTCGCTAGAGAGTATCACACGGCTCTTCCATTCCAGTTACATCTCGCTGCAATCCCATCGCAATATCTGCAGAGTTTTTGGCCGCGGCGTCAAGTGCTGGCAGCCGCCCAGCTGCGTCATCCATTAGTGCATCTTAGCGAGATCCGAATTGTTATTATTTACACTTCTCACTTGCGAATAGTAGTATCTAATATCAAAACAAAATGGAGTTCGTCTAATACAAAAGAATGACACATTTATATTTATATTAATAATTATTACATGTTTACTTCTAATGATTAATTTTAACAAAAATATTATCTTCTTTATAATTTTCAAAGTGTTAATTTTATGTACTTTAATTGCATTAGTGTAGGATATTTTCATTAAAACTCAAAATATTATTATATTAGTGTAAAACAGTGTTGAATGTGACTAGTAAAACCTCCGTATAACCCACAAGGAACTAAAGTTCGTGATGCTTCATAAATCTTACAAATGAAATTTAATGAAGTGATTGTACAGTCACGTCTGAAAATATGGATACATTTAACGTGACAAAAATATGCAGCCACGACTCTATAACCAAGGCGTAAAGCCGTGGATGCATGTTTCTAACACACTCAATGTATACATATTTTTATAAGTCTCCGTACGCTTATTTTTGTCATTTCATCAAGTTGTCGAGCATAACCAATATAACCATTTGCAATACCTGTAGGAAGCCTTAGCAAGATTATAAGACATTCAATCGGACTTGTCCAATCCATGTTCGTGACTATATTAGTCTCTGTTTCGATAGGTATTTCGAATTGCTGATTGGCAGATTGACAGAGGACAATCGAGGCACGTTCGACACGCAACACCGTGTGTGTCGTTTTTGGCCTAAGAGTGAAAGAAAATTGTTAATTTGTTTTCCGATTTGATGCTGTTTTAGGTCTGAAAAGTTTTATGACAGTACAATTATCCGCTATTTCTTGATACATTAAAACCTGAATCTATAAAAACGATGAGACAATCGCAGTATCATGACTTTAATCACCATCGAGATTTTATTGTCATAAGGCGGGGTTGCGTATTCCTAAAAGGTCGAAAAATTCTATTAGTGAAAAAACCCGCATAAAATGATATTTATAAGATAGTTTGAAGTATTAGTAATAAAAAAAAACTTTTGAACCATATTTATTATTATTTAGTAAGTACTTACCCAAAAATACGATTCTTACAGAAAGTGTCCTATGAAGTTTGATTTATAGGTCATGTTTAAAAATCCATACTAAATTAAATTTTACCACTATAGTAATGATTTTTTGATTATGATAGAAATATAGTTTAATTTTGTTATGGTAATATTTTTAGGGCTAAATATGTATAAGGTTTTTCTAGAAAAAGTAAATGTAACCGTGTTTTCATAAAAAAAAACTGGCATAAGATCAGAAGGTATTTTGTCTATTATCCGAGATGAATCTTCGATTTTACTTCATTGGCCGTCTCAGACATGCATTATCAGTATATATTTATTTATTTATACTTTATTGCACAATAATACAAAGTACAAAGGGTGGACTTAATGCCAGAAGACATACTCTTCCAGTCAATCATCAGGCCAAACAGATAAAAACAATAGTGCGGGGAACAGGTATATAGTCAATTGAATTTTATTCAAATTTAATAAGAATTGTTACCCTTTTTTGCGTTATTTGGAAATGAACGGTACATCTAACTGGAAAATAAGGAAAGGCGTTCCATGACAACCAATTTTTCTCATATTTTACTCTTTAAAATGTAATATTTGCTCCATTGGCCGTCTAGATAAAGAAACATGCATCAATAGTTGATTTAAAAAACTAAGTAATTTTGCCCTAGCCTTCGAAGAAAATGAAGCATTTCTTGAAATTCGCGCGTTTTGAGAATAAAGGGCATCTTAAGTTTCATCATTCTGTTTTTATAAAAATTAACCACCACCAGCAAGACGGTTGAATGAATATAACATAATATTATTATATATTTCAGTAGGTACTTACCTTTCGTAAATAGGTCGATAGTTTACATTATCATCACATTGCGCTTAGAATTGCGGTGCGAATATTAATTAGTCGCTTGATTAATTAGTCAAATTATGGAGATGACAGAATAGTTATATGATTACCGGCATTCCGGTCATATTGAAATAGAAATATGTAATGTATGAAGAAAGTCGTTTAAAATACTTATATTAAAGATTTAAATTTTAATGTAAACAATAGGTACAAGTGCGTTTTGCAATTTATGATAGATATTAATTATACTTACTATTACTTAATATGCACATAATTCGTGGAAACTTACCCTTCTTTAAATTTATTGAGAGTAAAAAGAGGATACCTGCTAAGCTAGACAAATCTCTAATGAGGCGTGAAAAGTAAATTTTTTTCATCCTTTACACTAGATCAGATGCGACACCTATCTAATTATTCGATAGCGATTGAATCACGTAGTTGTGAAAATTCGTAAATATTATAAAAATTACACTAATCATTGTGTACTTTAATCAAGTTAATAATTTCATATAAGAATATCAAAGTCATAATTTTTGTGACTATGTCGAAGTAATTAAATTTAAAATTACTAATAATGTGATTACAATTAAAATTGTAATAAAATTAGAATTTGTTGTAAGACAAAGTTATCTTAGTCGCAGTAAAGCATGATATTGATATTGATTAGGCTGCAAAAAAGCTTAGTTAAAGTAACATTTTTTCAATGTAGATTTTCATAAACTCTTATAATTTATCATTTTTTTAAACAGATTTTATTGCAAACATCTTGTTGCTCTTGTTTATTAGTTTTTCCTTGTCTCAAAACCTTACGATTCCACAACTCTAAACACGAACTAATTATCCTTTGATCAGCCAGGCACTTGCTTGGCTTGCCACTTAATTAACTGAATGTATTTATATTGTGATACGTTTAGGTATATGACGAGGAATGTGTGTCAAGGTATTAAAGTAGATCAAACTGCTACGAAATATAGTAATGATTTTTAAGTAACAGGTTGTAAAAAATTGCATTTTCAAATTTCCGATGAAATGTTAAAACAAAGTAAATAAGTAATTAAATGTCATTACCTATTCCCATATTAGTTTAGTAGGTAGTTATATACCTAACTGTAACTGTAGTTACCTAATTTCTCAGCGTTTGCCAAATTATGGGTGTTATTTACATGAAAATTACTTCTAAGCAGAAAGTACATTACATTATTTCCCAAAAATAAATAAGTTTATCCTTTTCCAAGGTCTAACCTAAGTATTTCTAGTTTCTAATAACATGCGGAGAATTTTTCGATTAGGTAGATAAGTACCTTCGAAAGAATGCAACAGAAACTAGTCCCTTAAATCTATAATCCTGTTATAATAATTTGTCCGTTCTCGTCATTTGTGTGTCGTTAGAAAGATACAATTTAACAGATTTGTGAGTAAGTGAGTTACTATTTCCGATAACTTATTGGATTCCAAATTGTCAGTATTTTATCGATATTATTCCACCCCTACGCATCTCAGCCAGCGGATATCAAGGCCGATGACTAAGCCTGTTAATCTACAATTACTCATCCCCCTCTCTCAATCACTCCCCCACTTAATCAATGACGGCTCCTTTGCTCTCAAGACTGTCTTCGATTAGGCAGCTACGTTACAGTTCAGGTCAGCGATTGTTTTTAACAGTATTTATGAAGATGTATTAGGGGTCATAATACAGTACTGTATTTTTTGTATGGTAATTGTGCTCGTAGACATTGCAAAGTCAAATGATTTTATATAACTAGTAGTCCGCTTTGAACTCAGAACTCGCGGTTTCCTAGCAAACGAGATGACCAATATAACAAGACCCTTATGATGATTTTTTCGCACCTTCTAGCTCCATGACCCCCAGTTCGATCATGCTCGTATACGAACTCTCAAATTATATGTATCTCTGCTACAACCCCAACAAATATCATGAAGATCAGAAAAGTGGTACTAAAGTTATCGCGGAACAAACTCTCAATATCAAAAAGCCATCGAAATGCCGAGACGTCCCAGTAGCGAGAAGTTGTTTGTAAGAACTTGCTTCGCTTACGCTCCGCTCGTTCGACAGTCTTTATGCTTCCCTTCGTTTTTTGAGCACTTTAATTCAAATAAGAGAAACAAAGTAACTAGTAGTCCGCCTCGAACTCAGAACTCGCGATTTCCTTGCAAACGAGATGACCAATATAACAAGACTCACATGATGATTTTTTCGCGTCTTCTAGCTCCATGACCCCTTGGTCGATCCTGCTCATATACGAACTCTCAAATTATATGTATCTCTGCTATAACCCCAACAAGTGTCATGAAGATCAGAAAAGCGTTACTAAAGTTATCGCGGAACAAACTCTCAAAATCAAAAGCCATCGAAATGCTGAGACGTCCCACTAGCCAGAAGTTGTTTGTAAGAACTCACTTCGCTCGTTCGATTATGTACCTACTCGAGAATTCAAGATTTTAATTTGCATTGTTTACAGAAGAAGAGAATTATACACATATATGCACTTAAATTAAGTTACATACTCGTATATGAATATTGCGTGTAGGTATATTAAACAGTTTAACACTTTCTTATTAACTATATAATAACAGAGTCAAAGAAGATAGGTATTCTTCAATTACATATTGCAAGTCCTTTTATTGCAGTAAATACGCCTAGATCGTGTTATCTTGTATGTCGCAATATTCACTAGGCAATATAATCAATGGTATACCTAGCCAACCAATTCCTACCACGGAAACGGATTTATCTAGCGAACTTGCCACAATGTCACGTTAGGGCAACTGTTTACACACATCTTCGTAACACAACGTGATATAACTGCTATTACTGGTCGATTAAGAAATGTGTTATCATTTAATACGAAACGTTTGAGAGACTATTGTAGCAAATGGAATAATCAGTCTAGTTAACGTTTTTTTCCCAAATAATTTCACCTCTAAAACCGGGAGGACTTATAAAGTTACATAAAGCCGCCTTATGTAACTTTCTGAGTGCGCAAAAGTTTAAATAAACCATTATAAATACAACTGGACATAAATACGCTATTTATTCTTTTTCCATGGTACCTATAAATAAAAACTTTGATGTGTGATGCAGCACATTCTCGGTGAAATGTTTCAAATATTATTTGTCCATAAAATACTATCATCAACTGAATGAAACAAAGCGAGTTGTAAACAAATAAACGTTCAATATACACGTTCTCATCAAATTAAATTGAAAATGCGGTTGAATTGATCGTCAATGTACAATATAATGCGCTGCAATACACGCTTAAGCTTTATTGTAAAAAAATATGTTCGTAACATTGAGGTAGGATATATACTAGAGGTATATATAGTAGGATATATAGTAGTTTCAAACAAGATTTACCGAAAATATGGCTCGTGAAAATTTGTAACCGGCCAGTGTTAATTATACCGTTATAAGACTGTCAGAGAAACTGCTGTACGAGTCGTTCTTACAGCACTATTGTGGGGCCATTATATTGGGCTGATTGTGTATCCCGTTCTTTATTACATATCGGTGGTTCGTAATATGTATACAACTACCTACTTGACCTGTCAATCGTACCTGTCGTATTACGAGTAAATACTATGAAACAAAACTTTGGGAAAAAGAATAGCAAAAAAAAGTTACACAACCGCCGCATACATTTTGCCTATGAGGTATCTGCCTGTAAGAGTTAATATTCTAAATAAGCTAAGCGTCATAAGTTCACATTATGTCGTCATTACACTGACCTCTAAGCTCATGTGTTACTATGCAATCCCATAAAGGCTATTAGAGGCGACGGAACACACAACCAAACTAATTAGCCAAACTCATCAGTCAACCGTTATTAAAGCGATATCAACCAGTACAATTAGGGCTTTGACATGTAACACAGCATTGTGCCCCAGCGGTCCTTCTCTGTCACTGCCAGATTGACATGCTGCGTCCCCTTCGCACGCGCTGCTAATGTGCAATCAATAATAATTATGTGCATGTTTGCAAGTGGATTGCATTGCGGTGAATTCCGGTGTGGGTCGGCGAGTTTAGGTTGAGTAAAGTTTCACTGTCTTATTTAAGGTTTATCGCTTTTGTGACTTTAGAAAAGTGTCTGTCGGAATGTATATTTTGTTTAATAACGTCAGTCTCTTGTAGAAATTAATTTATATATTATTTTTAAACAACTTTTCAAGTATTATATAAATTAATTTCTACAAGAGACTGACGATTAATGTTTATAGCTATAAACATTAATTGGGAATGGATGAAAAATTTAAAAGTGTTTTAATATATTTCTAATGATATATTTAACCATCCTCAGTAAGATAAAAATAATCCTCAGTAAAGTAACTTACAGATTTTTTGGTTGCATCCTGAATATTATAAAAATTAAAGATTTTATTCTACCCACTGCCAATAATAAAAAAGTCTAAGATTGACAGTAACAGTTAATGTCATACTTTTCAATAATGTGACACTTACAATGACAGTTAATGTCAAAATTGTGACACGGACAGTGACAGCACAGTCATACTTGTCAAAAATGTTGACAAGTTTTTATTTTTATTTGGATAATCGTTTACGCTTCAAGATGGCTGCATCGTCCTTGGAATAGTTTTTTGTTTTTTGCTCATTTACGTAGTTCAGTGTGTAATATTGATAGCTTATTGTGCGGTGACCTAACGAACAACTGTGCAGCTAATGAAGTAACCACCCTTTAGTTGAACAAACGGTTATCCGGGGTCCCGGCCACCCACGTGTTTGTAAGGAGGCTATCACTTTGCAATCAACAAGGCCTTAACCGAACAACGTTGCTTTTATTTTATTTTACGAAAATGAATAAAATCCTAAGTGTACCTTGACATTGGCAGAATTCACCTCGGTAAAATAGGCGAGGAGTAAAAGCCATTAATTAAAAGAAAAAAATATTTTTTTTGTCAACCTTTGAAATATACTGATAAGCCGTGGCAAGGCTAGCAGGAAATAGAAATAAATGTTTTTACTTTTATAAAATTTATTAGGCATCCAAAAATTCTGTAACTTTTTTATGTCATTAAAGATGGTTAGTAAAATAAATCAAGCATTTTTTAAATTTCATTCTTTCCCAATTGACTATCCTGTCTTGTTCTTGTGTAGTATAAAACAACATTTCTATAACACATGCAAGCTAAAGAAGTAATATACGAATGTTGCTTCTCAAATTACATACCTGCATAGGTATTATTTGCGTAACAATTCTTGCGTATGCAGAAATACATTATACATAGTTATAGTCATTTTCTTAGTCCATGGGGCATTTTAGGATTATAAACGTTAACATACAGATTGTTATCAATGTTGAACTTTAACAACTTTCCTTGTTTTTGTACTTTTTTTTAATAGCCTATTTCGTGTCCCACTGCTGGGCAAAGGCCTCCCCTAATTTACGCCACCCGCAGTATTAAACAACTTAATTAGGATATTAAATTAACTCAGGTAATCTGGGTGCTTTATTAAGCCTATAATTATATATACTCCAAAGTAAATAATATAATACAAAACCTTTATATTAGAGACCTACAGAAACCTGTGATTCGGTGAGCAAACCTATCCTGCTGCTGAGAGAGCTGACATAATTTCCTGTAAGATTTTTTTGTTTATTTCCAAACTATCATTAATCATTATAGTAATAACACAGGACATGATCACTCTAAACCACAGAGAACCTTATCTGTGCTCTAAACGAATAATAATAATAATAATAAATACTCTTTATTGCACACCTCATACAGAAATAAGAATACTTCTGTTTTTGTGCTGTTGTGGCTGAATATCTACTATTAGGATCAGGAAATAATAACTAAGTTCTTAATACTAATAATACATTACGTACTTAT
Source organism: Pammene aurita (assembly GCA_947086415.1). Classification (NCBI taxonomy): domain Eukaryota; kingdom Metazoa; phylum Arthropoda; class Insecta; order Lepidoptera; family Tortricidae; genus Pammene; species Pammene aurita. Next base: position 33,260,548 of record OX352290.1, on the reverse strand, counting down.
AAAATAAATATAACATATACATTATAATTTTAAAAAAATAATTTTAAACAAAAAAGAACCGACTTCACTTAGCATCCACCTTACCAACAGCAAATGCTCGAGCTGCTGTAAAAAATACTCAAATCACTATAGGTGTGCCTATAATAGTTGAAGAGTTCCCTCGATTTCTCCAGGATCCCATTATCAGATCCTGACATGGTTACAATGGGACCAACTGTGAAGTATACTCTTTCAAACAAAAAAAGAATTTTCCAAATCGGTCCAGCCGTCTTCGAATAATCGGTGAACATACATAAAAAAAAAAAAAAAAAAAACAAGCAAAAACAAAGATCCCGACGAATTGATAACCTCCTCCTTCGAAATCTTGAAGTCGGTTGAAAACATTTTCTTACTACTGGGGTACAATTTAAGTTAAATACTCGTATGTATTTAACCCTTAATATTATGGCTGTTAAACTCAAAGTTAATTTAGGTACGCAAGCAGCCAAAACGGTCCCCTGGAGAGCCGAGACACGTATAATTTCGAGTGACACTGTTTCGCTAGTAGTATTACAATAACTATGCAGTGTAATATTTAGGTTTAGGTAATCATGCAAATTAATAAAAAAATCCTGAGTTTTGGATTATGTTTTCGTAGCTATCTATATTGGCTTATACAATAATATACAATTACATTACATTGTAATATTAATCTGTGACAGATTACTGTTACCGACTATTTTCTACTACAGTGAAACCTGGTTAATTGGGACCTGGATAAATGGGTATAATACAGATTGCAACATGTCAATCGACAGTCGGGAAAGGATTTTCCCTTACCACTAATTAGACATGACATTGTATGTAGTGCCGTGAGACGTCGTGCGGATTCACCAGCCGCGTCATGCTCCCTTGTGTGCCGTGATGGATTATTATTAAGATTAAGTACAATATGACAGAATACTTGTAGGTATTTAGGCTATCTTTATAGAAAACAGTCAATATTATTGTACCTAAGATTAGAAACAAGCTTCTAGCTAATCGAACATGACATTGTAGCAAGCACCGCGAGATGTAGTGCGGATTCACCCGCCGCGCCGTGCTTCCTTGTGATTCGTAATGTATTTATTTATTTATTTATACAATTTAATTACACAGCATGACAGTTATTACACTAAAGCACTGTGAAATTACAATTTAAGGCAAAATAACAAAATATTTTTACAAATAGTTTTATTTTTGTAATATATTGTTATTACGTTTACAATATATCTACTACAGAATATTTTTATTACACATGGGAAAAATTAAATCGGCCTTAACTAAATACTGAATTGCGCAGCAAAAAATCTAAATGCACATCAAAGCGATGTTTTGATGTTTATTTTTCTGCTGTGCAATCAGTTTTTCAGTTGGGTTCTGATTTTTTTATGTAGTTACCTTTAGAAACTAGTCATTTCATATGAATATAATCATACGTTGATCGAAGGTTATAGGAACAACCCTAACTGCTAATCCAACATGACATTGTAGCGTTATGAAATGTAGGTAGTGCGGATTGAAATTCGTGATGAATTGCTATTAGTGGTATTGCAATATATTATGAACGAAAATTTTTTTACGCTTTCTTCGTAGAATATACTTTATGTTACTGTATACGAATTTCGAGATACAGGTAAAGGAACAAGCCTATTGAAGTACTAATCGAAGTAATCGATTATGACATTGTGGCATCATGAGACGTATAATGCCGATTCATCCGCCTCGCCGTCCGCACTAGAATTTTTTATATAGATAGGATAGTTATTCACATTAAGTACAATTATTTTAGTGTCATTTCTAATAGCTGTTCTGATTGGTAGTTTTGCAGATAGGCACTATTATGACGCGCCTCATATCTTCATTCACATGTAGGTAATACAAGCCAGAACGAACAAAAGTCTAGTTCAAAGGAGATCGTCAATTTTTGTTAGGTGATCTGGCCCAGATTATTTAGGACCGTTTAGGAATGGTTCTTATCTTTGAAGAATCGTCATAATTTCTAGATCAGGATGGTGGAAAAATATTGCGAAATCTAATGGGAAAATTGAAAAATCATGCATTTAAAACTTGAATATGACAAGGACAATATTTGAAAGCGTGCTTGCCCATGATTTATATATTAATGTAAAAAAGTACCGATTTTTTAAAGATAATGTACAAAAGCGGACTTGAAAACAAAACGGGAATCATGATGAAATAATAAAAAGTCATATTTTGATCGTATTTATAGTTCCTGTATTTCGGTAAACAAAGACGGCTGTCAAACCATCGTTGATACTATTAACTGAACATTCCTAACACCTATTGCGAAGGGATAAAGTTTACCACCGTTAAGTGCGATAGCACTAGTATCTGACATTGCAAAATTGAAAAAAAGATGATTGATTGATTGAGATGATTTCGTTATCGAAGGAGCATGATATTATGCCATTATGAAACCCACTTTTAATATTCAAACTCCGATCAAAAATGCAAAAATACGCATTTTCTATCTTTAGGCGTTAATACAGTCGATTTCTAATTTAAACTTTCGTATTCGTAGGCTTAGATACTATTTTAATATTACAATGTTCTAACTTACCGAACAGTATCAAAACGCAGATTATGTAACGGTATACGTTGACAGTGTCAAACGAATAAACAATCCCCTTTCAGGCCAGGGTGAAGTTAAACTTTATGTCAATGCCATAAGGACGTTAACGACTTGTATTGCTGTATTTTAATCGCGGAAAAATCAACATAATGTTTATTTATTTAGTATTTATAATTCCCGTTTCATTTTTTTTGCAATATTTTGTCTACTTTAGTAATAAAATGAGTATTTATTTTACATTGCAGTACAAACTGTATACGGTTTATATCAGGTGGCCCAGAATTGACGATCTCCTTTATCTAAAAATTAGAGTTGCCATTAGTTTACCACCATGATGTTCTTAGATCCACTGAATAATTGCAGCATTATATATACATATTTAATTCCACGTATGGTACAATCGAGTCCTCCTAAAATCTATACGATTAATTGGAGAAAAATATCTGTAAGTACGGTACCATAAACCCATACAAATAAGGTCGTGTTCATGTATTTTTATTTGTAAAGTAACTTATAATATTACGACAACTAAAATTAAATCTTAAACATTAAACAGAAACTTTAATTGGGTGGCCTTTTTAAACATGTACTTAAAGGACGGTAGAGCCCTTTTACGTAAAAACGTTTATACATATATCACTGGTAATAGGGGCCGTGATTTCCATAATTTCAGTATCGCCAAATCTATAAGTTGATCGGTACTGTCATGTCTTTCTTGTCAATTATTAAGGGAGCATCGACATCGATAGCTTGCTCGTCGGCCATGCCTGGGCCCCGGGGCGTGGATCGATCCCGCCGTAATTAACTGTTTGTTAACGCGTATGTATGTGTGATATCACTACTGTCTAAACAGTGGATACATTCCCGTTATTGCTTTCGTACACTCGCGATCATTTTAATGTAGAATGACATTAATTATGGAGCATATTTGAAATAAATTTTAGCAAAGAACAGTTAGTAAAGTATCTTAGTCCGGGTCTACTCTACAAATGGCGTATATCCATAATGTATTGTTTGTGACATTTATTACCCGTAAGTCCTCGTGAGTGGACACAGTGTAGTGCAACAGCTCGGGATAATTGGTCCGGTATGCAATTATGTATTTAAAGGTCATGCCATTACATTGAATGTGAGCTCTGGGGTGAAATTTATTTAGTGATATGGATCACAGTAAAATATAAATGTGAATGAATGCCAAGTTCTCAAACGTTTTCGCTAATAAAATAATTGAGATCGAAAGGGGGTCAAAAGTGGCCCCAAATGGTGCGTGTAATATAACCCACGGCCGGGCTACTTTGCTGTGAGAACTTGGCTGACACACTGCCGTGTATCTAGTTGTAAATAATTAATTACGTGTCAGAATCGAAACTTTCTATCCATGTATCTGTACCCATGTTGCATAGGATATTTAGACTGCATTTTGAAATTCTGAATTGTATTCATCTAACATAATCTTTTCTTAATTCCAGGTAAAAATATGGTTCCAGAATAGAAGAACAAAATGGAAGAAAAAAGACAACATCACTAACGCAGAAGTAGCAGAATTCAAACAACAGAACAAGCCAGAAGATAAAAAAGAAGACGCAAGAGAATTAAAAGAAGATCCTTTAGCTATAGACATGTCCAAAAAGAACTGCAATAAGATACTCACCGAAAAACTCAAGGGTACTAAACAAGTCACCCAAAGTGTTGTACCAAAACCAAGAAAAGTTGAAAAAGGAGTAATATTAGAAAGCATTTGTGATGCTAATGACATAGAAAGTAGGATATCTATTTCTAAGATTACAAATAAGTTGTCAAGTACGGACATTTCAGAGATAGGAAAAGTGTCAGTTAAGAGTTTTAACCCTGAAGAAGTGAAAGAAATTAAATTTGATAGCAGAGATGTAGAAATGTGAAATATTAAATGCGGTCAAATTATTTTTAAAGTTTGAGGTGCTAGTCGGTAAGGAACCCATTGAAAACGAATACTATTAAAATAATCCTGATAACATGGCGTTTAATATTATGTTCGAAATATTTTCTTTTTTTCGCTGATACAGCAATCTGTAAAAATAGGTAATCTTGAAGTCGGCAAAACATGTAACACTCCCTTAAGGTTCTACGAATAATAATAATAGTATATTGCTGATGGCTGTACCTAATTTACACATTTAGTCAGACCTTAGATATTCATTTCAATCTGTAGAAAAGAGTTCACATTATAAGTACGAGTATGCCCCTATACAAGAGTTTAGAAATATATGCCAATTATGAGATAATTCACTCGCGGGCAATGAATCGACTCAATATACAAAATTTGCTATTGCTGTTTTTTCATAAAACTTAACTAACTTCTGTAAGTCTTTTATTTATTTTATTACAAACTAATACAAATTTCTAAATATGATAAAGGTCAAACAATCAGTGATAATTTTATTGTCTTAAATTTTCCAAAATTCACAATTTTTCTCTAATGAAGGTTTTTTTGGAAAAAAGTGAGTGTTCAATACAATGACGGGATTTTTTGGAACTAAACAATTTTAATTTGAGTTATAGTGCTTGGCTTTGTTAGGTATATTTTAGCTATGAAACCAGCGGAGAAACCAATCGAGTGTACATTGAGTCGATATATTTTACCTCACGAATGTATTATACTTGTACTTGTACATTGTATTTTTGTCTTTTAGCTATTTAGTTCACAACAAACTTCATTAACAAACTGAAGCCCAATTAATACTTTGGACGAAGACTTATTTTTTATGGCTTTAAGCCTCAAGAATGACAATGGGCTGAATTTGGTAACAAATAACCCACTAAGTAATACACTAAGCAGTACAATATAAATAATACAGTACAAAAAACCGTGTTTTACTATTGGGCTTATGCAATGGGGATGATGAATTGATGACACATGTTGAATTATGCAATACAATTCAGTTGATAGGATGAAAATAATCAATATATCCATATCCAAATAAAGTAAAAATTTAAAAACTGACTTCTAAATTTCAAATGTTTTTGGATTTTTTTTTAAATCCAACGTACGTCCACGTCCGTGTACGTTTCGTACTTTAGTACGAAATTTTAAAATATGATGACACTATTCGCTTTTTAACATTTTACTGTAAAATAAATTGTATGACAACCATATAAACGCAACATTTCATTTCACTGTAAAAATCGCAATTTCATAATTTTTCCATACTTTAAACAGGGCGATTATTTGATCGTGACGTCACTTTCACACGTCATTTTGTTGGGGTTGGGAGCGATTTAAGAAAAAAATGCAAATCTCAGACTTTAAGTCTCATTTCTGACTTTTGGGTTGCTTTAACGCAATTGGCCTCATATTAGTAGGATTTTCACTCAGTACAAAAGTGAAAAAAATTGTGCGCATCGAGAAAAAGTTGTGAATTTTTGACGTTGTATAAGTATAAACAAAATTTATTTTGAAATAAAAAAAAATGTTATAAGGAAGCATATTTAATGCAGTTTTTAAATATATACAATAAAAAAATCATTCGCGTCGTGGTGTGTATATGTTTTCTCCATACTAAGTATCGTAAATCAATGTGACACGTAAACATCCGTAGCGTATTGACCTTAAAATTTATGTATTATTATTAGTCACTTTTGCTCACAATACCTTTTTTTCCATTTTGTAGAAGGTATTCTGAGCAAAATTGACTAATAATAAGCAATACCATACATTTTAAAGTCAATACGCTACGGATGTTCACGTTTCTTATTAATTTTCGATACTTATTATGGAGAAAACATATACACCACGACGCGAATGATTTTTTATCGCGAATTTTTGTACAGTAAAAGCTTTAAAATTGTATATATTTAAAAACTGCATTAAATATACTTCCTTATAATATTTTTTGTATTTAAAAATAAATAATATTTATTAGTTCTAAATAATAATATTTTTTTTTTATATGGATTTTTACTTTTTTAATGTCAAAAATGAATTCTGCATGTCTGTTTTATACGGAAATGATACCACACAACCCCTAGCAGCCTTAACCAGAGTGTAATAAAATATTACACGGGACCCCTGATTTTGATGTGAAGCTCCAGAAATTTTACGGACCTCAATACTAAAAAATATTCATCATAGGGCACTCTATCCATGGTCAAAAATTCTCAACTTTTTCTCGAGGCGTACTTTTTTTTTCAATTTCAAGCTCAGCTTTATAGACATTTAATCCTCATCATCAACTAAACGCATTGATCGATACCATTCATGAAAAAAAATCATCATGCCTATTGTTTTCACAAGAAGCACCTATTATAGAGATGTCATGTGATTCTATAACGTTTTAAATACTGTGGGTGATAAGTACGAGTATCAGTGGTGTTCTGATGTTATTATATTTTCTATAAAATGTGCTCAGTGCAGGTATTGAAAAAAAAAACAAGCACTTGTCAAGTATGACAAACTGTATGTAAACTGCGATAAATATTGTGTCGGACATACCTATACTCTATTTTTGAATTATAAAAATTCAAACCCAAAAATTAAAATACCTCGCTCATTCACCGGCTTCATAAATTTATGTGAGTATTAAAAAAACGTCGTAAATATAAATTATTCCATTTTTAATCCCATGATTCAAAACAGAGATTAAAATCTTTATTTAGAAAAATACAAGCCAAAAGTAGGCCACTTAGGTTAGGTTTTTGGTCTAGAATTATAAATCAAAGATCAGGTACGAGTCTAACTAACTTCATTCTGTCATAACTTTTTTTATTTTATTTATAGTACCTATTTACAAAAAATATTAAAACCATGTGGCCAGATACTTTAAGGACAATTTACATTACGTATCGCTTAATGTTCAAATTACTTACTTAAAAGTCGAACATGAGAATACACAGCAAATTAGAGCTTTTACATATTTTACGAGAACACAAGGATCTTTATTTAACATTTAAGAGTCCTCATAAAAATGTTTCAATTTCATCGTACCTAAGTATTCCAAATTACTTCAAACACTAGGGACTTCTGGAGCTGGTTCGTCGTGCACCATATATGGTGCACTGGAATCAGTTCGGAACGAGAAGCGTCGCAGAATGTGTGGGTTCCTATATAAACCACGTTTCTTCTCTTTCCGAACAGACTAAAAATATTTGGTGTTTGGATATTACTTTTATAAGTTTATGTCAGCTGGGCAGGGTTGGGCTACGACTACTTGGGTTTTAAAACAGGTGCCTAAAATGCGCCGAACTGACTACACTTAATTTGGCCCTGGAAATTCACACATAAAATTCATTAGTAGTAGCGGCAATTCGTTTTGTGCTCTGGATTTATATAATGTTGATGCGTCACTTTCTTTTGTCGTATTAAAGAAATAAATGCAGCACACATTTACCTAGCACATTTAGGCAAATTGCATTAACAAACAACGAAATGAATTGCCGCTTTAAGATTATAGATATTTGTATGGTTGATTTATTTTAAATATGTAGTTTATATTCGTTTAACAAACTAAAATGTAATTTATATTTTCATTTGCCTGAGAAGACTTTAACAAGGCACAATTTTATATATATGTCGCAGGGAAATGATTAAAACAGAGATTTGAACAAATCTCTAAGGGATATGATCATATTACGCAGGATGTTAAAATGGAGACTCCATATCATCATTTCCCTAGAAGAATTCAGTGATTTTACCAAATCACTGACTCTGTATAGTGGGAAGACAAAATCGGCCAAAAAAACGTGACACGCTTTTTCATTTCACTAAATTTGTTTAGTAATTTGACAAAATCCCTAAGCGCTACAGTAAGTTGATGAAACGAACTCAAAAAGTCGACTAGTTTTATCATTTCGCTAAACAAGTTTAGTGAAATGATAAAGTCTCAACTGGAAGATGGTATATGGTGATTTGATTAAATCTCTGAACTGGTTTAGTGAAATGACGAAAGGAAGTACCGAATACAATATTTTACTTTACAGTTAAGCGATTTTATCAAATCTCTGACTAGATAAAGTGAAACAGATATTAAATCAGAGATTTTAACAAATCTCTAAGGGATATGATCAAATCACGCATGATGGTAAAATGGAAAATCCATATCAGCATTTCTCTAGAAAAATTCAGTCATTTCACCAAATCACTAACTCTGTTCAGTGGAAAGACAAAATCGGCCGGTGCAGTATTTGTGAACATCCAGTGCATGCAACATGTAGAAGTAGCTTAGTTGTTAAATGCCAATTTTGTCAAAAAGAAAGTAATATTAGAGCTGAGAGGGAAAATGCAGCAAAATTTTTGAACATATACTAAAGAAAGATTGAAGATAATGACTTGAAGATATAGACTGGATTACGTGAAATTGTTACATAAAATGTAAAAAGTAGGTATCAAAGTTGTTTATGCCATCAAAAACAAAACTTGTAAAAAAAAAACAAGTCTCGCAACTCAGTTCTTCTACCGTAAAAAGTTGTAAGATCCATGTAATACCAAGTCGGTTGATTTATTCAGTCCCTACTTAAGAGACCTTCTGTCTTAAGTTATTACGTAATTAGCTAATCTAACAACATCTTATAGTGACCGTGAGCATGCACTGGATTTTCACAAATAACGCACGTTCCAATTATGTCTTTTCACTAAACAGACTCAGTGATTTGGTGAAATGACTAAATTTTTCTTGGGAAATGATGATATGGATTCTCCATTTCAACATCCTGCGTGATTTGATCATATCCCTTAGAGATTGGTTAAAATCTCTGCTTTAATATCTGTTTCACTTTATCTAGTCAGAGATTTGATCAAATCGCTTTACTGTAAAATGTTGTATTCGGTACTTGCTTTCGTCATTTCACTAAATCAGTTAAGAGATTTAATCAAATCACCATATACCATAAACTCGTTTAGCGAAATGATAAAACTAGCTGACTTATTGAGTTCGTTTCGTCAACTTACTGTCGCAGTCAGGGATTTTGTCAATTTCCTAAACAAATCTAGTGAAATTGAAAAGCGTATCGCGCTTATTGGCCGATTTTGTCTTTCCACTAAACAGAGTCAGTGATTTGGTGAAATTACTGAATTTTTCTAGGGAAATGATGATATGGAGTCTCCATTTTAACATCCTGCGTAATTTGATCATATCCCTTAGAGATTTGTGTAAATCTCTATTTTAATCATTTCCCTGCGACATATACAATAATCAGAAGGCCAAGTTTAATTATTCTCCACGTACTACGGCTTACTTAAGAGTAGGGAGGCGATTTATGACAATCGAGCGCTCGAATTCAAAGAATTTAACCTCTGATATAATCGCACACAAAAGTTTGTCGCCATTATTTAAGCATGAAATTACTAGTATAAGTAATCATGATTTTAAATTACTGTCGCTGTTATTTTTAAAACATAATTTCTTCTTTTTATTCAGAGATTCAAATGTCATATTCGAGCACTCGAATCCCAAAAATTGCCCCCCAGGGCTCGGTTCAAGCGTGTTCATAAGTAGAGATGGAGGCTCAATCAATATACCTACTTATGTGATGTGGTGTATTGTTTTGTTAACAACTCAATTTTATTTTAATATTAAAGATTGACCGTGTTAAAAAAAATAATCAGTGGAGCAAGTTAAAAGGTCGTTATTGTAAAAATTGGTTTAATAATTTAATTTAAAGCCAATGTATGTATTAATTTTGTGCAATAATCGACTTTATATGTAGTAATAAGGTTTTATTTTCCTATAGTAAGTACAGCCTAATGTTATTATTTTGCTATATTACAAGAAACGATTTTATTATTACCTCTACATACATAATTAATATAGAAAGTGTACATATCTCAATTTTAATTACTTATATCAAACAATGTAGAGTTTGTCCGGCAAAAAAAGTGTCGTGGTTTATATGGGAGCTCATACATTCTACGATTTCTACGACACTTTTCTTTCCGGACAGACTATAAGATTTTACTTTTAAAGACAATCTCGATAATGTCATAAGTATGACACGTCATCAAGAAATGAAAATGGGTTTTTTTCTTTAAGACCCCTTTCCTGTAGCTTACTTACAGGTATACTCGTAATAACGAAAGATTAAATAAAGTTTGCTTTGTTAACCGCTCGCTTGTTGTCTGATGTATGTCAAAACAGCATGATTATTTATGTATTGAATTGTATTGAGTAGAAAATTGAAAACAAAAATATTGTTTTAGGCGTTTTGGAAGACAATGTCCTATGCGGTAGCTCTAGCTCATAGTAAAGTCGTGAAGAAATAAATAGTTTTCGATAATTTAATTTGGTTTATAAATTAATTTTACCCTACTCTTCCCAATTCGTGGTACAAGTCTGTTGAAAGAAATATATATCTACTAGGTTTTGCCCGCGGCTTCGCTCGCGTTAAATTCGGGGTAACACGGTTCCCCTTTCCTGATTGCCCCCCGGAATGCTCCATACAGACTTCCACCCCCCATTTAAGGGACGTGGGGGGTTAGAAAGAGACAAAAAGTAGCCTATGTCACTTTCCATCCCTTCAACTATCTCCACTTGAAAAATCACGTCAATTCGTCGCCCCGTTTTGCCGTGAAAGACGGACAAACAAACACACACATACACTTTCCCATTTATAATATTAGTACGGATTTATTCCTCTTATTAAAAAAAAATAAAGTATTCTTATAATGAGACAAGACAATATCATAAAGTAGCCAGAGTCAGATATCACGGTAATTAACCCTCCAATCCCTCCATCATTAAACTCTTCACATCAGCTGCAGCAAAGATAACCTGCTTGGTGGAATCTAATTAGCTTAATAATCAGAAGAAGTAGGTACCTACAGCTATAGGCCATGTGTTGTCGTGTTGTGTCTTAGACTAGTGGTACGAGTTACCTATAATTCCACCTTACATAGAATGATAAAACACAAAAACTAATTACGCAGTTAATTTCATGATTGAACCTTTTGATACACAGTTTAAAACCATATTTTTAAATCGTTTAGCGCGGATATTGACCGCGTAAATAAATGAAAATTTGCCAAAATGTCAACCGCCTGTCGTTTCCCTAAAACTCCTGAAAAAAGCTTTTAATTAAACCGTAATTAAAATTATACAGTTTACCTATCCGGAACCTCTCCACGTTGGCGGCGTCAAGCAAGGGTAATTAATTTTGGTGGAGCATTTATTATTTGCAATTTGTGGAACCCTCCATAATAAACATTCCTTCAATTGTATTTTGTGCGCTTAAATGTACGTTTATGCTCTGATGTTAGAAAGTAGAAACATAATAATGATTGTTATGCAGACTTCATATTGTATGTGTCGCCATCTAGCGAAACATCCTTGCACAATTTATCACAATATTTACCACGCTGACAACTACCCTTACAGGATAACGCTATTGCGTACAGCGCCATCTACGGCTTAATGTCTGCACTAACAGTGAAGTAAGCTTTGTATCGCAAACGGGCACTACTTAATTCAGATTATGTTCGAAAGAGGACGTCACCTATACTTTTCAAACCTTTCAAACAATTACAAACGACATCGACATCGATAATCGCATTGATATTTTAGACTGTGATTAGTATAAAAAATATTATCCTAAGGTTAAGGCAAAGGCTGAGGATTGTGAATCTGCTGACTGACTTTTCTAATCCGAATCGAATCCGTCCGTCCGTCCGATTAGTACTGATCAGATCGTTGGGCACACTTTAATAGCCTGTAAATAATATTTGTTTATTTTGACGAAAGTGAATTGTTCTAACAATGAAATCTAGCCTGATCGATTTTTCACCTTTTGTACCCTAAAGGAGATCGTCAATTCTGGGCCACCTGATCTAAACCGTATACAGTTTGTACTTCAATGTAAAATAAATACTCATTTTATTACTAAAGTAGACAAAATATTGCAAAAAAAATGAAACGGGAATTATAAATACTAAATAAATAAACATTATGTTGATTTTTCCGCGATTAAAATACAGCAATACAAGTCGTTAACGTCCTTATGGCATTGACATAAAGTTTAACTTCACCCTGGCCTGAAAGGGGATTGTTTATTCGTTTGACACTGTCAACGTATACCGTTACATAATCTGCGTTTTGATACTGTTCGGTAAGTTAGAACATTGTAATATTAAAATAGTATCTAAGCCTACGAATACGAAAGTTTAAATTAGAAATCGACTGTATTAACGCCTAAAGATAGAAAATACGTATTTTTGCATTTTTGATCGGAGTTTGAATATTAAAAGTGGGTTTCATAATGGCATAATATCATGCTCCTTCGATAACGAAACGCAACGTTTTTCAATTTTGCAATGTCAGATACTAGTGGTATCGGCACTTAACGGTGGTAAACCTTATCCCTTCGCAATAGGTGTTAGGAATGTTCAGTTAATAGTATCAACGATGGTTTGACAGCCGTGTTTGTTTACCAAAATACAGGAACGATAAATACGATCAAAATATGACTTTTTATTATTTCATCATGATTCCCGTTTTGTTTGTAAGTCCGCTTTTGTACATTATCTTTAAAAAATCGGTACTTTTTTACATTAATATATAAATCACAGGCAAGCACGCTTTCATATTGTCCTTGTCAGATTCAAGTTATAAATGCATGATTTTTAAATTTTCCCATTAGATTTCGCAATATTTTTACCACCGTCCTGATCTAGAAATTATGGCGATTTTTTAAAGGTCAGAAACATTCCTAAACGGTCCTAAATAATCTGGGCCAGATCACCTAACAAAAATTGACGATCTCCTCTGCATCCTACCATCAATTTTTATTTTATGATTATTATTATATTATCGTTTATATTTTTAATGGTATTGGTTAACAATGGTAATGGTTTATTGAAGTCCGAGTATTAAATTAAGCATTCAAATTATTTAATAATAAATACATCTTCATCAACCTTGAACAGTCGTCATTAGGTGCAAAACATCTGTAGCTGTTATCATTAAATGTTATGATTAATTGACTGGATACACTAATGACACTGCGAAGAGTTTTAATTGAAATTGGGAAAATCCATAAGTACCTAGGTTTATCGCAGTTTAGGTCCACAAGGGGCCGTATTCTAACTTTAAAACACGTATAGACACGATCCAACTTCAATGCAACTCCAATGCATTAACAACGCAATACAGCTACGGCATAAACATCTGAATCAGAAATATCAGAATTTGTTTGAGAAATATTCCAACGCAACTCCAATACAACTTCAATATTGGTTGACTGTTTGTTGTGTATTGGAGTTATGTCTGAGATAGGTTGTGTTCTTATTGTATTGTTAATGTACATTTTTTTTTAATTATAATCCGGCACAAGGAATAATATGTAATAGCGGACATGGCAGAGGTTACTATTGCAAATTTAAATAAAATGTAATTGGTTGTCTTTAAATATTTAAATTGTGTGATATTCATTGCGTGCGATTTCAGTTGTGTATAGACACAATATAGATTCTGGCATCGCTTTGAATAATAATAATGTAGGTATTGATAATAACAATATTTCCTAAGTACTTTAAAGAGTGTGTACCTATTGGAAGTGTTTACTAGTAGTAGGGATTCCTGCACAAACTAGACAGTTTTATTTTTCAAACAGTAACTTTTGCAAATAATAAAAGGCTTTTTTTATTATTGGAACATTAGAAGTGTTGCGAAGTGAAACTCCAAATAAATTGTAAAATAGAAGCTTTGTAGATATTGTTCAGCTTTTTATCCGTAGAAATTCCTTTTCATCAATTTCATACTTAAATGAGCTAAAATAATTAATAAGCTTTGTTATTAAGAACGAGACAGGTATAAAGTAAATAGTGAAACTAAACGGTGTGTGTAGAGGAACGAGCAATGAGACGCATCAATCTGTCCGACAATTTGAGGGATAGACAAACAAGTTAATGTTTCGCTTGAAAAAGATTTACTTTATATGTATATACGTAAATAAGTACTAGCTGTTTCTGCGGCCCCGTTCACGTGCGTTTTGGAAGAAGAACTACCCTACATGTAACCCCATCAAAAAGTACTTAACTAAGGTGTCAGTAGTAGAAACTAATATATCTTTTAATTCGTACAGAACTGCATAGAAACCTATTGATACTAGGTTGAACTGATTGGACAGATAGCATACAACATATCCATGAATATATCGTAATGAATATCGAAGTCTCTGCAAGGACAGTTGGACACCGCTCCGTGGAGCGATCACTGCGATTACAACCGTCCCGGATTAGCTTCAATTTTAAATTGTTGATTACTTTCCGCCCCCGCTCCGCGCCGCCCTGAGCCGGGAATCTTCGCAAATGACATGCTGTTAAATTTTTTAAAAATTGGTTTTAGGAAGTTCTTTGGATGGTTAGCAGAAGTAGTAGATAAAATAAAAAATAATATTTTTACTTAGACAACATGCCGGAATAAGAAATATCAATCAGTATCAACTGTTCGAACTTACCTACATTTTATAGGGAACGTGTGTAAACCGAAGAGGGCATTAGGAGTATTATTAGGACTCCTTGGTTATTATTATTAGCGCCAAGTGCAAATGACCCATTGCGCACTCCAATGCGCACGGTCCCTATGGAGATAGACAAATGTACCTTAGGATTCTTTATTAATGATGACGTTGTAATAATACTTAGACAAGCTTATACACATGTTTTGCAAGCATTTTCAGAAATCATTTTTATTTCTAATAAACAAAAAATGAAAGAGTACCAATTGTACTGTATTTATTAGGTACTTGTAAGTTCCATATGTGTTCAAAGTTTGTATTTTGTGTATTCTGACTGAATTTGATTACACACATATGATATCACACACATGTTTTTCGGCATAATATTTAAACCAAACCGAAGACATTGTTTTGCCATCAGTACCTCATTCATCCAGTTTATGCGAAGACATTAGGAAGGATGATATGACGCTCGCGAAAAGATACCAATTTAAATGTTATATCGCGCCGTCAAATTGAGGAAAACTCCACGTTTATTCAAATCGTGATCAAATAGAACTCGGGATTAGTTGATGTTGAAAAATAGAATAAAAAGCCGATTAATAAAAAACGATTATAATGAGGGCTACCGTTTTTTACTCACTAGTTGGCGCCACTGCAGACGGAGGTCCTGAAATACAGCTGTAAAAAATTGTTTTAACGTTCGTGAATACCAAATTAACGTTTAAATAATATTTAATACAATAGACCGTACTGTAAAATATCGACGACACCGCAGTGTTGTGCAGTTCCGTTTTATTGGGAAAAGAAGGATTTTCTTAGTTCCATTTTTAAAGCATTCACATTCAATGACTCGTAACTCATATTTTCCATAAATAATATCCCGGTATGACAAAATATTCACAACATTGTTAAATTATAAATAATTCCGCGAATCACACTTAATTGCTATGGCATTTGACATTTCGAAGTCCTCCGTTCTCCTCTAGCGGAAAATTCATACGCGATAGTCCTCATTACCGCCTTCTTCAGTTGGTCAAAATAAATTACCGTGTTATGAATACCTTGCGAATACAGAGCTTTTAAATATCATAGGTTTAGGTATCATAGAATAAAATAACAGTAGTCCGACTGATGAGGATTACAATTACGTAGCCTAATCACAACTAGTTTAGTCCTGTAAGCAGGTAGTAAACTACCGAGTTTTTATTTTATTTTACAGTGTATTATGTTTCTTACAGTATAAATCACAATTAAAAATAAAAATTACATATTATAAACTAAACTACTTAATACTAAAACCTAAAACATACTTACTAATTAAAAATGGGCTCCAAATCGGATCCGACCGGTAGGGTGGGCACCCTACCGGTCGGATCCGATTTGGAGGCTGAAGGCTGGCGGCATTGCCGCTTTGGACGTCAATAGCGATGCGATATATTATACACTATAGTACACAAAGAAGTTACGCAAATCATAGGGTACATTTTCGTTATTATTTGCATATTAACACTTATTTGTAACTAAAACTATGTCTACGTTACCCGTTTTTTCGCCAAAATAGCTGTAAGTATAAATAGATTAAGAAAATGGTTCGGGGATTAACATAAGTTAGTTAAGAAGATACAATTGGATATGAAACTCTGTATAAGGAACCGTATTATACGCGGACGAAGTCGCAGGCAGAAAGCTAGTCTCTACATACATATAATAAAGCTGAAGAGGGTCGAAAGTATGGAAGGTATTAAAAAAAAGTTGGTTGGGGATACTTAGAATCGATAACAGAACACGTTCCAATAGTTTTTAGAATATTTGTCCGTTTATCTGTTTGTCTGTTTATTTGACCGCGCATCACGTGAAAACGGCTGAACGGATTTTGATACAATTTTGTACAGAGATAGTTTGAGTCTCGGAAAAGGACATAGGATAGTTTTAATCCCGAAAATCAACCCTGGATGGGGTGAAAAGGGGGTTGGAGTTTTGGGAAAGGAAATAGGATAGTTTTAATCCCGAAAATCAACCCTTAAGGGGGTGAAAAGGGGGCAGAAACTTTGTATAGGGAATTTTAAACCGCTGAACTGATCAAGCTAAAATTCAATAAAGAGGACAGTTTGAGTCACGGAAAAGGACACAGGATAGTATTTATTTCAAAAATCAACCCTGAAGGGGGTAAAAAGGGGGTTGAAAATTGTTATGGGGAATTATCAACCGCTGAATCGATTTAGATGAAGTTTGCTATGGAGATAGTGGAGTTCTGGGAAAGGACGTAGCATAGTTTTCATCTCGAAAGGGTTGAAAGTTTGCACATGGGATTTTTAACCGCTGATTTCATTTAGATGAATCTTGGTATAGATATATTTTGAATCCCGGGAAAAGACATAGGATGGTTTTCATCCCGAAAATCAACCCTTAAGAGAGTGAAAAGGGGTCGGAAATTTGTATGGGGAATTATCAACCGCTGCATCGATAAGGATAATATTTGGTATGGAGATAATTGGAACTCTGGAAAAGTATATAAAATAGTTTTATTTCAGACATCATCCCTTAAGGGGATGCAAAAGTGCCAACTTTACATGGGGAATCAACAACCAATAACCGCTGTACGTATTTAGATGAGATTTGGTATTGAAATAGTTTGCGTTGTTATCCCAGAAGTCACCCCTTAAGGATTACTAATTCCACGCAGACGAAGTCGCGGGCAAAAGCTAGTAGTTTCAATATATCGGTTGAATAAGGTCTTAGTATGATTTCCTTTCCTTGATTTTCCTTTTGCTATTCCACACTGCAGATGCACGAGGTATTAATTACCACATGTTGTATGGTAAATTTATTAGGATAAGCATCCGAATACGCTTACGGGTAGATACGTTTAAGGACCGCAGTAGGAAGTTAAATTATTCAGACAAATAACCAATTAGTATTTATAACCAATTTTGATAAAAAGCGAGTCCGCCCTAACAAAAACAAGTGTAAGAAATCTTGAAGGGCTAATTTGGGGAATAAACACAAGGGACAGAAATCACGCGCCCACACCTTTATCAAGCGACCCTTAGCGATTAGTGGCCGGATGGAAGGGTAGCGAGGTATACATTGCGGGCTATGTTTTTCTAATTACGGGTGTAATTCTATTCAAAAATGCGTTCATCGTTGTTACGTTAGATAATTAAGTAGTAGTAGGTATGCATACGTCAAAATCTACTGCACATCTTTAGGTATTGATATGACAAATAGAACATAAGATATCACTCACACAATAATAGATGTCTATGATGTTTTATCACACACTTAATGTTTAGCTTCATTTTTCGTTGTTGTTCTACTCCATTCACTTTTCGATAATCTTCCTGAGCTGTAACTTGCAACGAAATAAAAACAAGTATAGGCACCAGTGGCGGTGGGTTAATTTTTTTCTTAGGCAAGCCGGCGAGAATCGAGTTATATAGAACGCCCCACTGATAGGATACATAGTAGACGAATAAATGACTATCAGCCATAAAAGCGTGACTAAAAATATTTTTTGTCTGATTTTGACTTATTTAATGGCTTGTTTAGGTCATTTTCATGTTTGTATATTTGCACGTGTAAGATTTTTGTATCGACGTCAAGCACGTGACCCTATTCCATTGAACATATAAAAATAAAACAAATTGTCCTACAGTAAGTTATTAAAAATACTTTATGATTAAACAATCGTCAAACACTTACCTACATATTATATGGTGGTCAAGTATTTATTACGCAAACTACTTACTAGACTCTACGCTACTAATATTATAAATGCGTAAGTACCTAATATAATAATTATGTATTGAGATATTTTGAGTGCCGGGAAAGAACATGGGATCGTTTTTGTCACGGAAATAATCCCTGATAAGAAGATGTTAGTTAGGATCTTGTAGGGTTACCAATGTGCTCTGATTGTGAGCATGTTTGCCATTAGATATATTTTATTTGGGCGTTTTATAATTCTATACAGACAAAGTCACAATCAGAAGCTAGCAATCAATATACGTATCTCTTTTGTTTCAGGCAAGTACATAGAATTGCAATAATCAGAGGCAAGCAATGTACCGCAGGCCGACTTTGTCTTGCCCTCGGCGGCGGTAAATCTCCTCTAGCCTCGGCTAATGGCGGGTCAGGTACCACAATAATATGCCGGGAACGGCTGTGGCCTTATTATCAAACATGTAGTTAACAATTACGTATACGTATACATTATTTTCAGAAGTAAGGTATTGAAAAATCGTTCGTGATATTTTAGGTGTAACGGTGAGGTTAATGAGACGCTAATACGTAAATATGTGTATACAGTCCATGGTAATATTGATGAATAATCAGTTAACTTAAACGATCATGATCAGTTTAACTGAACGCTAAGGCCAGAACCAGGCCAAGTACAGCCAGAATGGCAATATCTAGAGATAATAACAGTATATTACCTACCCACACCAAACATAAGGGATGAAGTATATTGTGATATTATCTTATGATGAAGCAAATCATTACTTCTGCACAACATTACTTTTCAATAAGGTCACTTAAGCTATTTTTTAAAACTCCCCAATCATAAGTGTAACGACTATAAAATCAAACAGTCTTCACATAAATACTACCGCAATGGAAAAATGAATTAAAAGTATTGATACAATTTTACTGCCTTTTGTTAGCGAAATGGGGCAGCCTCCCGAAAAATACCTCCGCAATGGAAAAATAAATTAAAAATCAATGGTAGGGATACAATCTTACTACCTTTTGGATGTGAAATGGGGCAGCCTTCCGATCACTAAAGTCAACAAGGACAATTAGTGAATGGCACATCTGCTGGTATTGTGCGCCGACAAATTGTCGTTAATATGCCCGAAACATCTGACTGCTCAAGGTGCGCGGCGCGCGCGATTTTGCTTATCATCTTGAACCAGACATTGCTAATTTGATTTCATCATAGTCAAACTTATATTTTAGTCTAAGTTTACATCTGAATAGAAATCTTAACATTTGAAGCAATAGGTACCTAATATCGTAAATAGGTACTTATGGTTCCTATCCTGCAAACCCCATGATATGCACTCCAAAAGTTACATAAAGATAGTTAATTTCATGCCTACTTAAATTTAAGGGTTTGAAAAGATAGAGAAGCTGTCTCTACCTATTTTGCCGTTTGACAATAGAATTAATAGCTTGTTTGCAGATAATAGAAATGTATGGGTTTAATTCTGGCTTAATCTTAAAATGTGCACTGCAAAAATTAAATGGGTCACTACGACTTACTACCAATATTATCGTATAATAATTTTAAACAAAAAAGAACCGACTTCACAGCCTCCACCTTTCCAAAAGAAAATGCCGAGGAAGGTAAAAAATACTCAAATCACTATAGGTGTGCCCATAATATTTGAAGAGTTCCCTCGATTTCTCCAGGATCCCAGGATCAGAACCTGACCTGGTGGCAATGGGACAAACTACCGTCTCCGAATAATTGGTAAACATACATAAACAAAAATATAGCAAACAGAATGATCCTGACGAATTGAAAACCTCCTCCTTCGAAATTATGAAGTCGGTTGGAAATAACAATTGAAACAATCTAGCCGAGTCCGTTGATTTTATTCCATTCTCCTATCACGTACTAATCCGCTTAAATGTAACCGATCTGTGTTTTTCACACCATTTGCTCCTAAACATTCCATATTATACACACAAACCGACACATTCACCCCGCTTAGACCTTACGTAACACACATAACGTTCACTCTCGATTGCCTTTACATTTGTATAATTTGGTGGAAATTAAATATATCAACAAATAATGCGATTTGTGTCGAAAATCGCTGGATTGACGTTTTTGTGTGTGTTTGATTGACAGCTCGCTGTGTGCGCTTCGGCATTCGATTTGGACTGTTTCGGACATGTGGATGATCTGACAACGTGTTTGTTATAATGAGTGGCGGATTTATAATGGAAATCTGTTGTAGGCCGTATTGACTTTTTTGGCACACAATATCCTCTTTTATATTTTCGGCAAACATGTCGTTGAATATAAATCCAAGGTTACAAAAATAGCAGCATCAACAGTTGTGTTGATAAATCATTAGATTCACTAGTTTCAACTTTCAGAATTATCTTGCTAATAAGTATGTAGGTACCAGATTGTCAACGACTTAAAAAACTCTTAACTCTTAAAGAAATATTAATGTGCATTAACTATAATAATAGTTATTAAGTATTGTTATAGTTCTGTAGTGCGAGTAATAGTACTAGTTTTTTTCAACCCATTTAATAAAACTGGGAATATGTTTAGACTCTGGACAGAAATAGTCTCAACACTTCAATAAATAACCTAAGCAAAAGTCAATATCTACATTTAAACAAACTAAGCTTTTAAATTATACTCCAAAGTATTTGTTCCGCAATATATTACTCTAATATTATAAGAACCGTCGCACGCGCAGCTATAAAGACGACAAGCGCAGCAGCAACATTATATGTATGTATGATAATACAGGATAATATATTAGCGGGTGATCTGCTTATCACAGTAATATATGGGGGATTAGGGCAATAAAAAGTTATTAAATAAATATATTTGTTTACTTGCTAAGTGGACGCGGCTAGGTAAGGTTGACATGCGCATTATGCATGAATGCTTAAGAGTAACTTATCGTTTTGGTAATTCGATTTTGGTTATTCGATCGAATAAAACCTTTCAATCAAATCACAACGTAACAATGTATTTTTTTTAATTTAAGTCGACATTTTAATCTTCGAATAATCGGTATACATATATAAAAAATAGCAAAACAAAGCAACAACATCAACAAAGATCCGGACTCATTGAAAACCTCCTACCTCCTCCTTCGAAATTGAATAAATAAGTATACGTCACGTTACCCACGGTTAGCGAGAACATTTCCAGATTATATGTGCTTTTTAAAAATTTCTGCCATTTTTCCAGCCCCATATAGACGCTGCTCCAAGATTACGTCCATTGACACGGGCGAGGCGGGCGAGGAATTACCTCTGGAGGCAAATGGACTGGTCCCATAATATGAAGCCCGGGTACAAAGTACTCTAGAAAATAATCTTCTACTGACTTTCAATCTTTTGTGAATTTCAGCGTAATCTGCGCAATATTTCAAGCTATGAGTAATATTTGAAAAGATATACTTATTACCTTCTTTGTGAGAATTGACTTACTGGAAACTTCACTCCACTGGAATATCCACTAGAATTTTACCTACCAATGTTTTTATGTCGACGTTACTCAATAACTTTGCTGTTACAGTAAGGCCTACTGTAGTTAATTTATGTTTTGTCTATTTCTAACAAACACAATGTCAAAATGGCAGATAAGATAAGAGCAAACGATTATTAGTGAAATGAGGATTGTACGAAGTCTATAAACAGATAAAGGGCTTATGCTATATAATTAAAATTTTCATGAGGTTATTTTTCATAAAGCATTTTAGCCGAAACCATACTGAGATTTTATGTAAAGTCAGTAATGAAATCCACCGCAAAATTCAATAACACGTACTATAAACCTTCTAACAGCGTGTAGTTTATAAGTAGCAATAATAATTAAAGGCGGCCGCTAACGAACGGCCCAAAACGAACAAATCGCTGACAAACGGGCTGCATTGTGGGCTACCGGTCTTAACTCGGCGCGGGAGCGACTCCATCTAACGGTGCAGGGTTCTTTACAAGATGTTACAAAGATACTGGTAATCCGTTTAAGGGCATCATTAGTATGGTTTTTGATTAGAAAAAAAAATGTTTGGTGTGAACAAAATGGTTTTATATGTTGCCCGTCCCATACTAAAAGATCTACTTTTTAGTTAATATCCATGTAATCTTAAATAAAACATAAAAAATCCTAATTTACCTTTGTATGACCGATCATACAAAATATATATAAAGTTATCCGAGCCCAAGGTACGTTATTTACACCCTATCTGCATCTTAATAAGAACACTTATTATGGGTCCCAGTATGCGCGCCCCATAAATGCCTCTGTGGTAATGACGTCGACCGGCTGGGGCACCACGGACTATCCTGCCAACGTAGCGCGGGCCGCTTCTCGCGTCACGCCGCCTTAAACGATATAATCCGTCGGTCTCTTGCCACCGTCAACGTACCTGCAATACCGGAGCCTACCGGTATGGCCAGAGACGATGGCAAGAGACCCGACGGCATGTCACTGATACCGTGGAGGATGGGACGTGTGCTCGTGTGGGACGCTACCTGCGTGGACACGCTGGCGCCGTCCCATCTCCACGGTACCACACACAAAGTAGGCCCTCAAAAGACGAAAATACAGGAGTCTCGATGCCAACTACAACTTTGTTGCGTTTGGAGTCGAGACTCTTGGTCCGTGGGGCCCAGCAGGCCAGAAACTATATCGAGAGTTGGCTAAACGGCTGGTCGACGTAACCGTAAACGAGCTGGCAGCTTCCTCGCTCAATGTATAATTATTGCGATCCAGCGATGAAATGCTACTATTTAGCATCCTCGGCACCATGCCACAGGGGCCAACTTTAGATTTAGATTTTTAGTTTTACATTACTTTATTGTAGGGTTTATTTTATAAGTATATAGTTTAGTGATATTTTTAAGTCCTAATATGTATTTTTTGAAAGTTAATAATTAAATGCTTTTACATAAGAACACTTCATATTACAAATTCTTCATACATATTACATACTGGTTACCAGTGCTATAGGTACACAGTGTCTCATAATAAGACTACTAAATTGCTTTTCTTATGCAATGTGTCTTAGGTAGGTACGATGTTCAGATTTTTGATCGTAGTTATTTAATTAATTTTACTGTTTAAATTAATAGCAGACAAACACGTTGATTTTCTATTCACCCTTTCAACCCTAAACATAACTAAAAGCCATGGTCCTTTGTCCGAAGTATTAAACGCGATGGAGAGTTTATCGACACCACGAACCTTACTTTAGCCAGGCAATTGTGAACCTCATATTCTATAGAACTACTCCAAACGAGAGATTCATGATATTGGTCTTGTAAGGTATTTGGAAGTAACGATTTGAAAGGTATAAATTCATTGATGTTAAGCCGTTGTGGTGAACGGCGCCATATTAAAATGTAAAAAGAAAATATATGTGTCCAAGATGTTAATCCGGGTTGTGGTAGCCAGTAGCATCATTGTAGACTGACTTACTTTTGCTTATGATGCCTCTGCCCGTGACTTCGTTCCGTCTAACTACAAATTCCTTGACCAGTAATATCTAAATCGACAATTTCCATTTTTAGGCGACAATGCAAAGATTCACATTTATTAAAGAACAATTAGCAGCAGAAGTAGGTTAGCCTGGTGGGGTGTTTTTTTTATACCTCGACGGTGGCACACAAGCATACGGCCCGCCTGATGGTAAGCAGCTACCGTAGCTTATGGACACCTGCAACTCCAGAAGTGTCACATGCGCGTTGCCAACCCTTTACATAAATGTGGATTGACTGTGTTGACGGCTAAAGGAACAAGAGAGTCCCTCGTCGTCAACACACAACACTATTTACACTATTTTACACTTTTGTAAAGGGTCGGCAACGCGCATGTGACTCCTTTGGAGTTGCAGGCGTCCATAGGTTACGGTAGCTGCTTGCCATCGGGCGGGCCGTATGCTTGTTTGCCACCGTCGTTGTATAAAAAAAAAAAATATTAGTAGGGGTTAGTGGTAAATATTTCGCTGTGGTTTTCTGTAAGGTGGAGGTGCTTCCCCAGTCGGGCTCTGCTCCAGATTTGAGCGAGATGACATTCGCTGTGCTGTGCCCTACCACACATAACGAGACTTTCGCAATTAAACTAAATACGTTTATTTCAATACCCATACCTCTCTTTTGGACGTAAGACATATATACCCGTGTCCGGACTTTAGTTTAAGGACATACCCGGCTCCAAATTCGGGTGTTCTAATGACCTTCGTAAGTCCTTATTCTCTTTAAAGTTATGATAAACTTCTGCTGCTGATATATGTATAGTGGGATTATCTCATGAGACCAACAGGCATGTTTAATCTCTTTCGCATTTCAAATTAATTTTGATTGTATCATGTTTGTTGAAACTAAGGGCGAGGATGCTTCAGATTGACAGGTTGTCATCACACGCGTGTTGTGATAGGACAGAGTCATCACATATCACGTGACGGATGTAACAAATGTGCCCACTAATTGCCCGACGGTTTTTATACTTCCCCTGTAAATATTAATTACTTTATAATTTTGTGTCATTTAGTTGTTAATTGATGCTAATTTTTAAAATTAAGGGATCATGTAGATTCGAATTCGATTCGAAAATTTAAATCATATCATAACTTTTTCGTACAGTGTAAGGTTGGGTTACTATTTTAGGCTTTAATGTTAATATCGGTTGATCCAAACCTTGACGTCCAAAGAAAGAAATTTGATTTCTTCCACCCAGGGCTGTCAGAATATACCCCATGTATGTTAGCCGATTTTTTGTAGTTTTCGTGTTATAACTTTTTCTTAGAAATTCTAAGAAAAAAAAATATTTAAAGAATCCCAATTTTTAGAACTACAAAAAATCGGCTAACATACATGGGATATATTCTGACAACCTAAAATACCAAAATACCTAACGGGTTTAAGGTGGGAGTTTCTTACTTGGAATTTAAATATAAGAGCCCGGATTTTTTTTTATTACGCTCAACTTTTGGATACTATTTTACAGTGACTAATAAAACTACTATTAGTTTGTAAGCATATTTTGAAAGATAGCGTCTTTTTAAGTTTAAAATTCTTGCAGTTGCAAGAATTGAGTATTCGGGTGTTAAATAATAATAAATGTGTAGCAAAAGTATTTTTTTGCAATAACAAGACTTCAAACTATCATAATATTTTCTAATCGTTACCGGACTAAATGTAGCAAATAAAATGTAGGTATAAGTTAATATTGAGGTTTTTTTTGTGTCACCATAATATAATTACAGTTAAAACTGTGCGAGCTTTAGTTTTCTATTTGAAACGCACGTATTGTGGGTAGGAACCGTTTACTACAATTCTCAAGCGTTTATAGACGGATGACAACCAAAAATCACTAATTACTATCACAAGTTCATAGCCATAATAATGAACTATACTAGTAACAAAACAAAGCTGATTTTTGTTTATTTTTTGGAGTGAGTTTTGGTTGTTGCCTGACGATATATCCTATAGAAACCATCGGGTTCATAATTGCATACCCAATTTATTAATGAATTCATTCATAAATTGGGTATGCAATTATGAACGCGATAGTACATAACTATTAAATACATAAATTATGAGGTAGCACGGTTCTTTCCAGAACCACTTAGTCTTCGGGTTCTAGACCTGTAGAGATCAATATCGGCAGTAGATATCGACACTCCTAACACTATTACACACCGCTTGAGGAAAATGCGCTATAAAAACAGTTTCGTCATAATCGTTTACTTATCTATCTAATATGCTTGAATTGAATTACTGTTTGTACATACATATACAGTGCTGTTCCAAACAAAACCTAAGACACAATGCTTTACTTACTATTAGAAAGAATATACTTTAAATATTTGTCTTCCAAGTTCCATCATTAAAATAGATTATAAGCTTATTTTTTTGTGTGGTTATTCGGAACCTATACTTTGGTTATCTTGAATTACGGTAAATCCATACGGCACCCCTTGAATTGTGAAACCAAAGATAATACCAAATTAAAACTATGTAATAATATGGGTATAGTGTTTATTTAACTTCTGCAAAATTAATTATTACCACGAGACTTAAATTTCAATCCATCCAGTATATAAGTACTTTATGTGCGTTAAAAAAAACATTTGTACATTGAATCTATCATTTAGAATGTAAAAAATATATAATGCTTATTTTACTTGTATGATAATAAATAATCAAATGGCGTCTAAGGGACAAAAGTGGCGACCCTACGTCCGGTGCATACTTGGTGCAGCAAATATCGCTTGCGATACAGCGAGGCAACGCAGCGCAGGCAGCGTCTTTGGAATATTTACGCTGGGTACGTCAGCCCTAGCTTATTAAAGTTATTAGCTTTAGATACCAAGTATAATATTATTTTGTTTTAAATTCTGTTTTTCTAATCGTTTGTATACTTGTTAATTAATAAATATCAGTACCTACTAAAAAAAATATATAATAGGGGCAGCTTGTGGCGAGCTGACGGTGAGTGGCGACACCACGGACCCCTATTCCAGAGGGCCCTTTCCATCTGGCCCTCGCCTCTGTGCTTGCCTTAACTGGCCGGCCAGAGTGGAGTCGCAAGAGCGGGACCTATTGGAGCATAGGTTGGAAGTGTAAAATGTCATAACGCCGATGGCCTGCTGAACGGATTACCGGGATCTGGCTACCGCAGACTCACCTCTCTACAACCTCACAGCCACTCTCAAGTGTTGCTCTTTTGTCGCACTGTGTGTGCGGCCATTGCGGAGTCCACTCAATGAGTTGGCGAGTCACCACCTGTCTTTTAGAATTTTGAGACTGATTGTCACGGCAGGTCTCCGCTAGTCTCCTCCCATAGCCAGATATCCAGTCCATCCAACATTCCAATTAATAGCCTTATAACCTTAGTTCCTATCGCAGCACAAAAGTGCTGCACTGCAATAGTCTTTGCACCTGGCGGGGACCATCTCTGGATTTATCATGTTGTGCGTTCGGAGATGGTATCTGCCATGTGTATCCCTTACTTTTATATTATATCGTTTTAAAAGGCCTATGCGCTGTTGGCTTTGGCTCCACGCATGCCTCCCAAAGGTCTGGGACCCCATGGTCCCGAGATATGGAAAAAACGTACAAATAATAATCAAAATAAATAAAACTGTGAAACTGAATGAATCCCTGCAGGATAAATGTAAAGTAAACGCGGTACTTAAAATATTGCGTCACCAATTAAACACTGCTGCAAAGCTCATTGTCCATAATTACTAGAAGTAATAAAGACGCAATTTCGAGTATCTTTTTATTTGTAGAATCTAATCTAACTAAGAGTTAAAACAAAACACTTGAGATTATGGATCCTTTATAAGGAACCTTTGTTTATTGCATCGGCACAGTATCAAGACTTCTATTGTCAATTCATTCTTAGTTTTGGTCAATCATATCCAATTGAAGATGCAGGCTATCAACATTTTTGTGGTTTTGGTGGTGGTGGCTCTGTTTGGGCTAGTGTGTGCGGCGCCTGCAGAAGGTAAGATTTATTTAATATCTACATTTTGTAATTGCATTAGGCACATTAGATTTATTTCATGTCATTTTAGTTCTCGAATTAGATGACGTAAATGAACAGCAGTTATTTTTTAATTTAAGTAGTATAAAAATATGATTGAGACAAACATAAAGGCACGTAAATAAAATAATAATATTTTGAACATAACTTGGGACTTGGGAGTCACGAAATATACGCCCGCAAACTGCAATACCTGTCCTTTTTTTATTTTATCGTATGGCTACATGTCACTGGATATAGATAGGCATTTCTTCTCTGGGGTAGTAGTAGTGGGAAAGCAGATGATGAAGAAAATCTAGTGAGTGCTGCGAGGTCCAGATGGGACAGTGCAGCTACCAAGTTTGTTACTCTTTTAGCACCACCCAGGGATCACGTGTAGGGTTGTCTAAGGTGTTTCCTACGGACGCAGAGTAACATTGATCCCCAATACCTGTCCTGACATTGTGGAGGTCTTGCGGTTAAAATGATCTATGGTGAATCCAAGCCGATTTCAGCTACAGCGACAGCAGCGGCGGTTATAGGTTATAGGTATCGTAGTAGAGGCGTAAACTACTCACCAGCTCTAGCCTCCTTTGTGAGTTACCACTATCTGACTGCATAAGCCAATCTTGCTACATCTAGGGCATGCCAAGATCTTAATATCAATTGCCTAATCGAATTTATAATGAGCACTAACGCCTGCTCTTTCATGTTTGCAGAGTTATCAGGAGTTGAGCAGCTCCCAGCGATGCTGGTGCGTTCAGGGCCGGCGCAACTCGCGCTGGATTCGCCGCAGCAACGCCGGTGCACCAACAGCTTATGTGCCCAGATATGTCGCGGTTACGGCTGGAGGACCGGCTTCTGTATTGACGCTGTCTGGTGCCTCTGCCACAACTAAACAATATGTTGCTCAAAGATTCATTATAATTAACTAATACTGTTATAGTTACAACATTGCTGGCTTGTGTTTGTTATACGAAGATTTTGGTCGCTTTTATACTTTGCTATTTTATGCATTGATATTCTGGTGCGTTCACATGTATGTTCTATGAGACAGATGCGTCCAGCCCACCGAACGTGATCACATATGTGAACGCACCAGAATATCGTGACGGTAATTTTCTGTCAACGGCAAAGTATAAAAGCAGCCATTAGTACTATGCGCCAGCGTGATAGTTTTTTTCGGAGTTAATTTGTATGAATTAATGTATCCTAAAACCTTGTATCTAAAAAAATATTACATGCCTACTTTTATTTAATTGTCATTTTACATTGTGGGGTTCAAATAAATATTTTTTCATTAATAAGTAGGATTTTTTTTCTTAATAGCGATAAATACCTACACTAAAATAAGTGTAGCCAACTTTTTTTTTATTAATTTTCATATAAACTTTTGTCATATAATTGTGCTGATATAACCTAGTTAACTAAGTTAAGTTAGTTATAACTAAGCTTTAATTATAAGCTTCATTTTAGAGCAAAAGTCTCACAATGCGACCAAAAATAACGCCTGCCATTTAAACTAATCCTCTACATGCTCAAAAACACGCACAAAACTAAATTTTAAGTCGATTTTCTGTATCACTTACAACGTCAAAAGAAATTAATCCAATAACTTTGTACACCTCGGGACAATCAAAAGTGCAAACATAGGAAATCGACAAAACAGCTACTTTAAAGCAGCTTAACAAAATACGGCTTTATGGCGTTTACCTCAAGGATTATGATCGCCAATTAAACATAGGCGAACTTAGCATACTATTCTAAGATGCACAGTAATAAAAACCAATAGAAATAAAGTCAATTGCAATACTCTATGGCCTATTTCCTCCTATTCCAATGCACAAAGCATTGGACCGGAAATATGCGTTTACCTGGATCTAAAAGGTTTTTTTTATGAATGAATGAATTGAATGAAAGAGTCCATTCACGACTAGTTTAAATGTCGCGTAAACGTAATTGTTATTTTTTGTGTATTTTTGGGGTGTTTAGTGTAGTAGAAATTTATTGCAAGTTTTGGTAAAAGTTAATATAAGCAACGTAACGTAAGCTTTTATTAAGGTAGATGTGTAGGTGTAGGTACCTACTAAATAAATTATTTTGAACTTTCGGTAAATCGTCGTTATTTTCTTAGATATAGGTATAAGTAGCATGGTTAATTAGGTACCTAAATTACTTTATTTAATATAATTTCGTTAAGAAAGACATATATCATGCATTAAACAGCTCGCCTGATGGTAAGCGGTTACTGTAGTAACATGCGCGTTGCCGACCCCTTAAAACTTCTAAAAAAAATTTTTTTTTAAATAAGGTTTGACAATGCCTATAAAATTGAGGTTTCCAATTTACATCATCCTTTTTTGCCACCTACCACGAAAAGTATTTACACATTTACCTACTTCAAATATAATCCTACAAATGAAATCACTGTGTTAACTTAGCTAACCAACTGTAAAAGTAAATCAATTAACTAAGTTATTAAATTCACATTTAACTTGACAAGTTCTTAACCATTCCCTATCATCAAGTTATATCATTAGTCGACCCATTTGTAAGTGACACCTTCAAAAAAAATCCTCGCCAGACAGCGTGGCACCGATCACAATGCGCCTGCGACTTTACGTCACCTTCGTCGTTTACTCTATACTAGAAAAATAAATCAGCTAGACCACTCATTTTATACCTTAGTGCTAACACATTTAAGGATTATAATTGGAATACTGCTGAAGATCTTTTAACATGTCCCGACTTTTTTTCTTTAGCGTCAACCTCCATTTGATACTTCAAATTTGAGCTCTGGCGCACTGAAAACAGAGTTGAATTTTGTATGGAATTAAGAATGTAACTTAGTAAAGTGTCAGCGGGCCCATTAGGCTGTCAAAGTCGGAATGTCATTCAGGGTGTTATGGATGGCTATAGGAAGGAAGTTGCAGGTAGGAATAACACTATGAATGAGGGGAGGGTCTGCGGGTTTATATTATAGTACGGGGAAGCGGATAGGGTATTGTAACAATTAAAGTTGTCTGCGTTTTTATTGCTCTCCTAAAGACTTTACAAGTATGTGGCTTAGGTAACTATATGTTCTTCATGTTAAATTCCTACTTAATTACTATTCTCTGGAGTTATCATTCGTTTACCTGGAGCTACCCTAATACTCAACTAATATAACTTTGTCTAGAATATTGATAATATTTATGATAAGATTCAAATATCCTGCCATTTTATTCTAATAGGTGCCAATTAAGTTCTAACATAACTCTACCATGGGTAAGTACCTATTTCTTACTTAATCAACGTAACTTGACGTAATCTACACATAGACCTTGGTATTACATAGCATCAGGGCCGGCCCGTCCATATAGGCAAACTAGGCGATCACCTAGGGCGCTCGCATTAGGGGGGCGCCAACCGGCGGCATCGAAAAAAAAAATTTGCAACACTTTTGTACAAAAATATTTTTGATTTGGCGACAGTGTCACCAGCCATCGCCAGCCTGTGGGCAGTATTGCAGTAGTGAGTGCAGTATCTCTTAGTTAAATTAAGACACCTAATTAACAAAAAGACTTATTTTGGGATTGACTACACTTTTGTTTTAAGTATTTTAGAATGCTTTTTTCGCGCCTAGTCTCAAAATTAATACAGCAACAAACGTAAAGACATAATAGAGACGACGTACAGAGATTTTTCATATTAAATATTCCTTCCTATTCCTATAGGCGATAGCGTTCTTGAAATTTTGATAGTTTTTGTGTGGCATGGTCATTATTACTCATTTTCATAATCAATGTGGTGTTACGAATTGAACATAATTGCTAAGACAGCATACGATTTTTTTCAGAATTGGTTAACGAAAAATAAAGCAAAAAAAGTGTGGGTAGGTAATCAATTCTACTCTCAATTCTAAAATCTAAACCGACAATTTGTTTCACGTTGTATACGTCGAGATGAGACAGAAGCGTGTCAGTTTTTCAAATTTATTCCTAAATTTGATTTTTGTTTAATTAAGTCCCGATAATTAAGAGCAGGGCTTGTAACCAGTATATTGTTCCATACTAAAATACCGGTATTTTTTTCGTTCTTTCGTTTACTATTTCATATTTAATCTAAAAATCTTACAATATAAAGCCATAACCTAAAAACAATACGAGTTCTACGTAAAAACCATAAAATATGTAAACATATTGGGTTATTTCGGGGCTTGTTGCGGAAACCGGTTACAAGCCCTAATTAAGAGCTTAAAAAATCTATAAACTTTTCTGGATTTCACCTAGTTTCAGAATTAATTTAATACCAATTAAAAAAAATTACATTTGTGACTCAGTCAAAACTCCTCGTAGCCCTCGTTGATGGCGATGTCGCCACTTTGATGCTTAAAAAGCGCTGTGGTGGTAAGACGTTAGACTTTCAATCCAAAGGTCTCGGGTGCATACCCCGAGTTTTTCGGAACTTGTTTACGAAATATATTTTGATATTTACCAGTAAATTTTCGTTGAAGGAAAACATCTTGAGAAACCCGGAGCTAATCCCAATAAGGCCTAGTTTCCACTCTGGGTTGAACGGTCAGATGACAGTCGCATTCGTAAAAACTAGTGCCTACGCCAATTCAGGAGATTAGATTGCCAAACGGATGCCAGGTTAAATGAGCCGTGGCAAAAAGCAGGGACTAAAGCTAGGAGGATGATTATGACATTGCAATGATGACCCTGTATACATATTCGTCTTAGGAGAAAGCAAAGCGCCTTTAGCAGGGGACATGCATTAGGTAGGTACCCAAAAAAAATCCAAAGTATTTTTTTGTTCCATTCACGTTTTCCCCCATTGTTAGGGTCCCGTAGTCAACTAGGAACCCTTATAGTTTCGCTATGTCCGGCCGTCCATCTGTCCGCCGTCTGTCCGCGGTCTAGCTCGGTGACCGTTCGCACTAGAAAGCTGAAATTTGGTATGAGTATGTGCATTATTCACGCCGATAAAGTGATATAATAAAAACTTAAAAATATTTTTTATTAGGGTACCTCCCGTACACATGAAGTGGGGGGTGATTTTATCGTGTTGGGTATCATTGGATAGAAAGAATAGAGGTCTTGTCAAACATTTTTTGGATAAAACAACAACAAATTATTTAAAAAAAAAATCATAGAAGTGAGGCCTGCTCAGTATTTAAAACGAAAACTATATTGAATAAAAGCGGTTCAGCCGATTTTGAGTTATCACTCAAAAACGCATAGTGAAAGGACGTGAGTGCCGGATAGATAAATACTTAAGCGTCGCCAAATATCCCTTAATAAACGACTTCTGAAGGATGTATTGTAACAGGCCGGCAACTACGGAACAATACCCGACATGCTCTTGGCTGGTTTTTTTATTTTCCTATGAGATCGGGTTTTCATTACGTTTTTATCTTCTGACGCTAATACCAGGGCTTGTAACCGGTATTTTGCTCCATACTAAAATACCGGTTTCTTTTTTCGTTCTTTCGTTTACTATTTCATATTTAATCGAAAAATCTTACAATATAAAGTCATAACCTAAAAAAAATACGAGTTCTACGTAAAAACCATAAAATATGTAAACATATTGCGTTGTTTCGGGGTTTTTTGCGAAAACCGGTTACAAGCCCTGGCTAATACGTCTAGCAATAAAAACGAGTAGAAAGTAATTTTCTACTCGTTTTTGTTACTAGATTATTCCAAGAGCACGTCGGGCCCCGCTCAGTGTATGGTTCCGCAGTTGCCGGCCTATTACAATACATCCGTTCAAAAGGTTGTTTATTAAGGGATATTTGGCGGCGCTTGCATCATTTTACTATCCGGCACTTACGTCCTTTGACTATAAATCAAAAACGCCTTGACCGATTTTATTCAATATAGTTTTTATTTTAACTACTAATCAGAGCTGACTTCTATGATTTTTTTTCAAATAATTAGGACTTACGTTTCAAAAGTTAGATGGGGGGCACGCCCTTTTTTGAACATTCAGAGCTATTATTTACGAAACTATTAGTATTATCCAAAAAAAAATTTGAAACGACCTCTGATAGTCCAACCCAATGATACTCAACACGATAGGGCTGGAGCGAAACACAAACCACCCCCCACTTTGTCGGCATGATTAATGCACATACTCATACCAAATTTCAGCTTTCTAGTGCTAACGGTTACTGAGCTATAGGGTGGACAGATGGACAGACGGAAATGGTGAAACTGGGTTCCTAGTTGACTAAGGAACCCTAAAAATGGGAAAAAGCGCGAATGAAACAAAAATTATTAAGGAAAAAAATTGGGAACTAACCTACACACTCTTCTTCTCTTAAAAAATGGATTGCAAATTTTGACGGACAACTTACATATTTATTTACTTATATACTTACATACCAGTGCAAGTTAAATAAAAGCTTGTAAAAGGGGCGCCATTTCTGTCTCTTGCCTTGGGCGCCAGGAATGCTCAGGCCGGCCCTGTAGCATGCTTCAATCAGTAGGTCGTTGAAATTCGGAGTTGGTTTGTATAATAGATCAATTAATAGTTTCTACTACTTACATGAAAATGAAGGAAGTAATACCTAGGCAAAAGCATTTTTTAATTTTATCAATAATTGCATAAACAATTTGGTAGGTATGTAGTACCTACATACTTACCCACATAGGTGACTTTGAAAACAACTCCTAGCATTAAAGTCCGCCTAGCACAAGGGCTACCAAACTGTGCGCCGCGCCTCGTTGGATGCGCCGTAGAAAGTACAGAGGGGCGCCGTGGGGCAATCCTCCTCACCGTATTATACCTATTTATTTCAAATAGCCTAGCTAGGTTAGGGCACCGAGCATAGCATGTATAACTTTTAAAACTTGCAAGTGCGCCGCGAATAGGAAAGGTTTGGGAACCCCTAGTAAGTGATACATTTTTCACTAAATTCCCTAAATGCTCACCTACTTATTTATATCTTAAAGCTATATTAAGTAACTTACATTCTGATTTCTCACCCAATGACATAGCTCACATTACGTGTAGGTGGGAAAGAGAAACTAGATGCGTGAGAGCAGTCACTCATACGCTAATGATGCCCAAGTCATTAGTTATGGTGGACCTAGGGATGGGGTAATTCGTTGCACCTAGTAGATATCGACATTAAATACTTCGCACTAAATAGGTACCTATCCCTACCTGACTGGTACCACAGATTATAATTATTATAATAAATTACCACTTGTATCTTAACAGAGGTTGTTACATGTCGCGCGAAGTGACTAAAGTGACGTGAGTGTAACCGGTATATTTTATAGTGATAGTATGTCTCACGAAAGTTTAAATTTAATAATGAGGTTGCCTCTTTAATTATATAGATATCTAAATGTTACAATCAGATATGAAAAATGACAAACTAGGTAGGTAAGTACTAACATTTATGCGAGCAACATCCAACATTTTGATAGCCTTGTGATAAGACATACAACTTTCTTCGTGGGTCTCTGATTCAAAGTGTTCAAACCCCGGTTCGTACCACTTACTTCATAACGATTTGTCAAGTGACATTTTGTGACGTATGATTGTGGCTTCGTTACCACCTGACAAGTAGAATAGGCCCCTTCTACTAAAATCTTAATGTACGATTACGATACGACTAACGATTGGGATCATAATGGTTATTAAGAAAATATAGATATCGATGAATAAAATAACACATCCCTAACCTACGAATAATCCGTCAGCGCTGTATTGATACAAAACCTAAACACAACCTTTGGCTACCGGTTTATACTCTATAGCCGCACTTTTATTACCAGGATTATACAACTGCCAATCAATTTCAACCCTATGAAGTTCTCAGGAGAGTCAAATGTCGTATATCAACTAAACAGTTTTTGGGCTTTTCTATAAAGTTATTAAAGTAGAATTTATAATACTTTTGTGAAGTCGATTAATTTAGTGCGGAGGTGACCGGATGCGGGCCGAAGAGGTGTGAACTTGAATTGGGCTTTATGGTGGTACTAATCTATGCGGTTATTAATTATGGGATGCGCGGTACATAAAGGTATGTATAGTTAATGATATTTACCAGTTTGCCAGTGGTTGAAAAAAACTCTAATTGGTGCCGCTGAGCAAATATTATAATTTTTATAGAATATATGAGTCAAGGTAAGTGTTAACTAGCCTATTTGAGTATGCAACTCCGGGAAAAAGGGTATATTTGGTGAACGTTAGTCACGTTAGTCACGTGAGTCACGTTAGTCACATTAAGTATATAAATATGTCGATTCAAATAATAAATAATTATGTTCTTACCATTTTGCATACACATATATGATATAATACATGTACCCTACAACTACATACCTACCTACTAATTCCTACTTTTATTTTTATTACACATAACTAATATTTATGTACGATACTACAACTCATATAACCTACTGTGAGAAGCGTTGTCAGGACCCAATAATTACACTTTTTGCCTACGTCGCATTTCACACTAAAGTAGAACTGTCAAAAAATGTAAAACTGTTACAATAACAACCTGTCTGTGACAGGTCTATGGTATCGTTTGCTCCCAAAATACCCATGCCTTGTTTTCACTCAAAATATCCTGTTGTAATGCGATATTTTAAGACGTTTCAAACTAAAATACAATTGATTGTTTTTAAACACAATACATTTATTACTTCAAAAATAAATTTAACTCCGTGCAAGCAAATATTTATTAAAAAAATATTTCCTTTGTTGAAGTTTTTGTTGATATTTGTCAATATTATTTTTAATATTCGTTACGTATGTGTTTCTTTCGCATGATCTACAACCTAAGAATTTAACTGTAAAATATTTATGTTTTCTATCCTGTTTTAGTAGATTTGTTTGTTTATGAAAAGTAGCCACCCAATTTTATTTAGTTAATCAGATTCAAAATTCTTGGACTAGCATTTTAACTATCAGAGTAAGATACTTTATCAGTTTTTACGAACGTGATCGTATCCCAAGTAACGTTATTTTAATTAGCATTGTCACTCGCGTCACGTATCAAGATCTTATCAATATCACTGAAGATTTAAAACGTTTCAATCAACCGAAACCTCCGACAATAACTGTCCAACAGAAACAGACTCAAAAATCCATTAAACCTACGCCATAAATAAATAAGACGTAAATAAATAAATACATGTATAAATCCGTAGTTATTTATGTCATTGCGGCGATGAAGATTTTTAATGACGGACAGACGGATTGTTGGTAATAAACCGAGGTATGTCCGTGGGTTTTTATGAATCGGCGTTTCGAGTAAACGTCAAATATTTCGACCCAGTTGATAGATTGGTCCGTTGTGCTTAAGAGGAAATTGGGTTATTGGAAATAATCCCTTGATATTTAAAGTGCGATGTTTAATGTCGAGCTTTTCGGATAAGTGGTCAACGATAGTCCAAATAACGACTAAGCATATTCTCTTATCCTTCTATATTCAGGTACTATTAATAAATCCTTACCTATACAAAAATACACATTCATGTTATTTCTATATACTAGTATATTACGCTTTGTAGGCCACCTTTTAGGAGTTATACCGAATATAGAAATTTCAAATCAATATTGTTTTATCTACAAAAAAAATGTTACACGATTTTGAATTTGGTGGCCTCACCTCACCTTTCGGTGTTTAAGAAAGCCAAGTCCGGCTAGTCCACGCGTTTCATCGAAAAGCCATATAGTAAGTACGTAGGTACATCATTTCCCTAACTATCAATTCGTATCTCTACCTACTTACTATACTTATTTAAGGTGCTAACTCCCTCTTCAGACGTCAAACCTTCGTACAAGCAGGCTCAACAACCTCTCATTTACATGCAATAAAAACTAGCTTCTCTTGATTAATGGTAGCCCTCGTCGTTAAACGCATAATTTACTGCATTTTAAAACTGTTTAATATCCTTTATCGTCCTTGGTTAGGTTGTGTTTTATTGTTAGGAAGAAATATTTGAAACCATTGTTTTTAAGTTCGTATAGAACTCCCTATTTAAGGTTAAAGATATAACTCTCAGTTTCAGGTAAATGCCTACAAAACCTAGGTAAAAATTTACCAGACCAAAACCCCGGAATATACACCTTTCAATGATACTTACTTACAATAAACAATTTAAAACGCTGTCCGGGCTGACTCCTCGAAGAAATGCTGCAGATGTAAAGGACGCGAAACTTCGTAGTCAGTTATATTTGGACGTGACTTTTATACCTCTACAAAATTCATGCGCGACACTAGGAATTTCTCGCTATTGTTTCATTTTAATTTCAATTTGCATGTAATTTTGTCAGTAATGATATTACCTACCAGTTTATTATCTTTTATATACTGTAATGAAAATACCTAATTACGTGGAATATGGCTGTTATGCTCGATAACACCGGCAATCAATTTGTGGCAATAATTGTTAATAGTGTTATTGGCGATTTTATTAAAATTAATACCGGCTCGTAAAGCAGGCCGCGGCTGACGGCGGCTCTCGTTTGCTGCTTATTGGACCTGTTCCCGCAGTTACTCATTTGTGTTGTGTGACTCCGGTGACTCAATTGGGTTGTCTATTTGGGTGCGTCACTTTCGTTTTTGTTTAGGGCAACACGAATATTTGGGTTATTACATTCTGTTCCCCAAAATCTGATCCTAACCTGTTAATTAGGTACTATTTTTTTTATTCTTCCTGTTCTCCTCAAAAATGTGCTATTACGTTCTGATCCCATTGCAACATTATAAAAGGCAAGTGAAAAATTGGGACAGGACATTATTTGTTAAATTTATTATGTAAATTACCTTACAGAAAGTGTACGTATGTATTTCTAATAACCACAAAATCAACAATACAGCAGCAAAGGTTGTGGGTGTACAATATAAAAAAATATCAATGAATTACCGCGATATTTTTTTTACTTATGCCTACATGTTTAATTACATTTGAACTACTAGTACAGCTAAATTTTAACTATAAAACTTTCGTGAGACTCTAACATATTAAAAATATTTATAACGGGTTACTCACGTAATTTAAGTCGATATTTGCTCGACATGTTTCGGTCAATTTACGATGACCATTTTCACGAGCTGCCTTCCGCGACGGCAGCGCGACGGCTACTACGCGCCTGAGCGCGGTGTGCCCTGCTGCTGGCGGCGGGAGGCGGCGGCGGCGGCGGTGTTGTGGCAGATCTACCCTAACTCACTTCACTTCTTCATTATTGCCGCCGCCTCCCGCCGCCAGCAGCAGGGCACACCGCGCGCAGGCGCGTAGTAGCCGTCGCGCTGCCGTCGCGGAAGGCAGCTCGTGAAAATGCTCATCGTAAATTGACCGAAACATGTCGAGCAAAAATCGACTTAAATTACGTGAGTAACCCGTTATAAATAGTACAGCTAAAATAATAGTTATTCAAAATATAATAATTATTCAACTCTAAAACATTTGTAGCATAACAACGAAGAATTTATTCGTGACAGTAGTGTAGTCACAGTACTTTTTTTTCATTTTGGCTAGTAGACCCGTACCGATAAATTATGAAGTTTCGATAATATTAAAGATGCTTATTTTTCACATACAGAATTCAGGGCATCCAACTTAGCTAATAATAATAATTTGTGTCATCCTAGGTTGTTGCTTAGGTAGAAACTTAGACATTTCTGTTTTTAAACATTATTCGGTGAATATAAAATTAGAGATCAAAATTGTTTTTTCACTGTAACAGCAAAGTTGTTACTGACGCACGCACGCGTATTGTGTCACTTTCGTCAATGGAAATACTGACATTCAATCAGCACAAACATGTGGACTTTTATAAGCCTATATAAAATTAGAGTTGATTGATTAGGTACTGTGCTTTCTAAAATATCGGTATCTAGTATTTGAATAAATTTGTGCCATATTAATCAATGATATTTATTTATTTAAATTTTGTTTCTTGTAGAAGCCTGTTAACAGTATAATAAAATATTAAAGTTATTAATGTTTGCGTTAGTATTTTTATAAAAGCGTATCGAAACCATGTTTGAAATTTGTGTCGTTATAATCAATGGATTATTTTTATTTTTCAAAACAAAAACTTTTTTGCGTAAAGGGCA
This sequence comes from Pammene aurita, assembly GCA_947086415.1. Taxonomy (NCBI): domain Eukaryota; kingdom Metazoa; phylum Arthropoda; class Insecta; order Lepidoptera; family Tortricidae; genus Pammene; species Pammene aurita. The sequence goes on along the minus strand of OX352290.1, from coordinate 33,220,204 downwards.
TGCGCAGGGAAGGGTAAGGCGCGGGCGGGGTGCATGTACCGGCCAGGCTGCCTAGCGGCTCGTTTCTTTTCTATACATTATTACTCTATATATACATATAGTAATAAGTGCGACAAGCACAAACAGCGAGTTTTTAATCGTTCTTCTTTATTTTTCATAGTAAAGAAAGCAGTAATATAAAACTTAAGTAATTAATGGTGATATAACGTATGACTACACCGTAGTCCGTAACGGACTGCAACGGCGGATCTGTGTGCCACGGTTAACCTAGTTTACCATATAAACAGTATTTTGGCAAATTGTCACAGATCATTTGTAACTAATAAATATGTAATTTATGCATCAAGGCGGTTTGTTTACAGAGTGCCAATCGTGAAACGCGAAAATCGAAATTTCGTTATCTGCCTCGCGGTTGGACTAGCAAAGAACCGGGCTGGGCTTAATAAATTTTTCATCAGATGTCATAATAACGCTATGTTTTTATTAACTTATTGTATAAAATACATACAAATAAGCAACTTTTCTTTAACATTTTTTTTAACTCGATAGTTTTGAAAGTTATGGGGCCCTGAAGGTTGAGTACAATTTTGGTTGAAATGGTGTCATTATGACACATACTTTTTTTTGTCTTATTGTGTATAATGTACTCAAATAAGCAAGTTTTATTAGAAACATTTTTTTAACTCAAAAACTTTGAAGTTACTTTGAAGATTGACTACATGGAGTAAAATTTGGACTTAAATAAATAATGGCGACGGGGTATCATTTTAACGAGTACTTTTTATGATTTTCCCGTAGGGAATACGCTAAAATAAGCGTGTTTTATTTGAGAAACTTTTCTCTAAAATCAAACATGGCTGAGATAATGGACTCTGAACTTGTATATAATTTGGACTTCGAAAAAAAAACCATCGACGGGACTACATTATAACGTGTACTTTTTATGATTATTCCGTATAGAATATGCTAAACTAAGCGTGTTTTATTTAAAAAAGAATTCTCTAAAAACAAAAATGGCCTAGATAATGGACTTTGAACTTGTATATAATTAGGAATTCAAAGAAAAAACCATCGACGGGACGTCATTACAACATGTACTTTTTATGATTTTTCCATATAGAATATGCTAAACTAAGCTTGTTTTATTCGAAAAACTTTTCTCTAAAATCTAAAATGGCCGAGATAATGGACTCTGAACTTGTATACAGGATGACTGGTAATTCGACCTATTCCTGGAAAGGGGCTTATTCTAGAGGTTATTTACAATGTTTTTAGCCCAGTCAACCAGGGGTCTAAATTCAGTGGTTTTCGAGTTATTCGAGTTTTTAGTGTTTTTCAAAAAACGCCATCTTCCGGCCTTAAAATGGCAATTAAAAAAAAACTACATGAATTAGGATGGTTAATTATTTGTTTATTGGTAGCCAGTGAACAGAAGGTTATTTAAAAAAAATCATGTCAAACAATTAAGACTTTAGAAATAACAGGTAATAAATCAACAGCTATCGTCCTTTAAAAAAATTATAAATCAAAGACGAATACCCTATAAAATGTGTATGACACTTCGCGTAAAAATAACTGAAATGGATTCCTCAATTCATAACCTTTCCGAAAAAGTACAAATGTTGACATGATTCACTAAATTATTAAAATTAAAATAAAAAACGTAAGATGGCTTGTGATTTATTACCTTTTATTTTTAAGTCTTAATTTTTATGACATGTTTTTTTTGTTCGGAGTAACCTTTTGTTCATTGGCTACTAGAAAATAAATAATTAACCATTCTTATTCATGTAGTTTTTATACAAATGCCATTTTAAGGCCGGAAGATTGCGTTTTTTTGAAAAACACTAAAAACTCGAATAACTAAAAAACCACTGAATTTAGAACCCTGGTTGACTGGGCTAAAAACATTGTAAATGACCTCTAGAATAACTCCTTTCAAGGAATAGGTCGATTTACCAAACACCCTGTATAATTTGGTTTTCGAAAAAAAAAACCATCGACGGGACGTCATTATAACATGTACTTTTTATGATTTTCCCGTATAGAAAACGCTAAAATAAGCGTGTTTTATTTGAAAAACTTTTCTCTAAAATCAAAAATGGCCGAGATATTCTCCTCCTTTTTGTAAAGGGTCGGTAACGCGCATGTGACACCTCTGGAGTAGTAGGCATCCATAGGCTACGGCTTACTATCTGGCAGGCCGTATGCTTGTTTGCCACCGTCATGGTATAAAAAAAATAATAAAATAAAACAAAATAAAAACAAAATAAAAACAAAATGAAAACAAAATAAAAACAAAATAAAGACAAAATATGTAATAACAAAATATTAACAAAAATAAAACAAATGTAAAACAAAAGTAAAACAAAAATAAAACGAAACTAAAACAAAAAATATACGTTGCGTTTTCTAGCCATACTTCACGATGCTTGAAATCTTCGAAAATGTACTCAAAAATCTAGTCAAAACACAAACAAACAGTAAGCTACCGCTTAAAAGGTACGTCGGGGCGAGACAAGCACGAGTTCATTGCCCCACTCCCCGGCTACCCGCGCCCCGCTCCACCGCTCAGTTCCTTTGCCGAGTATGTCAGCTAGATCACCCCGCGCGCGCCTCCGTGAGCAAGTACCTACATCGTAACTGCTAAGATTCCAGCGCCTGGTTGACCCATGGTTTAACTTGTTAAGAAGCGAGCCGGGGGTCTACTTCTAGTAGTCACTACAGAAGCACGCCGAACAGGCTTGCCATGAAGGTCACGCGCTATAGTTAGGACTTAGTCTGAACGCAAATATTGTTTCTGTTTAATTTTTGTCGAAATATCATTGATGAAAGTGACACAAATTAAAAAATCTACTTTAAATTCCCTTTGTGATTATTATAATGTGAACTCTGGTGACTTTAATAATTTATTGAAACGATCACAGCCTAAAAAAACGAATTTACCAAGAAACTTAAATTTTCATTGCTTAATTTGACACATATTGATTTTATTGACGTATTTTAAGGTGATGATATAGTTAATTTTATTAACTCTAATTTTTTATACGAAGTTTTTTAGCGTTGTCATACTATATCAAATTGCACTCGACGTAAATGACACAAACTGGTTTTGTGCAACAATAAAACTGTTCTAAATACAAAACAGTTATATTTTGTAACTCTAATATTCTTTTACTCAAGTTATGGCAAGCTAAAAAAGTTAACCTCAAATTATTGAATTACAAAAAAGCACCAATTGAATATGACACAAAACGCACTGAAAGATTCTCATGTACACACTGTATTTCCAACTTCAATAATAAGTGACTTTAGAATTTTCGAAATTAACCCTCAAAATATTGCCAGTGGGACGGGACTATAGGGGGTCAGATCGGAATAGAAATATATGTCTATAATTTATTCTGAGAGAATCAGAAAGGAAAAAAGCCATTAATAATAAGACGGATCCTTAGGAGATCAGATATTGGGGATCAGAACGAAATAACCCTGGTGAAAAATTAGGCAAATAATGTTATGTGCCTCTTTAGAATATCAATTTTTTTTTATACAATTTTGTAATATTTTAAAATGTCATAGTTAGTTTTATATTAACAAATATTTGTAACTAAACAGTTGTAGAACCATTTCCAAAACCATCCCATCGTGCATCAGTCACGATGCCAAATCTGAATTTAGCGATAACCGGGTGTAATCAATATACATATTTAATACTTTATAGACTAAGTAAGATCCGCGACAATTTACAGATAGGTTGACTCCAAAATAAGCAACTTTATTCGAAAAAGAGCCTCGTGATTTGTGTGTCTTTGTTTTACGTTCAACGAGACGTCTTTACGACACTGATAAAACTGTATCGTCTACAAACTGGCCGTATTGGTCACAATAAAACCTATTTCAAATCGGTTTTTAATGACGCTTTGTTAGCTAACCGATTTTATGACATACACGATTTTTTTCTTTATTTAAAGTCAAAATAGTTCTCCCCATCATTTAGGATCCTCGACAAGAAAGTAGAAGAGTAGCTATAGCTACAAGGAAATCGGCCACAGCCGAACAGATCTTAGGACGATTATATCTTAGATTTTGGTTATCTAAAATAAACGAATTTAGTTTTTTTTTAATATTGCAAAAATTATATTATAAGAGAGTGAGAAGTTCATTACAACAAGATCCTGCATGTATTATTAAAAATTCTACTGCGCCTTACGAACACTTACATAACGGAATGCATATGATACTCAGACAGACAAGGGAAATTAATAATTACAACATGCCACCTGTACTTTCACTTCAGTTGCCATTTTAACGATTTATGAAGGGTTTGATTTATCTGCTTGCCATTTCACACAATAACATCAATCTTTCAAAGCTTACAATGTTTTTAGGATTTCTGTCTTTTTTCATATCTCACAGTTAATTTGTAATCGTCAGTGTAATCCCGCGCTTGTAAGGAACACGATATTAATTGGGCATGGGCAGTGTGTGTAGTAAATCACAGGTCGGACGGACAGACGGACGTAGTAAATCCACCGACGCGTGTCACTCACCGCGGAGCGTCACTGTGTCTCAATAATGCGGATTCTGGAATGAAGAAGCGATATCGCATGAGTCAGATTAGAGCAACTTCGTCTCGTAACGTAATCACAGGATATATCACGGACGGAGGAATTTACTGAAGTGTATGACTCAACGCGTCTGCATTTTTAATGCAGTTAATTACGGAGCTATGAAGCGAAGCGCTATTCAGAAAATCGAACATTGAAAAATGTTCGCACAAAAATTTTCTGTGCAGAAAAGGAAGGAACTTTAAGAAAAAAATCAACATGTCTATCATTTTTAATCATGGCCTCAGCAATTAATATAAAACTATTGTTATCACTCAACAGAATACGGCTGTCCGCCTGTGTGGGCCAGGCGCGTTTGATGTACGCACTAAATATTATGTCTCTTATAGATAAATTACTATAATGGTCATAGCCAACTTAATGATATCTAATTAAGTTCCCTGTGAAATATCCCTTTGCTTTACCATAAAAGTATCGCTTAACTTCAAACTCGGGTAAATCCATTCGACCCTCTCAGCAAATATCTACCCTATTACCTTTCGTTAATACCAAAATCGCATAATCTGACAGATGGATTTACCCGAGTTTGAAGTTAAGCGACTCAAAAGGCATCATGGTATTTTGAACGGGAGGAGAAGAACAGGGAGTGAGAAATCGATTGTCGTATGTACTTAATATATGACAATAATAGTAATACATACAATACAATACAATAGAACAGTACGGTACACAGATTAAAAGTAGAGGCATTCAACAGGCGGACATCACTAGAGAGCGATCTCTTCCAGACAACCTTGGTAATCAATTTGTGTAACTTACTTTTAGTGGACTATATGTTCTGCCACAAGGGTTTTGGCTAATTAATTAGGAATAGTTAGCGATTTCTTAGTATTAATTGATATTGTTTGAAAGTTTTTTTTATTGTGATAAACGTATAACCATATTTTAATTATAACTATGTTACATTTAAAACAAAATTATTAAAATACCACACACCTCATAATTACGCGAATTGTTCCAGTGGATTTTGATTCCTAATCACTGGCAGTTCCTTTTCTTTTTTTCAAAAGTATTAGTTCTTACATGATTCGGTAACTAGGAATTTTATCGAAAATGTGACCAACAAGATTGCTACTCTACAAGTCTACATGTCTTACCGTGATTACCGTCTCCGAAGTCCACGAGGTTGTGAATTTGCAATTTTATAAGACTTGCAAATCTGACATTCGGAAAGGAACCTTGTAACATCACGGTACATATTCGGCCAATAGTATAAGTCACGAGCTTTTAAATACGTTTTCATAACACCAGGATGAACGTTGGGAAATCCATTAAGAATTTCAGCAACCGCCTCTCTAGTCCTTGAAGCAGGAAGAACTATACGCCACGGATTAGGTGCTTAAGGGTTTTCGATAGATACCCTGCGCATTAAGACACCATCCCGAAGAGCAAATGCAGTAAACATTTGAGGATTGTCCAAAACTCCCTGGTAAATTCGTTCATACCAAGGATCTCCAGAAGGATCCATGCCACGCGCGAATGAGATAAGCCCAACTTGAGCGCGGGACAAGGCGTCAGGAACAACATTAAGGACACCCTTTTTATGTTCAATCTCAAAGTTATATTGGGAAATCAAAGTTGCCCAACGAGCCAAGCGCCCGGTAGGATTATCAAGGGTGATCAACCATTTAAGAGCAATATGGCCAGTAATGATCTTAAACCTCATTCCATCGAGATACCCGCGGAAATGCTTTATGGAATCAACAACGGCGAGAAGCTCATGTTCGGTTGTCCCGTATCCACGTTCAGCTTTAGTGAATAAACGAGAATAATAAGCAATTGGATGTTCAACGCCGTCAAACTCTTGAGCCAGGACCGAGCCTAAGCCAACCTGGCTAGCGTCACATTGAAGGATAAAAGGTTTCGAGAAATCCGGGCAAGCCATCAACGGAGCGCTCATCAAGGCATCCTTCAATTTAGAAAAAGCTTCACTAGCACTATCGTTCCAATCTATGGGATCACGTCCCTTTCTCTTACCGATAAGTGCCGTCAGAGGAGCAATAATCGAAGAAAAACCATCCACGAAACGGCGATAATATGAACACATACCAATGAAAGCACGTAGAGACTTGGCAGAAGAAGGGGTAGGGTAATCCCTAATAGCTTCTAATTTCTTCGGATCAGTTTGAAGACCACGCTCATTGACGATGTAACCGAGATACTTCAATTCAGACTTACAAAACTCGCACTTATCTAAATTAACCGTAAGACCAGCTTCTTTCAACCTATCACGAACCTTACGAATAAGCCGCATATGACTGTCAAAATCACGAGACACCAAAATCAAATCATCAACATAGCCGACTAACCAGTTATTAACATTACGCCTAAAGACTAACCTAATAGATTAACAAGATGACAAAACGCCAACCAACGCGTCACGCGGTCCAAGACGTGACGGCCGGGATAGGACAGAAACTGCACCTGGCCACAGATCTTAATCCCTCACATCGAGTCATCAAATTATACAACCAGGCTATCATAGACCGCATTTACCAACTTCAAAGGGACCAACCAAACAAACTTGGTAAAAACGTCAACCAAAGTCAAAATATAACGACAACCATTACGGCTAACCGGTAAAGGACCAATTAAGTCAATGGAAAGAAGATCCATTGGAGCCGCAACACGACGAGGAAATAAGCGAAGTCCACGAGGTTGTGAATTTGCAATTTTATAAGACTTGCAAATCTGACATTCGGAAAGGAACCTTGTAACATCACGGTACATATTCGGCCAATAGTATAAGTCACGAGCTTTTAAATACGTTTTCATAACACCAGGATGAACGTTGGGAAATCCATTATGAATTTCAGCAACCGCCTCTCTAGTCCTTGAAGCAGGAAGAACTATACGCCACGGATTAGGTGCTTAAGGGTTTTCGATAGATACCCTGCGCATTAAGACACCATCCCGAAGAGCAAATGCAGTAAACATTTGAGGATTGTCCAAAACTCCCTGGTAAATTCGTTCATACCAAGGATCTCTAGAAGGATCCATGCCACGCGCGAATGAGATAAGCCCAACTTGAGCGCGGGACAAGGCGTCAGGAACAACATTAAGGACACCCTTTTTATGTTCAATCTCAAAGTTATATTGGGAAATCAAAGTTGCCCAACGAGCCAAGCGCCCGGTAGGATTATCAAGGGTGATCAACCATTTAAGAGCAATATGGTCAGTAATGATCTTAAACCTCATTCCATCGAGATACCCGCGGAAATGCTTTATGGAATCAACAACGGCGAGAAGCTCATGTTCGGTTGTCCCGTATCCACGTTCAGCTTTAGTGAATAAACGAGAATAATAAGCAATTGGATGTTCAACGCCGTCAAACTCTTGAGCCAGGACCGAGCCTAAGCCAACCTGGCTAGCGTCACATTGAAGGATAAAAGGTTTCGAGAAATCCGGGCAAGCCATCAACGGAGCGCTCATCAAGGCATCCTTCAATTTAGAAAAAGCTTCACTAGCACTATCGTTCCAATCTATGGGATCACGTCCCTTTCTCTTACCGATAAGTGCCGTCAGAGGAGCAATAATCGAAGAAAAACCATCCACGAAACGGCGATAATATGAACACATACCAATGAAAGCACGTAGAGACTTGGCAGAAGAAGGGGTAGGGTAATCCCTAATAGCTTCTAATTTCTTCGGGTCAGTTTGAAGACCACGCTCATTGACGATGTAACCGAGATACTTCAATTCAGACTTACAAAACTCGCACTTATCTAAATTAACCGTAAGACCAGCTTCTTTCAACCTATCACGAACCTTACGAATAAGCCGCATATGACTGTCAAAATCACGAGACACCAAAATCAAATCATCAACATAGCCGAAGATAAAATCCTCAGACTCAGGGGTATATTCAAAATTGACAATCATGTCAGTAAGCCTCTGCATCTCGGACGCAGCGTTGGTTAAACCAAAAGGGAGACGAACGAACTCAAAGAGTACGTAAGAGTAGAGTTTGGGGTACATTAAAGGCCGTCTTCTCACAACTGGCCTTATCAGCTAAGGGGATTTGCCAAAAGGCGCTCCTAAAATCCAACGAAGTTAGATATTTGGCACCTCGTAGGTTATCAAGGATGTCCTGGACGCGCGGGAGAGGGTATGAATCCCTGATGGTAACGTTGTTCAACTTCCTACTGTCCACGCAAAACTTGACACTACCATCTTTCTTGGTAACCATCACAACTGGGGAAGCCCAGGGTGATCGTGAGGGACGAATAACGCCTGACTCTAACATCTTGTCGATCTCTTCGTTGAGAATCTTGAGTTTGACTGAAGATAAGGGATAGTAACGTTGGCGGATGGGCGAACCAACAGTCTCAATCTTATGCGAAAGCCACGAAGTACAACCTAATCCAGCTTTATCAGAAGAAATCTCCTCAAACTCGTCAATAACACATTGGAGTTTTGATTCCTGCAGTGGTGCAAGCACCGTACGAGGGTGGACATAGCGAACCTCACCTACTCGTGGGACTGCGACAGGAACATGTTGTGAAGCGACGTAAAGCTTACCTGATAAACCATCACGGAATGCCTTCTTTAAAATGTCAATGAGACCAACAGCATTCCAAAACTCAATTCCTAAAATAAATGCAGTAGGAAGATTACTGCTCACTAGACAGGGGTGCAGAACGCGAATGCCACTAAAAAGAATGGGGACGTCCAAACCGCCTAGAATTTCAATAGGAGAATTGTCGGCGGAGACAACATAAGGCCGGATATCCTCGTGATATGTTATACCGAGCTCCGATAAGAGGGATATATCAATTAGTGAAACCTGAGCACCAGAGTCCAAAAGAGCTCTTACCGAAGAGCCAGCAACTAAAACATCAATAAAAATATTATCCGGGGAATTATTATATAAACGGGCGACACCGATGGACCTCTCAGTGCGCCACTTATTCGTTTTTTGACGGACCAGAATTACAACTAGGACAATCGCGTGTGATTGCACCAACACGCTTACACTTGAAGCACACTGCCCCTGAAACGTTAGGACAATTACGATAGTTATGACCAGTTGCATCACACTTCATACACACTATAGAACTGGGTTGACCTACAACTTGAGCACTAATCGGTGCAATAGCCAAACGTGCTGGTCGTGAACCTTGAAAGGCTTCAAAATTTTTCGCGACTTCTAACAAACCATCAATATCCCTAACCACGTTAGTTGCAAGACAAGGATGATATCTAGGATTCATTCCATATTTAATAATGTTAAACAGGTTGTCTTCGGAAACCGGTGTACGAAGCTTTGCGTTTAGATCGCGCGCCTGAATAACAAAATTAACCACTGACTGGTTGTCCTTCTGTGATAAAGCGCGAAGTTGGCTCTCAAGCTTGAAATCGAAATCGGCTACGTCGAAGGTTTTAACGAATTCAGACTTTAATTCCGCGTAAGTAAGACCCGGATATCTGATTGCCCTAAAATGTTTCAAGGCACTATCTGACAACAATTCATGGAAACGTCTGACAACATATGAAGGATTGACGTTACGCGCCATACCTTCTTCCTCGATTCGAAAGAAAAATTCACGAACACAAGTGTTCCCGGAAAAGTTCAAGTTCCATTTCGTAAGTGAAAGGATCTTTGAAAGGAAAAGGCGGGGGAAGTCCGGCATCACCTGGGGTCGTGGTTCAGAATCAAAAAACTGTTCTTCATCGTCTGCCATTGGATCTAAAATCCTCGGATCGTGCGAGTTTAAAGATGAGTGTGCATGAGGTGTCTCAGCAATTGATCCTTCATTACTTAAGTGCGACATGGCGAAAAGTCGAAAGTTGTCTTGCGTTGCAAGTTCAAACAAAAAATAAAGTTAATCGGCCTCAAAATTAAAATCCGAAGTTCGAGTATATCAGTGGTCTAAACCAAGCGCTTAAGTCAAAGAAAGAAAATAACACTCAAAGTCTAGATGCTAAGTTAGAGTTCGAATTCAAAAAAAAACAAGTACAGTTTCTGAAAAAAAAAAAAAAAACGCAAATCATACATTCTATGTCTGACTTACCTGCGGATTCCCTAACGTCTACGGGCTCTAACTACAGGACTCAAACTATGAAATAAGGTATTCGGGATATGTTACGGGTAATTGAGAAAAAGGCATAAGTAAAGGTCAACAGATAAATTCGTTTTTTTTAAACATAAATAAAAGCAATATTTCAATATGACGGAATTCGGGTTAATGATGGGACGTAAGGAGGCAGCAGGCTGAAACAAACCAAAATCAAGGTTAATAGAACCGCGACCGGTCTACGGTCACCGTCTCACAAATCCAAAAAAAAATATTTAATTACAATTATTAAAACCTCCCTAGTGGTCAGAATGCAATTAAATTACAATAATAAAAATATTTAAAATTAGCACTTCACTTAAAAATGAAGACAACTGTACCTATTTCACATTCAATAGTTAGCAAAACTGGTAAGTAAAAATAAAGACTCGGCTGGTAATAATTTGGCTGCAGGAAAATAATGGGTTAATGAGGCGGGTGATATGGATGGTGACAGATGATTCGCTGGCTGAACGTAGCCTAAATTAAAGAGCCAGGTCTTTATACGCCCGTCAAACGAGGCAATTGGAATTTGGGGAAATTTAGCAAAACAACAAAAAAAACTATTATAGCACAAAAATACTGGATACAAAGAAAAGGAATCGGATTTATAACATTTAAAAAAAAAAAAGTAAATAATTTGATATTCTCGAAAGCAGGATGGCTAAAGCTGTTGTTTTAAATTAAAAAGAGTTCGTTTGCAAGTGTCCGCTTTGATTTAGGCGGACCCAATAGCTCGCTGAACTCCTTTTCTCACTTGGAGAGCCCGCTGGATGCGGACTCTAATTCTAGCAAGTGCTAATACATTATTAAATACAAATTTTTTAAAAACCAAATACGTCGCCGGACAAAAAGGCAACCAGAGGGACCGCCTGAGCCGGAAGGATTCCGGAAGGCACTTGTGGGTGCCGGACCGGCGAGACGGTCTGCAACTGCCGCGTTTTCCGCGGGTTTCTTCACCATTCATCGGAGAATTAGAGTCCGCATCCAGCGGGCTCTCCAAGTGAGAAAAGGAGTTCAGCGAGCTATTGGGTCCACCTAAATCAAAGCGGACACTTGCCCACGAACTCTTTTTAATTTAAAACAACAGCTTTAGCCATCCTGCTTTCGAGAATATCAAATTATTTACATTTTTTTTTAAAAACGTTATAAATCCGATTCCTTTTCTTTGTATGCAGTATTTTTGTGCCATAATAGTTTTTTTGTTGTTTTGCTAAATTTCCCCAAATTCCAATTGCCTCGTTTGACGGGCGTATAAAGACCTGGCTCTTTAATTTAGGCTACGTTCAGCCAGCGAATCATCTGTCACCATCCATATCACCCGCCTCATTAACCCATTATTTTCCTGCAGCCAAATTATTACCAGCCGAGTCTTTATTTTTACTTACCAGTTTTGCTAACTATTGAATGTGAAATAGGTACAGTTGTCTTCATTTTTTAGTGAAGTGCTAATTTTAAATATTTTTATTATTGTAATTTAATTGCATTCTGACCACTAGGGAGGTTGTTGAATGTGAATGTGAAATAGGTACTGGTTGTATGACAGTAAACTGCTGCGCTGTGCACTTAAACTCGCGACAGGTCACGTGATCGACAGATTCGTCTGATTGAAAATTCGTAAGACGGACTCGTGACCTGGTCGAATGAATAATTGTAATAGTTCTGGAGTGTTCAATTTTTGATGTAATATAAATTGTCCTGTTTGTGTACGATAGCGCAATAAATGAATATTGTATTTTACCACATAAATGATAGTTTTTGATACTGATAATTAAAGCAATTCGTGCAAAATTATTTCCTAAACATTCCAAAATATCAAAAATGTATGACCAGACTTTGCACTATTGAAAATAATAAGTTTTAAAACGACGTCCTCGATTATATTATAAGTAAGTATGCCTGTTATGTAGATAAGTAGTAAATTGAAATAAAATAAAAAAGTCGTAAACCCGTTAAAAATGTATCGTCATAATCTTTCAGACAGCTCTAAGTCACCGATAAAGAAGTGCTAACAGGTGCTAGCGAGACTAGCGAGATAATTAAAGTATTAACCTTTCTTTTCCTAAACCTGTTACCTCTAGCTATTTTGTGTTTCCAGATACATATTTACACATATATAATTGTTGGAATAATAATCTTTTACTTACGAATACGAGCATCATTCTCACCTCCATAGTACTGAAACTCCGCACGCCCCTAAATCAAGAGCGCTCAAAACAAGCGGCGTGTAAGAGGCAGATAAATCAGGCCCAAATCCGGGAACATGATCCCGCAGAGGAATCACACCAAATTGCGTAACATACTTACCCCCACTTTAAAATGTAGTCATAAATAAAAGGTAGACGCACCTTATCGCGAACCGCCACAACAAATGAAAGAATACCTCCCCAGCACCCTCGGCCCTCCCAAGACTAACGTCCTCTCGCTTCAGAAAAGCGGGAACAGTATTTCGCATCTCACTTCAATATGGAACAGTAAAGTGCTGTTTTACATTTATAACTACAAGCCACATTCGCAAGTGACGCCACAGGATCGCTTCGTCATAACAGAAGTAAATTAAACTTTGTTGCAGTGTCCTAAGGCTCTCTTTACCTTATGTGGATGTGGTAGATTGAGCCGGTCTCCATGGTAACTTAGGGTGCGCGTCCCGATTTTTGGCCGGGCTCCTTCGATTGCCTTTAGAAGGGCTTTTCTGATCACTTTCGATGTAAGCAGCTATATATACGATAAACGGTGTTTGCAGGAATAAATTGATGCGAACAAAGAACTCTCGAAATGTTTTCCACCGGTTCTCGAATCGGAGGATTTTCATTTGCAACTGAATCGATGCTGGAAATTATTTTTCAGTTCTGATTCCCTTTGGGGTTGGATGTTGTTTGCAATCTTTTATGTCATTTTTCTGATATGATGACGCGATCACAGTCAATAGTGAGTTTTTTGTATATTATAGGTTTTTGAGTATCTAGGTATGTAGGTTATATTTAAGTAAGTATGGAGGTAATAAATATGAACATTTCGCATTACTATGCAATTAGGTTGTAAAGTAGACATTTTAAATTTTAGAGAATACGAAATCTGCTTTTAAGTAAAATTTACGTTAGTCTATTTTTTCCTGTGATGATCATCATCACATTTTTAAGAGTAAGGCTTTTGTCGGTGGAGCAAATTCCATGCACACCTGTTGTTTGCTTTCTTTTTTTTCTATGTTTCACAGAACTCCGTCATTTATAAACCGATATTTTTTTATTGAAAGGATTTAGTTACAGATTGGTCCCACTGTGATCAGGTCAGTATCTCGTTATGGAACCCTCGAGCAATCGAGGGAACTCGTTAAATATTATAGACACACCTATTGCGATTTCAGTATTCTTTATAGTAACTAATGCATTTTCTTACGAAAATCATTATTTGATGACGTGGAACTGATCATGAAGATCACATCACAGGTCACGGAAACTATTAAATATTAGTATTACACGCAAGGCGGTAAGTTTATTGCTATACATTTATGTTCAGCACGACTATTGACCTACTGGTTCTCATGATTGATCAGGCATAAACATGTGTATTTTTGGTTAATTCGACTCATCTTGATGAGCACTTTGAGCTAGTATCAGTCATTTGCTCACTAAAAGGTGAAGTAGGTCTTGGCAAGGTAGAAATGATCAACGGAACTTCATGACAAAACATTGTATCCTAGCCGTATTTGGGTTCATTGTAAATGTCGTGAAATGATCTAAAGCCTTTAATTAACTGAATTGCATTATAATTAACTTTCGTGAGTTGCATTATGGATCTGATGACAAATACCACTGATGGCACAGATTGGGTTGTGTTGTGTTATGTGTATTATGACTGGCTACGAAAATCCCCAACTTGGTTTTGTGGACCCACAGATAACCTCAATCACTAGATAGATCAAAATTACTACTCGAGGTCACCACACATCAGCGCTCCCGTACTAATTTTGTATGAGAGCGCGACCGCTTATTTCATTTGGAATAATGTTTTTAAACATTACTCTTTTTTTTTTTTTATGCAGAATAGGCAGACGTTTGACCGCGATCTCACCTGATGGTAAGTGATGATGCGGTCTACGGTGGAGCACGCTTACCTATGAGATACCTATTTACTCTCGCTTTGAAGAGACCCAAATTGTACTCAAGTGGAAACACAGACTCGGGCAGGCCGTTCCACTCCTTGGCAGTTCGCATAAAGAATGTTGAAGTAAAACACTTTGTGCGTATATGTGGAATACTTACCATGAAGCCATGCCGGAGTGCCGATTGTCTGGTAGTCCGATGGTAAAATGTAGACGGAGGAATAAGGTTGTGCAGTTCCTCGGCACACTCTCCGAAATGTATCCTATAAAAGATGGATAGGCTGGCAACCTTGCGACGATGCTCCAGACTTTGAAGTCGAGCATTCGTCAGCTTGTCATCATTGATGATTCTCTTGGCCCTCCTCTCGACTGACTCGAGCGCCTCAAGCTGGTATTTTGCTGAACCATCCCACAGATGTGACCAGTTATTCTACACACGACCGGACTTGTGTTTGGTAAAGGTCGAGCAGCTGCCTAGGTGTAAAATACTGCCTCACCTTGTTAAGGATGCCCAGCTTTTTTGCTGCTAACTGCGCTTTCGACTCAATGTGTGGGCCGAAGTTGAATTTCGAACTCAGCGAGATTCCGAGGAGCTCAAGATGGTCGGTTAACGGAAGGGATACATTTCAGAAAGTAGGAGTCAGATGGAATGGACTCCGTTTAGCGGAGATAAGACACGCTTGAGTCTTACTAGCATTGAACGAAACCAAATTGGCTTCACCCCAATCGGAGACTGCCTTCAGTGACACGTTCATGCGTTCGACCATTGCCTCCCTTAAGGACTGTATTTGTGTTCCACTAGCTCGTGGACTGGGCATGTAGCTTTCAACAACCGTTGTGTCATCTGCATATCCAAACGTACCTGGCTTCAGCAGGTCGTTTATGTGGAGCAGGAAAAGCGTCGCTGAAAGCACGGACCCCTGAGGAACTCCGGCATTGATTGCCAATTGATCGGACGAGCAGCCATTAATGACAACCCGAATCGATCGATCCCTCAGAAAGTCTGATACCCAGTCACAAAGACTAGTGGGTAAGCCAAAGGACGGTAGCCTGCTAATAAACCCCTCGTGCCAAACCCTGTCGAAAGCCTTCGAGATATCTAGAGAAAGCCAAAGCCTCTCCGTTCTTCTCGATGGCCTCACTCCAGATATGCGTGGCATACGCTAAAAGATCTCCAGTAGACCGGCCTCGGCGGAAGCCGTACTGCCGGTCACTGAGCAGGTCGTTCGCTTCTAGGTATGCCAGGATTCGGTTATTCAATAGACGTTCCATACTTTTACAGAGTATGGAAGTGACCGAAATCGGTCTATAGGTGGCAGGGTCAGCTCGGCTACCTTTTTTCGGTACTGGTTGCACATTAGCAAGCTTCCAAGATTTCGGAACCTGTCCAGTAGTCAAAGAGAGGCGAAAGAGGCGCGTCAATATGGGAGATAGCTCTGGTGTACAGGTTTTAAGAACTATGGCTGAAATACCGTCAGGACCACTTGCTTTGTTCACGTCTAGGTTTTGCAACACTTTACGAACCTCAGTCTGACGTATGCGTATGTCCGACATAGAAGTCTCGCAAACTAGTGGACTAGGAGGTTTTGCGCCGGTAACATCTAGACGTGAAGATTCAGCGAAGATGGAAGCAAATAAATTCGCTTTCTCTTCAGTAGTGTGGGCAAGTGACCCATCTGGTTTCAGCAGTGGGGGTAGTGAGGGGCGGCAGAAGTTCGATTCGACTGTTTTCGCTTTACTACCTGTAGGGTGCGCAGCAAGTTTGTTCCCAATCCGGCGTATATGGTCTAATCGAGCCTTCCGTAGAGCCTTTTTACTGGACTTGGTGGCCTTATTATAGGCTCTCTTCTTAGCTGGTATGTCACTAGCTTTGCGGTTTCGAGCATCAGCCCAGGCAAGGAAGGCCTCGTGTTTCTGTGCTTCAGCACGTCTGCACTCCGCCCTAAACCAGGGCTGTGCTTTGCTAGATGAGCTTACATCGGAAAAAGGAATAAAGTATTCCATACCTTGGCGCAGCACATCTGTTATAGCATCCGCACAAGCTGAGGGATCACCCGAAGAGAAGCACATGGGCCGCCAAGGATAGGATGCAAAAAACGAGCGCATCCCATCCCAGTCTGCTGACTTATATCGCCATATTCGCCTAGTGCCTGTGGGGCTAGGGTCGGGTGGGGAATATACCGACACAGACTTCACTAGGCAGTGGTCAGAGCTACCTAAAGGAGCCGACACTGACACTGCGTAGTGATCCGGGTCGGTAGTCAACAGAAGGTCCAGGCAATTGGCAGTTTGGCCGTCAACATCTGGAACCCTCGTCGCCCCTTGGACCAGCTGAGTGAGGTTTAATGCCAGAGCGAGTTTTCGCATCTCTCTCCCAGCATGGTCAGTGTGCTGGTATGGGAATAACCACTCTTGGTGATGCGCATTAAAGTCCCCCAGCAACACAAGTTGGGCAGTTGGGTGTTTATGTTGAGCGGCTTCCGCCGCCTCACTTAGGTACTCTGTGAGCCTGGTCGTCTCCCGATCTCCGCTGTGCGACCGGTAAACACAGGCATAGAGAATCTTCTCTATGCCTGTATCCACCAGTACCCATAAAGTGAAGTTAGGGTCTTCAAAGTATCGGAGACGCCGACAGCAAAGGTCGTCGCGAGCGTACACGCACACGCCAGCGCGGGGCTAAAAATTGTGCTCCAGGGAGTACCCTGGGTAGCAAAGGTACGCCACGTCAGTCGGACATCTTATCTGCGTCTCCGGCTGGTTTTTCAGTCTCAAGGTGGTGGTGGACTGCATTGAGATTTGAGTGCAATCCTCGAATGTTTGAAAGGTGCACTTTTAGTGAGAGGGAGTGCAGCCGCTGTTTACCGTTTCTCTTGTTTCTCTTTGCCATGTTTTAATTTATAAAGGAATAGGTATGGTAGGAGGACGGAAGTGAATTTAGGCTATGAGCTGCTTACTCCTAAGACGTGCACTGCGAGACCACACTAGCGGTGTACTAGACTGGAGACTGCGGGGACGCCCGAGCCCCCCCGAAGTTGTCCATAGGGCCCTCTCATCCGGTCGCCAACCGGCACTATGGCGCAACCCGGGATTTTTCGCGAGTTGGCGGGGCAGCCTTTCCCAAGGGGCTAGCTTGGTACTTGGGTCCCCTACTAACAGCGGTCGGCCAGCGGTGAACCGTGCCTCGGATCCCGCTACCCTCCGCGACTAGCAACCCAGTGCGGGGAAAACAGTGTACGTCAGACCGGCTTGCAAGCTACAAGCAACCAATTCGACCCATCCTCACTTGCGGCAACACCGACCTTCGTGCCGGAATACGGCTAGGCCATTTGGCGACACGGCTTAGATCGGTGCGTGGTCTTAAGCCTCGGCCGAAGCCTACCACCATTTTATTGTCACCTGATTTGACCCGGGGACCACGTGTAGGGATTCGTATTTAAGGGTATCCTCCTACGGACGTGGGTGACTCATCCCCCCATTCACTCATGTGAATTAAAAATATCCACAAAGATCAAGTTATAGGGGCTAACCTGAATTGTATACTACAAAATGGTGTAGAATACTATTTATTGAGATGTGCTGTTCGAATCGTAGAAATTTACGAATAAAATTGAGCTTATGTGTGTTGACCCCGTGCTCCTTTATAATAATGATTAGTCTGTGTAGTCTGTGTGTGGACCTGATGATGCAGATTTTCATCCATAAGTGACTTTTCTATTTTTTACTTTCTACAATATTTTTTCTTACTACAGTTCTACTTTAACAACTTATTAATAATAAGTAATCGGGGTTTCTGGGTGAAGGTATTGCAAGGTAATATATAAGGTACCTTGAATGTTGTAGGATTAATGAAAATGCCATATAATATTTTTACTAACTGTTTTATTCAACCACTTATGATGATCCCACGGCAAGTACAATCTAGCTTTGATCGGTATGAACGGCATAACTATAATAATACAAAGTGCATATGTGTTGAAGCTCATTATAATCTATTTTATTAATGACTTGTTCATATCGTTTAAAGGACTGTCCAAACTTTTATGATCATTTATGTGCTGTAAAGATAGCTTCTTTTGCTCACAGGGCTCATGCTTTTGAACTGCGTTTTTTGTGGTTCAAGCTCTTAATACGTAATATTCGTACGTTTTCTTTCGGGCACATTTCACCTATGTATAATAATGATTTTGATTTGAGGGATTAAGATTTTACCGTTATTGGAGTAAACTTGATCATAAATGTGTGGTCAGTCCATGTGACAATGACACCCCACGCCCCGTTAGATGGCTGATACTATTTAAGGTTTAAAGAAAAACAAATGTGGATTTTAAGTCTGGCTGATAGCTCCTATTTTACAACTTTCCAATTAACACCCTTCGTTGGCAATTTAAGGTACTATATTTCTTGGTAAAAGTAAGTTCAAGAATAGGATGATTGAGTATTCAAAATAGTTAAAATTACATTAACGTGAATGCGTTATGGTAAAAATATAAAACTTTTATGTAGTTAATACGTAATTAAATTACATATCATACTTTTTACCGTTATAAATTCAGTACCAGTGCCAGACTAAAATTGGCATGTGATTTAGGGTTTTGATTTTGAAATAAGAACACATACACAGTAGATAAGTAATTGATCCATGCGTGTGGAATTTTAGTGCCAAGTCAATGTTTTCAATTTTACAATTAAACAATGAATAATTTTGATAACAAAAATTAAATAAAAGATTTATCTAAATATCAATATTAGATCACAAGTAGGTATACTTACTTTTAACCATAAGTCATACATAAAAAAATGGGAATTCGGATCTGATTCGTGTATTAAAATTTTATTTTTACAGCGGGGTGTGAGGTGCAGTTAATGTTGGTGTGTGCTTTTTATTTAAGCATATACTTGAAACAAATACAAGATTCTATATAAATTTATTATTTGTTCAGTTCAGCACTGACTGGTAGGATCTAAACCTACTTTATATATACAACTTGCGTGGTTATCAATCTTCATTTTTATAATTACATTAATTGTTAAATTCGTTTAAATATCTATTTACATTTATTATCTTAAATGTACAATTTACATATTGCAGGGCGACAACGTTGTCATCAAATTTTATTAATATGCTTTAATTTTCATCGTGTAAGTTTGAAATAAATCTATATTTACAATTTATCGTGATACCATGGCAAAGATATATCAATCCACGTGTCATTAGAATTAAATAAGAAAAACAGAATGATAAGTTAGAAAATTAACGTAAAACAAAGCATTACCTCGATTATTAGTTATGTCAGCAAAATGTTAGGGCATTTAGTCAGAAAAATTACACCAAACTTACAATTAGGTATCGTTCTGTACTGATGATACATATGTGACTCAACAGTTACGATGGTTGCTATAATTATTTGTCGTCTCGAAGGCAAATGACAATTATCCAGTAAAGAAAAAGAGGACCGGCTACTTATATTCTAAACTGTGAACCAATCCACAGCTCTATTAATTAACCTGTAAATTTATCCATTTGAAATACAGTTTTACACTGGGAAACCCGTTCATTTCAGTGTAGGTACAGCCACCGGCAATAGTATCTTCCTACACGAAGGCTGCAATAATATGTGAAACGCTCTTATAGCCCTATAAACAAGAGCGTGTCACATATTTTTGCGGCCTTCATGTAGGAAGATACTATTGCCGGTGACTGTACCTAAATATTTTAGTAATCATCAAATTGTAATATAAATTACATTGATACAAACGTCACTCCAATTATATTATTACAAATATTCAATCGCCACAATAACTGCAATGTATCGCAGTTTATAGGTGGCGGACAACCATGGGTTTTATAGTAACTAATATTTAATGTTTCTACTTATAGGAAAATTGGCACCGGGAGCATAAAAATGTACAATTATTTTTAAGTAGTAATTACTCACAAAATACATTTAATACCATGTAAAATCTAACTATAATAAATACTTATTTTATCACATGACTACTTAGATATAGGTAGCTATTTACAACATTAAAGACCAAGCTTCATTTTCAAAGTATGATGCTGTACATATACTAGATGTCCAAACTTTTTGAGCTTAAAATAAATAGTTTTAACTAGTCCTTTTAAGGTCTTGGACCTGTTGATTAAACTTGCAAAGGAGACAAACAATATCTACGATTTTTTATTATTACAGTTTTATTTAAAATTTTCACAAAAAGATGTAAATTTATAAAGCTATCTATGACATTTTGTAAATGAACAGCATCTCTCACTGCTCATTAAAAATGATAATACGCGAAATTGATGGGCTGAGCATCATCGTTCGTTTCACTAACACCTTGTTCACTGTCCACTTCGCTGGTAGCTATTTCTCTCTCGTTTTCCGCCATACTCTGTTCAAACTTGTTCATTTTTACCTGCGAGTTAGAAAGATCACACGGGCCTTCTTCCGGGAAGGAATACCATCCAACGTCACTGGGTGGTGTGTAAATGTCACTGGTAGCACTAGATTTTGCACAGGCGTTGGGTTCATAGTCTATGACGCCTGTCGGGAGTGATCACTGACGGTGGTGGGGTAGATGGTGCATGGAGTGGTGGAGGTCGAGGCGCGGTCGCTTGGCGTCATCCTCGTCGCTGCAGGGGTCATTGTCCTGGGGCTCTTGGTCGTCGCACTCGTCACCCAGCTCTTCTTGCTTGCGTTTGGCGGTCGCCATTTCGGCAGCGTGCTTTTTCCGCCATTTTGTTCTTCTATTTTGAAACCATACCTGTGAACAAGAAAGTGAGTTTGTATTAATATTCATATTTTCCAAAACACGCTAAATGTGTCGTGGTAAGTTAATTATTGGTTGATGGTGTACCTTCACAGTTAATTAAATATAAATAGGATAAGACTATGTAGATGTAAAATATTTTGGCATACTTCGATTAGTTGAAATTTTCATAGCAAAACTAACTCCACTTTGTATTATTTATAACAAGAAACATTACCTTGGGATAAAACCCGAATATGAAAGCAAACATTAGTTTGAAACTTAAACACCTTTGTGTAGCGGGCGCCATAATGCGCCACTAAATTCAAGCCCCTGTTTACCTCCCGAAAGCCAAATATAAAGAGCGCGCAAACAAATTTTCAGCGCCATGTGAACCTAATCTGCTCAAGCGACATCATAATGCCTCATTAAACAACGCCTTTAAAGTTGAGCAGGCAACTTACGCTGCCCTCCCTCGCGCCCACCCAAATGCCTCAAGCGCGATAAGGATGGAGATAGTAGCCGTGTTCTACGGTAATTAAGGGTCGTTTTGCAAATTACACGGTACTTAACCAGCCATATAACAATCATTAATCACTGACGTCGGCCCTGTGCTATCCTTCTTTCTCTTCTTTAGACCCGAGTAAGTCTGTCCCTCTCTGTAGGTTTCGGGAGGCAGCCGGCAGTTTAATTAGGTCATAAATACATTCTTATTATTAGAAGGATGCTTGTCGATTCCGGGCTGGGTGATTTACTTTGAAGCAGATGCCACCGCTATTATGTCCTGGTATTTGGAAATGGTATCAAAACTTAATTGGATTGTAAAATACCTACAAATTATTTAGGCTTAGGTACTGTCGCACCTAATATGCTTACTATTTATATTAAGTGGTCATGATTATAGCTAGAGTTTTCTTCTGGCATCTACAGAATACTTAATTACTTATGTTATACATGAGTCTTTAACCTCAAAAGCGCATTTGAAAATAATAAAAAAATTAAATATTTTCATGTTTGTGTGTGCATGACAAAAGTTACTAAATAATAGTAGTTTATATAACTGTTACGTAATAAGGGTCCATAAAACATGAGTGTGGTTTTATGAAATGAGCCGCAGGCGAATTTCATAACAAGATCACACGAGTGTTTTAAGGCCTAATTACGTACAGTTGCATACATTTCATAATTGGACGTGTTCTTTCAATGTCTATGTTGAATGGGTTGTATATGAGATAAGATTAAACCTAGTTTAGAATTTAGATTCCGTTACCAGCAGTAACTTCTAGTATGTTGTTAGACAACTGCCCACAAATAGTCTTGAAGGAGACAATCTCTCGAGTAATGACGTCATCAAAATTACTTCCGCTTTTGAACCAAATTGTCTATTGCATAATTTCACATACACATGTGGGGTATCAAATAAAAGCACACCTTTCCTAAAAAAAAACTAAAGTCTGCGCCCGAGCTCCGAGCAATTTTAGGGTAGCGAAACCTGCATTCTTGGACGCGTCAGACGCTTTTCGTGTTACTTATAGGTTTATTTTTATACCACGACGGTGACAAACAAGCATACGGCCCGCCTGATGGTAAGCAGCTACCGTAGCCTATGGACGCCTGCAACTCCAGAGGTGTCACATGCGCTTTGCCGACCCTTTACAAAATGGAGGATTCACTATCACAAAGAAGAGGAAGGAGGATATAATTATTACAAAGAAATTAAGACTCGATAAAAAAAAAAAAAGTACGCCGCCTGCATACAAAACTATAACCTCCGATACCGTTCGTTAATTAGAGCCTTAACTTTCGATAGCGCTATAAAAACTTCGTTTCGCGCTCTGTACTACCTCATTAAAAATCAAATTGAAAATAAAAATTGATTTGTGTGATTTTTAAGCTTTATGGTCACTGTGAACCCATAAAAACATTTGCTTTAAGTATTTCTTTTGATTCTTTTATCGCAGTTTTCACAAGTCTCTGGCACGTTTCGATTTATACTTTCAGACACATTTAATCTACTGCGAAATAAATTTTGAGGCATATAAAAGAGTATTAAGTAAAATTGTTACCAAGCGATAAGAACTTTAGTCTTTTTTGTTCATTTTTCCTAATATTACCAGTAGGCGTCCTGGCAGTAGTGGTTCTTTTGCAATTAAGCATAAAATTACTCAACAGGGTATTCAACAATAATCGACAAATTCTGCTATGTGCGGTTGGTATGTATGGTTGACATTTGTCACGTTAGCTTGCAAAAATACATATAGTGATGTGACATTATGTCGCTTTCGTCATCTACCTAATAAGAATAACTTATTACCAGTCATTATTTGAAGTTTGAATAAAAACAAACAGATATAAAAAGTAGGCACTTATGTATTACCTAACTTCCAAATACAACTTTACGACCGAGAGGGAACTATGTAGGCCATTAAATAGAATTGAAAAAATAAAGCTAACACACAACAAAATAGCAATAAAAAATGGGAGCGTACAAAACAAGACATCGTAAGTTAGTCGCATTATTATTGCGTCATTTGTTTTTACTGCCAGCTTGATGCGACGAACTTCATGTTATGTGTTGTGTGTATTTACTAGTTTACATTGTAAAGGCGCCTGCTATTATAAAGGATTGGTAAAAGAACCTACTCGCATTTGTTTATTTTGGTACATATCTACCAACTGATATAAAAATTCTCCTTCTTCTGTTATTTGTGTATCAATATGCTCTGGCTGTATAATAAAGTTTTTATAGAGAACATATAAACCACACAAATTAAATATGTAGGTAGTAGGTATCACTTTAAGCGCCTTAATCATTTAAAATACATACGTTTAGACATACAACAGGTAGTACGTGTACTAAGTACTGACATCCTAAGATTGCAAGCTCTTCTAACCTCGAATTAAGTGCACCCAACATGATTTTAGGTGAAAGAGCTTTAGAAAATAGAACTGGTTTCATTTAAGGTTCAAGTTAACCACTTTTTATGTACCAGTTACCGCCCAGCTCATAACAACTCGGATAAACTCAATGTTTGCCCAACAAACATCGTGACGTATGTTTATTATTATATTTACGACTATAGTAGTCTCCATAACTTGCGACCCTTTCACGCCGCGCCGCGAACATTATTACTTATATTATTATTTTCCAGTCTTCCTTTATGCCCCAACTTACCCGAGCCCCCTGCATTCAATTACTTAAGTGCTTAAAGACGCACGAAGCGAAATATGGCCGTCTCTCTTCGCCGTATGCTGTGACAGTGATATCGCCATCTCACGCTTCAGAGGAGGGTCGGAATAATTATGTGAATATCTATTATTTTTCACAAGAGAGCTCTGTAATGGCTTGATAGAGATAATGCGCTTTCAGTGGCGTCGGCGAATAAAGGCGTCTTAACATGTCCGCTATGTTGTTATCCGAGAAATTAATATGAATGATAAGGAGAATGTTTTATTCTTTTGTTACAAATGCATTCAAATGGCATAAAGATAAATTAATATACCTAGGTACTGGTTTATTAAAACAAGTTCTAAAGAAGTTGTCCAAACAATCCCAACGAAAAAAAGGTTAGGTACCTATAAAAATGTTCAATCAAATTATTAATATTGCCATTCATATTTTTTTTAAACAGAGTAGGTACA
This sequence comes from Pammene aurita, assembly GCA_947086415.1. NCBI lineage: Eukaryota > Metazoa > Arthropoda > Insecta > Lepidoptera > Tortricidae > Pammene > Pammene aurita. Next base: position 33,195,029 of record OX352290.1, on the reverse strand, counting down.
AAGGATGCGCAGTTTTAAATATAATATTTCTCCATAGAGTGGCGGATCGTTGGTTCTGTCAATAGGCGGGATAAATCAAGCATTTCATCGCAGTGAGGTAGTTTGCGACGCGTGCCCGGCGTGCCAATGTTGGGAAAAGAGGAAAAGAGCCACTTTTGCACTTTTACACACTATAATAATACTCATATAAGCAATCCGGGAGGGCTTTACGACTGTTTTGAATTAAATTATACTATCGTGAAAATGATTATAAATATTGTATTTGATTGACTATACGAGTATGTACCTATCTGAGAGTTGGTTTGGCACCAAACCGCCCTGACAACGTTAAAACGCTCCCTAAATGATGTTAGGTATATGGGAAGCTTCATAAGTTGGATTTCAAAGATGATATGGACATGGAGAGAGAACGCAGGGCGTTGTCGGTTCGTGGCGGTATGCTGGCACACAGGTTCGCTAGGTGCAGCGTTGAGGTCAAGCTTACTCTGTTCCGTGCGTACATATATTGCCAATGTTTTTATACTAGCGGCCTGAGGGTCAATTTTAAGCAAAGATCCTTAGACTCCCTGCGGGTCCAATATAATAATGTTTTTAGGGCCCTGTTGAGGCTCCCGCGATACTATAGTGCTTCCGGCATGTTCGAGGATGCGCATATAGACGACTTTTATGCCATAACTAGCTTTTTCCCGCGGCTTCGCCCGCGTACTAAAAGTACTAAAAAAGAAGGTTCTCAGTTAGACTCGTATGTTTGTATGTAGGAATGTATGTTTGTCCGCGATCATCTTGCGTTTCGCTGAACTGATTTAGAAGCGGTTTTCGGAAAAGTATTCGTTACATTCTGGAGGTTTCGGTATACCACGTTTTGAAGACGGCGGTTCCCTCATTTTTTATTTTAAAGAAATTATTGCAATAATTGTTTAATTGTTAGGCCATCAACGACTTACTACTGAGAGATTATGATTAATACAGATTTCTACTCTTGAATAGAATACTCTTTTCCCCGCGACTTCATTTGCGTGGAATTAGTAATCCACCCTCCTTTTTACCCGCTTAAGGAATGACTTCTGGGATAACAACTATTATATATCCTTCCCCAGAACGCAAAATATCTCCATACCAAATCATCTAAATAGGTTCAACGGTTATTAATTTCCCATATAAACTTTCAACCCCCATTTCACCCCCTTAAGTGTTGATTCCGTAATCAGCGACCCGATAAACCATAGAAACAATACCCTTTTTTTTTTTTTATACCACGACGGTGGCAAACAAGCATACGGCCTGCCTGATGGTAAGCAGCTACCGTAACCTATGGACGCCTGTAACTCCACAGGAGTCACATGCGCGTTGCCGACCCTTTACAAAAAGGAGGATTCACTGTGTTGACGGCTAAAGGAACAAGAGGGTCCCTCATCGTCAACACACTGGGTCCTCTTTGAGCTCTTTGGCAACCTTACTCACCAGCAGAAACACAACACTATGAGTAGGGTCTAGTGCTATTTGGCTGTAGTTTTCTGTAAGGTGGAGGTACTTCCCCAGTCGGGCTCTGCTCCAGATTTGAGCGATGACATTCGCTGAACGTGCCCTACCACACTTAGCGAGATGCCATTCGCAGTGCCCATACCTCTCTTTTTGGCGTAGTTTAAGGACATACCCAGGTCCGAACGTAGTTTAAGGACATACCCATGTTGATATTTAAATTTTGTCACCACATTTCCCCCTTATGGGTTGAATTCTCAAAAAAGCTGAAACACTTGTTTTCTCATTTATCGTTAGGAATACTCCTGTAAAGTTTCGAATAAAATAGTTGAACTAATCTCGTTTCCCATACAAACTTTGAACCCCATTTCCCCCCTTAAGAGGTAAATTTTTAAAAATTATTTCTAAGTGCATCCTTATGCCTTATAAGGAGCCTACGTACCACATTTGGAATCTCTAGAACCAGTGGTTTGGGCTGTGCGTTGATATGTCAGTCAGTTTCTTATTTTATATATTTAGAAGAAGATTGCAATTTGGCACAAATATTTTCAAGAATTTTCATGTCCACAATATTAAATTTCAAAATCGATGCCATTTTCTTAATTAACGTCCCAAAAAATCACAAAAACGACACCCATATGGATATTTAGACATTTCAGCCCCATTGTACCCTAACAGGGGAGATGGTTTTTCACGTCCGCCACGTCGGATTTTAAAATCGTTGTTGTTTTCGTAATCAACGACCCGATAAACCATAGAAACAATACCCATGTTGATTGTCAGACTTTTTGACCACATTTCCCCCTTTTAGGGGTTGAATTCTCAAAAAACCTGCAACACGTATTTACTCATTTATTGTTAGGAATACTTCTGTGAAGTTTCGAATAAAATAGACTAACTAATCTTGTTTCCCCATACAAACTTTGGACCCCATTTCACCCCCTTAGGGGATGAATTTTGAAAAATCCTTTCTTAGCGCACCTCTAGACCTTATAAGGAACCTACGTGCCAAATTTGGAATCTCTAGAACCAGCGGTTTGGACTGTGCGTTGATAGATCACTATGTCAGTCAGTCACCTTTGAGTTATATATATATAGATTCGCAAAACCAGCGCGTCGGTGGTGCATCGTATACGCGGGAGCAACAACGAAATCTTGAAAATGATAGCCGAACAATTCGACTCTGTAATTCTGAGCCGATATATCAAATTGCATGTTCAAACACATGCAATTCGATAGATCAGCCACCAGATTTAGTAATCTTCTATACGTATATGTATGTATATATGTGTATAGTACGGTGTATAAATGCCTTTGTCCTGACTGACTGACTGACTGATCCACGCAGAGTCGTAACTACTGAAGCTAGAAAGTTGAAAATTTCAGGTCTGGTTACATTTGTAATGTGTGAAAGTAATAAGAAGCGATTTTGAAAAATTCTACCCCTAAGGGGGTAAAAAGGGGGTTGAAAGTTTGTATGGTTGGGGTTTAGAATTTAAAGTTAGAGATTTGAAACATTGTACGGTTACTGTTAATAAAATAAAATAAAAGTGATTTCAGCGTTTGGTGAAATTCAACCTCTAATGGGATAAAAAAGGGGTTGAAAGTTTGTATAGAGATTACAATTTTTTTTGTGGCAGACTTTAAATTTCGTTTGCAGGCTACTAACTTAAAAGCAATAAAACCGATTTCAGCGTTTTTCAAAATTCCACCCTAGAGGAGTTGAGAAGGGGTTGTAAAGTTTGTATTAAAGCGAGGCCGTAACAACTGAAGCTAGAAAGTTGTAATTTGCCGGTCGTGTTACATTTATAATTTGTACAAATAATAAGAAGCGATTTTGAAAAATTCATCCACTAAGGGGATAAAAAGAGGGTTAAAAATTTGTATGTATAGGTTTTTAGATTTTAAGTTACAGACTTGAAACTTCCTACGTTCGCTGATATTTAAAAAATAATAATAATGATTTCAGAGTTTCGGCTAATTCCACCCCTGAGGGGGTTAAATAGGGGTGCAAAGTTTGTATGCGAGAAACTTCTTTCTTTGAGATAGAGACTTCAGGCTTTGTAGGAATATTACTTATTAGAGTACAAAAAAGTACCTACTTTCAGCGGTTAAGACAATTTCGCCCCTGAGGGGGTTAAATAGGGGTGCTAAGTTTGCAGGAGGGAAATTAATTTTTTGAGCTAGAGACTTTTAAATTTGTGGGAAGATAACTTATTAAAATACAATAAAAGTACTTTCAGCGTTATGGAAAATTCTACCCCTGAGGGGGTTAAATAGGGGTACGAAGGTGCTATTATATGCGGACGAAGTCGCGGGGCGGAAAGCTAGTACTTGTATAGTTTAGTTAAGATAGATATTAGGCAACTAACATAGTTTTTAAGTTTTTTAAATTGTAACTAACAATCTATAGGTATGGACTAGAATTGTCTGAAAATAAATTATTTTTATTTTATTCAGTTACGCTGATCAATCCGTCAACTGTGGTTGATGCAACTCATATTAAGGGCCAGTTGCACCAAACCGTCTGTCACCGTTAAAACGTTCGCTAAATTTTATTGTATGGAAATTTTCATAGCACCCTGCCGGGTGTCGCTGATGAGTCCGTCAAAAGTGGGTGGTGTAACTGGGCCTAAGTCTGGTGCCTATTTTTTAATGTATTTTTTTTATATCTTTACATATAAATAAAGAATTTAGTGCTAAATTATGCCAACATTTAACGAAGTTAACCCTGCTACTTGTGTAAAACTCGACAACGAGCATCGAGTATCCTCTTACTGTTTAGTGCGTTTATTATTTTAATAATGATATTCTATAAAAACCTGTACCTCAAACAATATAAGTAGGTATGTTGTCACTTGTTAGACACTCAAGCGCAATGTCCATTATATACAAAAAAAAATTAAAGTAATGCTATAAAATGCTACTGAACGCGCTTTTTATTTCAGCGTCGAAAATACTCTCTGACTCCAAACTGTACTTCCTCTTGCCACCAGATATAGATGAAGAGCTAGCCTCGGAAAACATGACACAATAACGAGAGCAACGAAATCCCTCGAGTTTGTTTGCTATACTATCCTTATTATTAGATCCTGACATCTGGCAGCTATTCATCGGTGGATGTCGGAGAATGTAATCCACTTGATTAATACAATTCCTGGACTTCTGGTTTCCGTATTATGAGTTATTAGCTCTTCATCTATAATATCTGGTGGCGAGAGGAAGTACCTACAGTTATATCAAGCGAATAAGCTGCCTTTAATTCCTAATATACCTCAAAAAGTCATTTCAGATACTTTTAATCACCTATAAAATACAAATATTTACGATTGCGACGGTATGAAGAGCTAAACCAAATCAGGTTCGCCAACACGCTACAATCCGACACATGTAAGTACGACTGGGGCCATTAAGCGGGCGCGGCCGCCATTAGCGGAAGGGTGCAGTGACAAATGATCGCTAATGATGTGCGGATACACTGGAAAGGGTTTTGTCTATCCTAGATAAGTGAAGATTGCGTTTGTTTACATTTTGTTTATGGTGAAAAAATGCAGTTTTTGGTTTATGAAACGTTAGACGCCACATATGTAGCTACATACATATGTGGCGTCTAACGTTTCAACATTTCGAAGCTTTATTAAAGTATAAGTAAAACCTGAGTTAAACGTACATTGCATACAGAGAGTAGGGTAGTTATGCCAGTTTCCCGTCCGGGTTCAGTTTGCCGTCCACCTGACTAAGCTGGTATTAGCTGGTACAAATATAAGTATGGTAAAAACCTGAATATACCTCTACTAGTAGTCCGCCTCGAATTGAGAACTCGCGATTTACTTGCAAACGAGTTGACCAATATAACAAGACCCTTATAAAGATCGTTTTTCACCTTCTAGCTCCATAACCCCTTGATCGATCCTGCTTATATACGAACTCTCAAATTATATGTATCTCTGCTACAACGGTAACACATGAAGATCTGAAAAACGTTACTAAAGTTATCCCGGAACAAACGGTCAAAATAAAAATGCCATCAAAATGCACGGACGCCCCAGTAGCCAGCTGACAGTTTCGTTGGGTCCGAAGTTGACTGTAAGAACTTCACTTCGCTTACGCTCCGCTCGTTCGTACGAAGATATGGATAGAAAACTGACACATACCTACAATACGTAGAAGGTATAATAAAGTAATAAACGGCCTCCTAGCCCAGTCGGTAGTGACCCTGCCAATGAAGCAGGAGGTCCCAGGTTCGAATCCTGGTCAGGGCATTTAATTGTGTGTATATCTCAGATATTTGTTCCTGAGTTATGGATGTTTTCTTTTATGTATTTAAGTATTTATCCATATTATACATATCATCGTCTAGTACCCATATCACAAGCCTTATTGAACTTACTGTGGGACTAGGTCGATTTGTGTAAGATTGTCCCTGTAATATTTATGTATTTATTTTTTATATAGTTATAAGCTATGTCAAATTTCACCGAGATCTGACCACACGTTTCTTTACCCTGCAAGTTGTATAGTTATATTATTATAAGTATCTAGGATACACATATACCTCTAAGTATAACTAACGAAGCTCTCGACCCATTACATAAAGTTTTGATAACATCGGTCGGTACTAAAACTGCAAAAACCGCATGGCCATAGACAAATAGCACATCGCACAGACCATAGCTATCGAGTTATTTTCTTTTTTGACATTCGGTATTTGTGGCCAGGAACAAATTGGAACGTTTGATCGATGGAAACGTCGGCCTAATGGATACCGGTGTAGAATGGAAATGGAATGCAATTTCCATTCTGTGCATTCGAACGGTATCTTTGCGGCCTTTTAGATTTTTAGAATATTTATGGGCAATTTTGGTCAAAGTGAATATTCATAAATGGACAAATGGCTTTAAATAGAAACGAAAAATAATTATTTATTGCTACCAATTACTACATTATTAGAGTGTGGCTACGGCGTCTACGCTACGTTTTTGCACCAAGTGCTGCGTCAAATCAGGCGCTCCAAATACATTGTAATGAGGATAAACGTGCAAAACTAAAAGCAAACATTTCGTTGGTTATGGTTTGAAAATGTCAAATCGATACAATCCATGGTATAGTCTCTAGACCAAAATAATGGTTCCACAATGGCGGTTAAAAAGCTCCTCCATAATCTGTTAGTTTTTATCCCTATTGCCATTTGGCACTGCAAGCTTAGCGTAGATGGACACTATAAAATAAGATAATTGATATTTTGTTTCGTATGATTTTGAATCTGCGATTATATGTAGACTGGCTATAAAATTAAATAGGTAGAAATAGAACGCCATTAAGGCAAACTGTGATATATACATGGTTCGGAATTCTTCCTATTTACCCTTTTTACACGTACTTAATCGTATGAAAGATTAGAAACTACCAAAGTTATTACTACTTGACTCCATCCGGCATTCACCGGTCTTAAGAAACATGCAATAATCCGCGCTTCAGTAAGTCTTATTAATAATTATTATTCGGCCATTATCGGAGAATAAGCGCCGGATTGGCCTTAATCACTTATTGATCTTTGGTTCCCACGCAACTAAGGTGTTAGGAATACTGTAGTTAGAGCAAGAACATTACGAGTACGAGTATGTAGTGCTTGGTAGTAACATGATTATCAAGGTTAATTACTTATCTGAGACAGGTAAAAATAAGGACTGGTGATCTTATTGCATGTTCTCTGGTTCCTCACCATTAAAATAAATTTGATATTGTGTTGAGTTTGTATTTAACATTACCCCTTTACCTACATATACAGGGTGATTCATGAGACGTGAGCAGGCTTAACACTACGGATTCAGTTAATAATAAGCTATTGTTTGATATCAGTATTAGTGTGATAAACCCAAAAAAAAAATTTAAAGTAAAAATAAAAAGTTCAAAATTATTTACGACACGCATGGTCACTCTACAGTTAGAATACTCCGTCGAGTACTGATATTCTCTTGTTTTTCTGTGATATGTGTCAAATTGATGTCTGGTTACTTTGGAAACATCGTATCTCACTGAATTTGACAATTTATTTTTTTCATAATCAAAGTGCTGTCATGATTGTTAAAGAGGTTTTATCTTTATTGATTTGTTTATGTAGGATGACCATGATTACAGAAAATAAATTTCTACCAAACAAAATAGGTTTAAAAAATTGAAAGGCGTTATTGTTTCACTTAAACATGATGGCGGCCGATTCATTATCGTTAACTAAGTGTGTAGGGTTGTTCCTGCTCACGTCTCATGAATCACCCTGTATATTCTATTGTAACTTTTAAGAACATACTAAGTAGGTACCTAGTTAAGACTAGAAGTGCCAAGGAAAGCTAAAGCTATTTTTTTCTAAGCTTTCTGTTTTTCGTAAGCTGTAATATAATCGTGTGGTCAACTGGCTGAAAATTAGGCAAGCCGATGAAGATGGCTGGACTAGACACAAAAAAAAACAACTAAAAACCTTTATAGCGAAAGTAACTGAGATGACTTGACGTCTGTAAATCAAGGAAAGGATTAAGGAAGAGCCAAATTGCGTTATTAAAAAAACTCATTAGCAAATTTTTAAAGACGAAGAGATATTAAAGCGATAAACTCAGTTATCTACAATTTACCCCCCGGTGGGTGAACCCCTTTTTTCAGTGAAGAGAATATAAAAATGTTAATGTGAAGTATTTAGCATTATCTGAGGAGCGTAATTAAGGACGGTTTTTCATTGAAAGAAAAATAAAGAGGTGGGTTGTTGTCAGTTTTTAGTAATTTTAACCAACTTTAACAACTTTACAAGTTGTAGTAATATTTGAATATAAAATAAAAGCCATCTTAATAATATTGATATCTCAGTTGTAGGCCACATCCTTAGTAAAAATTAATCTTAAATACTAAGCTTGCAAATCTAATTCACTTTTTATTTTAGGAACAATGCCAAAAGCGATTAAAATTTGTCAAAAACAAACTTTTCCAATACAAGTCACTAGAGACGGCAGCGCCGGACAAGACCAAATGCAACAAGAGGAAGTTTGCAAATTAAGAAAATGTAATTAGTGTATACCCCACGGCTCCCTAACGGACATAATTAAAGCAAATCTTGTTGTAATTTTGACATTTAATTTTTCTCCCTACTACACCTCTCCCTTATTAATTAATTTAGGAAAAGTACGTTTAAAATTTTATCTTCGGACGACATTTTTTTCTCCAAGTTAATGAAACGGCTGAGATTTTTGATAGCAGTTTGTTTTTTAATTTTTCCCTGACATGACTAATGGATTTCACCTTTTCTTATTAATTTTGGGAGTTTTAAATTTCGCCCGTTATTAGTTTTGGCTCTGATTCAAGTTCTGTTAGGTACAGTTGGCAAGGATAAACTTTGGCTTCTTATTTTTCATTAACCGGTGCTTTAATCTTTTAATGACTGGTAATATTTATACCTATTGAATTAAAATTACAAATGTAAGTACCTACCGATATTGAAATCAAAAACCGACGCACCTTATTTAGCACGAAACCCTTAACCAAAAAACTGAGGTCTAGACAAATAGGAGACTATTCCAAAGATATCTTACTACAAATAAAATACTAAATCCATTTAATCTTCAATAATTCCACACACGTAATATATGTAAAATAAAGCCAGCACATGTAAACTGGTTATCTTCAATCTTGAAATTTTAAAGGGTGCCCACCCCCGCCTTATCAGCATGTAAGCCACTCATCAATTCGGAATTAGCGTGCTAGCCCGTCTTTATGGCGCGACACGCCGTTGTGTTGGCATTGGATGTGGCGGGAAAATTACACACCTAATGTTGCCAGTATAATAAAATTAAAACAGGCCTTTTTAATTTTATATTTTTAAATAACATTCATATCATCAATCTTGAACCAAATCAAATTATTTTGTTGAATATTTTTTTGATTTGCAGACGCCAGTTGAAATCTGGTCTCGGGCACCCGGAAGACTTGGTCACTTTTGCTGAAGTATATGACATCTAATTTAGTTTATAATTAATATCATCGTTGAATTTAGTTTAATTTGTAGTTGTTTTACCCCAAACTACTTAGTCGCATTTAACTTCGTATAAAATTATGTAGTTTAAATTATACTTCATAGTTTGGTAATTTTATACATTCACCATTCACCTATGCAATGTTAACGATTTAGTTTGATAGTGATAATAGTGTAGGTACTTAAATGCTATATTTACAACCTATCTTAGTCCACTTTGAAAAATCTGTAGAACAAGATGAACAGATAAGCACGGCAACGCAACATTCAATGTAAGACTACTTATAAGAAAAATCCAGATTCTTTCTGATTTTAGTCCTACATTTTATATAACTATGTTCGCATCGTGTACTTCAGCGTATTTTTTTTTATATTTTTTTGTTATAGTTATATAGACCAGTGGTTATTAGGAATCACGACATGGAAAGAACCTAAGAAATTAAAGCCATTAATTGCAAAATCAGTGTAGTAGCCACAAACATGTAAAACCATTAAACAAAACACAACGTCACTCCCAAACACCCTATCGTCCACGAGCTTAGATGTCATTTAAATTTAAATTAAGGTATTAGCCAGTGTTGCCAGCAAACCGCGACCACGTCTTATCGTGTATAGGGTGCATTATTTTACATTTTGCAATGTATTTACTGTTCGTTTAGGGGCGATTAGATTGATTTGTTTAGTGATATGGAGTAATGTGACGGCTTAATGGGATTACTAGTATATCAGTATAAAGTGATGCGTTTGTTAAAAGGAAGAGTAAGTATTGGAAAAATAAAACGATGTTGGTATCTTTTATTAAAATATTTTTCACGATATTACATCAGTTTTAGTCGTTGTGATTCTAGATATGCGTAAAGCACTTAAGAAAATCATGTTGAACAGAAATATTTTTTGGACTAAGTAGGACTTCACGTCACGGCGGTGAGAATCTAGGAGTTATAATTTTACCTCGTAAAACATTTAGAAGGAAGTCAAAATATGTTTTCTAGCCGATATTTTGTTTTAAGATAACGAAATATTAAAATTATAATGAATAATCATTTTTAATTTGATTTGGTAGTTTAGTTTGTGTTGATGGAGGTTGTTAAACATTATTTTGACAGATTTTTGGAAGAATAATATAATATTAGGACGCATAAGCAAATTCAGAGTTTTGTAATAGTTATTTCTTTTGTACATAAGACTAATAAAGCGTGAAGGAAGCCTTTGTTTACTAACATAATTTTCATAGCCCATCGGCCCGGCCGTAAACACTCCAATTACGCCGTTACGACTATCAATAACAGGGGGATATCTCAGTCCCCGGAGAGGAGCCCGATAAAGGAAACCGCCGAAACAAATTGAAAATTCGCGCAAACAACCCTACATTCAGTGCCCTATCTAACCAGCTCTTTGGTGCAGACAATAATGTTGTCAGTTCAGAAAAACAAAGGAAACTCGCTCCACAGACAGCGCAACAGAAACGAATATAACCGCTCGCGGATTTGCTGGTTACGTTGGTAGCGTTCGTATATCCGATATCGGAATCACACACCGAGTGTTTTATACGCGGTTTTATTATTTATCCAGCGTTTAATCCGCGAACGCAATAAATCTGCGCGGACAGACATGGCGGCTTTTTTGGCGCGAAAAAGAATCGTTCGCGGAAAGCGGGAATGAACCAGATTAGGCCGGATAAGTCCGCGTTATTAATGGACCCTGATACCCGCCCGGGTAAATGGATAGGTAACAAATGGCGTTTTTTTTCGACAGCCGATTTTTGTTTACGTGTGTGACGAATGGGCGTTGACATACAAGTCGCGTTGCTGTCAAATGTGACGTAAATCTATCTTATCTATCCTCTGGATGCCAGATATGTATTGAATTAACTAATAGACGGAGAGCTTCGAACGTCAGATATGACACAATAATGAGAGCAGCGAAACCCCTCTAGTCAGTTTGCTATATTATGCTTATTTCTAGATCTGGACATCTGGCAGCTGTAAAGTGGTGGAGGTCAAATGAATGAAAACCACTTCAAGAAAACCAATCCTAGAGTTCTGGGTTTTATGCAATATTATGAGAAATTATATAAATAATTAGATTATACCTACCATTGCCAAAAGTTTCTGTTGGGGGAAAATAGTACCAAACGACGTATAATGTAATTCATGTCATAGTTTGTCGCCTACTGTTATTGTCTCTGTAATACGCAATGTATTTTGTTCTAATGTTAAAATATAGGCCCTGTCCTTTATAACTGAGACAACTTCGGCAGTTTTTATCTATTTTGGTAATACTATTTTCCAATACAAAAATTTTGCTAGTCTGTCACTCTGACCTCCACCCATTAAAAGCTGCCGGTTGCCCATATCTATAGATAATAAGGATAATGTAGCAATCTAACCAGGTGGGTTTTGTTGTTCTCATTATTGTGTCATTCTGACGTGGCTAGCTCTTAGTCCATAAGTAGACCAACTGAAACTGACACTATCTAGCTGGTCTTGTAACAATAAGGTATTATGGTTACTTTTTAGGTACTATTTATCATTTTAGAAGGTTGTTCAAGTACACTATTTTATCGAAACCAATATCATCGAAGCCCGATAAAGTGAACAGCGTCCAGACTCTGCATTCCCATCGCTTGCCAAGTGCAAACGTTACTCCGAAAACTTAGCTAATCGATGCATAGATAATTCTGATACCAACCTACTGGCATGAAGTGTTCCTAAGCGATGGTAATACGTCAGCAGTTCAAATGCGGATGAATTTGGCAAATACAACAAGTGTTAAACATGTACAGCCAAAGATATGTTCGTTATTTAGTTTCTAATTTGTCCGCTAGCACATCCAGTTTACCTTGAATTCTGACGTTTCAACACATGTTTCTCTTTCGCGACCAACTGACGTCTGAGCAAAAGACAAAGATATCTAAAAAGTAGGAGCTAGGTATCCTAAAATCAACCTACTTCTTGTTGTTGTTGATCTGAAACCTGTGTCGAAACATTGATGCTCGAGCAGCTCGAGTTAAATAAATTAATTCCGTTATGTATCCATCTAATTTGAGTAAATATGTATACAAGACAGAAGCAAAACGAAAGTTTTAGTTTTAGGCAATTAGTTAGCAATTCTGCACAAAGTGTAGGTAATAAGTACATTTAGATCGCTCAGTATGGGAAAGTCAGTAACAATGAGACATACAAAGATCTGTTCTTAGGAACTATGTCATCGATTTTAGAGACAAGAAAAACTTTATAAAACTTGTACTTAGCACGGGAATCGAACCCGGTCGTGTTGAAAAATAAAACTTACATTACTTCTATTTGGATATCGATTGTGTGGGTCATAAGCAGTAAATGTTACTATGAAACACGATATCTAAAATGAATGAAATGCATTATATTTCATATTTTTTAATTTAATCAAGTTGACATAATAATTAACATGATAAAAATTCCCGAACTGAGTAAAAGTTTTTTTAAGTGTACATATGTATGCAGTTTTTGTTGTCCCTAAAATCGATGGTATGGTTCCTAAGAAAAGATCTTTGTATGTCTCATAGTGACAGACTAACCCATACTGGCCGATCTCAATGTACTGTGTACTGCCCTGTATACGAGGAACAGTTTTACCAACGTTATCAGTTTAGGTATTGTTACCGAGTAATGCCGATTATAAAATGACTGAATTTACTAACAGAAAAAACATAATATTTACATCAAAGAGGTATGTGGGATTCAAGACCCAGAACTTTTTTGACTTATAAATATATAATTAAATATAAATTTAAAAAAATGAAGGTAGTCCTTATTATTGTCTAGAAGATTTCCGTAATTTAGTTTGGAAACTGCATACCTACATATTTAGAAAATTCGGAAGTTTTTCAGTTATTGGAACTAAGTAGCTTCCTTCTATTATTCAATTTGTGTGTGGTTATATTGCCTTGTTATTGTAATATGTGTACAATAAATTTGTTGCCAACATGAAATAATCCAATCAGAAAAGAGACAAAATCAAATAGAACTCATACATCGATTGCCATCCAATATTTTTTATCCAGAAAAAATGCAAATAAATTACATCATACGAATCGAGAACATAATCAGGATAAACGAATTCATTATTCGCATAGGCCGAGTGAAAGCGCAATATATATTCATGAATCGATCTGAGAATCGAATGGTATCGAGAAAACTCATTGTTATATCGATTTGATGGCACATCAAATTTCATGTCCACGCTGATTTTTATGGACATGCATGGTTTTTATTAAACTGTGGCATTATTTTTAAATGTTGGCCATTATGATTCTGCCATCAATTGTGTGGTTCCGTAAGACATGGTTTTGTATCATTCTAGGAAACTGTATATTCCAAATAAAAAAACCGGCCAAGAGCGTGTCGGGCCACGCTCACTGTAGGGTTCCGTAGTTTTCCGTCCGTCACAGTAAGTGTCCCCACTTAAGAGTTAATAACACCGCCATGTAGGATATGATATGAGAGTTCCACGTACAGCGACATCTATCGGCAAATTAAGTAAACTATTGCGCGCGAGCATAAAGTATGGAAGATGATTTTTATGGGATAATTCTTTATTGCGTGAACCGATTTTCACCGTTTTTACTTTATTTGAAAGCACGTCATTTCATTGTAATTTTGTAGAAATTACAGGTACAATAAACACCTGCTTATACGGTTAAATTACAAACTTAGTTCAGAAATTATTTTGTATTTTTTTTTCAAAAACTATTCATCCTATCAAGTTCAAAATAATTTTCCTAGAAAGTTTTTATAAAGTTCTACTTTTGAGATTTTTTTCATATTTTTAAAACTTATGGTTCAAAAGTTAGAGGGGGGGGGACGCATATTTTTTTACTTCTGGAGCGATTATTTCCGAAAATATTTACATTATCGAAAAATGATTCTAGGAAACCCCTATTCATTTTTAAATACCTATCCAATAATATATCACACGTTAGGGTTGAAATGAAAAAAAAATCACTCCCCACTTTACGTATAGGGGAGGTACCCTAATAAAAAAAAAATCCACTTTTTATTTTACCACTTTGTCGGCGTGATTGATATACATATTAGTACCAAATTTCAGCTTTCTAGTGCTAACGGTCACTGAGATTATCCGCGGACGGACGGACGGACGGACGGGCAGACATGGCGAAACTATAAGGGTTCCTAGTTGACTACGGAACCCTAAAAACGAGTATTCAACATTTTGCAAGTTTAGAAGGTAGTTTAGTTTTTTTATGCAGAGGTCTGTGTACCTACAATATACTTAACACTTTGTAGCAATACTAACTACAGTTGATTTGCACGATCATCATTTTTCATCAAAAAATATTTTAAGAAATAAACGATAATTATCCTCTAAAATAATGTAAAAACACCATCAACACTCCAAATAAATATCTAGCCGACAACAACATTCAGTTTCGTTCAGTAATGGCATACCTAGCACCACTGCCAGTGGTCAGTTTCGTACATTTGTCATGAAATTCGCCCAGCGCCAGTCAATATGTGGATATAATAATAAAGGCTCCGCGAGCCGCATACTCACGGCGTGATTATCGGACCTCGAGGATCTCCAGTCGATCGCTATTGCTTATTTGTTCATACATTTTATAGACACCGTGCTTTTGTATTATTATATAGGTAGTGTATTCTATAGATTTTCTGAATATCTTTTCTTAGTAATTATTAATTCAATAAAAGGGAAAAACAACGTCCAATCATTGATAGTTACTAAATACCTAACCTAAAATCCTATTCAGTACGTACTTACACTGTGTGAAACGTAAACATTCCTTAAACCATTTTTTATACAGTAATTTTACACAAATATCTGAATTAATAAAACAGACAAGTATACCGCAATAGGTATTTAAACTAGCATTGTCTACGTTTGCCGAAAACGTCTGGCCCAAGCAGTCCATACGGGGCGCGGAACACCCAGCACCCCCCACTCGTGGGGGGAAAGACACGTGTAGCGGGGAATCGATCCGGCTAATGTCTTTCCGATTGGCCGGCCAACATGCTTTTGATGGCTATTTAAAATAATGTGACAGACTGTGCGCTTTGGAAATATTGAAAGATGACAGGGGAATATAAAGAAACTTCGGTATAGTAAGGAGATAATCCGAACTAATTTATTTTAGAGCTGGGTTCTTTGATACTGGACCTTATTGTATGATAATTAACCAAGATATTTTCTAAATATAAACAACAAAAGCAATAAAATACCATATCAAAGTTTTTTTTTAAATATATGTGTATACATATTCAACATACAAAGTAATTTTAGTTTTGAAAAGAACCCTCAAAATCAAAGTAAGTATTACAAATTCCTCACATTTGATCAAACGCTGTTTGCTGCAAGTGCGATCGTAACATGAAGCATGTATTAGATTAGAAGAACATAACAAATGTGCAATAACAAAGTGTACATGGAGTCGAGCAGATAATGCAATACCGCGACACGCTGGCGAAGGCGGCACTAGGGCGCTGTGGAGCGACCTTCAAATTATTTATTTTAATTTTAGTAGGTGCATAATATATGTATTCGTTTTGAGTTGATTAGTCAGCTTCTAATATATTTGTTTATGTATAGGAAGGTATCTTTACCTAATAAAAAAACATGTAAAAAGAAGCGTAGAATTTTAAGTTTACCACACACACACACACAAGCATTCTTGATCACACAAAATTTATTTCAATTGGCAGTTAGAGGATGTTAATAAGATTTCTCTGACTTTATAAATAAAGTAATATAGATGTACTCCAAGATTTTGTGTTATAATTATTTTACAAGTTTTTAAAGTGGGGCATTCCACTCATACAATAGTATGTTGTTCAATCAAATACAAACATTGAAAACATTGAAAAAATAATCAACCCAGCAGGATTTGAACCTCGGATCGATACGCCTTACCGGGGCTCGATCGCTTTACCAATTAAGCTATGGGTTCAGTTACTGAGTTGACGAAATTTTCAATGCCTTCAATCATCTTTTTGCATTTATTTTTACATCGACTTTATAGCAGCCGTAAGCGACATCTAGGTGCTAACTACTAGAGTTAGATACCCTTCCCGCCGACCCTATTGCAAGTGTCACAACGGAAATAATAGATGGCGCTGCTATCAACTCATAATTATTTTACGTTTTTAAAGTGGGGCATTCCACTCATACAATAGTATGTTATTCAATCAAATACAAACATTGAAAACATTGAAAAATAATCAACCCAGCAGGATTTGAACCTCGCATCGATACGCCTTACCGGGGCTCGATCGCTTTACCAATTAAGCTATGGGTTCAGTTACTGAGTTGACGAAATTCTCAATGCCTTCAATCATCTTTTTGCATTTATTTTTACATCGACTTTATAGCAGCCGTAAGCGACATCTAGGTGCTAACTACTAGAGTTAGATACCCTTCCCGCCGACCCTATTGCAAGTGTCACAACGGAAATAATAGATGGCGCTGCTATCAACTCATAATTATTTTACATGTTTTTAAAGTGGGGCATTTCACTCATACAATAGTATGTTATTCAATCAAATACAAACATTGAAAACAAAATAATCAACCCAGCAGGATTTGAACCTCGCATCGATACGCCTTGCCGGGGCTCGATCGCTTTACCAATTAAGCTATGGGTTCAGTTACTGAGTTGACGAAATTCTCAATGCTTACAGCTGCTATAAAGTCGATGTAAAAATAAATGCAAAAAGATGATTGAAGGCATTGAGAATTTCGTCAACTCAGTAACTGAACCCATAGCTTAATTGGTAAAGCGATCGAGCCCCGGTAAGGCGTATCGATGCGAGGTTCAAATCCTGCTGGGTTGATTATTTTTTCAATGTTTTCAATGTTTGTATTTGATTGAATAACATACTATTGTACGAGTGGAATGCCCCACTTTAAAAACATGTAAAATAATTATGACTTGATAGCAGCGCCATCTATTATTTCTGTTGTGACACTTGCAATAGGGTCGGCGGGAAGGGTGTCTACCTCTAGTAGTTAGCACCTAGATGTCGCTTACGGCTGCTATAAAGTCGATGTAAAAATAAATGCAAAAAGATGATTGAAGGCATTGAGAATTTCGTCAACTCAGTAACTGAACCCATAGCTTAATTGGTAAAGCGATCGAGCCCCGGTAAGGCGTATCGATGCGAGGTTCAAATCCTGCTGGGTTGATTATTTTTTCAATGTTTTCAATGTTTGTATTTGATTGAATAACATACTATTGTATGAGCGGAATTCCCCACTTTAAAAACATGTAAAATAATTATGAGTTGATAGTAGCGCCATCTATTATTTCCGTTGTGACACTTGCAATAGGTTCGGCGGGAAGGGTATCTAACTCTAGTAGTTAGCACCTAGATGTCGCTTACGGCTGCTATAAAGTCGATGTAAAAATAAATGCAAAAAGATGATTGAAGGCATTGAGAATTTCGTCAACTCAGTAACTGAACCCATAGCTTAATTGGTAAAGCGATCGAGCCCCGGTCGGGCGTATCGATGTGAGGTTCAAATCCTGCTGGGTTGATTATTTTTCAATGTTTTCAATATTTTGTGTTACTTAGACATATCTATCAACTGTAATATTAATCAGATGAGCTCAAAGTTCATGAGATTGAAGAATTGCATTTGGTATAGAACCTAGTGTGTGAAAATAATAACTGCAAAAATATTTTAAACAGAGCTACTCCACAGTATTCCTTAGGCGCCGCCAGGCCAGGCGCGTCGTCGGCTCATATGAATAATGTGCTATCGATTGTCCTCCTCCTCGGGCGGGAGGATGATACGGTGCGTTATAGACAAGAGTAATACGGTGTATGGGCAGATATGAGGTGTTATGAGTGTTTAGCGGCAATGATGCTGACGCAAACACTTGGTTACAAATACCATTACCAATGAGAGGTTAGTTTTCTCATACTGTTGGTAGAGCCTGTATCCTGTAGGATCTGTATATAGATGCTCCGTTTTGTTACAAAATCACTATGGAGGGAATACGGTAAATGAGCAGATATGCTGTTTGCTACTTTTGACCCCTCCCCTATAACTCCAAACCTCGTTAACCTGCATTGATAGTCTCTAAAAATTTCATAAATGTAGCTTAAACGGTTATTGATATATTGACGTTCAAAAACAGGTATTTTTGACTGATTCAGCTATAGATCAAAAACCTGTGAAAAACCTAACCCACTTCTAAATGACTTAGAATATTATGATATTTGGTATCAAGATGGACTTTTAGGCGTAGATAGCCAGAAAAGTCTGAAACATGAACATTATTGATAATTAGTATCAAATAGTAATATCAATATATAAATAGAAGTCTCCTGAATTATATGGGACTTATGTTATGTGATATACAAAAAATACAAACTACGACTCTTCTCTTTCCGCACTGACTCTAGATCAAAAACCTGGCAAAACCCTCACCCACTTCCAGATGACTCAGAAACTTGATATTTGGTATCCAGATAGACTTTTAGGGGTATACAAACAAAAAATCTGAAAACTTAAAAATATTCATAATTAGGATTTAAAAAATAAAAGCAAAGTTCAGTAAAGTACAGGAGCCCCAGTCTACCCAAGTATTCAAATAAGTGGGTCGAAGTTAAGGTAAGTACTATTGGATAAATAAGTGATTATTTCTAAGATCAGATCAATCAAGAAGATAAAAAAACTTGCCAAGTCGCACTATTATATATGACAGAAACAGTGTTCCAGTTAGATCTCATTTATTTTATTAGCGAAATCGTTTACGAACTCTGCATTTATTCAGATTTATGTTTTATGATGGGATAGGTATGGTATACATGTTGAGTTTAAAACCAGCCTATAACACCGATCAAATAATACTAGGGATACAAAATCAGCCCAAAAAATGGCCCCACAATAGTGCCGCAAGAACGACGTGAGGTATTATCTTTTTCTCTGACAGTTTTATTACGGTATAAGACTAGCCGATTACAAATTTTCACGAGCCATATTTTCAGTAAATCTTGTCTGAATCTATACCTCCTTTATTGTTGCTCGAAAGCCTATAATTACTTTTACTTCTGGAAAAAAACTTACAACTTAATAATCAAACAGGATGTGATCAACTGATCGCACAGTGACAATCTAACCGCTAACCACTTTATTATCCAGATAATATCGATAGATCATATGTTAGCTCGCTCGCACTATTTAAATTAATTAAAGTAGCAGCGTGGCCAAACGAGGAATTTACACGCCGCCGTGATTTGACTGATATCGATCGTGAGAGTATTTATAGACATAAATAACTTTGCGCTTAGAATTTACTTTTTCCGTCTTAAAGTTTAAACCTATATTTCAGTTGATTGTTTAGTTTGCTAAATAGTTTGTAATTTGTGGGCTCAGGTTCATAAAATTTTAAATACTAATGTTTTTTGTTTCTGTGTTCTGTCACCGAGAGTGATGGGTTAAATAATAACTAACTAAAGTACCTGCTATAACTCAAAAGCAATTAAAACGGGTCACTCTACAAGAAAATATATGTAGGAAGTCACCCATTTTCTGTTCTTGGATATTATATTCATAGTATCTTGGGTTTTTATCAAAACTGACGTTCATCAACCGGTTTAAGGAATGCTACTTATGATCACGACTCAAAATGTTTGACTGAAAACAATAGAAAAGATAACCTTAATAAAGCCGATTTTTGTCTCTATGCAAGCATGATTAGAAATATTACTGCTACTTATTACGACTACCTATTCTCACACCGCGTCTCTGCCGGCCTTATCTTAATATCATCGATTAATATATCACTCTGTCCGTCTATCCGTCCGTCGCGTGACAAATGAAAGCGTCAGCCGCCGTAAATACAGGCGTCGATAATTATCTATGGCCGGTCAAGCGTGAGTCAGGTTTAGTATGTTGAGTCTAGCATGAATTATTTCACTGTGAGTAGTGCGACTAGTGCGAGTGGAAAAAACTTACTAAATATAGGACGATATTAAGAAACTTGTATATTTGGATGGAGGCATGCAATGCAAACTTCTATGATTTTGAGTAAGTACTCATCAGCGTCGCCATTTCTGAAAAATTATGCAGTGGAGTTAGTAAATCTGTCTTTTTATGCCGAAGAAGGGTTGTGATTGAAGGAGAGTATGTATACACATGTATGTGTGTCTATTTTTTTGCACGCCCTACCGCCTACATCGCTTGACGGATGACGGGTGTACTGCCATTTCGCGGAAAATCCTTTCGCCTAATTTCATTCCCAAACAACTTATCCACTTATACGCATAACGTTTAGTTAGCATACCAACGTTTACCAAATGAATTGTTTCGCGTATTTTTATTTGGGCGAGTTTTAATTTGGCATAGGTTAAATTAGTAAATATCCCCAAGTAAATATCAAAGGCCAAAGTTACCCGCCAGGGCCAAAGTACCCCGAGGTTACGGTAGGTAAATAGGTATGCGAAACGATATTATGCCATCTGATGATTCTGCCAAATGAAACTATGGCAAAAATAGATTAGGAAGTGATAATTTGCCATAAAATTGTTGGCCACATATTAGTAATTGTCGAGCTGGAATAGTCAGTACCGTCGAGTTCCGTATCTTCGCCTGGATTTTGACACATTTCCCAAAAAATCTTTCAAATTTGAAAGCATTTTAGTCCGTTATGGCTAAAAAACGTATTTTAGTACTCCTGACTATCAGTATATACCATTAAAGCTTTGAATTTCATTGGGTAACTTGGCAATAAATGGCCCCGAAGGCAATAGGCGAAGTTTGGGTGTTTTCTCCAATCTTCGCCTATGGCATGCCTTACCGCTAATTATAAACTTTTCTGGGACTTACACCTATCAAGTCTTATCTCCCTGGAACGTGTTAATATAATATGAACCTTAACTACACCAGACTAGGCACATTTAAAAAAAAATGTGTAGTAGGCGAAGATTGGCAACAGTCTGAAGTTGTTTACATACATTTTCTAAAATGATGCTAAGGCTGCCAAAAATTAACCAACATGTCAAATAAAGGAGAGTAATGGTTTATAAGTAAAAAAAAAGATTTTAAAAAAATGTTTATTATGTAAACAAAAAACGTATCTCTTTTCGCTTATCAGTATTTTCGTAATCGAGATCAAATCAACCTTTGGCTTCTACACATAATTACCTTTTCAAAGTGAGACCGTACAACCGTACAATGATTGCCTTCTAAGGGTTCCTTGTTCATACCACGTACCTACTATTACTACTGGGTATGTTGTGTGCAGACCGGATTACCACGTCGAACCAAGCAGCGCTGACCCGCTGTACCATTTACCAGGTCATGTAGGGAGATGAATAAAAACACTTATTTAGAATTGTAAAACATTTGAGCAGTGTAGTTGCAGGTGTTTCCCCGCTGGGAGTAGTTGTAGAAGTGAGCGGTGAGAAGTGAATGAGCAACGAGTACGAGTGCTGATCTCTTTTATGGGTTTTCTAGCATGCTCGTACTAGTGGCTGGTATGTGCCGTGTAAGTCAGATATTTATTGGCGAATAAGCTTACAGTATTACATGTTTCTAGGAGGGTTAAAATTGATATTTATATGGGACATTTCTTTTCTTCATAAATTAGTACAAAATTCTTATAATCTAGACATTTTGCGTATTATGACATGATATCAATAAAATTAGGACATAAATCAGTACTTAAGAACTAGACATGTAGACACGATATTTATACACTTTATTAAATTAAAAAAATAAACAAATAGGTATAAATCGAGAAAATGATTGACTTAGATCTAGTTACACAAAAACAACAGTAATTTTAAGCTATCTGCGACAATTCTCCCCCACGTGCGTCAGCACCGTCGATTGGTGTGGAGCAGATGAGAATGAGCCTGGAAGCCGGGCGGCGGACATCTTCTACGTGAGTTTATATATGTACAATGGCTACTCTTATTGGTCATCGGGACCGGGAAAGAGTTGTGCGATTTCGCCTCAAGACCATGTAACTCGTGGCGTAGTACCGGCGGCTATGTCGCCTACGTGTAGCTTCGTAGACCTTTGTTGAGCACTGGATCGCTGCATGAAGTTGAGGCGATATTCTCGTATCCAGCGCTTCCATACGTGGTCGTCAGGCGGGATCTTCTTCTGGATCAGGCGCCGTTCTGTCATTGGATGTTTGAGACTATCGGGCAGAGAGTTAATTGCCTCGGATAGCTCCCGTTCTGTGCCAAAAAGGTTCGTGGCATCGTCTGAATTTAGAACGGTAGGCGCACGGCTCTGAGATATCATTTTACGTAGCGGTAGGGAGGTAGAGGGCGCCGATAAGGAGGCGGCGGGCTCTAGGTACATCGCTCGTGTCATGAGACGTGTGTACAGTACGTTCCCTCGCTTTTCTCTGCGGTGGCCGTCATTTTCAGCTGCGGCGGTAAGCGGCGGTTGATTCGCTATGAGCCTCTCTTGCGGTAAGTCGCCTACGGAACCGTGAGGTTGGCTCCGTTACAGGTCTGACACCTTTGGCACTTATTCGTCAGATAACGAATGCTACCGCGCAGTCTGACAATGCAGTATTTTTGCTTCAACTCGTCGAAAATGGTCGCGTGATCGTCATGGTTGGACGCTTCGTGGAAATGGTGGATCAATAATTTTGTGAATCCATCTTCAGCATGCAGGACGGGTATATGTTTTCCGTCTCTGTCTGTCACTATCATGCCATCTCTGTCCAATTTCACGTCGACTCGATGTAGTGAAGACTTCTCAGGCAGCGCGCGCCCGACTTCCAGCCGTCGTATTTCTTCGGCGTACGATTCATTCTGGCTCCGTTTGATCAATAAAGTTTCTGCCAAACTTATGTGATTGTCGTTTATTTCTGTATCTGGATTTCTAACAGACAATCTGGCTTTGAAAACCTCGGCGGCAACCAAAACTCGGGCCGTAGCGCGAATTAACCTTGTGTATTTCGAAAACCTACTTACGTCGGGTAGGTATTCCGACCTTTTTTGCACGTTATTTACGGAACAAACCGGTTTGTTGACGTGTTCTGTGCCCGTTTTCGCGACGGGTTCTACAGATTCTACTGGCGGCAAACCTATTGTGCGTTCGCTTTCGCCTCCCCCGCTGAGGGACGTACCCTCTTTGCTCAGGACTACGTCCGAGATTACGTTCGGGTTGTCGGAGGCGAGTCCGTTTCTAACTACGTCTGATTTTATATCCTGCTCATTTATGGGAGCTAGGACTTCGTCGTCCGTCGTTCGCGGCACCATGTAACCTAAGAACGCTACAGTCGGATCCGACGATTGATGTGGTGTATCTAGCGGCCGTGTCGCATCTATGGACACTTCCCCCAAATACGTAGGCGGAATGGAAATTGTGTTAATATTACTAGTACTATTTTCCACGGGCGCAGTTGCGTTCAAACCGTGTAGCAATTGATGGTGCCCAGCTTCGCATCCCTTGACGCCACAAGCTACGTACTTGCACTTGAAGCGACCATAGTGCGACGCGTCCAGACACTTATAACACAACTTTTCATTTTTAACCCAATCCCAACGTTCGGCCACCGATGCATTCAAAAATTTAGTACACGCTTCTATTTTATGTTCGTGATTATGACATATTAAACACTTATTGCGAGACATAAACCGTGCTGGCACCGAATGTTGTTTGGGCTTCGTTCCCGTATACGCGGGTTCTTTAGCCTCGCGGGGCTTTGTTTGAGCTACCGTCGGCGACCTATACTCCGACACGCGAGCTTCGACTTCATTGCTTCGCGGGCGAGTGCTCTGGTAGCTATAATTTGAGTCCGAATCGCTCGAAGAATCGCGGGAAAACACGGGAGCGGGAGCGTGGGCGGGGGCGTCACGACGCCCTGACCTGCTTTCCGGCTCAAAGGATATCGAGTTTACGCGCGACTTCGTATATCTACTTCGATTCGTTCTTTTAACCGCGGAACTGATTTCTAACAGAAACTCTGAGATCGCGA
Source organism: Pammene aurita (assembly GCA_947086415.1). Classification (NCBI taxonomy): domain Eukaryota; kingdom Metazoa; phylum Arthropoda; class Insecta; order Lepidoptera; family Tortricidae; genus Pammene; species Pammene aurita. The sequence continues at coordinate 33,170,571 of OX352290.1, read as the reverse complement.
CTAAATCGGGCGAGTCCAAATTAGCTTGTTTGAACTTGCCCCATTCGTACCTAACAATAAGGTTCAATTTATCGATGATCTTGTTGACTAGCTCTGGCGCATACAAATATTTTTCTTGTTTTAATGATTTTATCGTCGCTACTGTATTTGCGACGTGCGCGGCAAAAGACACAATATTGCTGTTATCTTCAGCTAGGCGCGGCATGTGTTTAACATTATGTAGCTCAGTCAACACGATCTCTTCAGGATCCCCGAACTGCCTTTCTAAGGCTTCCATTATTTCGTACGGATCCTTAACGGTATACACGATGGATTTTACCGCGGTACGCGCCTCGCCTTTTAACGCGCGCCTAAGCCTACTGACGTTATTCACGTGACTAAACATCGGCGCGGTATCTTCAAATTCGGCACGGAATGCGATCCACTCGGTGATATTACCGTCGAAAGTGGGTAATTCTGGGGGCCTATGCAAAATGGGAGCGTAATGAGTTGGAACTTCCAGCCGCTCGGGCGGCAGACGTGTGCTTATATGCGACTCGCGGGGCGCGAAATTACGCGTAGCGTGTGCGGCGGACGCTTCAATTTTAGTTATATAATTGCTTTGATCTAGCTGGGACTGTCGTTCTACCCAATTTCTCACACGTTGCTCGTCTTTATCGACTACAGATTCGGTCTTACCGCTAACAGATTGCGCCTCCTGCTGGGCAATCTGTAGCCTTAATTTGGCAGTTTCCGACTGATTATTAGCAACGGCGAGAGCGGCTTTATGAACCTCGAGTTCCGCTAGTAACAAAGCTAACTTTTCGTCGCACTTTACACTATTCGCACTACGATTTTCGCGCACTTCCCTATTAGCGCGGTCGCGGCACTGAGAAACGCGGTCCTTTTCACGGACGGACGTGTTAACTTTACACAATGTCCCCGGAGGACTCCTATCTGGCGTTTTTCCTACTTCGTCTCCCGATATATCCGAATACGCGGGCGCCGGCGCCTGTGCCGGCGGCGGCTCGACGATATGGCCGTCGTTATGGTTGCCGCTGGTGCCTATGTCCCATGTATTAGTTTCGCCGGAGGTTGTTTTACCAGACGGCGGGGTAATGGCTCTGGCAGGTTGTCCCTTGTCTGAGCGAAGAGACATCTTGATTGTATGGTCGGACATCTTCTTCTTTCTTCTTGACGCACGTGGGGTTCCCTAACCTTACCTACCTAAAACCTAATGGCTGACACTGCCTAGTGCAGTGAAAGCGGCCCTACGTTCACTTTACTTACTCGTGGGCGTTAATCCCTGATGCACTGAATCTCGCGCAAAGGCTAAGTGCAAGTGCCAGAGCGTCCGAAAGCAGTGTGAAGACGTCAACCATGTGACGTTGCAACGAAAGTTGCCAGGACACGAACGTGGAGTATGGCCTCTACACGAGCGGTCCGTCCAGCAAGCTGGTAAATAGCACAGGGCTCTTCCGCGAAAGCGGGCAGGTGTATCAGCGGTTAAGCCGGACACCGTATGAAGATTCTGAGCGAAATTAATCCAGCTCAGCGCGTACTTGTTTCTTTCTTCAATTGGCCGCAGTTTTCTGATATCCGGAGCTCGAAGGACCAGCTGTTGTGTGCAGACCGGATTACCACGTCGAACCAAGCACCGCTGACCCGCTGTACCATTTACCAGGTCATGTAGGGAGATGAATAAAAACACTTATTTAGAATTGTAAAACATTTGAGCAGTGTAGTTGCAGGTGTTTCCCCGCTGGGAGTAGTTGTAGAAGTGAGCGGTGAGAAGTGAATGAGCAACGAGTACGAGTGCTGTTATGGGTTTTCTAGCGTGCTCGTACTAGTGGCTGGTATGTGCCGTGTAAGTCAGATATTTATTGGCGAATAAGCTTACAGTATTACATGTTTCTAGGAGGGTTAAAATTGATATTTATATGGGATATTTCTTCATAAATTAGTACAAAATTCTTATAATCTAGACATTTTGCGTATTATGACATGATATCAATAAAATTAGGACATAAATCAGTACTTAAGAACTAGACATGTAGACACGATATTTATACACTTTATTAAATTACAAAAATAAACAAATAGGTATAAATCGAGGAAATGATTGACTTAGATCTAGTTACACAAAAACAACAGTAATTTTAAGCTATCTGCGACAGGGTACATCTACATATATCTTTAGGGCACAGCTTACTAACTTTCCTCCAAATCGCTAATCCCATTAATAAACCCGAAAAACCAAACATAAAAAAATATGTACATTTGGAAACAAATTTGACAACCCTAGGGGTAGGCGAAGTTCGGTAACAAGATGGCCGCCAAATACCCTCACCAATGTTTTATCCAATTGTGACTTCTAAACGTAAGCTAGCCATTAAATAATAGTTACATATTAAAAAGAAATAGTTACAGGATATAATCATGTAAAAAGTTTAACATTACCTGGCCTGTATCACTGTTTAAACCTGAAGTTAAAACACTGGCTTAAAAAAACATGTGGTCGGTGTCGCGCAAAAACCTCACTGAATGTCAACTATATGAAGTTAGCCACAGATCGTTCGAAGAATGTTGACACCCGTAAAAAATACTTTGTATTTAGTAGTTTTGTGTAAGGCTTGCACTAGAAACATTTTGTTAAAGTCAATTTATGTAAAAATAGGCGAACATAGGTAGCACAGGCGAAGATACGCAACACGACGGTATCTCTGTAACTTTTGAACCGTAAGTCCAAAAAATATGAAACAAATAAAGAAGATGCGCCTTTTCAACCAAAAATAAATTATACTTTATCGGTTCAGCCATTTTTGAGCTATCTCCATAAAACTTATTTGGCATCAGAAACGACGTTTTGGTATTAGTTTGGTTCTTATTTCATTCAAGGTATTATTCTTATTTCATAACCCTCCATTATATGTTGTCCGACAAGCACTTGGCCGGTTTTGTTTTATGTATTTTGCTTCTATCTCGGAAAAAAAGAAAATTTTGTCATACTACATAATTAAAGCCGATAAAATTGTCTACAACTTTCATGACTGGACTTTTACTAAAGCTAGAGTACATAACATAATATATACTGAAAATGTAATGTTTGGCAATACTTTATGTGTGCATTCATTATGTATGTAAAAAAAACTTTAATTAAAATATAGTTATAGAACTCCAAAATCAAATGCACCGTGAGCCAGTAAATTAACTCCCAACATCGACGGATTAAATCTAGAAATCTATTAAAAATCGCCTTACCATACATTCGAATTGCGATTACTATTTCAGCTGTCAAACCCGTCTATCAAATACTGTTTCAATACGTTCTTATAAGTATACAGAAAAATCAACTTTAATGAAATATAATAGGATATCATTTACCGTGAGACGATGATGGTAGTTAGGTGGGATTGAATAGAGTGATTAAGTGAGTCGGAAGATTGGTTTGTGTCAAAATGGTAATGATGTTGTGTGAGAGTGCCGCCGTTCGGTAGCGCGTTGGTTACATTAAATCCATTAGAAGCCTTTTTCATTCATTTCAATAACTCCATGGTACAAATATGAACTCTATTCCTTCGGCCTAGAGCAGCTAATTCCATCGAATATTCAATAGCAGTTAAGGCATTTTGGGTTGGAAAAGGGAAAATGTCGCTACTAATGACATTAGAGTAATGAGATCGACGGTTACACGGGTTTAAGACGGTTTGTTACACGGTTGTTATTTTAGATGAATTTCTGATGAGTCTTTTAATTCTTGGTTATATGCATAAATTGATTTATTTTATAGATTTTATAGAAAGTGAAATCGTTTAATTGCTTTGATTTTGATTAACAGATAATGCGTATACCAATGTATGGATTTAAAGTTGTTTTGGAGACTGCGGACAGCACGCTCTGGGAACTAGTTTTTTTGTACCAATATGTTCGTTTTCATTCGTTAACTTTTAACAATAAATTACTTATATTCGGTGTCAATAGAAATATAAAATAATGAAAACAAAAGCATTTAACTTCATTGATTCGCAATCGCGCACTTTAGAAGAACAACCATGGTTTAATTGTCAGCCTATACACATAAACTTGTTATTTATATTAATGATTAGTAAACTAATTCGTTAATTACAACGAATTTCCTTAATAATATTTTGTCATGTGTCAAACGCTTTTGATGCCTAGAAATGCAGCCATATTTGTTTACCTTATATTATTTTGCTATTGACGGTGAATTAACTTAACATAATACGCATTTGTCAGTAATGAAAGTAACATAATGCAAAATAGAAACAGTTGAAGGCGTTATTACTTTAATTTCAACCAGTCTTAATAAAAACACCTGCGCCTAAATTTCCGTAATGAGGGATGAATGTTAACCTCCATAATCACAGTCGGTTAAGGACCCCGCGGTTGGCGATTAGTTTTAACATTAATTAGAATATTAATTATTAGCTGACTCGTGTCCCGACCCTTTTGGTGTAGCGACGGCAAAATAATTGTAAGGCTTAGGCGCGATATTCATTTAGAACATCATGTACTTACATTTATTAAGATTTTTTGAAAACAAAAACAGCGTTCTATGTTGGTTAAAGTTGAAACAAACAGTAAAATATACACTTTTTAGTTTTCATAATTAGTAGTTACCTACATTGTAAGTAGGTAAGTACATCGTAAGATATTATTAGTAGACACATGAATTGAATATTCAAGCAACATAATTTCCCTATTTAGACATTTTCATCTGTAATGATTTCTCGGTTGATAACCATTGCTATGAAGATAGGTAGGTAACCAGAAATATAGCATTAAGCTTAGAGAAAGTAATCTGTTATCGCTTCTTATTCCATTCAATCTTTAATTTTTTTTTCAATCAATCTTGCCTACGCTACGCTAAAATTTCCAAATCTCATGAACAGTAATTGCTTGCCGACGCTACTTTAAACTGGCACATAAGCTCGAAGACGCGAGCGACATCTGTCCGCGTAATTGAGGGATTACGCAGATAATTGAAACTGTGCGACAGAGACAGATACTGGGCAAATACATGAGTATAACAGAAATGGATAGATACTGCTGGTGCTGCCGTCAAGAGAACGTTTAACAACGTGTCTTCTTGTATATTGTATTATCTTACGTTTTATGCCCTATTAATCTTGCTCGAGAGTCGCTCTCCGTGGATTAAATGATTTGAAACTTTAATAAGGGTTGTCTAAGGTTGTTTTTTGACCGTCCCTTTAGTTTCGCTTAGGGTGTTTGCTTGTTTTCGCAGCCATAAATAATTGTTTGCGCTCCGTAAAACGTGAAGCGTTTTGTCGACGTCTGCCTCTAAGCCGGATAACAAGATGTTTACAGATGAGCTAATAAACGTTCTAATTGCGAGCGATTGATGACCGCCTGTGGATCAGGTTTAAACAAACTGTCATCTTAATCTCAGAACTGGAATTGAAGCAGATACAGCTAAATAAGGTAAATATAGCCTCTATAATGTAAAAGGGTGATAAGATCGCCGGTATCGGTGTCTATCTTTCTCGATGCATACAATTTTATAATGTTTTTATTTTTCTGTTTTGGTAGGTGTATTATCAGCTGCATAATTAAATAACGAATTTATGACTGAATTCATTCATAATGGTGCTATGCATTTTTACAACCCACCCTACAGATTGTTAATCTGAATAAAAAGAACATATTGGGTACCAGAGAGGCTGAATAGTGGAGATATCAGTCACTAACTTTGAATTATCAAGTCAATATTATAATGGGTACCTATATTTTTCTGGATCGTATTTTTTAAAACCTACTCAATAAAATAATAACTTTATTTTTTGCCTTCACCTAATGCTACTTGATTCTACCATATAAGGCTAGTTCTGTCAATTACATTACTATTCGGCCACTGATGCCCGTATTAAAATTAATTAGAAACCTATTAAGGCGGCGACGGAAACGTCACTCGTAGCTAATAGCCGCGACTTTCATCACCCGTGTACCGTCACATTTATTACCATCAACACGGCCAACTGATTGTAGACCCTATCTCAATGAAATAAGGTATACGGACGTTCAGTTACTCCGACTTTTGTACCGCGGTTCAGTCTTAATTAAGTTTCTTAATTTGGTTAAGGCGATTAGTAATTATAGGAGCAGCTATCGAAGTTAAAGCCAACGTTTTAGATAATGTAGTTTTGATTACAGAGTGAATATGCTATTAAAATAATAAATTTAAACACTTGATTTGGTATGATCCTTGAGGAAAAGTATAATGTATATTGTGCCAATAAGAACTTCAATTCATATGTAAAAATAGTCAGGATCCAAAATTATGAGGCTATAGGAAAATACGTAGTTTGAAATTATAGTTTATCGCTTGCCATTGAGTAATTTTATAAAAATTTGACGAATTCAAAATGGAATGCCTTTCTATCTTTATTATCTAAATTCTAAATGAAGGCCCATTCACACACATAGTCAGCAGCTCGTAGGGCGGCAGGGCGGGCGCGCGTAGGGCGGCGCCCATAAAAATGCAAATGGCGGCGTCGACAAGGGATTTCATTGTTGTATCAATCACGGGCCTTATTATTGCGGGATTTCGTGAGATCCACGCCGTTTATTGTTTTTGAGGAATTGTTTTGTTTTTTTTAAAGTCTGATATGATATTGTATTGGATGGGGTTTTTTTTATTTTTCTCGTAAATTACATCATGAAAGCATTCTTTCATGATGTAATGATAGAAAAAAAAGAAAAACGCACGGCACGCTGACTTCTCTCTACTCGTATATTTTCTGCAAAGTTGAGACATTTCTCAACTTTGCAGAAAATATACGAGTAGAGAGAAGTCAGCGTGCCGTGCGTTTGTATTCAAAATAATTTTGTTAAGAAGATTTACATTCTACATACAATAAGGTCCCAGAGTTGGCAACCCTTGCACGCGCATTTTCGTGCCACTTGTCAAGACGGGGCCCTTAATTGATTGGGCTCGTTAACTTGCCCGTTTATAGCAGGTTGAGCTGTAAAAATATGGAACAGTAGGCATTACGGAGTGTGGGGGAATGTTATTGGTGGCTGTTTATTTCGCTAGATTACTTACCAAATAGAAAACTCTATATGTATACTTCAAGATAATTAGAATAATTCTATCGCTTAATCGCGACCAAAACGGATTTAAAATGTTATGTTCAATTACCTAATATTAAATTAAAGTTCAACTAAACTTCGTGCTAAACTTAACAACTTTTTGCTAGAAACCTGCAGCCTAATTTAACCTATCGGTTAATAGTGTGGCTAATGGTTATTTTAATACATGTTCGTGAAGAATCTTTATCGTACCTATTTATTTTCTTATGTGACATTTGTAGGTTTAAAAAAATCCCTTAAAACGTCCTATGTCAAACAACAAAAAGCTGTCACAATAGCACACGTCAGGGACGACACAGGCAAAAATCCGTCATTTATTAAATTCCCGGCATTCAACGCGTATAATTTTTCGCTAATTCTTCAAGAACCACATGTCGACAGCCCTAAACGATCGTGCGCAGATGTGTCCTCAGCTTAACATGTGAAAATGAGACAAATATAGAAAAGACAAACGAATGCAAAAGGGACGCGAGACGTGACAGAATCAATCATACGTTTCCATAGTTAAGTCTCGGGTAAGATTGCGCTGGGGTGCGCGCGATTGTGGATTTGAGCTGTAATAGAATTTCATTTTTGCATTGATATTCAGGAAGGGTTTGTAAACAAATCGGTTGAATATTCGCGGCTCGCCACATGTGGCCAGTGAAGGGGTTTGCCGAAAATTGGTCATATTAATTCTCCTAATACTTAATTTAATATCGTCTACTTAACTTTTTTTTGGATAAATTTTATCCTAAATTATTACTTATTTACTCAGATGACTTTTGTATTATTAATAATGACATTTCGAACATTGTACCCAGTACGGTACTTTTATTAAATACATATATTTTCAGATACCTACGTTTTTCACGTTAAGTGTTCATTTACTTAGATTAGTTGGTACCTAATAAAAAGGTCTCTTTATATACACTTTAACTGCTTTAATTTTAATATAGAAATATAAAGGTCATTTTTTAGGCAAAATAAAACAAATACAATTCGAAAAAAAGCAGTGTGCATGCATATATCACATCCATCAAGGAAGGAACAATGCGTGAGGGTGTATTCGAACATCCAGTATTTAATAATAGTATTCGTATGGCAACATATTGACCGCAGACGAATTATATCCATATTAGCATTACAATATGCTTCCCTATGAGCCCTACCATGCTTCATGTTACTCCCAGTCACAAATGATGAATTATAGGCAGTATGATGACATTGATGACTTCACAGTTCTATAGATGCTAGTAGACCAAATATTGGAAAGAGATGATCTTTCCTTATAGAGTGCGGTTTTTAAAATAATAATATAATAATTTTAGTTACCAAAGCCTCAGCAATATGCATCTAATACTCCAGAAATTGCAAGCATCGAAAGACCGCGCCGGTAACCACCAACCAACCAGTTCCAAAATGTAAGGGTTTTAAAAGTTATGATTTATGATGATATATATAAAAGAAGAAACTGACTGACTGACTGACATATCAACGCACAGCCCAAACCGCTGGGTCTAGAGATTTCAAATTTGGCACATAGGTTCCTTATAAGGTCTAGGGGAGCACTAAGAAAGGATTTTTCAAAATTCACCCCCTAAGGGGGTAAAATGGGGGTCCAAAGTTTGTATGGCGAAACAAGATTTGTTTGACTATTTTATTCGAAACTTCACAGGAGTATTCCTAACGATAAATGAGTAAACACGTGTTTCAGGTTTTTTGAAATTCAACCCCCAAAAGGGGCAAATGTGGTCACAAAGTCTGAAAATCAACATGGGTATCGTATCCTTTTTGAGTACTTATAGTACGCGGGCGAAGCCGCGGGAAAAGGCTAGTGATGATATAAAGTTTAATGAAAATAGAATTTGTTTTAGAACAAGGTATTTTAAACATTTTAGTAGATAGAGAACTACCGGAACATGATTAACAATGAATAAATGTACTAGATTATCCTGAATGTTATGATTAAGTATAGATTTATGATTAAATTACCATCATTGCATGTAAATGTATTATCTCTATGTTTACTCACTATTTCATATTGCTGCTTTTCCATAAGTTAATGTCTCTACAGTTAATATGATGGTAAGTATGTATGAGTATACATTCATTTACAATGTCCAATTGGCTGCGGTCTTAACAGTTATGTCTGATTTATATCTACTCCAACTGTATTTAATATTGTGTTAATGTAGTAATTAGGGGTTTACTGTAATTGTAAACTGTATACCGGGTGTGGCCTGTAATAGGAGCAAAAAATTAAAACGTAGATTCTACTCCTGAACTAGACAATGTCTGTTCAACGACTTTTGAAAGTTATGTAGATTTTAGATTGTCTCTTTTTCAAACAAATTAAATAGTATTTTCAATGTACATCATGTTCCGCCTAAATGACATCGCCTGTCAGTCTTGTTACCCTACAGATACTAATCAATGTCGTAATACATTGCGTGTTCGAATAAACTTTAAACTGTAATAAAATTCAAACTACAAGTTATTTTTAAAAGTTGTTGAACAAACGTTGTCTAGTTTGAGGAGTAGAATCTACATTTTAATTTTTTGCTCTTATTACAGGCCACACCCGGTAAAAGAATATTTCACTTAATAAGTAAAAGTAAATTATATCAAAAGGTTAACTCATCAACAATCCTCGATATCAATCAGCCGGGTTGGATTCAATTGATGAGACTCGATTACCCCGCTATTGTCATCGGCTAAATCGATTGATTTCCCAAACCGACCCAATCAACCATTATTACATTGTATTTACAACCCAAACACCACGCCAATAGAGTTCACATCACAATATACTACTTTCTGATATGATTAAGTAATTACTATACTGCATTTTGACTCTTATCAATAGTTACATTGAGTTGGATTCTTCACAGTGAACGGTTATAGGATAAGCAGAAGAGTGCAGAAGTGATTAGGTCCGTGTCTATGTGATTGGTTTTTGTTTTTATAAGAACCTATTTATTGATGTCGCTTTTATAAACGATATAAATTTATCCTAACTGATGCGATATTGCGACATTGTCGTCTACCATACAATTTGATACACAGATGTACATTTCTACCAGCCAAACCAGATTTCGAGCAAAACTGGTTAAGCCTAGATTTTTTATTTTGAGTTCTTATATCTATTTAGCGAGTATACAATGAAAAATTATATTTGTTAGTTTTATTTTCGCTTTGACATATGGATTTCATGTCACTATCTCAATATCTTAGATATGAGGTGTTCGACATGACTCGACAAACTAATAACCGCGATATCGTTTATCTAGTCGTGCAGGTGGGGCCGACATATGTGCGTCGTGTAGGCATGCTTCGGGAAACTATGATTAAATTCCTAACATGGATCTCAACCTGCTGAAACAAGGCAAAAGTAATAATCATGCAAGTAATGAATATGTATACATAGGTTATCCATTATTCATACAATTTTAAACTTCGGGTGCAATAATACGTAGTTCTTGACAGTTTGTGATAATGCAAATATTTCGACATGCCAACTATTATAGATAGGTACATTAATTATTACTTAGGTAGATTATGCTCGAATACAATATTGAATCTGTACGCATCGTACTTACGACGTAAGCGACGTAAGTGGGACAAGTGGTTCCTTTTCATATGGATTGTCACATTTAGTTTTTTTGCTAGATTCATTTGTTTGTAATTGTTCACAAATTATAATATGTACTTACTTGTATTTTGATAATTAGGTTGGTATCCGTAGAGCTCCATAATTTAATTTTTATTCTAATAAAACGTCATTAAACGTCTATAAATAAACGAATCTACTAAATTATGGCACGTTATTCAGAATAGACTCCTTACGCCTAATGACGTCACACAGATAAGACAAACGACAGTTTAAACTCATGGAGATGACTCCGATACCTTCAGCCCTCCCGCTTGCACTTATAGTTGGACCCACTACCCTCTCGCTCCAGGGGAAGCACCATATTAAATTATCGTGATGGATGACGCAGTAATTTAATTTTAATGTGTTTTGATATTTTATGAATGCTTAATCGCTTTACGGATTTTTTGTGATAATTTAAAACGCCATTTAAATATAATTTGCGAGTGTCGTTGAGATTTAGGGCGAGATATTTTCATATTAACTTTTTAATGCAGCTGCTACATTCTGTTGAGATAATAGTGTTTTCTTTTATAAGTAAAAGTAGGTAAAAATGAAAAATAAAGTAAGGTATCCATAATGATTACTATCTACGGCCTCATTAAATCTCAATTTTCAATTGGGTGTCAAGTTGTGTTGATAAAACAGTATGTGTACCTAGTAAATGTTTACTTTTCAATTTTACACAAGTCAGGACAAAAATAAGTTATTGGCAAGATTTGGATTTCAAATCCATTTATGACGATACATTTACGTGCCGCATATACATGTGTAAATAGGTAATAAACGTCTCATAATTGACACAATTAGAGAATATTTCACTATTCACCACACCATAAATAGAATGATTCACGTGCTAATGTCGGCTCACCTACCTGGCTGGCCCTAAACTTAACGATTCGTCCTGATATACAGCCTACAGCCCCATAACCCATACCATAACGTTCTTATTGCGCCTCATAATTCCTTCTCTCCTACTCAAAAATACAAATCATTTCAGTTATCATCTTTATGGTGTAGTAAAAAATTTAATTCGTTTTGTGTCCGTCATGTTTCTCACATTGATACGCAATGATTAATTTTTATCTGTGCTGTTATGGTGTCTTTTCGGGGCGGTTTGAAATGTGTTTTATTTTTTATTTTATTGCGTCACGGTGTTACTACAAAATATTCAGACGTGATGCAAATTGTAACATGCAACTGATGCAATAATAACTACAATAGTATCTCTTGATTCACGTATTGTTTATTGTTTCCCATGACTTAATCCAATTTGGATCATATTGCTTTTAGTTGCGATATAACTTTAAACATGCGATATGACTTTAAACATGCGATAAACTTTGCAATATAACATAAAAAATGTGATAAGAGAGCATAATATAAAAATACAGTACCTACCTAACAAACGAGCAAAAGTTTCCGTGTTTATTTGATAAAACTATACTAAGTCAAAATAAGTGAGTAACTTCAAATGTTAGACGTCTGCAGTATCGAAATCAATCTCTGTCTAAAATTATGAAGTGCATCATTTACACGCGTTATGCAAATTCGCCCGCCATTTAATGTGTTCAAGTTGTCTAACGCAGCATCATCATCATTAAGGACCTTGAGGAGGCCAAACATTGTCAATAAATTCCTCGTGTTTTCGTAAATCGTTTGTGTTGACGATGGCAACTCGTAAAATAGATTCTTATTTTTTTTTTATAAAATGGAGTTTTGTTCCTAACAATCATGTTCATACACTTTGCTGGCATTATATTTGTGATAAGCTGCTAAAATGGTTGATAAGTATCTAATCTACATACCTAGGAGGTATTCCGAAGTTTGGAGTAGTTTGGGAAGTCAGATGCCCAATTGGATTTTAGGCTCTATTACGGTCATTAGTCGCTACACAATAATCTTTTGTATTGCTAAACGATTAACGTATCGCAGATCATCTCTAGTCACAAATTGCGCTAAAAACCATACCATGGGGCACGGGTTACCAGCTACTACCTGTTGTCCAGCCAGTCAAAAATCAACTTTGTTACTTTGACTCAAGAGTTACTGCATATGTTAATGTATCTTTGTATTTTTCAATTCCCCTATATACATATACCAAGTTTTTTATGCTACGTGTTTGCTTTTAATGCATTGACAAAGAGTCTATTACCGCTTGAATGATGTCTGAAATAACACGAGTGTCCGGGTGTCATAGCTCATTTGACATTCGATAAATTAATCCCGAGGGAGATACAGGGGGTTCTGTGTTTACACATGTGTTGCACTGATGCAATTAATTCTAAGGAATTGTTTATTTTATTAAGTTAATATGGAGGATTATTAAGTGGGATATTATACGGAATAGGTTTAATCGGCTTTGTATAATGGCTGCTAAAATACATTACACAAAAACTGGCTTAGATGACTCTAATTATTCTAGGTAATTTGCGGACGAGATCTGTAGTTGTATATCATATTTTCTTATTTACAACTTAATTCAAACTCAAAATATACAACTCGTTTGAAAATATTTCGTGTAGCTACGTCAATTGTTTCTACTATATTTCATGATTTACTTACCGTAAAGCCGAGGTAAAAATTTTATACAGTTAATATTTTCTAAAATTAACTACAGTAAAACATAATATGTATATAGTCGTTGAACCATTGCATAGCTTTGAACATGACTCGTTTTATAATACACTCAGCGACGGAGATAAATCTTACATTTTTGTCTTAATCCAATGACATAAGGTTCACAATATAAACATAATCTTTGATGTGGTGTAATGTCGATGATTGATCATTTTATTGACACTGCACTGCGCAGAGTGCGCAAATGTAACGGCATCCATTCATCGCGTTACTTCCAGTCAACTACCCGGCGAAGAGTCATGGCCCTTAGGAATATTGACACTAAATAGTTAAGTCAGTTAAAGTGAATACGAGTAATAGTAATAAAGACTGCTGTTGTACGATATGAATGACGCCATTGAACCAAATTATATGCATTGTAAGCCAAGAACAATTTCCGTACTAACGCATTTAGCACCGTTCAAAATTTTCATCAAAATACCTACTGGAGGATAAAATAAATTACAATAAATTTATTATACATATTTAATTTCAACTTTCGTGAGACATTTATAAACTCTATAAAACGCGCGTAATTACTAAAGAGTAGTGAGTGTAAACGTTATATTTTATAGGGATACCCTACATATATTGGGGAATAATGTTGATACATTTTTTTTGGGTAAAATTGCGAAAACCTGTACCTAATAGCCATCAAACATGGAATGATAAAGAAAGAGGATAGATTATCTAGTGCTACCCGAACACGTTATTAATCCTCCTACTTCGAAATTCAAAAAGTATTGCAGAAAAATAACATGGGTCATTTGCTCATCTAAATATTGTTAGTGGAACTAAAAAAGATCTACCCACCTTGTTAACCCAACGTCTCACTCACATTTTAGATTTTCCAAGCCCACGCTCCACTTCGCACTACTAACACGCACCCTCTAAATGGTGAGTATCACTTAGTATAATGCGATTTGTGCCCTCGCAAGGGAGACTTGTTACTGCCACAGTTTGTGACGTTTGGCTATGGATGACGATTTTAATTATATTTGATGGCCGACTGTTAAAGACATAGACGTATAAAATAAGAAGACGTAACGCCGTGAAGACAAAACTGTGATTCTTCGTGTTTACGCGCGACACGCACACATCTACAACTCGTGGACAAGCGGTGATTGGTTCAAACGTCAAAAGTGAGTGTGTGTGCACGAGATCGCGGCTCATTATGGAATCACAGTTTTATCTTCGTGGGATTACGTCTTCTTAATTTATATGTCTATGGTTAAAGATATATTTACACTTTTGCACCTTAATCCTTTGTAATAAGGTGCAATTTTTAAACATATCTTTGACGTCATACATTACGTTTGATTTTGTTTTTGACTTTTACTAAAGTATTTTGATATGATTATCGAATGTTTAGGTTTAGGCTAAATAAAGGATTTTACTTGATATTTGAATGATTTCTACATTGTTGTTTGTTGTAAAGATCAATTTAGTTATATGAATAGATTGAATTGATTCTGATTACGACATCAACCCCGTTCGATAGAACTATTTGTGAGCAAATAAAATAAACTTGGTGGTTAATCGTAAAATAAAGTCAGACACATTAACTACATACGTTTGTATCTGCTTCCTTTAAAAATTGATCAGATTTCAACATTACAGTAGTATTGATACATTTAACTACTTGACTACTCTTTCAATTTATGTGCATTTATCAAACCGATCGACCCCATCGTCTCCAGCGCATTACACAACAGCGGGCGCTGTCTGCTGCTCTAAATACGCGTGACCGCAGCGTTTAGGACCCTAGTTTAGCACGTCAGCTAGTGGGGTAATGCCTTAACATTGGGCTTTGAGTGTCTTACAGTAACAACATAATCAGCCGTATTTTAACTCTTAACAATTTATTTTTTATTTATATAAGGTGCTAACAAATTAGTCAGGGATATTTTAAGAGATAATACATTACATTAAAACAATTAACTTTTAATTGTAATTAAGGAACCTTTGTATATATTTTTTTTGTTTTAATTTACCGAACAATAAAAAATATTATAATATTTTTTTTAAATAACCATCCCCTATAATGTACTTACCTGTCAAGATGTTTAACACTGTCTGTCACATAGATATAAAATGGCGCTTGCCGCTAAAAGATAAACGAAGTGCGCAAAAGAGAAACCAACACGTATATGAACATTCCACGAGTGCAAAAGAGACACACGATCATTTTGAAGGAGTGACAGCTTTTGAATTTGGGTAGTTAGCTTACGTACCCACGTCGTGACAGCTCATATTTTAGCGTGGAAAATATAAAACAATCGTGAATAAAATAACTTGGGATGAAAAAGGGGAAACATGGTGTTGTGTTGTCTTCCAGATTGGACTATTACTCATAGGAAAAACCCAAGTAATTACTCATTTCACAGGTTTACATGATATTCCGATCGATGTCTTTGAAACAATATTTTATCAAATTGGCAAAATAAATCGTGTAAGTACATATTTACTAGATACAATTCATTATTAGTGTTTCTTATACTGTGTGCTACTATTTTATCATAATAGTTAATATTCATGATTATTTTGTGTAAAAACCGAAACATTTATTCGACGCTAGGGATTGACAAAACGTTTTAGGGACTTATATCGATAACTGTTCAATATAAAAATTATAATTATTGCTTCAAAAAATTCAATGAATAAATTAATCTTATATTCACATTACAGCATTACGTAAGAAGATTAAATTAGGTTTTTATTATATCCATTTTAAACGGGTTTTTTTTTATTATTAAAGATTTTTTTACCTTGCAGTACTTGTATTATTTCCTTCAAATATGGCGCTCAACACATTTAGCGGAATTCGCTACCATAGTCAAAAAGCAGCCGAAAACGGAAATCGGGCCGAATATTGTACATGGGCTCCATAGTCTCCATACAAAAATTCAGTTCCCGTAAAGAAATTTCCGACTTTTATGCTACGGTTGATTTTTATTTATGATAGCTGGGCTGGATTCCGCTCAAGTGTGTCCCGTGCTTACAAGCGACTAGTCAAACGATTAGAACGAGATAGAAATATAGTTGAAATGAGAGGTCAGCTGTCAAAATGGTCGTGCGATCAATCGAATGCGCATTCGACCGGCGACTTGAAATTCCGTTTTCCGTTTTATGAAATAATTTTAATTATTTTAGGAAATAATTTTGTTTATTTAATATTTTTAATTTAATAATAAATAATTTTGTTTATTTACATTTTTTTAAATACTAAAGAATATAATTTGCTTAGAAAAAACATATTAGTTATTAACTATTAGGTAATGTAATAATATTAGTCGAAAATGAGCGTGAAATGAAACATCAAGTTGGTAGTGGGGATGTCAACTGACGTCGCAGTTGACTACTTTGACTAGTCGCTTACGTCTGTAGAGGCCTTTAGAACGTATCGATAAGAAAGTCAAATACCGATAGATAATTAACCTGTTGTATTTGGCATCACTATTTTACGCTCACATAGACAATTTAGACACATACATGGATTTCATTTTTAACCGACTTCAATTTCATAGAAGGAGGAGGTTCTGTATTCGGTTTGGGCTTTTTTTTATGTATGTTCACCGATTACTCCGAGACGCGTAGTCCGATTTGAATAATTATTTTTTTGTTTGAAAGGATATACTTCCAAGGTGGTCCCATATTAATCTGGTGCTGTTCTGATGATGGAATCTATGAGGAATTGAGGGAACTCCTCAATTTTTAAAGGCACATGCGTGGTGATTTGGGTGTTTTCTTAAGCAACTCGAGAGTTTTCTCTCGAAAACCACTAATTTGATGGAGTGGACCTTATGATGAAGACCATATATGATATGTGGAACTTTCCTTACATTGAGTAGGTATTATGAACTTTTTGTTATATATCTTAACCGATTATTGCGAGATCCGTTGTCCGATTATGATAATTATATAACCACTAAAAATGGAAAAATAAAAACTTTTTACAAAAAAAAGATAAACCGACTTCAAAAAGTATAAAATAAATTATTATATTATTTATATGCGTTACAAACTGATATTTTTGAAGTCGGTGCCAAGCCAAAAAGTTACAATACCGGTCAAATCAGCTTCAAGTCTGAAAATCACAAAACATATCGATACCTATTTACATTGCAAAGGCCCGGCCGTCACGTCTTGGACCGCGTGACGCGTTGGTTGGCGTTTTGTCATCTTGTTAATCTATTAGGTTAGTCTTTAGGGGTAATGTTAATAACTGGTTAGTTTTGTTTTTTTTGGAATTCGTTTAGGGTTCTCTTGTTGTACCTTTTTTGGCCTTAGCATTAAGTTGTGTTTTTTTTGTTGCTTGGGGTTAGTTTTCTTGTGTTTTCTCGTGTTGTTGTTCGTTTGTTTCTTTGTTTGGTAGGGAGATGCTGTAGCATGACGCTACGTATCGTACGACATCTGTCGACTTTCTTTAGAACTTCTGAACTTCTGTGTCTAAGGGAGGTCTAAGGCTAGGTCACGGTTGATATATAAAAAGCGTACATTGTGATTCACGGCATTACAGTTAGATGGCGCTTATATCAGTCCGCATTTTGTAATACGTCTGGCAGTTATAAAATTTAGATAATACTCGCGCTAATTTTGAATGTGAATTTTTGAGGTATTCCAGATTGTCAAAAAGAAAAAAGTTGATTTTTGATTGAGTGTGTCAGAGCGACGGGAGATTTTTAAAGAAAAACAGATATTCTGGTTTTGTCTGAGAGTTTTGCTGTAATTTGCTTAGTTGCATCGAGTTGAAGTGCGATCTATTTCTGTAGATCTTTGCGCTCAAACATTATATAGCAAGTGCTAATACATTATTAAATACAAATTTTTAAAAACCAAATACGTCGCCGGACAAAAAGGCAACCAGAGGGACCGCCTGAGCCGGAAGGATTCCGGAAGGCACTTGTGGGTGCCGGACCGGCGAGACGGCCTGCAACTGCCGCGATTTCCGCGGGTTTCTTCACCATTCATCGGAGAATTAGAGTCCGCATCCAGCGGGCTCTCCAAGTGAGAAAAGGAGTTCAGCGAGCTATTGGGTCCGCCTAAATCAAAGTGGACACTTGCCCACTAACTCTTTTTAATTTAAAACAACAGCTTTAGCCATCCTGCTTTCGAGAATATCAAATTATTTACATTTTTTTTAAAAACGTTATAAATCCGATTCCTTTTCTTTGTATCCAGTATTTTTGTGCCATAATAGTTTTTTTTGTTGTTTTGCTAAATTTCCCCAAATTCCAATTGCCTCGTTTGACGGGCATATAAAGACCTGGCTCTTTAATTTAGGCTACGTTCAGCGAATCATCTGTCACCATCCATATCACCCGCCTCATTAACCCATTATTTCCTGCAGCCAAATTATTACCAGCCGAGTCTTTATTTTTACTTACCAGTTTTGCTAACTATTGAATGTGAAATATCCTTATATAGGTACAGTTGTCTTCATTTTTAAGTGAAGTGCTAATATTAAATATTTTTATTATTGTAATTTAATTACATTCTGGTTGTTGAATGTGAATGTGAAATAGGTACAGTTGTCTTCATTTTTAAGTGAAGTGCTAATTTTAAATATTTTTATTATTGTAATTTAATTGCATTCTGACCACTAGGGAAGTTATTGAATGTGAAATATCCTTATATAGATGTGTTATTGTGATTTTTACATGAAATGCTAAATTTTAAATAATTGACTATTTTTGCTAATCTTAAATATTTTTACTTTGTCTTCAAAATTAAACGTGTTAATGCAATTATAGAAGTGTATTACTGCAAAATGGCGCCCGATAAGGTAAAGAACTCTGGATTTACATTTAATAATTGTAATTAAATATTTTTTTTTGGATTTGTGAGACGGTGACCGTAGACCGGTCGCGGTTCTATTAACCTTGATTTTGGTTTGTTTCAGCCTGCTGCCTCCTTACGTCCAATCATTAACCCGAATTCCGTTATATTGAAATATTGCTTTTATTTATGTTAAAAAAAAAACGAATTTATCTGTTGACCTTTACTTATGCCTTTTTCTCAATTACCCGTAACATATCCCGAATACCTTATTTCATAGTTTGAGTCCTGTAGTTAGAGCCCGTAGACGTTAGGGAATTCGCAGGTAAGTCAGACATAGAATGTATGATTTGCGTTTTTTTTTTTTTCAGAAACTGAACTTGTTTTTTATTTGAATTCGAACTCTAACTTAGCATCTAGACTTCGAGTGCTATTTTCTTTCTTTGTCTTAAGTGGTCTAAACCAAGGTTTAGACCACTGATATACTCGAACTTCAGATTTTAATTTTGAGTCCGATTAACTTTATTTTTGTTTGAACTTGCAACGCAAGATAACTTTCGACTTTTCGCCATGTCGCACTTAAGTAATGAAGGATCAATTGCTGAGACACCTCATGCGCACTCATCTTTAAACTCGTACGATCCGAGGATTTTAGATCCAATGGCAGACGATGAAGAACAGTTTTTTTAATCTGAACCACGACCCCAGGTGATGCATATGTCCGGACTTCCCCCGCCTTTTCCTTTCAAAGATTATTCACTTACGAAATGGAACTTGAACTTTTCCGGGGACACTTGTGTTCGCGAATTTTTCTTTCGAATCGAGGAAGAAGGTATGGCGCGTAACGTCAATCCTTCATATGTTGTCAGACGTTTCCATGAATTGTTGTCAGATAGTGCCTTGAAACATTTTAGGGCAATCAGATATCCGGGTCTTACTTACGCGGAATTAAAGTCTGAATTCGTTAAAACCTTCGACGTAGCCGATTTCGATTTCAAGCTTGAGAGCCAACTTCGCGCTTTATCACAGAAGGAAAACCAGTCAGTGGTTGATTTTGTTATTCAGGCGCGCGATCTAAACGCAAAGCTTCGTACACCGGTTTCCGAAGACAACCTGTTTAACATTATTAAATATGGAATGAATCCTAGATATCATCCTTGTCTTGCAACTAACGTGGTTAGGGATATTGATGGTTTGTTAGAAGTCGCGAAAATTTTTGAAGCCTTTCAAGGTTCACGACCAGCACGTTTGGCTATTGCACCGATTAGTGCTCAAGTTGTAGGTCAACCCAGTTCTATAGTGTGTATGAAGTGTGATGCAACTGGTCACAACTATCGTAATTGTCCTAACGTTTCAGGGGCAGTGTGCTTCAAGTGTAAGCGTGTTGGTGCAATCACACGCGATTGTCCTAGTTGTAATTCTGGTCCGTCAAAAAACGAATAAGTGGCGCACTGAGAGGTCCATCGGTGTCGCCCGTTTATATGAATAATTCCCCGGATAATAGACTTTTTATTGATGTTTTAGTTGCTGGCTCTTCGGTAAGAGCTCTTTTAGACTCTGGTGCTCAGGTTTCACTAATTGATATATCCCTCTTATCGGAGCTCGGTATAACATATCACGAGGATATCCGGCCTTATGTTGTCTCCGCCGACAATTCTCCTGTTGAAATTCTAGGCGGTTTGGACGTCCCCATTCTTTTTAGTGGCATTCGCGTTCTGCACCCCTGTCTAGTGAGCAGTAATCTTCCTACTGCATTTATTTTAGGAATTGAGTTTTGGAATGCTGTTGGTCTCATTGACATTTTAAAGAAGGCATTCCGTGATGGTTTGTCAGGTAAGCTTTACGTCGCTTCACATCATGTTCCTGTCGCAGTCCCACGAGTAGGTGAGGTTCGCTATGTCCACCCTCGTACGGTGCTTGCACTACTGCAGGAATCAAAACTCCAATGTGTTATTGACGAGTTTGAGGAGATTTCTTCTGATAAAGCTGGATTAGGTTGTACTTCGTGGCTTTCGCATAAGATTGAGACTGTTGGTTCGCCCATTCGCCAACGTTACTATCCCTTATCTCCAGTCAAACTCAAGATTCTCAACGAAGAGATCGACAAGATGTTAGGGTCAGGCGTTATTCGTCCCTCACGATCACCCTGGGCTTCCCCAGTGGTGATGGTTACCAAGAAAGATGGTAGTGTCAGGTTTTGCGTGGACAGTAGGAAGTTGAACAGCGTTACCATCAGGGATTCATACCCTCTCCCGCGCGTCCAGGACATCCTTGATAACCTACGAGGTGCCAAATATCTAACTTCGTTGGATTTTAGGAGCGCCTTTTGGCAAATCCCCTTAGCTGATAAGGCCAGTTGTGAGAAAACGGCCTTTATTGTACCCCAAAGGGGCCTCTTTGAGTTCGTTCGTCTCCCTTTTGGTTTAACCAACGCTGCGTCCGAGATGCAGAGGCTTACTGACATGATTGTCAATTTTGAATATACCCCTGAGTCTGAGGATTTTATCTTCGGCTATGTTGATGATTTGATTTTGGTGTCTCGTGATTTTGACAGTCATATGCGGCTTATTCGTAAGGTTCGTGATAGGTTGAAAGAAGCTGGTCTTACGGTTAATTTAGATAAGTGCGAGTTTTGTAAGTCTGAATTGAAGTATCTCGGCTACATCGTCAATGAGCGTGGTCTTCAAACTGATCCGAAGAAATTAGAAGCTATTAGGGATTACCCTACCTCTTCTTCTGCCAAGTCTCTACGTGCTTTCATTGGTATGTGTTCGTATTATCGCCGTTTCGTGGATGGTTTTTCTTCGATTATTGCTCCTCTGACGGCACTTATCGGTAAGAGAAAGGGACGTGATCCCATCGATTGGAACGATAGTGCTAGTGAAGCTTTTTCTAAATTGAAGGATGCCTTGATGAGCGCTCCGTTGATGGCTTGCCCGGATTTTTCGAAACCTTTTATCCTTCAATGTGACGCTAGCCAGGTTGGCTTAGGCTCGGTCCTGGCTCAAGAGTTTGACGGCGTTGAACATCCAATTGCTTATTATTTTCGTTTATTCACTAAAGCTGAACGTGGATACGGGACAACCGAACATGAGCTTCTCGCCGTTGTTGATTCCATAAAGCATTTCCGCGGATATCTCGATGGAATGAGGTTTAAGATCATTACTGACCATATTGCTCTTAAATGGTTGATCACCCTTGATAATCCTACCGGGCGCTTGGCTCGTTGGGCAACTTTGATTTCCCAATATAACTTTGAGATTGAACATAAAAAAGGTGTCCTTAATGTTGTTCCTGACGCCTTGTCCCGCGCTCAAGTTGGGCTTATCTCATTCGCGCGTGGCATGGATCCTTCTGGAGATCCTTGGTATGAACGAATTTACCAGGGAGTTTTGGACAATCCTCAAATGTTTACTGCATTTGCTGTTCGGGATGGTGTCTTTTAGCACCTAATCCATGGCGTATAGTTCTTCCTGCTTCAAGGACTAGAGAGGCGGTTGCTGAAATTCATAATGGATTTCCCAACGTTCATCCTGGTGTTATGAAAACGTATTTAAAAGCTCGTGACTTATACTATTGGCCGAATATGTACCGTGATGTTACAAGGTTCCTTTCCGAATGTCAGATTTGCAAGTCTTATAAAATTGCAAATTCACAACCTCGTGGACTTCGCTTATTTCCTCGTCGTGTTGCGGCTCCAATGGATCTTCTTTCCATTGACTTAATTGGTCCTTTACCGGTTAGCCGTAATGGGTGTCGTTATATTTTGACTTTGGTTGACGTTTTTACCAAATTTGTTTGGTTGGTCCCTTTGAAGTTGGTGAATGCGAGGTCAATATCGATGGCATTAGAGTCGGAGGTTATTTTGCGGTACGGTGTTCCTACTAACATTCTCTGTGACAACGCTACAGTTTTTCATAGTCGTCAATTTCTGGATTTCCTGGCGAGCTATAATATTCCAGGTCCGTGTTATACCCCATATTATTCGCCACAAGCGAATGTTGTGGAGAGATATAACCAGGTCGTGATTACTACTTTGAGCATTTTAGTTGAAAATGACCAACGCAGTTGGTCGGGTCATTTACATCGGGTCGCTCTTTATTTAAACTCTTGTATAAATTTGGCTACTGCTTATACACCGAATTTTTTGATGTACGGCCGCGAGTTGTCAATGATTCGTGAACGTGTTGAGAATCAGGTTGTGGACCAAGATGTGGGACTCAGCCGGATGGAACGCGCTTCGAATCTTCAGACGCTTCGTGAGGTATACGATAAAGTTTCTGATTCGATGGCTTTAGCCTTTCATCGTAACGCCGCCAAGTTCAACACGAACCGTTCTTCGCCAAGAATGTTGGTGACCAAATCGTTTGGCGCCGGAATTTCCAGCGTGGATCCGCTGATCCTTTTCGAGGCGGTAAATTCGCTCCACGTTTCGTTCGGTGCCGTGGGGTTAGACGGGTGTCTCCACAGGTATATATACTGGCTGATACCGATTCCGAGCACGTCGGTACCTATCATATTAAAGATATCTTGAAATAGTTTCTTCTTTCGGCCCGTTCAGTTTTCTCAAAATTCTAAAATGCGCTTTAGTCCGCCATTCCCTTATCGGTAATCCTTGCTTGATTCGTTTCTTATCGTTTTTTTGTTTTCGTTTGAGCGTTTCCTTGCTCCTTTTTCCAGATTTGACTTTTTTTTTACCGTTGGTGCTTGTGTGCCGCATCCAGCGGGCTCTCCAAGTGAGAAAAGGAGTTCAGCGAGCTATTGGGTCCGCCTAAATCAAAGCGGACACTTGCCCACGAACTCTTTTTAATTTAAAACAACAGCTTTAGCCATCCTGCTTTCGAGAATATCAAATTATTTACATTTTTTTTAAAAACGTTATAAATCCGATTCCTTTTCTTTGTATCCAGTATTTTTGTGCCATAATAGTTTTTTTTGTTGTTTTGCTAAATTTCCCCAAATTCCAATTGCCTCGTTTGACGGGCGTATAAAGACCTGGCTCTTTAATTTAGGCTACGTTCAGCCAGCGAATCATCTGTCACCATCCATATCACCCGCCTCATTAACCCATTATTTCCTGCAGCCAAATTATTACCAGCCGAGTCTTTATTTTTACTTACCAGTTTTGCTAACTATTGAATGTGAAATATCCTTATATAGGTACAGCTGTCGTTATTAAATATTTTTATTATTGTAATTTAATTACATTCTGGTTGTTGAATGTGAATGTGAAATAGGTACAGTTGTCTTCATTTTTAAGTGAAGTGCTAATTTTAAATATTTTTATTATTGTAATTTAATTGCATTCTGACCACTAGGGAAGTTATTGAATGTGAAATATCCTTATATAGATGCCGTTATTGTGATTTTTACATGAAATTCTAAATTTTAAATAATTGACTATTTTTGCTAATCTTAAATATTTTTACTTTGTCTTCAAAATTAAACGTGTTAATGCAATTATAGAAGTGTATTACTGCAAAAGGTGAATGTGAATCTATCTGTTACATTTTCACGTCTAAACCACTAATCCAATTTTGATGAAATGTGGTACCCATGTCTATATACTCTGATACACGTCTACTTTGTCAATAATCAGAAAAAGACGGCAAATTAAAAAAAAAATCATGTATGGTTGACCTTCCATCCAAAATTTGAAATATCGCGCCTTTTTATACTGAAAAGGTGGGTCCCACACACCCGGTGTGTCTGAGTATAGAAAGATCAATCTAGGCCATTGAATTCCTTTACACTTCGATATTACACCTTAAATGAAGTAGGATAAATAATTCAAACCGAAGCACGGGCTCCGTTCGAGATATGGTTAGTCCGAAAACTAGTAAAAAAGTTTATTAAGAAACATCATAAGACGCATGATTATACTTTCTTTCTGTACTTGAATGAGAACCTACGTGCAGTCAATACCGTATTAGAATAGTTATATAGTATGAAGAACAATTCACTGACCAAATACGCCTCGTTCATATTAACTGTTTTGTGATTTTCAGACTTGAAGCTGATTTGACCGGTATTGTAACTTTTTGGCTTGGCACCGACTTCAAATATATCAGTTTGTAACGCATATAAATAATATAATAATTTATTTTATACTTTTTGAAGTCGGTTTATCTTTTTTTTGTAAAAAGTTTTTATTTTGCCACACTTTTGATCGTTGACAAGCATTCTTTGTCATCCCATTTCTCTGGTCTGTCATGTCACGTCAAAAGTTTTTTTTCTTAAATGTCATTATGATTCGGATCTCTTTAGACCTCTTTAGGTCTCATTTAATTATCTTATTAACAGGGTGTTTTAACGTAGGAAATTTGTTTCCTAGTTTTCTCCAAAAAAACATAACAAAACCTATGATCTTTCATACTTAAATATACTCCGAGAACCGAGTACTATCAGCGGTAAAATTATCCGTGACTAATTTGTTAGCACCTTATATACCCCCTTATTCATAAACGTGCTTCAAAACTCATTAAACTAAATAATCGTTGGTTCTTACCTGAAACTTTCCAGTTGTGTTGTTAGAAACAGACAAAACACAATTTAACTAAATGGGGTTTGAAACTCGTTTATTAATAAGCGGGTTAACCTTTATTGCACAATACTGCACGGTTAGCACAAAGCGCGAGATAGTCGATCCATAGTTTTCTGACTGTATCAATTAAAAAGAGACGGGTAGCCTATCTCACGCTCTCAGATACTGTCGCGTCACTCTTGTGCTAACCCAGTGGTTTGACTGACAAAAAAAATTTTTTTCACCGTAACTGTAATGCTCATTCGCCTTGTTAAGTTAAAATATTATTTCTTATCGATTTTCGAATTTTAAATTCAACCTTTATCAAACCACAAAACTCATGCAGAAAGGTATACCTACACTCAAGTAGGTAGGGTACCGTACACTCGTAAAGTCTAATATGTTAGTGAATTTAAAAAATACTGTTTTTCATTATTTAACTGTGCTCTCCCTAGCGTTCTCGCTAGAGGGGCGCATGGTAAACATGTCGGTTTGGAACCCTCATAGGCCATACAGGGTAAGAGCGCTAGTATCGTCCCTAACATCGGTTGCTAACGTAAACGCGTCATTTAGCGTTACTTGAGGGTCACACCCTAATTAGTTCAGAATAAAAACGACCCTTTATCACCGAGCGTTATTCATCTAATTGATAGCGGCTCGTTTAGTTTTTAAATTAAGTGTTTCGTATTACTTGACTTAATATAGCTTAAATTTGAAGAAGTTATTGAAAATTAGAAAAGCTTGAATATTAATTTCAATATCTAAATAATAGGATAATACCGAACTTAAAGTAAATTAGTTTTATCTAACTGAAATTAAAGTAAGTACTGAAGTTGGAATTAGTTGTCCTCTAGAAACTTATTGACATTGAAAAGTTGGTAAATTTAGATATACACTCAAGGACAATAAAAAACGGGACACCATGAACGACAATTTTTATACGAAGTGACTCGTTTTAATTGCCTTTGGGTATATTAGTAACTTATACACTTGCGTGTTTTGTGTATGTACTAAGTTTCATAATTGTTATACCTGTAAGTATAGAATGCTTGTAGGTATCTTAAATTACCGTCCCTTAGGTCACATATATATTATTTTACTATAGTTCATATCAGATTCCATATTATTATACACATCTCTCTCTAGAGTACACACACTGCGACGGAGCAACTGCGCTTCGGTTAATCCCTTTTGACTGCGCCGCTAAGTGATTGACTTTTCAATCTCTGTAATCGGATTACAGGCCGGTTAATTGTGCATGTACATGTGCATGCAGCATGGCGGGATGTCGCTGTGTTTGGACTTAATTCGATTTCACATAGACAGTCTATAGTTGGCTAAAGCCAACTAAATGGAGAAATTATTAAATGCTATCATCTAGTCCGTGATGCTATCCCATTAGTCCTAACTACGAAATGCATTAGGCTGAGTTCAGACTCCGAAAAAAAGTGATAGCAGCTAAGCGTTGGCTTAGTTTCCAGAAATAGCTATAGGTGGCAATAAGCGAGTACATTATCAACCAATTTATCTTATAGACTAACTAATAATATTTAACTAACAACTTTGTAAAGCGCAGATTTTCATTAAACATTTGTCTCACATTGGTCTCACATTGGTCACACATTGTACCAATGTTGTACCAATGTTGTACCAATGTGAGATCAATGTGTGACCAATGTGAGACCAATGTTGAATGAAAATCTGTTCGAATAGCAAATGTCAATGTCGTTATAGCGTTGAGTTGAGTTGGGTTGAGTTGGGTTGGAGCTATGTCTGTCCAGTGTGTGTGTTTATTTTTCGAATCGCGCCCATGGTTCAGTCAAGTAAAGCAAGTTTGCTAAAAGAAAGTCCTTTTGTACTTACAAGCAAAAGTGCCTACCTACAGAAACAATTAAAAGTTCAAACAGGCTAACTAAAGTACATCTTTAACTAAAACTCGCATTACTTCATCTTCTCGAAGATTTTCTTCAGCATCCGTAGAATTTTTGCCTACTAAATACTAATATGTGTTTAATAATAAACCTACTACGTACTTATATAACCAAATTACTTTTTTACCGGTTATCGTAGATTTAGGGTTTTTGAGAAACGATTTTTATGTTGAAAACGTCCTAATTTAAATATTTTATTTGGCCATGTTCATTAATGTTTTTCATAAATTTCAAACGTTTTTCATAATTATAATAATAACAATATATGTTTCTTTTTCAGGATTTTTGATGTGATAGATTACGAGCCTTAGGCCGTTAAAACTAAGCATTTTGCGTAATTTCAGGTACGCACGCGCCTCAATGTGAACCTTATGAAACTCACCTTGACTTGCGACTCCGTCATGCCGAGCGCGTACGCGAGCTTGGCCCGCTCGGGCCCCGCCAAGTACTTGGTCTGCTCGAACGTCTTCTCCAGCGCGAAGATCTGTTGACCGCTGAAGGTGGGCCGCGTGTGCTTCTTCTTGCCGTCCTTGTCCATCCCTCCTTGTGCGCACGCGCTCAGTGCGCCGTTGCTCACTGAAACAAAATAAATTCATTAGATGAAAGTCCATTTTTCAACCGACTTCAAGATTTCGAAGGAGGAGGTTCTCAAATCGTCGAAATCTTAGTTTTTGCTATTTTTTTCAAATGTATGTTCACCGATTATTCGAAGACGGCTGTCCAGCTATTAGGTCGGACATTTCCTTTTGGAAAGGTGGAGTCTAAGTGAATTCGTTTTTTTTTTTGTTTAAAATTATAAAATATGGTTTTGATTTCATATAGTTCTCATTTTAGTCTGTGTATTTCGTATCGGTCGCACTGATATGTGTAGATTCATGGTTACACTAGCACCCCTACGAAATCGCCTAAAGCTGGGTATTTGACAACCTACCAAAGGTTATTTTATGGCTTTCACATATTCCGTCATTTATTTTGTACATCAGTAAAAAAATACCGTTTTATATGTAACTAGCCTTTTCCCGCGGCTTCGCCCGCGTACTATAAGTACTCAAAAAGAATACGATACCCATGTTGATTTTCAGACTTTGTGACCACATTTGCCCCTTTTAGGGGTTGAATTTTCAAAAAACCTGAAACACGTGTTTACTCATTTATCGTTAGGAATACTCCTGTGAAGTTTCGAATAAAATAGTCTAACAAATCTTGATTCGCCATACTAATTTTGGACCCCCATTTTACCCCCTTAGGGGGTGAATTTTGAAAAAACCTTTCTTAGTACACCCCTAGACTTTATAAGGAACCTACATGCCAAATTTGGAATCTCTAGAACCAGTGGTTTGGGCTGTGCGTTGATATGTCAGTCAGTCAGTCAGTCAGTCAGTCAGTCAGTCAGTCAGTCAGTCAGTCAGTCAGTCAGTCAGTCAGTCAGTCAGTCAGTCAGTTTCTTCTTTTATATATTTAGATTTGATATGAGCTAACGGTCTGAGAATTAGTTAATATGGGAAGAATGACAATGTAATTTTTTTGTTATCACATAAGGTAATCTATTCTACTAATTCATATTACTAGCACTTCATTTCTTGAATGGTTTCAGTCAGATTTATACTAGTGGGTATAGGTAATATAGAGCGCTGGACGTTTGCCAGTGTAATTGCTTAAATGGGGAAATGAACCAACGCATAAAACTTATGCTGTTATAATTTGAGAACATGAAATCATAATAAATAATATGAAATGATGTGGCTTTCGAAATCCAACTGTATAAAAGCCTGAACGAGATTGAAAATAGTGAGTCTTCGCTAACAATTTGTGATACTTTCAGATGACACAGACATTTGAAGCCTGGTCCTTGGGAGCATGCGTGAAGTGTATGGGCAGCACATTACCCCTGTTTATTAGTGTGAAGTGCTAATGTCACGCATAAGTTGCCAAATTGCCTACTAGATAGCCGAACTGAACTAAAAAAGGGTAGCACCTGCTATCTTAAATTTTTGATTTAGACCTGAAAGTGGCAGACCCTAAGCAGAGAGAGCAGACACGTAAGCTTACTATTCTAACCTAACCTAACCTTTTCAGAATGCCATGTATCATGTATCGTACTTCACATCGCTTTCATCTATAACCTAGGCCATCGGGTCATTATGACTAACCTACAGCTATAAATATATGTTGCATTTATCGTTCTCATTGTCCCCGGACTCAAAAATTAAAAACTCAACTGGAAAAGGGAAATAAAAGGCTCATGAAACCGCGCGGTCGACGCTCGGAACATTCTGATGAAGCGCGTCCCGCGGGAGGGGCGGCTGATAAAAACACGGTAGCGTCAGAATAAAGGGCTATCAAGCATAAAAATACCAGTTTAGACAACAGCTTCATCTGTGTGGGGCTAAATAGACAAATATCTGGCAAACACTTCGTCTTAAAAGTTCTCCTCTGTGGACGGAACAATGAAATTTGACGTCTTAATTACATAATTATTCTGGTTTTATTTGAGTTTTATCTCGATTACATAATTTATTTGAGTTTCAAGTGCTGAAAAAAATTCACTCCCTAGTACGAGTTCAGAGTAAAATTAGCTTTTAATTATAACTTTGGGATGTCCACAGGAAATTCGCGAGCGCAATCACAAACAATAATTTATATAAGTACCTATATGTGTGTTTACGCTATCTCTTTTCAACAGTTCAAATGGGAAAAGTCAAAGTCAACATTTTACATATTTCACAAATAAATTAATTAAATTATTATCCATTAAAAAAAAAATTGAGTACTTATTGAACCGTTCGCCCCATTTGTTTCCTTTTTCACCCTCTAAAGATATCAATATTTCCTCACAGTGAAAACGTCAAAATAAACGACCTACGCCTACGTAATTAAATTGAACGCCAGTGCGAAATCATTATCAAATTTGCCATTTCATCAAAATAAACACAATCACGTTATAAATAATTCGGTTAAGCACTTAATTATATGGAACAGGGACTTATGGCACTTTTGTCGACGGTACAGACGATAAATAAAGTGGAATTGAATTGAACGTTTGCGACTGTACCAAGTACCGCGGGGCGGGATGCGCGACGGTACTTGCGGATTAAAATATAGTCAATATGCCTGGTTTTACTTGTTGATAAAAAATTTTAATGTTCATATATAAGGTGCTAACAAATTAGTCACGGATATTTTAAGAGATAATACATTACATTAAAACAATTAGCTTTTAACTGTAATTAAGGAACCTTTGTATGTAATTTTTTTGTTTTCATTTACCGAACAAAAAAAATATTATGATTAATTTTTAAAATAACCATCCCCTATAATGTACCTGTCAAGATGTTTAACACTGTCTGTCATGTCACGACAAAAGTATTTTTTCTTAAATGTCATTATGATTGGGGTCTTAAGAGTTCTCATTTAATTATCTTATTAACAGGGTGTTTTAACGTAGGAAATTTGTTTCCTAGTTTTCTCCAAAAAAACATAACAAAACCTATGATGTTTCATACTTAAATATACTCCGAGAACCGAGTACTATCAGCGGTAAAAATATCCGTGACTAATTTGTTAGCACCTTATATATCAAAGATACAAATATTATTTTTCAGAAATAGATTTAGTTAATTTTTTCATACCGCAACATATCAGAATAGTAGCTTTCTTAACGAAGGCCCTTAATATATGCGACACAATGTTATGGCCCTAAGTAGCTACAAATAAGATTTATAAGATTGTGTCAGATATTTTTGCGGCCTTCGTTGAAGAACTATTATTGCACTGTACGAGTATAACAACGACTTTGGTTTGGACTGATATACGCCACTAAGTCATTGCCTTTCAATGATAATATATCACACTTTTTACTAACTACGCATATAGGATAAATATGTTTACCTAACGAAATCCTAATAATATAGGCGGAGAAGATTATGGACTAAGAGCTGGCCACGTCAGATATGACACAATAATAAGAGCAATGGAACCTGTCTAGTTAGAACTTTGTTGGTCTCTCATTCTGACCTCCACCATTTTACAGCTGCCAGATGTCCGGATCTAGAAATAAGCATAGTATAGCAAACTATCTAGAGGGGTTTCGTTGCTCTCATTCAGTAATGACACAGTTGTCATATCTGACGTGGCCAGCTCTCCGTCTATTATAGGTATTAATAGTTTCTTTAAACGCCACGGCATATGCGCGATAGAAACAACACGCACACAAATCATAATCAACACATTTTGATAATTCATCTTTGTGTAAGTTGGGTAGATACTTTATCGTTGCGTAACATTATATTAATACTACGGGCGACTTGCAGAAGTCCGGATTGTTCATTAATATTAATCCGGGTTGTTTTCCGAGGTAGCGAAATTTATGAGCGTCCCATTATATGTATCATCGCTGGCTTTATTACGGCACATATTTTCCGAATTATTTACGGGCTGAATATTTACCTATGTAATTTAATTAGTTCAGAATTTTTTTTTTTGCTCCACCCTTTTTGTTTACGGGATTTATTGCCTGAATCTTGTATCTTAATGCCAATAAATATTATGTGTATATCATGTATATGAACGTTTATAACAATATGTCAGTAGGTATGTACTTACGAAATCATATAAAAATCACGGCTGAGCATGGATTTGATCATCTAAGATTATGGTACCTAATATTTATTTTTTAACCTAATATGTACGTAAATAGACAAATATAAAACAAATAAGTAAAAGAGGTACCTATCTGAAAACATCACGTATAAATTAAAGCCCTCCGACGATTCTCGATTAGCAAGTAATTACAAGAACCGTCAGGGAGATCCCATTGGAAACTACATCGATTCCTGCACCACATTGCGCCAAACCCCTATTCACTGGTCCCAAAGCATACTCAACTCTATTTATATGCATTAAAGTCTCAATCAGCACAGCAGCAACTCCACCAACACATTAAGTCCTAATGCGAAACTGGTTCAGTGTGTACAAATGAGTTTCAACTTTATAAATAAGATGATAGGGTAGGATTTAGTTCAATGCGTTTTCTGTTAGGTTGGTTGGTTTCATTTGGTCAGTGTTTGTACTGTACGTCTGTTTGACAATATTTAGTACGGCTAACTGCGCGCCTGCTAATGTGAGCTATTTATTTATTAAGGCAGTAAATACGTTTGAAACGTAAGTTGTCGGGATTATGTCACACAGAGCGTTACAAGCAAATTAGTCTGGTTTGAGTGGATCTATTAAATAATTACGGATACCTCGCTGTGATAAATGGATAATAATTACGTACCTACTCTTGATAAGTCAACTTTTCTCGTATTTACGCGACATGCACTCATACAAAACTGAGCTGATTCAAACACGATAAGTGTGTATTCTGCCTAAACAAAAACAGCCGTTAGCGTCGAAAAAACTAGGCATTCAACTTATCCCATCCTCTCTATTCGAAACTACTTTTCCCTGGTGGTCGATTCAGCCGCCCAAGTTACTCCAGCTGGTTGGTCCTAGTTCTAGTTATACTCGAAGTACGTGGGGTAGGAACTGACGGCGCAGTTTTTCCGCCATACTGCCCATGCATAATGCATACTGTTAATATTGCACCACTATTCGGGGTTATGTTATGAGACTGGGTGTTAGGAGTTTTAGAACTATATTGTTTTTTAAAACGGGATATTTCAAAATATAATCATACCTATCTTGTATATGTCACACACATGCAGTTTTGAATTGAAATATTTTTCTCGTAAAAAAATCCTGTCTATTTTTGCTTAAATCGTGCAGATTATGAAAAAATTAAATTAAATTATGTCGATTCAGTAATGTACCTAATTATTCTTTAATAATTACATATATATATAAGCTAGAAAATTTAAATGGGTACTTACAATATTGTATCTGCCCCAGATGGGAATCTGGGGAAAGGATAAGAAAGAGCGTTGTAAAATCATTTGATATACTTTTCATAAAATTATCTTAGTAGTCTTATGCTATAAGTTATTTCTTCAATTTACGATATTATTTAGAATACGTATATACATTAAATAGAATTAATCGAAATAAATAATAAGATTTTAAACGGATTTGTACAGCATTCACTGAAGCCGCATGTAACTGAAACACCTAATCAAACCCTTTCATTTGTAATACCCGAAATCTCCACGACCCTTTCCAGTTACGGAATTATTCCAGTCACGTCTGTACCGCAATAAAACCTCTTCGGATACGAGCTGCAACAGCATTCGCGGCAACGTTACACCAAATTACAATTATTGCAATGGCTACCATTATTACAATTGCTACAATTATTGCATTAAGCGAGGTGACGGGGTCTAAGATTGTAAACGTCCGCCAAATAAGGGAGACCTAATTGTATCGTAAATATAAAGTTAGAAAACTTTCATAAAAACTTAATCATAACTAAATATAATTACATTAACTGAATAATTTATGTAGAAACTTAGTTCTTAATTCATAAATTTATAAAATCATGAGATTAAAGAATTTTAGGGCCGTTGAAACTTAGGGCTTTTTCTTAGCTTTCTTACATTTTGTCAGTTATTAAGACGGGCGCTACGCCATGCTCTACGCCGTAGCCTACGGGCTTGCTACGGCAACCAATGAGGATAAAGGGTGATTCACGCTGTAATGTGCCGCGTCCTACACGACACTTCCGACGCATCATTTTGTATAGAAAACGTCACGTGATCCTCAGAGGTCACATGATTATTCTATACAACATGATGTGTTGGAAGTGTGGTGTAGGACGCGGAACGATACTGCGTGAATCATCCTTAAAGGCGCAAATCACGCGCCGATGGCGTTGCAAGACATCTTTTTGGGTGAAATCCATGCACCATAGCCAAATAGTCTGTAAAGTTGTATGGTATCAAAAACTAATAAAGTTGAAGCCAATTCTAATGTGTGGGTTTCATCGTCATTAACGTCATTTAGCTAAGGTAAAAAATTAAAAGTGCATAGACTATTTAATTTCAACATTTTAAACAATATAGGTACTCAAAGGTTGGTTTTACAATAACCTAGGGCCGTATTCTAACTTTAAAACACGTATAAACACGATCCAACTTCAATACAACTCCAATGCATTAACAACGCAATACAGCTACGGCATAAACATCTGAATCAGAAATATCAACTTCAATATTGGTTGATTGTTTGTTGTGTGTTGGAGTTATGTTTGAGATAGGTTGTGTTGTTATTGTATTGTAAATGTATTTTAAAATTAGAATCCGGCACATAGTACAGTCATCAGCAGCACAAGTATCTTCACGAATAAGGTGTTCAAAATGAGGTTGGCGCGACTTTATTGTTAAGGAAATAAGAGCGTGTTCAGGTCATTCTGAACACCTCACCCGCTTAGCTACTTCTGCTGCTGACTGTACCATGGAAGCATACCGTTCTTCAACCCCTTCCCCCTCGGGAGGGGTAACTAGGAGCGAACGGTGGGGAGACGTTAACTCGTGTAGAGGGCGAGGGTATGTACTTTTATTATGTGGCTCAAGTAGGTATTAACTTATATAGGTGCTTAAAATGTAGACTCTTACACGTTGTCACTGCTGGGGATTATGGGTTTGATGTTTTACTTGTCCGACTAAGTTATCTAAGTTAAAACAGGGATTTGGTGAACTAAGATTATGAATTATCCGTTTTTTATGTGATAAACAAACTAAGTATGCAAGCCACTTTATGTTTAATGGGTTTTATCCATAATATTAGTGATAATCCTTTAATATAAGTAATTATCGTATTTCAGTAAATACGCTGAAGATGTGATCCCGACACGCAATATTGATTGAGTGTGTACAGTCGAAGTCAAAGATATGTTTACACTTTAACACCTTACTCCTTGGTAATAAGGTGAAAAGTGTAAACATATCTTTGACGTCGACTGTACATTTAAATCCAAGTTTTCCCTCTAGTGTATGTAGCTTCGAGAACCGCACTAGTAAGCTTGTAATAAGTATTAGCTCGTGGGTTAATATTATTAGTCTTAATAGTGGGTTAATATTATTAGTGGGTTAATATTAGTAGCTTCGAGAAATAGGGTATGTTTTTGTAAGCAAATTTCATTCTTTATAAATTTTTTTTATAAAAATTGTAAATAATCATTCCGGTTCGATACAGCGTTCAAGCAAACTGTGTGCTAAAATATAGTAAAGTTCAAAAATAAACCTTATCTGTTTGTGCTGCAAGGTCGCTTTTTATCTAGCTGATTTTTTTTTATTGGAAAAACGCACGCATTTATCATTGTTACCTCTTAAAAAAGTAACTACCTGTGTACAATTTTCTACCACCATTCGTTTTATAAGAGACTCAGGTGGGTTAAGGTGTATTATCGCCGAATATATTCCATACTCGATGCATACTCGTTTGTACTCAATATGGTAGGGTTGCCTTTCAAATTCATACTCAGATTGAGTTGAGTTTCATCCAGAGAAAATTAAAAGACTCCTATAAACATTTGTCGTTCTTCGCGTAAACAAAGGATGTCTACTGTTTAGTGTCTGACCATCTTTTTTTAAAACAGATTTACGTTTCATCGCCTACCTGCAATTGATTTCAATTCTATCGCAGATCCTAAGGTGGAGTCATATTTTATGACTTTCCAACGTTACGTCTGAAACTCATAAAACGTGACGGCGACAAAGACAACTGAACGTTATATCACATAAGCATTGCTTTAGGCCGGGTGCTGTTGAAAAACAGCTACTTTTACCCCGATTAAGATCATTAATACCTACAAGTGTCAATTATGCTGGGTGATCCTCTTGCCTCACTTTCCCTAACATAGTAATAAATTGCAACTAGTACGATCATTTTACTGACTGTGCCAAAGTTATGCATTATTCATTAACACAGCATCTTAATATTATTATTCCAAATATTAATTAAAGTTAGCCGCGCCACTCAACTTTTCCCTACCATTGCCAACCCTATGTAAACCTCAAAGAAGCTTGTTACATTTGTTCGTCGTAATTAGTGCGTAAAGTTCGCACATATCGCGAACTCGCGTGACGCGTTACGTCGCGTCGGGGAATTACAAGTGGCTTCATTTGACGCTGGAATTAAAACGCGCACGCTATAGAGCGCTAATAAGACGTATGAAGTTAATGTTAACAGTTCCCGAGTGGGGCAGTTTGTGAAATATTATCAAGATAATATGCCAGAATTTAAGTAACGTGTAGCCTTGATACTGGAAGAGCATACTTTGAAAGTCAAAACGAGTGCTTTTTAGAATGTTTAATATAAACAAATAGTCTACTTGTATTTTGTATCAAATACGTACTGAACACTACTTTTTTTTGATGTTCACTCCAAAGGAGCATAACATTTTGTTTTCCATCATTTACACGTTTCTTCATGAAATAAAATCTGTCAGTCAATACTATCATTATTAACTGCCTTGTGTCGTGGTTCTAACCGAGTGGCAAAAATAATGCATATTTTAAACTACGCGTCGCTAATGCGAACATTGTCAGGTAGAAATGTGGGCAGGGGTGATATGGAACGCCATATACTTATAAATATATCAGAAAGTATATGGCGTTCCATACCTGAAAGGCCCATATGTTGTTTTTTGGTTCGGGTATATATTTTTTTGTAGTGTTTGATATCGTATGTACCTTACGTAGATTTAGGATCCATGTTTAACTCAAAATCGAGCATTGCCACCGCCTAATTAGTACAATGTTAATGTCATAATAGAAAAGCGGAATTCGCCAGCATGTCGTACAATGTGAGCAGATAAGGATCCGCCATATTGTCTCCGCGATGACGACACGCCGCATCGGTACGCGAACCTTGTAACATACAACACGCGGCACGCAGGGTTGTCACCAACGAACATAACATTTTAAATGACCAAAATTATTTTGTATGCACTAACATGTAGCTTAAGTATACTAACAATGTTTATGGAATCGCAATGTTCTGAAATAAAGATATTTTATTTTATTTTTATTTTATTTATAACTTGGAAAGTATGGAAAATATGTATGTATGTATGTATCACTTTATTGCACACTAGCTGTGCCCGCGGCTCCGCCCGCGTGGAATTCGGTCTGTGTCAGTAAGCGGCTAATTCACCCCTAATTTCTCTCCCGCTACCCTGGAGGCGGAACTTGAAGTAAAGTTGACAGATGGATACGCTAGGGGAAAAAATATTTTACAATTACCACTAAATGAAACTACACTCAAAAATTAATACTTTTTTTTATTATACTATTTTTTTTCGCATGATTTAAACGACTTAGAGAGTAGTAGGTGTATATCGGACGATACAGGACCACTTTTGTATTTATACGTTCATGTCCACGGCAAATATCATCCAAATCGATCCTCCCGTCAAATCAGTCAAAGCATGAAAGGTAAGAACAGGCGTGGTTGGAAGTGGGGGGGATCACAAATGCTGAAATGTTTTTTTCTATTTTAGGTGCACTTAAAGGGGGGGGGGGGGTCCATGACCCATGCAATTTTAACTCAATCGAAAGTAGTGGCTACCCCCCCTTTTAGACGTTGAATTTTTATAGGTTACGTATAACCTGGCTGGGGATTTTCTTGAATTGGAATTAGTAATCCTTAAGGGGTGATTTCCGGAAAAACGATGCAAAAAAAACCGGCCAAGAGCATGTCCGGCGATGCTCAGTGTAGAGTTTCGTAGATGCTGCCCTGTTACAAAACATCCGTTCAAAAGGTCGTTTATTTGGCGGCGCTTACGTCATTTTACTATTCGGCACTTCCTTTCACTATGAGTTTTTGACTAATAATTCAAAAACGGCTGAACCGATTTTATTCAATACAGTTTTTATTGAAAGTTCTTATCAGGCCTCACCAAATTTCAGCTTTCTAGTGCGAACGGTAACTGAGCTAGACCGCGGACAGACGGACGGACATGGCGATGTAACTGTTACGTAATAAGGCCTAATTATGTACAGAAGCATACACTGCTTTACCTACACACATATTAAAAATCCATTGAAACCATTAGAATGACCGCCATTACTCAAGCCAATGCGTCAATGCGCCGTGTCGTCAAATGGTTGCAACGGAAGACCAGCGCTGGCCCTGCCGGCATTTAACGCTGAGTTGCGACCATTTCGTGGCAATTAATGTTTCGGGTTGTATATGTTATTGTTTATTATGTTTTTTGTAATTGTCATGAATAAATCTTTCATTCGTTCATTCATTCATTCATTCATTACACCGCCATGACCAACATTGCGCCGGCGGTCGGGGGGGCGGATTTTCATTACGTTACCGTAGGTAATTAATTTTCATACGTTTTTACCACACTGTCAAAGATAATACACTGATGTTACGTTACTGGTTGCAATAATGTTGGTAATTAATTACATAGAGTTCCGAAAGCGGAATAGAGGATTTATGATATTGGTGTAGATCAAGATATTTATTCGTCAATGTAAGCACACTACAATGCACTAATGAACGTCAGAGAAAAATAAAATAGGTGAGTGTCGAGGGAAGTGTGTGAATCGAGTGCGATTGGAACGAAGTTATGTTATTTAATTTTATTTCATTTTTGACTTTATCGTAAATTTAGTTTTTTTTTTTAATTTTAGAAATTTTAGAAGTTTTGGAAATCTTGGAAATGTTAGAAAGTTTGGAAATTTTGAAAAGTTTTGGAATGTTTGGAAATTTTGCCAATTTTGGATTTTGGAAATTTTAGAAAATTTGGGAATTTTGGGAATTTTGGAAATTTTGGAAATTTTGGAAATTTTGGAACTTTTGGAAATTTTGGAAATTGTGGAAATTTTGGAAATTTTGGAAATTTTGGAAATTTTAGAAATTTTGGAAATTTTGGAAATTTTGAAAATTTTGGAAATTTTGGAAATTTTGGAAATTTTGAAAATTTTGGAAATTTTTGACATTTAGGAATTTTTTGACATTTTGGAAATTTTTGACATTTTCGACATTTTTAAAATTCTCGACTAAGGTTATTCTTTAAGGTTCTCGACTTTTTTCACTTTTATCACTTTGTCACTTTCACTTTTTACTACACTTCACTTCACTTTATTCTATTTTATATATTTTTTATTTCATTCCATTTTACATGTTTCTCAATCGTATGGGTGTCGCGTTTTCGTGACGTGACGCTTTTTCGTCACGTGACTTTTTTTCGCATAGGCCCCCATCCGCGAACCGTCCGATAAGGAACTTCGTTCCAAAACTACCACCGATTCTAACGCTACACCTCTGGCCCAAGAAGTATTATCACCGAAAAGAAATTCGACTGGACTTATTTTTTTCAAAAGAGTAATACATTATTAGATCTTAATTATACAAAATAATGCGTAGTTCTTCAAGAAGACATTGATATGTCTTCTTGAAGAACTACGCATTATCAGCTTGAGAGACAGATAATGTACCTATTGTTTAATTACAAAGAAAAATAAATCCTAATCTGACTGCTTCACAAAACGTTTAATATGTTTTCCTACCTAAACGGTGTCCTATAAAAGTTAGATGATTTTGTAGTAGTTTTTTGGTTTGGGCCATGCAATTTTGTCCGTCATATATAGCCCTCGAACCTGCAATAACCCTATGACATTCATGACATTTTCAAATATTTATTAAGAGCCGGTAAAGGTAAATTTCAAGCATCGACGGGTAACATGTTATAAATATGAACACCTTGACCAAAAAATTACAAATTATTTTAATACCAACTTTCAACATACAAACTTTCAACCCCCTTTTCATCCCTTCCAGGGTTGATTTTCGGGATGAAAACTATTCTTTGTCCTTTCCCGGGACTCAAACTATCTCTACACAAAATTTCATCAAAATCCGTTAAGCCGTTAACTAATAAAAAATTCTTGGAACGTGTTCTGTTATCGATTCTAAGTATCTCCAGCCAACTTTTTTCGAATATATTCCATGAACAGACTTTCGACCCTCTTCAGCTTTATTACATGTATAGATAGTTTTTATAAAAAGTACCTTTCAGGCTTCACTTCCATTTTATTTTTTTATTTTTTGGACCTACGGTTCTAAAGTAAGATGGGGGGAGGGGGGTTTGAAGATGAAACTATCCTTTGTCATTTCTCGGGACCCATACTATCTCTATACCAATTTTCATCTAAATCAGTTCAGCGGTAAAAATTCCTCATACCACCTTCTAACCCCCTTTTCACCCCCACAAGGGTTTGAAAACTATCCTATGACGTTTCTCGAGACTCAAATTATCTCCATACCCATTTCTATCTAAATCGTTTCAGCGGTTAAAAATTCTCCATACAAACTTTCAACCCCATTTTCACCCCCACCAGGGTTGATTTTCAGGATTAAAACTATATATTATCCTTTCCCAGGACTCATACTATATCTATACAAAATTTCATAAAAATCCGTTTAGCCGATTTCACGTGATGCGCGGTCAAATAAACAGACAAACAGATAAACAGACAAACAGACAAAAATTCTGAAAATTGTTGGAACGTGTTCTGTTATCGATTCTAAGTATCCCCAGCCAACTTTTTTTCGATTATCTTCCATGTACAGACTTTCGACCCTCTTCAGCTTTATTATATGTATAGATAAACAAGTAGGTATAACATAAAAACAACAGTAACATATATAAAAGATATGCACAAAGGCGAGCTGGTCCCTGATAGGGATCTCTTCAAGCCAACCCATAAAACAAATACTGTAAATGTTTCATTATTTTAAAAATATAAAAAGCTACCCAAGCAAGGTCTTGTTTCTCTGCAAGGTGCTTGTCAGGTACCTCGCTTAATAGGTGGTTATGGCAACTCGCAGTTAATATTTAGTCAAGCCAATTATTTGATTTGGTTATAATGGTCTTTCAACTTTAGGTTCAACAGATTTTCAACAAAATGATGAACTAAGTAATTAGATAGATACTCGTTTTTACAATTTTAAGTTCAATTGAACTCAGATTCATGTACGACTAGGTACTTGAATGGAAATGGCAATGAGTTAAGCCTGGGCAATATATTTATATCTTTTTAATTTTGCGTGATAACCATGGACAAATGTTTTGTCTTGGTCAAAGGAAAAATGCAACCATATTAGCATTAGCCTTTAAAGTTGTTATAACACGTGTATACGTGTATACGTGTTTTAATTTAACTTTATTATAACAGAAAAAATTCAATTAGTTTTCCTAGCGTGTTGAAAGTTTTACCTATTAGGCAATAGGTAAAACTTTCAACGTATAGCCAAGATCGACATTTTACGAAGAAAACGTCTTCGTTTAACTAGTGATGTGGTAACCCTACAGCAGGCTCGTACGCCAGCCCTCGCCACACCTGTAAGGGTGTGTTATCAGTCTGTAGGGCGAGATGTTGTTGTGTAGACACTGTATATTCTATACAACTGTACATAATTAAACCAATGTCTACTTAATATCTACCAGTCTAAGGGTAAGTTGGCACGCATAACTAACGAACTGGGTGCGTAGCCAAGTGCCAATCGTTAACGTTCCATAGCGAACGAAACGCAACTGTCACTGTCACACTAACACGGAAGAGTGATAGAGAGATGTGACCACGATACGCTACGGAGAGTTAACGATTGGCAACTTGGCTACGCACCCAGATCAACGTTAAAAACGAAAACTGTCAAACTTTTTATACAATAATTTTTTAACGATGACGTTGACGTTAACAGACGGTTTGGTGAAACGCAACCGGCCGTAAATAAACTTACACTCACTAGTTATTTTTAAAATGCAAGTTTGTGTCTCTAAACCAATAAACAATCTAGGTACCTATGGAAAAGTCACTAAATATACCCACGCAAAATCAAGTAAGCAGACAAATTAACTAGATTACCTACATCCCTATAGCTAGTCCGCATAACAAAGAGCCGTATCACGCCAAAACAATCACTCCATTTGCCCGTATCGGAATTCTTAGGGTGCGATGTACCCCATAATGCTCTCTAATGAAATCAGCCCTTATCATGTCCCACTATTGGATTTCGATATTATTAATATTGTATATGTCAACGCGTGTATGCTTTGTTCGATTGACTTTCTTCTTTTGCCGCTTGAACGATGATTTCGATATTATTAGGTTATGTCCACATTAATATGGGGATTTCATTGACACGACACGTGGCAGCGACTTGTATAATGAGCACGGAAATTATGTGATAAACTGTAATTCAAAACTAACTCTTATGGTCTAAGAGCTGGCTACGTCAGATATGACACAATAATGAGAGCAATGAAACCCATCTAGTAAGATTGCAATACCATCCTTATTGCTATATCCGGGCATCTGGCAGGTTTTAAAGGTTGGATGTCAGAGTGACAGACTAGCAAAGTTTTTGAATAGGAAAAAAGTAAAACCAAAATAGGTAAAAACGGCCAAAGCTATCTTATATATAGAGGATGGGGCCTATATTTTAACATTAGAACAAAGAACATTGCGTATTATTTCGGAAACAGAAACAGTAGGCGACAAACTATGAATTACATTATACGTCGTTTTGGACTACTTTCCCCATCAGAAACTTTTGGCAATGATATGATCTAATTATATTTTATAATACTGCATCAAAACCAGAACTCTAGGATTTGTATTCTTAAAGTGGTTTGCATTCTTTGAGCTCCACCACTTTATAGCAGCCAGATGTCCGGATCTAGAAATAAGCATAGTATAGCAAACTAACGAGAGGCGTTTCGTCGCTCTCATTATTGTGTCATATCTGACGTGGCTACCGCTCCGTCTATTATGTATGTTGGCGCCAGGCTTGGCACCATATTTAAGGTACCTAGTAAGTTTAATAATAAGTTTTTTCGTATTGCATACAATCTTCGAGCAACAATAAGAAGGAAGTACAGACTCAAACAAGATTTACTGAAAATATGGCTCGTGAAAATTTGTTACCGGCCAGTCTTATACCGTAATAAGACTGTCAAAGAAAGTACCGCATCAGTCGTACTTGCGGTACTATTGTGGGGCCCTTTTTTTGGGCTGATTGTGTATCTCTAGTATTATTTGATT
The DNA here is from genome assembly GCA_947086415.1 of Pammene aurita. NCBI lineage: Eukaryota > Metazoa > Arthropoda > Insecta > Lepidoptera > Tortricidae > Pammene > Pammene aurita. The sequence continues at coordinate 33,126,978 of OX352290.1, read as the reverse complement.
GGTGCATACAACAAATGCTTTTTACATATTCATATTAGGTAACGCAAGTCCTTCGGCTTATACAAATATATACATACTATTGACCTACATATCATGTCATATTGTGATATGTCTTAACACATCACATTGGTTACTATTTTTATAAAACACATCATATATTCATAGTGGAGGAATGTTATTAGATTGAAAAAAGTCTAAATAAAACATACCGTATACGTATAAAAATCATAAGCACTTCATATCCTCGTAATTTGGTGAAAACTGTGTTCTTCTTGCTCAAATAAAATAACGCAATTTACCTACCGAACATCAACATTTAACTACATTTTACGTAGAAACAAGGTCACACTCAGAATATCATCCGAAAAACAAAGATGGGGGAAAGCGAAAATGTGCGGTTTGTACCCCCTCCCCCGCCCCTGGTGGGGGTGGGAATTATGTTATGCTTAATTTAATTTCATTAGGCCGGGCGAGATTGCGCGGTCTTTATGCGGACCGTACTATAATTGCTTCGAGGTAATTGTTAGAAAATTGTTATGCTGATTTTTTTGTTGGCGGTGCGTGAGGATTTTATAGCTAACTCTTATGAATACAGAAAATGGTGTTTCAGGGAAACTCAGGTATTAAGAGATTTTTTTATTGCAATGAAACAGCATATATAAGAATATCATTTGTGATTGCAAAAAGTTTTTTTTTTTAATTGCTTTGAGGCTTGACTATTGGTGTACCTAAAGGATGAATTGTTTAACAATATATGCAAGTAAAACGTCAACATTATTTTAAAAAATGCATTTAGTTTTTTAATTAACCACTACCCAAAAGAGAAAAATGCCATGTTCCAAACTCCGAACTAAAAAAAAAACAAAAAGCAGTTGCATTTGGAGGCTGAAATTTTAATTCGCGGCGACATATGGGATGCACGGGGGATGTGGGCGTAGGGTGTGGGGTGGTCATTAAAAAAATGTGTCCCACTTCATTCGAGCCCAGCGCGGTCGCAGCGCGCCCTCGCGCTAATTAATAACCGAATGTTCTGGAATATTAAATTTTGCGTCTAAGGTTTGGTTTCAATGAGGCGCTGGACAATTAAATGGACAACGTTTTAGACGACCGCTTATAATTTGATACAGAATTGTAAATTTGGAGAATTTGTATAGTTGTAAAATATTAATATGGAATCCATTGAATGTATATTACGAATGATTTTATGTTGATGCCGTTGTTAATGTATTACTACGTTATTAAATACGTTAATAAATTTATATATATCATATAATTATGACTTTAACAAGAAAGTTAGGTAATACGGTTCGATAACTCGTAAACTGTGAACAGCAATAGTTGATATGCGAACAAATGATTCAAAATGATCTGCATATAATCTTACCTGACCTTACTCTCTTAGTAATAGCAGTCCTAGCTGTTACTGTTAGTCATATCCCATTAAAAACAATACATGTACAAAAATGCCAGTCTCGCAACGCAGTTCTCCTACTGCAAAAAGTATTCAGGTCTAATATAAAACCAAGCCGGTGTGCGGGAGTTTACTAACTACATGTTATTGTGATCCTTTTAATATTAATGACTATATTTTTATAATAAATAGAGTGACCTGGCCATAGCACGGCTAAACATGTGCAGTCATTGAAGCGAAAAATACGGTCTTACCTCCGAATTTTTTTACTGTGAACCGATTTGCATGAAATTTTGGAATTAGGCTCATCTTACCCTTAACTTCAAAAGTGAAAATGATCTGAACTCCGCCTATTATTTTTAAGGGGTGTAAACAACCCCTTAATGGAAAAATTGACATTGAGCCATTTTATCGCAAGAAAACATGTCTAATAGTAAGTGGTGAAATTGTAAAGTATTTTCTAACATAATTACCTCATATTAAAATCATTTTCAACCCCTTGAAAATCTTACAACCCTTGCAAACAACCCCTAAATTGAAAAAATCACAAAAAAATACTTTGGTATGACATAAAAAGATGTAAGTATAGAGTAAGTAATATTTTATATTCTCTATAATAATTATCAAATTTTTAACCCCCTTTTAACCCTTGAAAACTACCCCTTGATAAAAAAAATTTTTTTTTTTTTTTATAAAATGAAAAGGATTTAATAGTACATTACTGCAGAGACCAGTAAGTAAGCTTTCCTGGCTGAGTATTTAGTAGCCGTCCGAGTCGAAGACGAGGACGGCTACAATACGAAGCCAGGTAAGCTGATTACGGTCGAAGCATGTATAGTGCTTTTCTCAAACATGTAAGGAAATAAAATTACTTGTTTAGTGCTTCAGTTACTGGCTGAGTGATTTAATGTTGTATGAAAATCCTTTACGTACGTCGCGCTGAACCTGCCTTGGAATAGAGTCCCTACTGGTCTCTAATTACTAACGTAACAGGAACATTTCCGAGCATGTTTGAGAAAATATTATTCCACACTCTCGAAAATGATTATCATATTCTTAAGCTTTTCTACCCTTAAAACTACCCCTAAATTAAAACAGTAAATATATATGATTACATATTTAAAAATAATTTAAAAATATTATAGTCTATGGTTCGTTCTAGATTGATGAAATATGAAAGTCTTCTACGATTCCGAATCGATCCATGACACTGAATAAAGTGTTATCCTTCTTCGCTTAGCCCAAAACTGTAACCTGCCGGTAGCGCAGGCGGTGATGCGGACGCTGGGCCGCATGCGGTAGCGTCCCTAAAGGCCTAACACCTCCGGAGGTTGACATCGGAACAACGAGCGGCATACGCGGGTTTCGTATTCCCTCTTAGGAGGTGTTTAGTTATGGTCTTTATAGACCACGTCGCGTCAAACTGATGGAAGCTGCACGACGGTGGCTCGCTGTTCCTGCGAGCAGGCTGTCGGCGACGCTGGCGCTCGACGTGCCGGTTGTCCAGCACGAGAGTTCAACGGGTACGCCGTGGGCCTGCGACAGCTGTAGGCCTGCCGTAGTGTAACCAGGTACCGAACCGTTAGCTAGCGCGGGATTCCGCAGCCGAGAATATACTGACCAATTGTAAGCACAAACCCTGTTTGTTATTAATTAGGGAGTTAAGATATAAAAGAAGTGTAGTGGAGGGGTATTTACTGCAAATGCTGAATATAAGTGTGGGATGTTTAATAAATCTTGTCGCACAACCTGGGATTTTCATTTTACAAAACCAAGAATCATTTCAATATATACACATTACAATAGTTGTGGGTCTCTATTATACTGCGTACTTTCACATTGCTCCAAATATTCACACTCCGAAATTTTCAGTTACTAAGTAGAAAAAAATATGATAAGTTTTTACCAGGAGTGCGATTTTTGAATCTCACCAAGTGACTAATTCTCACCGATGTGAGTGATTTCCGATAGTAAATCACTCACATCGGTGAGATTTAGTCACTTGGTGAGATTCAAAAATCGCACTCCAGGTTTGTTTAGGACCATAACTCCTTCAATTTTCATGCTATCACAATTTATAAAAAACCATTGTAAAGGTAATTAAGAGAGCTACAACATCCTTCATTGCAATATATAGTAAAAAACCTTTTTCTAAAACGGTGAAGGGTTAAAGGGCTTAAGAGAGGCTGTGATTGCGCTGCCACGCGCTCTTTAAACAATCATATCTCCGTCAATTTTTGTTTGACAGAAAAAACAAAAAAACCAAATTGTTTGTCAGAAAAATACCTAAATTTTTAATCCATACACTTTTATACGTATCTGTCGTCATTTTTGAGATATTATGAAAAAAAAGTGGGTTTTTAAAAAATTTGAAATTTTGTTTTTTTTTTAAATCGTGACTTTTTTGAAAAATATGTGTCCTGAAGCAGCCAAACTGATATTATCTATCAAACTCTTCATAATAAAGTTAATTCTAGGCGGAATACGATTAATTTTAATTTTGGTGGAAATGGCACTTATGAAACCCATTGATTTAAAAGAAAAAACATTAGATGCTCCCCTTATTTGCAATACAGCTCACTTATTTTACGTGCAAAAGACTTTTAATAGTGCTCATTTTAAAGCTTATTTCAAGCACTACAAAACCCTATTGTATTAGAATGCATAAAATGCATCTGCTCGCCGCTAGATGGCATTGACCACATCGATTAAATTTCAGACAAAATAAAAAACGGCTTTGATCTTTAATATCTAGCTTAATATTGCACTTAGAATACTTTATAAGAAACCAAATTGTTCATTGTTTTACCTGCTACAATTTTGTTTTTTATGAAATTTTCGATAAAACGTATATTTTTGGAGATATTTGCAAGAAACCGATGAAAAACGTGAAAAAATTGCGAATTTTCAATTGCCAATAACTTGAAAAGTATTGGATTTTTTGAAAAACTTTATAGATGATTTTTTGCTTAAAATTAGGCCTTCTATCGATATCCGAGGTTATTTTGAAAAAAAAGAAATTCACCCCCGAGAAGGGGTGGCAACCACCCCCAGGGTGGTTGCGGAGTTCAAATCATTTTCACTTTTGAAGTTAAGGGTAAGATGAACCTAATTCCAAAATTGTATGCAATTCGGTTCACAGTAAAAAAATTCGGAGCAATAATGCTTCAATGACTGCACTAGCACACACTTTATAGCCGATAGTGCTGAAACAGTGCGTTGATATACGAGTAGGCAGATAGTGTGTTATGTATGAGCATTAATAAGTAATTACGCAATAAACATTAATAATTTGGTTTATTTCAAATTTTAAGATCAATTCTGAGGCCTAGCCTTACGACGTTACGACACTCGACTGGTTTATATAATACCTAAACATTTTTTCTTCCCATTACTTTATGCCTACCCACTTTTGTTGTCTACCGAAGCCAAGTCGTCACGTAAAAGTTAAAGCAAATATTAGACGACTAGTCACAAAGCCAAGCGAATAATTTATTTACGCGAGACAAAAGGTATCGCACAAGCCGGCCTATCAATGTGGACATAGTATATTATACAATGTAATATTAATAGATGTCCTGTGCGATCGCCAAGTCATTCTATTTATCATAAATATAGACAGACATCTAATTTTCAAAGGATTACAATGACATGTTGTTAGTAAACTCCGGCACACCGGCTTGGTTTTATATTAGATCTCAATACTTTTTGCAGTAGGAGAACTGCGTTGCGAGAGGGGCATTTTTGTACATGTTATTGATGGGATCTCATTCCTTTATTTAAAGTACCTAAACCTATACTATCAAATTAAGTATTGTAAAAAATCTCTAATTTTAGCAACAGAAAAACGTACTTTTATCGCATATATTTATATGGGATTACAATGTTAACTGTGCGGTTTGTAAAACTGGACAACCCGACTGATATTGCCGTATGTTTTAATTTTCAGTGGCTTTATAGCCTAAACCCTAGAAGTGTTCAAAATTTGGAGCTTGTGGGACTGCTAGAGTACTTACCTTAGATATATAATGATCGTGATCAGTGAGTCAGTGACAAAATTAAGGAATTTTGACTTGCAATCATTCTTAAAGGATATGTTGAAATTCAATGATATTGGGATTATATTTTACTTGGTGACAGAAATTTCAGCCTTCTAGCTTTATCGACTACATAATTAGAGGGGGGGTCGAAAATGGCGTGAATGGCTTCGGGAAAAGGCTGGTACGGCCGTGCCTTTGTTTTGATTTGCTCGACTTGGCGGGGGCACTGCCGTGTTCCCAGATTTTATAATGTTTCTGTCGACTTTCACTGCTACCCGTAGGTACATATTTTTGCGCAAATTGTATACTCCGTTAAAAATTATTCTAGCTATAATAACATGAAATGGAAAGTTATTGTCGTCAATAATTAAGTTTTGTTATCACTCATTACACGCGGCTTTACCGCTATCGCCTATCAGTTAATAAGCAACGGTGCTTTATTAAAATGTCCTAGCACCATGACGGCGCTGTGCCGCGACCCACGCGTCCAAGCAATTAAGTACTTACCTATACGCTAGTATACACCAAGGCAGTAGTGATAAGATCAACTTTCTAAGTTGAAATATCTGTCAATTACCTAGACTCTGTTTATGTTTCAATTTCTATCTCCGACACTAATTTCGTGCGTAAACAAATTACGATGAGAATCTTAAAAGTGCCTAAATCAAATATTTCACAGTACGAGCATGTACTTGAAACGCTGATGTCATAATCTGTAGCATTTGTTATTCGTGTATAAATAATTCAAACCTACAAATTCAAATAAGGTAGTAGACATTTGCCGAAATATGTAGTTTCTTTCTAGATTATTTACCACAAAGTTGATCTACATATAACAGACCTTTGCAATCAATCGAAAATTAACGTTCTTCTTCTTCTTCCTTGTCGGTCCCTCATAACTGAGCATCGTGATATGATATGCAATCGTCCTCCAAGCAGTTCGGTTTTAATATACATCAACATACTTACTACATACTTAGGTATTTAAAAAAAACAGTCGAATTGAGAAACTCCTCCCTTTTTGAGGTGGGTTAAAAATCGATGGAAACTGGTTACGTGGGTATTTTCACTTAACTGTGTAAGGGTGAGTTGCACCACGTATAACTAACGACAGTTCGTTCAATAATGGCGTCAACGTTAAATATGGCGACGGAGCTGTCATCCCATAGAAGACTGACAAACTTTTCATACAAGATTTTTTTAACGATGACGGTGACGTTAACAGACGGTTTGGTGCAACCGGCCCTAAGTGTGTACCATTAACGGCCGGTTAGCAATCCTCACAAAACTGACGGTCAATGTCAAATCCCATACATTTTGTCAGGAACGTGACGGTCAGACATTAATGAAACACAACTTCAGTCGTGCTTTGAAGTACAAGTTAAAATAAATTTTTATACTCCGTATTTTAGGGTAAGGTCTGGTGCTTACTTAATTGCTTTACTTAGATACGTGTAAATTTTATTCCCTCAAACTATCTGGTCCCCTCCGAGACTCGTAATTAAAGCTATGCTCGTATCTCAAGTACACGATTACACGCATTAAAGCTGTAATACGCGCGAGTTTAATAATCGCTATCTGCTCTATCGCGAGATATCTCGCCGTATCGCGTGGACTGTTATCGGATAAGCCGCGCGGTTACGACGTAATTTGATCAAGTGTTATTAGCGTTAGGAAGCGTAACGATGTGACTAAATATTGAAGCTTTTTAATATTAATTTTGTAAGTAATTAATTTTTGTTTAAGGTACTTAGTGCACGGAATATCAAGAGTACATTCCTGAGCTTAAGTCAATTTCCCAAACACAGTATTTAATTAGCTCCATTTCTGAAATATAATTTTTATGTGATAAGACCAAATGCGTCAACTTGCATTAAATTATTCACTAATAATATTAAAATTATAATACTATACACGACACACGACTGCCTTTATGCTTCTTCGAAGCATTACTACGACATAGGAAGAATAAATACTGTTTGCTACGACGTAGCGCTACGACCGTAGCTAAGCAGTAACTGAACTGAACGGTGTATCAAACATATAACTTTACAATTAGAAATACGGAAAGAATTAGAAACTAATTAACCTAAAATATACAGTTGTTTCTTTATCCCATCAAAAACATAAATGTGAAAGGCTGCCAAGTTCGATACTATGGGAATGCTTCGCCTATAAAAGAAGTGAGATCTGAATAAGTACCAAGTTCCATAAAAATACCTCAAATCATAAATAGTTATAGGAATGCACACTTGATTTCCAGCAGTTTTTAAGGTACATTTTGAATAAGTATCACGTTACATAGAAATACCTAAAATTATAATAGTCAGAGAAACGCACACCGGTTTTTTTAGCAGTTTCCTGATAACATTTATTATTTTCAGTATTTTTTAATGATGTTACTTGGCAAGTTTTCACACACCACACACCTTTTCAATGCAATGAATCGACACTTTTGGACTGCAATGTGTCAAGTATATAATTTTCTATTAAAACTTGCCAAGTTACATCATTAAAAAGTACTGAAAATAATAAATCTTATCAGGAAACTGCTAAAAAAACCGGTGTGCGTTTCTCTGACTATTATAATTTTAGGTATTTCTATGTAACGTGATACTTATTCAAAATGTACCTTAAAAACTGCTGGAAATCAAGTGTGCATTCCTATAACTATTTATGATTTGAGGTATTTTTATGGAACTTGGTACTTATTCAGATCTCACTTCTTTTATAGGCGAAGCATTCCCATAGTATCGAACTTGGCAGCCTTTCACATTTATGTTTTTGATGGGATTTCATTTATTTTTGTTAGGTGTAGGTTCTTTATTATTTTTTTATCACTTTTGCTTTAGGAAATGTCTCATTCCACTTAGGTATGTACTTTATACTATACCCTTTATACTAAGCGTCTAATTCTATTTTACTATTTATTTATAGGTGATTTTTACAAATAAACTGGCTCCCTACACCTATAAAATGTACCTACTTACATATAATTACATACATCAATAACGTACTTTATTCTGTTTGTAAGTACGCTACCTACATAGATAATTAATAACTTGGTAATACCTACCTACCAGTAGGTATTATAATTGGTGGCCTATTATGTAGCCCTAGAAGTGCACCATCCCATCTCATCCCGTGGCGTATCGGAGGGTGAGATGGGCAGTAGTATATATAATCCATCTTAGAGTATATATGATTTCCATGTTCTTGAATCTGCGATTTTATTAGTTGTAAAATTAGAAATTATTTAGAATATGCGAGAAAAATAGTCTTTTCATTTTTGTTTGACTGATTTAGCGCACCTAGTGTACCTAGTGACCTGCTTTGTACTTCGTAAATCGTGGGTTCGGTTCCCGCAACAGACACACACAAGAGTGGTGAACAATTTTATTGTTCTTGTCTTTAAGACAAACATGTATTGTCTTAAATTGGTATGTATCTAAATTTAAATAAGTCTTATCTCATTTCCACTCCATACCTACTTATAGTAGAACAAAATTACACATTCGTTGTTTTCGGAACTGACTCACACTTGGCCGTTTTCAGATTTTTACTTTATTTCGACCTAAAGACAAACCTTCGAGCCAAATTTCAGGTCGGTACGACCATTGGAAGATAGACCCACTTAGTTCATTATGACTTCATAGTAGAACAAAGTTACACCTTCGCTATTTTTAAAACTGACTCACACTTGGCCGTTTTCAGATTTTTCCCTTTACTTTGACCTTAAGACCTATCTCCATGCCAAATTTCAAGTCAGTACGACCATTGGAAGTGGTCTAGGTTTTTGATGAGTCAGTGAGTCAGTGAGTGTATAGTAAAAATAGCGATTTTCTGACGTCAATATCTCAAGAACTGCTATAGGTAGAATAATGAAATTTTGTATTTTAGACAATTAGGGGATGTCAACAGACACTCGAAATTTCATATGCGTAGATAAAATATGTTTTGAGTTATAGGGTGGTCGAAATTGGCCCGAAATGGTTCGTGTGTCGCTTTTTTTTGCTCGAACTTGGCGGACACACTGCCGTGTGTCTAGATGAATGTACTTGTTCCTGATTAACAAATACCTACAAAGACAGATTATGCATGTATTTCTAAAAAATAACGTCTTTTTTATGTACCTTTGGAAAAGAGTTTTCAAACAGCATGTAATGTAAGAACTTTGCTTATAAATAAATATTTTTTTGTAGTGTTTTATTTGAAATGCCTACTTAGTAGTCTACTAAAATAATAAATTGACGTAAAATATACAGTTGTTTCTTTATGAATTTACTTGTTCCTGATTAACGATTACCTACAAAGACAGATTATGCATGTATTTTAAAAAAATAACGACTTTTTTATGTACCTTTGGAAAAAGTTTTCAAAAAGCATGTAACGTAAGAACTTTGCGTATAAATATTTTCAATTCTTTTTTGTAGTGTTTTATTTGAAATGCGTACTTAGTAGTCTACTAAAATAATAAATTTACCTAAAATATACAGTTGTTTCTTTATGAATTTACTTGTTCCTGATTAACGATTACCTACAAAGACAGATTATGCATGTACTTCTAAAAAATAACGACTTTTTTTATTCTCCTATGGAAAAAAGTTTTCAAAAAGCATGTAAATATTTATAAGAACTTTGCTTAAAAATATTGTAGTGTTTTATTTGAAATGCCTACTTAGTAGTCAGAATCCGCAGATATTTATAGTTTAATTGATCACTTGCAATTAAGCAACAAAGTGATATCATTGGATGTTGCGATTTCAACACTGGGTATTGGACACGACAATGCAAAAGCGTACTCACATAGTTGTAGGCTTGTTATGTTAAAGGTTCTTGCCTACCACATATAAGGTTCTCTGTGGTACCTGCCTAGGAGTAAGGTACTGTTCCGGTCAGAAGGTTAGTAATAAATTTGTTAAATCAGTGATTGACTTATGAATAAGTATAATAGAAATTAAGTTGGTTAAAATATTTAGAGGTTTAAAAAAATCGATAAAACTATGTATGTTGGACCCGGGTATGTCCTTAAACTACGTCCGGACACGGGTATGTCCTTAAACTACGTATGGAAGAGTCGTAATTCTAAATTTATCAGATTTATCCAATATTTTATTAATTGCAATATTCAAAACGACTGACGTACGAAAGCGCGCGACAGGCGTTAAAAAAATATTGTTCAACGTACATTGCTGCATTTCTATAGAACAGCTCTCATTTCAATCCACCCTAGAGTGTTGCTATATTTTTGTTTGATGTACATTGCTACTGCGTTGTTGGCTGGCCAGACTATATCTATAATATCTAGGTACATTATATTTATTATCATTTTAAATATAGCTTTAAGGCTTACCTAACCACTACTAGCAAATATTGGTTCAATTACCTACCCTATTAACATTAACTTAACGAACGATCAAACGAATACAGTATCAAAATTAGCAAATATCTTGGTGACGGTTTAGTTTAGCCAAGAACATCCATTCCGTGGGGAAACAGCCGTAACGCCTCCGCAAATGGCCGCCGCGCCGCCGGAAGTGCCCGACGGCGGCGGAAGCGAGCGCGTGCGGTGTGATGCTTTATGTAATGTATTTATGTTGTAATAACTATTATGTTAGCACCATTATTGCCGCTATTGGTTACAAATAAGAATTAAAATTAAACTTACATTAATAAAAATATATATCAAACTCAAAAAGTATCAGTAACAAAAACGACATAGTTGTTTATATTAAAGCTGTAATTAGCTAATTCTAATGAATATTTTCTAAACAGTTGAAGGTAGGTACTTACTTTAATAAATCATTTGAAATGTATGGTTTAGTAACAATTACCTACAGAGGCATAAACTTGGATCGAGTTAAGCGCGTTGATGTCTTTCTTTCTTTTGTAAATTAAACGTAACCTACATAAATGTTTATAATGTTAGTATGTCTCACGAAAGTTTAATTTCAGTTACCTACATGTAATATAAAACTTTTATAACGGCAACTTAATGAGTCTTACTTTATATTTAGCTAGCTTTAGAAATTTATAGAATAATAATAAAAAAATCACTTGTGTCTTGTTAATTTTAATATGCAAACAATTTATCACCTAGGTATCTAATCTTGTGAAGATATTACTTATATGGCTTAATAATATTACCAAAACGTAACCGCTTATTCAAAAAATATGGAATATTCTTTTTATTCAATGAATTAGGTTTAATTAGTGTTTACTGAGTCATTGTCGTTATTTTTTATGCATTCAGATATATCAGATCAGACCCAATAAGAACGGTAGAGTCTGTAAGTACCTACTTATACCTAGACATTTATATAACAATGGTGGTAGGTTTAATGATCATTTTGAGGAACTTATAAGGCTATATGATTGTGGCTGTTTCTACTTTTTCGTGACCATTAATCTATTGCCAGAAAAAAGTATTATAAACATTGAATTTCGTGTATAAAATTGATTTCCCAAATTGTACCTGAACTAAATAATAGGAATTTATTAAAAAAAAATCATATATTAATATTGATGAATGTAAAAATATGGTAACGCGGTGGTAAATGCCTTATTTTCATAAAAATCGAGAGACAATCAAGGACCACTGAGCTACTGTGATTAAGAATATATATAATTGTTATTATTACACTAAGCTATCGGGATTGATATCCTAATGAAGCCTCTTTCTCCGTCACAAACCAGCAAATTAAAGTAATGTATGTTGTAGTATGGTAATGTTTAACGGCCTCCTAGCCCAGTCGGTAGTGACCCTGCCTACGAAGCAGGAGGTCCCGGGTTCGAATCCTGGTCAGGGCATTTATTTGTGTGTTTATCACAGATACTTGTTCCTGAGTTATGGATGTTTTGTATGTATTTAAGTATTTATCTGTATATTATATATATCGTCGTCTAGTACCCCTAACACAAGCCTTATTGAGCTTACTGTGGGCCTAGGTCGATTTGTGTAAGATTGTCCTATAATATTAATTTATTTATTTTAATGGCCAAGTATTCTAAAATTTTACCAAAAAGTGTCAAAAACTTATGTACAACGAAAAGTAGAATGGTTCTTGTGAAAAATTATGTATGTAACCATCCTTCCGGCATATAAATAATTATAACCAGATACATATGTCACCCAAAAATCTTAAGTTTTGGGTACTTCATAAGCGTTGTTCAATAAATATAGAATAACATAAAATTAAAATCTACCTAATTCTGTTTCCAACTTAATAAAAACACTTACTAGATTGCAACCGATCTCTCCACGCCATCGGGTTGGAAACTAAGCCCTGGAAGCCAGGCCAGTAGAGTGGCTTGTGCTGCAGGTAGTGCGCCATGCCCGCCGCCGCCGCCGCCAGCGACAGCCGCGGCGTCAGCATGCCGCCCATGCCCACCGTCCCCACGGGCCGCGACAGGATGTGGTCGATGCCGTGCGGGTTCGGCGCGGGCGGTGGCGCCTCGGCCAGCGAGCTCAGCGCGGCCAGCGGCGCGCCAAAACCGTTCTCGAGGTTCCGCGTTAGTGGTGGCGACCCGCGTAGCTCAGACATTGTTTACAGTCTATACACGAGTCCTATGCGGACGGCAAGTCTTTTAAAACATTCCCTAATGCCTTAAAGTCTAAACCAGTTACGGTGGAGAGCTTTTTTAAATCACGAAATTTCAGTCTGAAGTCCAAATTTTTTAAATGAACATTTGAATCTGGTAGTCTTAAAATTGTATTTATAAGTCCACTTTGTTAAGTCTATCTAGTCAACAATTTCACAGGTTCGAATTACACTAGTGCAGAAATCTTATTTGGTAACACTTGATTGTCATCACACGACCGTGACGCGGGCGGCCGCGCGCGCGCTGCGACTGCAAATGAAAATAACCAAACCGGCCAAATAAAAACTGGATAGAGACCGCCCAGTCAATCTGAACCTTATAGACAACGCCCCTTCGAAGACAGGGTCGCCAAACTATAGCTTACTCACTTCTTTTCACATACGTTAGACAGGGTGGGGAAATGAGTGGTGTTAACAGAAGAGCGTAGATTGAGGGAATGGCTATTTGATGGCGTTTCTTGTCTCTTTATAATTAAGTCGGGTGCAGTTTTTGTCCCCCCTCCGCTGTCGTGGTCGGTATAGTTTGTCGATGCCGACAAATGTAATGCAGCTGTTTGTTTGTTATTGATAGTCAATGGGTAATAAATCTTTGACAAATTTGCGAATTATAATGTGATTTATTGACCTGAAGTATGTCTAGGTATAATAGGCACTTCAATAAACTGCTATTTAAACCAGTTGATATATTTTCCAATTTATTTCCCACATATTATTATCTTTTAGTAAATATTTAATTTTTGACATAATTATATTTATTCATTATAGACAAATAAAAATTACATGACGTAGGTATATAAATGTTACAATCAATGAGGCCACAGCTTTTAGTAATAAAAATAAATATTTAATACATACTCATAACAAAATTACCTAACCTATTACATTTTTCCAATTATTTAGGGCACAACTACGTCTACTTAAAATAATAGTTTTAAAAACTGTAAGTACTTTTTGTAGTAAAAATGGAGGCTTTGTAATAAAAAAATATTCTTTCCTAATTCGTATTAAATATTCCTACTACATCCGGCTCAGGGCCACAAAAGTTAAAAAAAGACTTTAAAGCTTATTATTATATAAACCGCCACAACATTACCCCGGGTTACACCCCTCCAATCCAAAAAGCTTTAGGCAAATTAAAAAGCTCCAGCCATCATAAATAAATAACAATAAAGCTATTTATTAGTTTCACAAAAGCTACATCCTGACTTTTGACAATACAGTATTTTTTAGTTGGGGTAATAGTTTAATTGATTGGGTTAAATTGTGAGATAATATCTTTTTAAAGTTTACATTCAATGGATATTATATTATAAGGGTAGGGCTATAACGTTTTCTTTTTTAGTTTAGAATAATATTATATTTTGTATTTTATGTCTTGTTGCGTTATCTTATTAGAATAGAAAAGGTACCTTATATTTATTAAGTTAATAATCAGCAACCTATTAAAGAATATATGAGATTAAAGTAGAAATTTTCTATGCTTCCCTAAATATTATTAATAACTGACTAAAGATTTACAATGCCTACAATACCTATTTACCTTAAAATACAAATAATAATCCATAAGTACAAATGTACTGCACGTTTGTAAAGCTAACCCTCACAAACCTAAATCCATTGACGTTGAGATAAAAATCAGCAATCAAATAACTGCCAAAACGTCACCAAAGTGGCCGGGAGAGCGTCAAGCGTCAACAATGTAGTGCTGCCAATTAATTATGTTCACAATCGGTTTGTTGCGCCTTTGTGCGGCCGGATGTGCCGCCCCGGCGCGACGCCCGGACGCGCGGGGTGAGGTCCCAGTGTGGGCGAGAATCAACCACGTCATTATAAAGTTTGTGTTTTTTGTGGAAATAACTTTTTTCATACCTTTTTTTGTGTTGTTTTACTAGAAGTGTTAAAAAATGCAGGAAAAGTGCCGTTTTTTAAGGGTTCCGTAGCCAGAATGGCAAAAACGGAACTATTATAGTTTCGCCATGTCACACCTGTCCGTCCTTCCATATGTCACAGCCGTTTAATTCAGTAAGTATAAATGTATCTTAATAAAATTAAAATATAAAGTGTACTTTGTATGCCGCTATTTAGTTTTGTAGGAAAAGTGCCAAAAATATTGTACCAAATATCAACATGCACATCAATCGATAGGTCTTTAAAAATAACATTGAGGTTTGTATGAACATTTTTTGATTTAGTGACTATTTTCTGAAATAATCACCCCGAAAGTCAAAAAAATTGCGTCACGTGCCCTGTAACTTTTGAACCGGAGATACAAAAAATATTAAAAATTTGCGAAGTTACATCTTTGCATATTCTTTCAAAGAAAATTATTTTGAACATTATCGCTTAAAGTGTATCACCAAAAAACGTGTTCTATAGGCAGATACGACCTTTTGACCTTTCGACCTTTTTTCTTATTCCGTTGAAGGTGCGGACCCTCCATTATGCGTGATCCGACACGGACTTGGCCGGTTTTTTTCCTTGCTGATATTCAAATAAAATCCATCGTCCTACATAGGTCTAGCTACCTATGTAGGATGATGTATTTTATTTGTAAGTACTTAAATATAGATATGTAATGTAAAATAAATAAATAAATGTAATAAGCATTGTAATAGCGAGGTTGCCACAATTAAGAAGATTGATAATGCTGATAAATTTATATATAATGATGGTAAAATCTTACTATTGTCACGACTATTGTTATAAAATCTAACGTGTCGTATTTCAAATCAGAAACAAAGGGAGGCAAATACGCATTTTGAATCAAATACAAAACAATGCGAAGACTTTAGTCCGCTTGTAGGTCGCTGCTTGCCATTCCGCTCACGGTGCCGCTACAACCTCGACCGTACCCCTCGCTCTTCCATTCATCCCTATATCAATTAGACCAACACCTTTGCTTTGTCGGCCATTATAAACGGTCTATTATATGACCCAAATTAAACAACCACCATCTTATTTACGTTATCCTAAACAATTTTATACCTTGTGCTTTTTAAAATAGAGTCTTTCGCGACTGCAAAATATTTTCATACCTTTTCATCTTATGGATTATTTTGAACTCTATTACACTTGCAATAAAGAAGAAAGAATTAGGTTATTGTAGTAATTTCAGTCTTAAATCTGGTTATAACCGGTAGAGATTTGATAGCGAGCTTTTACGACGATAATGTGTTTAAAGATTAGTCAGGGGTGCTTTAGAAATTAAATTAGGTAATCGTATTTTCTTGTTACGATTAAAAGTGAATTGAAAATGAATTACTAAGAATCGTTTGCGAGTATTTTCTATTGTCTGCAAAGAAACGACCTTGGTTTAATCGGCCCTGTAGAGAAGCTACGATTCGCAAGCAAGCTGCTTACAGGGCTTGGACCAAGGCCGTTACTGATAAGGATCCCAAGATATCTGATGTGAAACGCAAATTAAACGCTGCCTCGAGGTCCAGTAAAACAGCCATTGCCAGAGCCAAATTCGACTTCGTCGGCAGAATTGGTGAGAAGCTAGCGGGCTACCCTACTGGGAGTCGTGCCTTCTGGTCACTCGCCAAAGCTGCCGAGGGAAACTTTTGTCGGTCGTCTTTACCACCACTGCGAAGTGCTGATGGTAATCTGGCCCATAGTGCAAAAGAGAAAGCCGATCTTCTTGGTACTCTCTTCGCCTCGAACTCGACCCTGAACGATGATGGCAGCACCGTACCGCCTACCATCCCGCGGTGCGCATCTTCGATGCCGGAAATTAGCATCAAACAAAGTGATGTCCGGCGGGAGCTGCTATCATTAAACGTTCACAAGTCGAGCGGGCCAGACGGCATACCAGCAGTTGTGCTCAAACGGTGTGCTGCTGAGTTGTGTCCCGTGCTAACGCGCCTTTTCACACTCTCCTACCACAAACGGCAAGTGCCGTCTTCATGGAAGACTGCCCTCGTGCACCCTGTGCCTAAAAAGGGCGATAGTTCAGACCCATCGAATTACAGGCCTATCGCTATAACCTCCCTTCTCTCCAAGGTTATGGAGCGCATAATCAATGCGAAGCTCCTGGGATACCTAGAAGAGCACGACCTGGTCAGTGATCGCCAGTATGGCTTTCGCCACGGTCGCTCGACTGGTGACCTTCTAGTGTATCTCACTCACCGCTGGGCTTCAGCCATTGAGAGTCAGGGAGAGGCATTGGCAGTCAGCCTTGATATAGCTAAGGCGGTCGATGGGGTTTGGCATCGAGGTCTTCTGTCGAAGTTGCCAGCTTACGGCCTGCCCGAGGGATTGTGCAGATGGGTTACCAGCTTTTTGTCCGGCAGAAGCATACGAGCCGTAGTCGACGGAAGTTGCTCCAAAAGCATGGACATAAACGCTGGTGTCCCGCAGGGCTCCGTGCTATCCCCAACGCTGTTTTTGCTGCATATCAATGATATGTTGTCTATCGGCGACATTCATTGTTATGCAGATGACAGTACTGGGGATGCCTGTTACACGGGCCGTGCCAATATCCCTCGATCCGTTGTGGTAGAGAGTCGTCAAAAACTTGTGTCTGATATCGAGAATACTCTTTCTGGAGTCTCGGTGTGGGGTCAGGACAACTTAGTCCAATTCAACCCCACAAAGACACAAGTTTGCGCGTTTACCGCTAAGAAAACCCCATTTACTGTGGCCCCTCAGTTCCAAGGCACAACCCTTACAATGTCAGGGAGTATTGGGATCCTCGGAGTCGACATTTCCAGTGACGTCCAATTCCGTAGTCACCTTGAAGGGAAGGCCAAGCTGGCATCCAAAAAGCTCGGTGTGCTCAACAGAGCGAGGAGATACTTCACTCCGGGGCAGAGACTGCTTCTATACAAGTCGCAAGTAGACCCCACATGGAGTACTGCTGTCACCTTTGGGCGGGAGCACCTGGATACCAGCTTGGGCCCTTTGACTCGGTACAAAGGCGCGCTGTGCGGATCGTCGACGATCCCAAACTCACGAGTGATATTGAACCTTTGAGTCTAAGGAGAGACTTTGCCTCCTTATGTGTGTTCTATCGCTTGTACAATGGGTTGTGCTCCGAAGAACTGTTTGATATGATGCCCACGGCAGCTTTTTATCACCGCACCGCTCGCCGCCGGCAGGGTGTTCATCCTCACACCCTGGAGCCCAAAGGGTCGCGCACAGTACGGTTCAAGAGGAATTTCCTCCCACGAACGCTGCGGCTGTGGAATGAACTCCCTGCCGAGGTTTTCCCAGCGGGCTACAGTATGAGGTTCTTCAAAAAAGGAGTGAATAGGTACCTAAAGGGTAGGCAACGCGCATGTGAATCCTCTGGGGTTGCAGGCGTCCATAGGCTACGGTAACTGCTTACCATCAGGTGGGCCGTATGCTTGTTTGCCACCGTCGTAGTATTAAAAAAAAAAAAAAAATTTTCAACCCCTTTTTTCAACCCCTACGAACTTTTTTTAGTAGACGTACTTTTAATAAACGGATAAAACATTTTTTTATTCTACATACTTTGTATGTCAGTTTTACGAAATCCTGCAATGCATCGATTGCAACTATTACGGAACAAGAATCCTTAGCAACAAAATTGGCAACATTCTATACGAATTGCGGCTCCACCATATTCTCTGCGAAACTTTAAACAGCGATAAAAAAATCAACCGATATGAAGAATCGAGTAGTGTGACCACGCATTCGGATAGAATCACCTAGTGTTCCAAAGGACTCGAGCCTTTTAGCTCTTTTTTTTAAGGCTGGCCTCGATTTTGTCGCCTCGAGGGCTAAAAGCCTATAAAGCTCTTTAGCCCCTAAGCCTAGTCAAATTTAGCAGCCTAGACTCTCGGAGCTCGTCGCCTTATTAAGAGGCTATACATTTAAAGGCTAAAAGTTCTTGTCAAAATACTGAGGCTTAACATTATTTTAGCCTCGAAGCTTCATTAGGCTCAGAGGCTAAAATATTTGGAGTGTATAAAAATATTAAATTAGTTCGACGCTTTTTTAGTGTAGTGTTTTAAATAAAATTTAAGACTCGAGTCGGTATGTATGTTTATTTTAAAAATTATTATTATCACTATAAAATATAACGGTTACACTTACACACACGTCACTTTAGTCACTTCGCGCGACATGTTTCGGAGAGCTTAGGTCTCCATCTTCAAGCACTAAAAGTGGTATTTAAACCGGCCCGTAGGTTAACTATTATTATTATGAACATAATCTATTTTATATTTAAAACCGGAAAAAAACGCCAATAATATACATATTTAAAAATAAATAAATAAAATATAAATATTTTTAATACGTTAGAGTCTCACGAAAGTTTTATAGTTCAAATATACATATTTCGCGAAGAAGCTCCCTTATTTTTTATATATAAGTATTTCTTGTTATACCGGCAACACAAATACACAACTGATTTTTACGAATATGTTTCGTAGTGAGCACATCAATTATATTATAGTAATCCCCAATATTCACGGTATAAGATTTCGTTATCAGCATAGCACATATAAAACACTTGCATAGGTCTTAAATTATTTTATTCGGAAGTTCCGATTTAGTTAATTCTCTTCGTATACACTCCTTCCGTAAAAATAAGATGCTATTGCGAAAAGGAAAAACCAATCAAGAGCATATCAGGCCATGCTCAATGAAGGGTTCCGTAGTTACCGGTCTACCGACAGTACACCCACTCGAAAGGTCGTTTTCATAGGATATTTTTGCAGCACTTACGTCCTTTTCCTGGTGTCGCTTACGTCTTTTTCTGATTACAACATTTTACGAGAACTCAAAAACGGCTGAGCCGATTTCATTTACCTTAGTTTTCATTGACACTACTTGTTAAGCCTCAAATTCATTAATTTTTTCACATTTTTTTGACCCTACTGACTACTACATGACTAACTGACTGAATGCGATAACGAACGATGTTAGCTCGTAGGATAGAAAGAGTACGAAATTATATTTTTTTAAACATGAGGGTAGGTGCGTTTCTTGCATTTATCGTCTTGATTTATTTTGTTTGCAAGGAAAACGATTGAAGTATTCTGACCTTATATATTACGTAGTAGTAACCAAGTTAATTTCCTGTGTATACAATATTAAAATCGTCCCTTATTGTGTCGTTATTGGAAAATGGAAAACGATCTGGAAGACCGTGACTTATTTTTGGCACAATAAACAGCTGTAAATAATACGCTCGGGAAAGGGAACTATTTCGCTGTGAATCATTTTCAAATTAACATCAGAGCTGACAGGTAAACAAATCAAGATGTCACTATACCATAGAGAAATAATACGCTCTATGGCTATACTGAACTGTTGCCATATAAAGGAGAATAATAGCGCCCTCTTGATAATATTCATATACTCAGGTCAGGCTTTAAATTAACTAATATTCGTTTCTTCTTATCTGTCACTTTGACAGTTGTGTTTGTTAGAAACAGACAAAACATAAATTAACTAATTGAAGCCTGGGAGACGTTTATGAATAAGGGGGTAGGTATGTAAGGATTACAAATTATTTATTTTGTAAGTAGGCCACTAGGGGACTTATACAAGTTACAATTCAGCTTAGGTTTGAAAAGAGGCTACAATCTTTAAAAAGGCTTAAGCCCTTAAAAAGGCTAAAACCTTTAAAATAAGCCTATAGCCTTTTTTAAGACTAAGGCCTTATTAAAACCACCAGTTCTTCGAAATCCATTCCATTAAGCCAGCTCTAAAAAGAGCTCCGGAGCTGTAAAATTTGGGCTAAAAAGGCTCGAGTCCTATGGAACACTGGAATCACCCCACGGATGAGAGAGAAAGATGATCACAGCTGTCCCTGGTTGGCTGAGAGAACGGTAGTCCCGCCCCCACCCGACGGTCACCCCACGTGTTTTTGCCTAGACGATTTTCAGACATGATAGTGCTCGGACGTGCCCGCGCCTGAACAAACTTTTGAAAATTTACGCTTATAGGTTATTTATGGGAATTTGTCACGATAGAGAAACTATCTTTTTATTACCGTTTGGATTTGGTAATAACTA
This sequence comes from Pammene aurita, assembly GCA_947086415.1. Taxonomy (NCBI): domain Eukaryota; kingdom Metazoa; phylum Arthropoda; class Insecta; order Lepidoptera; family Tortricidae; genus Pammene; species Pammene aurita. Next base: position 33,105,935 of record OX352290.1, on the reverse strand, counting down.
CTAAATTTCAACATCTATTTAAGATATATTGGAATCTTACAGGATAAGGAGCTAAAAGGTTGTAAATTCTTCCAAGAAAATATCCCGGAAAAATCGGCCAAGTGCGTGTCAGACCACGCATAATGGAGGGTTCCGTACCTATTATCGAAAAAATTATATCAAAAGGTCGTAACTGCCTATGAAAGTATTTTTTGAGGTAACTAAAAAACGCCTCAACTCCACCAATAATGTTGAAAACAATATACTTAGAATAATGTACCTCATCAATTTTTTAATTTTTTTTTAGTCTCCTGTTCATGAGTTACAGGTGGGGGGACAATTTTTTAGACTTCCGGGGTGATTATTTCTGAAAATATTCACTAAATGCAAAAATTATCAAAGAAACTTAAATATTATTTTTATAGATCTATCGATTCATGTGCAACATGTTGATATTTCGTTAAAAAAATTACAAATTTCATGTATGGGGTGGAGTGCCCCCCCCCCCCCCTCCGCCCCTAAAATACTTTTTTCAGTAATTTGACTATAAACTTCAGTAACTTAACTAACTAGCTACACAATAGCGGCATACAAAATACATGTTAATTTTTTATTAAAATATGTTAAAACGGCTGTGACATACGGACGGACGGAGGGACGAAACTTTAGAGTTTTTGCCATTAGCTACGGAACCCTAAGAAGGCAAGTCTCATACAAAAAACAAAAAAAATCACATCAAAAAATTTTTTTACTCGTTGATTTTAATGCTTGAATTGAGATGTAAGGATAGTGAGCGGGGGGGGGGGGTGGTGTCATATGGGGGGGGACACCGGCACAATCCACCGGTAGATTGAGTTACTCAATTATACAGGGTGTAACAAAACTGCTGGTGATCTTTTTAAGGTATTGGTATCGTAGTCTAATTATGAAAAACTAAAACATAAATTGTCCCAAAAAAAAGTTTTAAGTATGGAGGGTTGGCCAGCTGGGACGACGTGTCCCATACAAAAAAAAATCGAGTCCAAAAAATGTTCCTCCTACTTTTTCTTACTCGCAATATGATACCTATTATGCCCCTGAACTACCATCATCAGTATTTTTGTTACACCCTGTATGATTGTAACGCATTTGTCGAACTCGATTTTTACCAACTTGCCTATTTTGAGTACTCGTAGAAAAAGTATTGTATACAATATTGACATTATTAAGCTTTTCAATCTCGTACGAAGCTTACTGAGTGGCCTAAGTAATACTTAAGCCACAAGCTTCGTGGCCTAAACACGATAGACTGAACAGCTCTTCATTAAGTCACGAGTGTATAAAATACAGTTATTACCTTTTCACAAATTTTATATTCATTTGAGATATATTAATAGTACATTACTTACCAAGGACTGTAAAAGAATGAAAGCCCGAAATCGCATGTATTTGGCACCCGAGCCGCAGGCGAGGGTTGTAAATATGCGATAGAGGGCTTTCTTTTTTACTGCCCGTGGTGAGTACACAATTTTACGTCTCCACCTGGCCATAATGCGAGTTTTACCGTACGCGTAGCGTGCGGTAATACTCACATTATGGTCAGGTGTGACGTACAATATTATAAAATATTCTTAACTAGAATTTGATAACCCTTTGACCGCCAAAGACTTTTAATTACGCGCACGGAAAGTCGTGCCCTCAGCGCCAGCCCGTGATAGCACGTCCATAATATAACCAACCGGTTATATTATGGACGTGATATCACGGGCTGACGTGGTGCGCGCTGGCTCTGAGGGCACGATTTTTCCGTTCAACGCTTGGCGGTCAAGCGGCAAAAACGATATTCTATTAGAAAAACATGTACAAATCTCTCTCGTATGTATAAGTAAACACCTGTTTATTACTAGGTACCTATGTTGCCTATTTGACTAATCTTCTTTCAAAACAATAACTTATCATAGGTGAAAAATAAACAATAAAGAGGGAAGGATACTTTTAATCTATTACTAGATAGGCACTGTAATAATAACATAAACTTTATGTGCACACTATCACTAAAACTAACATAACAATTAATCCAGCCATTAAACTAAATAAAGTCGTTTATTGCATTTGCGATTAAAAGTTCAATCGAGTTAGTTTTTAATCTCCATAAACGCGTATAAATCAATCGTACGCGTAGGCAAACCGAGTTAAACCCTCCGCTTTAATGACGTGGGGTCGTACCCCATGACGCATTTGTAAATGTGACTTTATATTTTCAATAAAATTATTTCTCATATTTACAAAAATTGCAAGGAATATATTAAAGTTAAGCTATGAATTCTTGATATTAGGTATTTACAGGTTTTTTACTTGCATAACACAGTAATTTCCCTGACAGTGCGAATTTACTTGAAGTTATATTTTCATAATTTCATTTTTTATTGAATTTATTGAGGCATTTATCCATCGCAAAGTTTGTAAAAATTAAATATTATAGAAAATTATGAACTCCTTTTAACACCCAATCTATAACTCAAGGACAATCAACAAATATGAAATAACACAAACCTTTTAAATTCATCCGTTTACAGTGGAGTGAGCATTGCGCAGGCCGCGGGTAAGGGACCGTGGCATTGCTTAATGGAATCATCTCGACTCATGCTGGCCTTTATTATAATGCAGCGCTAATGTGACGGTTTGCTCACATTTAACATTTATCTAGTACATTTCTCTCTACTTCTTTTATTTATTTCTTAAAAAGCCCTGCTACCTGACTTTAAGAAGCTCGACTTTCAATTTGGAGGGCTTGTATTCAATCAAACCGCGGTTCGTACCACTGAGTTTTCCGGAACGTAAATATAGGTACATATACGTAAATATAATTTGATATTTACCAGTGAAGTAAACCATCGTAAAAAAAAACCGGCCAAGTGCGAGTCCAACTCGCGCACCGAGGGTTCCGTAAACACCTATAACAAGCAAAAACCTCTACGCGTTTACGAGGAAAAAGGTATTAAGTTAAAAAATTTAAAAAATATTTTTTGTATGATTTTACTAAAAATGTCTACTTGCGTAATTTTTCCTTTGTCTGTGCTATATGAAGTTTCTTCGTGCCAAGTTTCAAGTTTCTGAGTTTTCGGGAAGTACCCTTTAGGTTTTGAGTTTCTTGCGAGTACTCAGTTTCAAAATATGCGACTTAAATTGCTATTTCTTTTGATTGCGTTGACATAAAAGTTTGGTTTTGCTACATCTGAAAGGACCTATAGCCCTGAGTATTTGACATGAATTTCAATTTAATACCTCCACGCGTTTACGAGGAAAAAGGTAGTAAGTATAATATTGAAAAAAATATTTTTTGTATGACTTTACTCAAAATGTCTACTTTTGGTAATTTTTCCTTTGTCTGTGCTATATGAAGTTTCTTCGTGCCAAGTTTCAAGTTTCTGAGTTTACGGAAAGTACCCTTTAGGTTTTGAGTTTCTTGCGAGTACTCAGTTTCAAAATATGCGACTTAAATTGCTATTTATTTTGATTGCGTTGACATAAAAGTTTGGTTTTGCTACATCTGAAAGGTCCTATTGCCCTGAGTATTTGACATGAATTTCAATTTAATACCTCCACGCGTTTACGAGGAAAAAGGTAGTAAGTTTAAAATTTAAAAAAATATTTTTTTTGTACGATTTTACTAAAAATGTCTACTTTTTGTAATTTTTCCATTGTCCATGCTATATGACGTTGCTTCGTGCCAAATTTCAAGTTTCTGAGTTCACGGGAAGTACCCCGTAGGTTTTGCGAGTGCCGAAAAACTCTAAAATTTGCAGCATAAACGACTGTATCTTTTGATTGCGTTGGTTTTTAAGTTTGATTTTTTCACAGCTCCAAGGGACAATAGATTTGAGTATTTGATATAAATTTCAGCTTGATACCTCCACGCGTTCCTGAGAAAAATGGTCTTGACAGACAGACAGACAGACAGACAGACAGACAGACAGACAGACGGACAACAAAGTGATCCTATAAGGGTTCCGTTTTTTCCTTTTAGGTACGGAACCCTAAAAACGGATATAATCCCAATAAAGCCCAGTTTCCCCTCTAGGTTTGACGATCAGATGGCAGTCACTTTCGTAAAAACTAGTACCGTTAACTGCAACAACATTTCCTACGATGCTCAACTTTGCCTGGCTTGAAAAACGGTGTTCTTCACCAAACAGATATTTTTATCTTATTCCTGAGATGGGAGGAAGGCGGCCATTATGAGAAATTAAATAAATATTCGGTAGGGATCGATAATCACTGCTATTTAAAACAGGCAAAGTTAAGCATCGTAGGCAATGTTGTAGCAGTTGACGGTGCCTACGAGTAGATCATCGCATGAAATTAAGTTGCCGGGTAGACCCCAAACCTAAATTAAGCCACGGCAAAAAGCCAGCTGGGAGAAACGCTAGGAGGGTGATGATGACGACTTAAGATTTTGTTTCACCAGGTCAAACTCTTTCCAACTTTTCCTAACAATTTTCGGAAACTTTTACCTACCCTGCATCAAGTGCATCATTGAAATATTAATTATGTATAACATGGTCAAAGTATCAATAAAATATTATCGTCTCCATCATTGCAGTTAGTTAAAGGGTAAATTGCTAATAAATTTTCGCTCAAAGTAATAGAAGTGGTGTAGCTTGCTGTAGAAGGTCCCTTCATTAACATGGCAGTAACAGCGAGAGCATTACGCTCACGGAAATGACCAGCGGGGCTAGCACGCACATGTGACAATATTGTGTTTAAATATTTAGTTCAATACAATACTTACTCCTTATAGCTAGAACAGCTAGGCAACGAGTAGAATGATAACGCGTTATCGTCACCACTCGATGTGAGAGGTGCTGCGGCTTTGAGCAGTATAAGTGTGAATGAGCTAAAAACTGGGCTGAAGTAGGCTGAAAAAACTCACAACGACTATCATGGTTATAATGTACGAGTACGTAGTTAGTATTAAGTAGTGAGATTTTCAAAGATATCCAATAATGTTATTAATTATAGAGTTCTTACCAATCAAACATCTTAAAAAACACTGTAATTGCAGACGTCCATTGCTGGACAAAGGCCGTCCTTCAACAATTTATACAATGACCGGACATATGACGCTTTTATCCAATGGTTCCTTGCAAAGTGAACTAGATCGAACAAAGCCAATGGGGCATGCTAAACACGTAGCTAAGACGTAAAGGGTAATTAGGAACAAACTGCGTCAGCGGTCTGTCCGTTCGTCCGTTGCAACTACTAAACTCAGTTTAGCCGGGATTGCGCGTGTAAATAAGCCTTAATTGCACTAAGAGTGGAGTTTACACAATTAACAGGAAGAACGGATAGTTAACTAAGGAAATTAAGTGGGTTATTATGTTTTATGATAATAACTATGCTAAGTGTTATTATTTGTACATTAGTATAACGCAATCAGTAATTGCCACGAGCAAAAAAATTAAATCATCATGATCTAGCATGGTTGAGCTATTAATGAGCTATAATTGAAGAAGCACATTTTCAATTCGATCATTGTAAATCCGCAACATAAAACACAAAAAAAAACAGTTCAGTGAACATTAATAATCCAAGTTTTTAATGAATTGTAAAAGTCTCTTAAGTTGAAATTAAACAATAAACAATGTGCATTACCTGTGAATGTTACCGTTTGGTGAACTTTTTCAATTCGCTGTGGCTACAATTTATCGCTTTTAATTCGAGTGGTCGATAATGTAGCGTCACTCGATACAACACAAAATTAATGTTAGGTGCAATAAGTGGTTAGAGGTGAGGAGTATCGATAGAATTATCTGTACGTTGTAACTTTCACGATAAGTTGCCAAATGAGGCTGCTTAGTCTTAACGGGATTCTACTCGTAATATATAATACTTTATAGTTTAATAAATCAAATAGAAAAACAAAGATTTTGGTATTTGATCGGTTTATTAACTGAAACGTCATTTGTCTCAACACAAAGCTAATGGTAACACTTAGAGGATGGAGGGTGTCACTGGAAGCTATAACAGGTAATTTTGACAATAGATTAGATTAGATTAGATTTGTTTTATTTCGCGAAAGACAATTACATTATAATTTTACATCAACAAGCGATATTGCATTATTTTAAAAGTTATAGGAATTTCTGTCATGATAGTCATATATAAAATTATAAAAATAATAGCAATATGTACAATAATCTTATTAGTATCTCCCAATAAGGATCGTCAAAATACAATTAAAAGAATAAGAGATAAAGAAATAGAGTATCAAATAGTTGGAAAAAGGAGTGAACATATTATTTTACTTTGAACCATAATAGAAGAATGATAAAGACGTTACATATAATATTATTACTTAATCAAATGATTTTTTGCGTGAAAATGTCCTTTTAGTTAAAAAGTGGTGAACAACCTTTATGACTTGCTTAATAAGATTACTGTTGTAATTGGAATTGTAATACTAACTCTGTCACACTTCCTCGAAGTATGCTGACAGTTCGGCCAAAACGTTGACATAAACCTATGATGTAGTTAAACTAAATAAGTTGTATACTATAAGATTATATAAACTGGTCCTATAATCTTATGCTCTAACAGTCCAGTTCAAATATAACATACCGACAACTGTTCAGTAGTTCCAGTAAGCGTCGATACATATATTTCTCTGTAGCTAAACTATACATATCGACAACCGGGTCTTCCCTAGCCACCAGTAAGCAACGTCCGTTAATCCGCAAGTTTTCCAATAGCCGCGCACCTGCGCCGTGTTTATTGTCCCTTACATTTGCTCCTGGTGAACGGCGATACATCGAACGTTCCTGTAATCTGGTAATCTTACAGTGTAATAGGGCAGTAGTTAAAGCTGTGATTCCTCTGCTACGAGCAAAATGTTATGGGTTTTTCTACGTTGCTATATTGTCAAGCGATATCTAAAGCGTTGAAAAAGGTACGGCTATGGAGTCGAGCGTCACACTGAAAGCGTCTCGCTTCGAGCGTTTTCAGAATTTCGTATGCGCCTTCGTGGCCGTGACATTGAAGCTCAATCGTTTGTTTTACATGCTCGATGCCGTCAGCGTCACTCAGAGCTAACGTTCCGTTGCCCTTGGATTGTTGGTTTATGATTATGAACCTTCTACTAGGCCAGGTGAGTCAAGTTATTCGGTTCACCCTAAAATACATATAGGCGTTCGGGGCTAGAGGCGATTCTGGCAACAATTTTCACAGTCATATTAGTTAAAAATCTCTTTCTGTTACATTGAAAACTTTTGAAGTGGTGAATAAGCCATACGAGTAGCACTTTTTAATATACATACATATTACAAAGTCTAAAACATCAGTCATCAGTTGTATAAAACATCGAATATTTCGGTATTTCGGTAGATAAGTAAGCCATCTTACGGCGTAATATGCCGTAGCCGTAGCTAAATGAAATTTCAAGTGACTACGAACCTTACGGATTCTAGCTTGTTCAACTATGGCTAGCATGTAAGACAAGTGCTTGGATTGGGGATGATCGATGATCAGGGCTGGGCATCGACATATAATATCAAGACGAGTAAAGGCAAGCAAAGTTCGTGTGAAAACACGACCCATTTTCACGTTTACAAAACTAAAATGTCTTATTAACCAATCAAGTACTCATTCTTTAAGCATATTTTTTTGTGTTAACCTTAATTCCGCAAAGGTTTCATGGCATTTCACCAATAAGAAAAGTTGCCTTGTTGTGAGTGGTCAAAATCAATTTGACAATGAAGTTTAATTGGACAGGAGATACTCAAATGAAATAACTGAAATGTCAAGTTAACGTATAATAAATACGCCTACGTTTGACGTGGATGGGTTCACGTAATAAATAATAATGCTATCAATTAACAATTTATTTTTTAGTGCATTTTTCATTACTTATGTAATATACTTAAATTGAATCGTTCTTGGAATAAGGAATAATATGAAAGCCTTCTATTCATCTTTCATTTATTTAATAAAAGTGCTTAATTACAATATAGGGACTTATATACTACAAAATAAGCATAAATTAACATAAAATAGTAAAGATTTTGAACTTTTTTACAATTTTATAAATCCGTTACATTAGGGAGACCCTCTTGGTCTCAAGCAACATAATGGTAAGCAATTAAGGTTGATTATGGCAAAAAAAACGATTATTTTTTAACTTTATTTATGACCAGACTAGAAAATATATAATAGCATACCTTCAATATAAATAGTTAAAATTCTCTTTGCTTCCTCGTTTTTAGAACTAAAAACGGATGAGTTAGTTTATGTGTACTATTTATTTTAGCAGGCTTAGGGAAATACAAAGATAAATTTACATTTTGTATCCATTTTTTTATACTACAACGGTAGCAAACAGGCGTATGCCTGTTTGCTACCGTTGTAGTATAAAACCTGCTCGATGTACCTGCTCACCTGATGGTAAGCAGGTACCGTAGCCTATGGATGCCTGTAACTCCAGAGGTGTCTCATGTGCGTTGCCGACGCTTTCATATAAAAGAGGATTCACTGTGTTGACAGCTAAAGGGACAAGAGGATCCCCAGTCGTCAACACACTGCATCCTCTGAGCTCTCTGGCAACCTTACTCACCGGCAGGAACACAACACTATGAGTAGGATCTAGTGCTAATTGGCTGTGGTTTTCTGTAAGGTAGAGGTAGTTCCCCAGTCGGGCTCTGCTCTAGATTTGATAATTAAAGACTAATGCTATGAAGTTATAGCATTCATTATTAATGAAAAATAAGAGTCATACCTATTAGTCAATTGTACTAGAAATGGCACGGCCAGAATGGTATGATTTCTGCCGCTCTCTCTCAGGCAAGCTCAGACTAAATTCACTTTAAGCGCTTGTTGCGCAAGCATTTCCTTGACAAGCTTTCTTCATCGTCCTCCTGATGGTTCACACAAGGTATATAAAATATATGTATGTATGTTTATTATTATATGTATTCGTGTAAGTTTATGAATATAGCTTAATATGTATCTATTGTTAGTTTTTTGTTTCTCTTATTAATTCTGTCTGTGTATTTAATGGACCCTGCACCTACTTAACATTTCTGTTTATCCCATTGGTTGACTGGTAGAGAATGCCTTATGGCATTAAGTCCGCCATTTGTACCATCATGTATTGTGCAATAAAGATTAAATAAATAAATACATTTTACCAGAGTAAGTATAGTAGGGTACTAATTCGAAGGGTTTTGTTTTGTCGATTTATTACTACTAGGTAATACTTATAAATGAACATTCATTATACTTTTCCTCAAATGAGTTATGTTTACTTTTCCAAAACTTATATTGCATAACATCGACCAAGTCCGTACTGTATGAGAATGCGTGTGCTCTATGCGTGATTTACTTACCGATGAAAAGAAATATCACCATCTTTGGCGCCTGTGTGGCTCCTGCACCAATGCACGGCACAAGCCGGCATTTTAAAACCGATATATTACCGAAAAAACTAATATTTCGACGACATGACAATTTCAAAATGTTTGACATGACATTAGGGCACCGCTGTCACAAGCTCCGCCCACTTTGGCACCAGGAAAGTGGAGCACATTTTGAGCGTTGATTACGCTTCCTTACTTATTGTTCTTCCAAGGGGCTGGGCCGTAATTTCACGAAGGGACCTATTTTCCAGTCCTAGCAAACTATACCCGTACACCGATGCGAACAGTTTTTAGAGTTAGAACACTTCTGTTATAATTTTAAAATAACTAGATTTCAAGTAAGTATGCAGGAACACATTCTTCATATTTCGATAATTATTTCAGTATTCTCGTTTACTGGCTGACGGTTTCAATAGGTACTTATAGATATTACTACCATATTTGTAATTTCCTAATGTACTCAAAGTAATCTAAACATATAAAAGAAGAAGTCCTGATCTACCATCAACGCACAGCCGAAACTACTGGAACTAGAAACTTCAAATTTGGTCCAGAGCTTACTTTTATGACGTATGCAAGGAATAAGACGGGATTTGTGGAAATTCCACCCCTAAGGGGATCAAATAGGGGTGCAAAGTTTGTATAGGAGAAATTTTTTTTTGAGCTGAAGACTTAAAAATTTGTGAAAAGGTTACGAACTTAAATCAAAAGAAAGTGTTTTCAGCGTTTTGCTAAATTCTAACCCTAAGAGGGTAAAATAGGGGTGCAAAGTTTATATGGGAGAAACTTCTGTTTTAGAGTTAGAGACTTAAGGGGCTGACAACAGCTAAATTCCCTCCCTATCTTATTCAGCGCGAGTGAAAGAGAAACACTGTGTTACGATTAGTATGGAAGCTCATTGCAAATTTTACAAAATAATTAATTAAAAAAAACGACGCGTTAATTGAGAAATGTAAGGCAACGAAGTTTTTAGTATTAGTGTGGTGGAATTTTGTCCTTAGTTACAGACGTATAAGTCAAGAAACTAAAGGCATACAACTGTTTAAAGCTAATTTTAAGATGTAACTTTGGAATTATTTTCTATCGAGCCGATTTCGTCCAATCGTGTATTGGACGCAACGAAGTTCTTCCAAATATAACGAATATTAACATACATTTTTTTTACTTTCTCAAAACAAGTAGTTATAGCTGAAACACTGTTTGAGTAAAGTCAATTTGAAGGTCATCGGGTGTTGTCAGCCTCTTTAAAACTTTGTAAAAGGTGCAAAGTTCGTATTGGAAAAATTTTTTTTTTGTGTTAGAGACTTTGTGTTTTTTGAAAAATTCCACGGCGATCTTTCCGTATTCCAACACTTATTCACTTATTAGGTTCACTACTCCCCAGTAGATGGCGTTACTGGTCTAATCATAAATATGTTTTTGCCGTTGATTGTATTCCATTAAGTAGAGAAAATGAACGTATTTAAAACATTTACATTTAGATTACATATTGACCCTGCAGGATGTTAATTACTTTTCATCTTTGGGTATTAGTAGGTACCTATCAGGGATGTAACAGATGTGGTTTTATCGGAACCGAAAGCGGAATCAGATGTTTTAAATTTAGTTTATCGGAACCATAAACGGAATCGGAATCGAAAACGGAAGCGGAACCAGAATCAGAGCCCGAGTGATAGGTGGACGAGATGTTAGGGGTAATTAAGCTGAGTCTATTAACATGTATAAATCTGTTTGTTTTTGATGTAAGCCGCTCATTTCCCCCCGCTGTGTTGCTATGACATCCGATATAACTTCTGTTTTGAAAGTAACAGAACCGGAACCGAAGCGGATGTTTGAAACCAATCGGAAGTTCCGACTTAACGGAACCGGCACCAGAGCTCTGTAACATCCCTGGTACCTACCCATATAACCATTCTGGTCGCAGGATTTTCAAAGTAGTAACATAAAACCAGAAGTGTCGAAACAGTTCCTACACTTTGTGTCTGTGTTGAGTTTTGGTTTCTTCGTGTGGTAACAGTGTGCACACAATGCGACTAGATTTGTTTCAGTAACTAAGTGTCGACGCAGTGTGCACACTTTTCGGTCGCACTTGTGTCGAAACATGTTTATACACTTTGCGTGCAGTTTGTGACCAGGTGTCAAAACATTGAACAAAATCCGGTAACAAGTAGTAACGGTGTAGACACTTCGTTACCACTTTATAATAAACTCTACACAATGTGTCGTAATGTTACGACACTGTTTCGAAACATTGTAATCAAAAATATACCAGACATACTCAAACTGTTCCATTAGTCATTACCTTAAATGCATGCTCGTAATGCTAATAAGTGATCATGAGCGAGCCGGGTGATAATAAACGAAAAACACCATACAAACACTCGTCAACATTTTATAGAAAAGTTAAAATATTAAAAAATGCACAGAACGCGAACACAAGTAAGTACTATAATATTATATTTTATTTTAGACTATTAATTTGAAACGTTTTAATTAATTATAGCGTGGATATAGTTATTATAGGCGTAAATAGGTCAAATTAACGTTATATGAATTAGATACTAGGCAACAGTACGAGTATATTACAGTTAGACTTCATTTTATTCTCAATATATTTTTATAACATATCATTTTTTTTGTCTTCTTCGGTCAGGATTACTGTCCAAGGCATGGCCCGGTAAACTTTGAGAATATCTGAAAACATAAAAGTACAAGGAGCCATTTTGTAAATCTAGTAACGTCGTTTCTACTTTTAGTAACAACTCGACACATGTCTACACATTCCGGTAACTTTGCGACTACTTTGTGACTGCAATATTTGTTAGCCTTAAAACATATTTATACATAATAACTAACAAGTTTATATGTGTATTATGCGTTTTTGTTCCTTTTAAAGTTACAATTCTGCCTAAGAATACTTCAGACCACTAAAAATGCATTAAATAAAGCAGTCGTGTACACTGCACAGAGTCGTTAATAAATATATTTCTGGCCTAACTAGAGTAATAGGATGGCGCGTTGATGACTTTAGACTAAGTTCGTAAAATCACTCGAGCAGTTTAATTGCCCATAATAATCTTGGCAATATTACTATTAAAAATAACAATTAATACTCGTACTTACGTCTGTGGAAAAACTTAAATCGATGGCGATGATGGCGTCAACGTCACTCATTTGATTTACTTATAAGTATTTATTATTTCCCTGACACTGGTGACACTTCCTCAATGGAAACGAACAAAAAGAACGATTGAACGAATGATTTCTTGAAAACTAGTCGCAAACTGGGAACATTGTTACGACACTGCGACGACACCGTGTGACCAAATGTGTCTGCGTCGACTCTTCGCCATTTCTGGTAACGGCGACCACACGGCGACCACACGGCGACCGAACTTGTTACTAGAAAATAATAGTGTCGACGCAAAATGTGTCGACATGTTTCGTAACGGCGACCGAAAATGGTTATATGGGTATAATAATATTTGTTTGTTGAAATAGATTTTTTTTTACCATACATTGTTAGGAAGATGTTTTCCGTCCACGTAGATTTCTTTGTAAGCTGCTGGAATTTTACAAGATTCAACCTCAGTAATATATTAATTATGTACATAGATTTTTTCCGTGTTCCGATACTTTTTCATTTATTAGGTACACTACTCCACATTAGATGGCGTTAGATGACTGACTCACTTAAACCAACGCCCAGCCCAAACCGTTAGGCCTACAGAGCTGAATTTTTCACAATAGGTAGTTTTTATAACGTTAGTATCCACTAAGAAGGGGTTTTACAAAATTCATCCCCTAAGGGGGTAAAAAGGGGGTTGAAAGTTTGTATAGATGGGATTTAAAATTTTGAGTTAGAGGTTTGAAACTTTGTACGTTTACTAATAATTAAAAAAAACAATAAAAGTTATTTTAGCGTTTTTCAAAATTCAACCTAGAACAGGGCTAAAAAGGTGTTGAAAGTTTGTATAGAGATTTACTATATTTTTGGTTTGAGATTTACTAGGAATTATTGTTTCTATTTCCGTTCCGAGTGAGCTCTGACAATAGTTTGGTCATCGTATCGCCAAGTAAAACCACCACTATATAGTACACAAAGGAGTTACGCAAATAATAGGGTACATTTACGTTATTATTTGCATATTTACACTTATTTGTACTTAACTAAAACTATGTCTACGTTACCTACCCGTTTTTTCGCCAAAATAGATATAAGTATAAATAGATTAAGAAGATGGTTCAGTTCAGGGATTAACAAAAGTTCGTTAAGAAGATACAATTGGATATAACATTCTGTCTGAGGAACCGTATTATACGCGGACGAAGTCGCGGGCGGAAAGCTAGTTTTTAAATATAAAACTCGGTTAACATTGTTAAATCATTACAAACACCAAATAAGCCATGATAAGTTTTGGACAAACTACTAAAATGTGTATGTAACAAATTCAGAATTTTCAGGTTAGCAATGACAACCTACGCTCAGAGAATTATAAATTTTAATTTGAACTTGAAGTCTAAAGTGCGATTTCAAAATGTGGTCCAAAAGTTGGCATAAAAAGCAAGAGCTCGGTTTCCGTCAATTTTACTAGTGAAGCCAATAAAAGTAGCACTTAGCACTTATGGGGCGGAGCGGCGGCACATACGTTGCGGCGCGGCGCCGGCGCGGGCGGTAAATCTGCAATTAGCGGCTTCGACGCTGACGCTGGGCGGGCTAAGCATGGCTAGAGACGGGCGAAAGATAGCAAAAATTGAAGAATAAAACCCATAGGTAGTCAATGGTTCCAACTGGGTTTTGTTTTCTGGCACCCTGAATGCGTTTAGAGATTTTTTACAATAAACTGTTTGGATTTGTTTTAATATCTAAAGCATTAACCAAACAAAATGTAGTGCCATCTACGTATTGTTTTGTTCGTTGGTCCTCATTGAAATATTACATATCACGGACCAAGAGAGAAACCGGACATAACTCTTACTCTATTTTCCTAACCACAGTTGAACCTTATTACCGAGCAAAACAGTCGTTCATAGGTGACAAGTAAAAAGTAGTACATACGGTCCGATAGAGAGCATAATGTAGAGGGCGGTGTCTCACTCGCACTCGTTACAAAATTGTGACATTTGACACATATTGACATTTTGATTGCCTGACCTGACCATAAATAAATAACTCCAGTTTAAAAAGATAACTTCGTGTTACATATATATTTTGTGGTTCCATGTCAGAACGAACGATGTTTTACCGAAAGCACAAGTTTTAGGTGTAAGTACCTATACACCTATGTGGTGGCTCCAGTGGAACACGACACAAAGGTAAACCGCTGATGAGTTGGTACGGACGACATCACTAAAACAGCTGGTCCAGCCTGGATACATATAGCCCAGGATAGAAAAAATGGATATCTTTGGAAGAGGCCTTCACCTGAAAAGCGGTTCTTCCAAAATCAATTATGAGTAGTATTAAGTATGTAATATATACATAATTATCTCAAAGGTATAGTTTATTATTAAGATTATGATTTTTATATTTGTATCGTTTTTTACAAGAAATAAAGGCTTTACCTATAAAGAATTGAAGTCACGTTTCGGTAATTTTTTTTCTAAATTGACATATTGGATGGCTCATGGAATAAAATAAGTGCCTGTTTGCTTTTCCAAGGATCCTACATATTAACGATATTATATTAAGTATGTAAGTACGGTACGTCTAACCTAACTTAGCTAATTAAGTCTTCTTAAACATTTTACTTCGAAGGAATTTTATGACCAACTAAGTTGTAATAGATATCTAATTTTAAGATCGTTAATCGCTTTAGGTGCATATTACCTAATAGGTATCTAGGTACAAAATGCAATTTTAAATCAACAAGCACGCCAGGAAGTCATTGAGAGAAACCGTTACTGCAATAGCGAAGGTCTAATCGTTCTTAACTTCTCGTATCCGATCCACTGTCTTGGCTAGTTAGAGGGCACATACGTCGTCGTATGTGCGATGTAAGTGCACCACATTTCAGCCCGACACGGAAGGAAACCGCTGCCTAAATAGGATCTATGTCGTAATATGTAAATGGAACACTGTTGTTTGTAAATTAATAAAGTTAAATGAGAATACCGTTACAGCATATATGTCGCAGGGAAATTATTAAAACAGAGATTTGAACAAATCTCTAAGGGATATGATCAAATTACGCAGGATGTTAAAATGGAGACTCCATATCATCATTTCCCTAGAAACAATCAGTCTTTTCACCAAATCACTGGCTCTGTTTAGTGGAAAGACAAAATCGGCCAATAAGCGCGACACGCTTTTTCATTTCACTAGATTTGTTTAAGAAATTGACAAAATCCTTAACTACGACAGTAGGTTGATGAAACGAACTCAATCAGTTAGCTAGTTTTATCATTTCGCTAAAGGAGTTTAGTGAGATAGTAAAATCTCAACTGGAAGTAGTAGCGAAATGATAAAACTCGTCGACTTTTTGAGTTCGTTTCATCAACTTACTGTAGTGGTTAGGGATTTTGTCAAATTCCTAAACAAATCTAGTGAAATGAAAAAGCGTGTCACGTTTTTTGGGCGATTTTGTCTTCCCATTAAACAGAGTCAGTGATTTGGTGAAATTACTGAATTTTTCTAGGGAAATGATGATACGGAGTCTCCATTTTAACATCCTGCGTGATTTGATCATATCCCTTAGAGACTTATTCAAATCTCTGTTTTAATCATTTCCCTGCGACATATACATTTTATTTTTATAATTTTAAGTACCTATATTTAATTGTGCCTCCGCTAAGACTGTTAATTTCATTATATTGCATATAAATATAAGCTGTAGAGTGATGGACTGTATTTACATAGTATCAGATTTAAAAACGCTTCCTTATCGAAACATTTGTTTTGTTTTTACCTATTGTCACTATTGTCCAGCCTAGTTTGTATTTTGTTGTTATCAGGATCAAAAGAGGTTGCGATTGAGGTTTGATTGGGGTCGGGGTTGAGTTGAAATCACAAAACAATAAAAGAAAAGCTGGCCCATTTATTCATTATACCCAATGAGAAATTAAAACCTGGCCTAGAACCTTGTAATTGGAGCAAAACTGTTGGATTATCCAAAGCGAACTGAAAGAAGCCGATAATTGCTGGTCTTCTAACTCAAACGACTAGCTAAACCAAGAAACAATCAAAGCCAAATTACCCGTCGTGAAGACAGCGGCCGAACAAATTGAATTAGGTCCCCCCGGCCAAGTGCTAAGTGCCAGTTGATGAGCAGATTTACGAGTTGCTGAACCCAGATTTATATGCGGTCGGTCGATTGGCTGGCGAGGCCAGTAATGGATACCGTTGAATTTCGTCTAATCTGGTTGTTTTGCAAAGAAATAACTAAGGATTTTATTTGCATGCTTTATTACGGTCAATTTTAGTTATACACTTATAAGTAAATACAAGGTGTAACAAAAATGCTAGTGATCCGTTTAAGGGCATAATTGGTTAATAATCGTAGTCTAATTATTAAAAACTAAGAAAACATTTTATTCACACGAAAAAGTAGTTTGTGTTTTGTATGGATGGAGGGTCGGCCGGCTGGGATGACGTGTGAACATTAATATTGGACATGTCCCATACAAAAAAAAATTGTGTCTAAATAATATTTCTTCTACTGTTTCTTAGTCGCAATGCGATACAAATTATGCCTGTACGGGTTTGTACACCTGAATGATGTGATTCTGGACGGTTGATTGTCTTGAAAATAAACACTGATTTAAATATATGTTTTATTGATAACCAAGGTATAATTATGATTAGGTACTAGCTAGGAGCTCGTATAAACGTAGACTGGTTAATTATTGTACATTTTGCGTAATCGCGGATACAGCGATTATTATAACAAACATATTTTATGCTGACCGAGAAATGTGCGATGCTAGCATTGTACATATTCCCGGCCAGGAGATGAGGATGCTGTTCAAATTATTATTGTTTTGATACAAGTAAAAATGTTAAAAAATCTAAACTGATGTAAACAAAGAACATTGCATAATTATTTGATAGAGGTAAATCCCCTAAACATAGATGTCGCATTTGTATGGTTAATTGAAATTGTCGCGGCGCGTTGATCTCCGCTGGGGCTGTTCTCGGTCGCTGATGGGATGGAGCTGCGGGATGCGGATGACATCGAAGTGGGTCTGCGTTCGTTCTTCCCGGCGGCGGCAGTGTCGGCGGCGAACGAGGGAGTGAGACTAATTCTCGCAGTACATACGTCACAACAAAAGTATAGGTATGTATTCATAGAGCTTAGTTCCGTCCATATGTTACGGCAGGTGTCAGTCTCAGCTGGGCACTTGTTTGTAATTTGATCCGCTATACACAGGTGTGAGTCAGACTTCAATTGATAAATTGGACCTTGTAGCGTACAAATAAGTGTGTTGGAATCGTAGTCAGTGCACTTATGTATGGTTTCATCCAACATCGGTATATACGATTCCTTTTTGATATTTATAGCCACCTGATCGGCTATGGGCTTTATTTTGATCATATTTTTCCCATCTTGTTGTGGAATTGGTATTAATCGGAAGAGCTCGTAGATGTCTCGAAAGACTAAAGGAATTCTGATTTCAAAGATAAGGTACTGACGGTTCATTCTGGTTCGCACCTTCATTAGTTGATATAATTTCGGTAAATCGTTGTTGATGTTTTCGCATGGAAGAGTCAAATCTTTCGGCATCTGACCGGCGATGATATTCAGCTCATCTTTCAACTGTTGTGGCGTCAAAAGGTGCACGTTGAATTTTCCATAAATTATGTTAGTGATGGTGTCCAATAAAGTGTCTTGTATGCTTTTTAGGTTGGCGAGTATATTATTGGCAATGATTGACGACACGGCTATTTCATTGACCTGTGTTGATAATTGAATTTCGCTTGCCTGCTTGTTTAGGCCTTTCTCGATGCTGATGATATATTGATTGAAAGTTTTATGCTGATTTTGCATCGAGGACTCGATTCTCTTGAGTAGGTTTGCTTCCGCCTCTATAACCGAAGTTTGATTTCGCCATAATAGTGCCAGGTGTTTTTCATTTCTTCTGGTTAGGTCAATGTCCTTTTGGTATTGTTCGGCGAACTGGTCGTCGAGCACGCCGAAAAGGCTGTGAGCAACATTTCCTATGCCGTTGAAGAATCCTCTCCTTTTTCGTGACGAGTCGGAGCGCTGGCCGAGTAGCATGGCATCGTAGTATTTTAATTCCGAGAAGGCGTGACGTAATTGTGTCAGTACAATGTTGCATTGTTGTTTATTTTCTATCGTATGACACATATTTTCTAAATGAGTGATGTATTTAGAAAATAATTCTGATCCTTCCCAATACGGATTGATGTCGTAGTATACCACAAGTTTCCACTCGTCTCGGGCCAGTTTCAGGTTTGTTATTTTGTCAAAATAAATCCCTTGACTTTCTTTGAATTGTGACACGTCATGGGTACTCTGCGCAGGCGTTATGCATAACATAAATAATGTTAGTACCATAGTGATGAAGTTGATGCACTTGTGCCTATTAGTGGTTTTTCTTTGATTTGTTGGTCTTGATGCTCTTAATGGGGTGGCTGATGAGTCTTTTTTTTCTTCTCCAGTGGTCCGCAAATCGTGCTCGGATACTGGCAGTTTCGACAGCTTGATGATGGGTCTTTTTATAACTGAATTTTTTGTCTTTACTGACGCGACTCGGACAAAACCGTCTTTTCCTGGATGAACATCTGATATTCGGCCTAGTGCCCACTTGCCAGCAGGCAGGTTTGCGTCGTGAATGATTACGACGTCGCCGATTTTAATGTTTGGCTTAGGTTGTGTCCATTTGCAGCGCGCTTGTAGTTGACACAGGTACTCAGATTGCCATTTTTTTAATGTGTCTTGAAATATTTTCTGTGTCAAGCGCCAGCGTGTCCGCTCGTCTGTTTCGGTCTCCACAATGTGGAGAGTTGGGCCGCTTGCTAAAAAGTGTGCCGGGGTGATATAATCCAAGTCGTCAGGGTCCTCGGTCAATGCACACAGTGGTCTCCCGTTTAAGCAACCCTCCAGCTGAGCTAACAAAGTCGAGTATTCCTCAAAGGTAAGATGCTGCTCTCCTAGCACCCGGTGAAGATGATGTTTGAGGCTTTTAACGGCTGCTTCCCACAAGCCTCCGGCGCTGGGCCACGAAGGTGCATTGAAGTGCCAAGTGATATTCATGTCGCAGATGGCCTTGTAAAATGATTCATCTAACGATGCGTTGATCTCTTCATATTGTGCCTTGATTGCTTTGCTGGCTTTCGTAAAATTTGTTCCGTTGTCACTAAAAATGTGACGGGGCGCTCCACGTCGAGCTGACATTCTTCGCAGAGCAGCCAGGAATGATTCTGAACTTAGATCCGAGACTAGCTCTAAATGCACGGCCTTTGTAGCCCTGCAAACGAATACAGCTATATAGCCCTTTGTTGTTTTGATGCCACGACCTTTGCTTGCCTTCACGGTCACGTATCCTGTGTAATCTACACCGGTATTATAAAATGGCCTTGATGGATTTGTTCTGGATTCAGGCAAATCACCCATTATTTGGGACTGTTTTGGAGGTTTTGTCTAAGACACGTGATACAGCGACGCAGGCGATTTTTCGTAGCTCCATTACCTCCAACAATCCACAATGATTCTCTCAGCTTCGAATGAGTGAGTTTGGCGCTTCCGTGTAGTACAGCTTTGTGTGCTTGATCGATGAGCAAGTCCGTCAGGCGACCTTTATGAGGAATGATAAAGGGATGTTTCATCTCCCAACTGATGTGTGCATTATGAAGTCGGCCGCGAACACGTAGCATCCCATTTTGATCCAAAAAGGGTCGTAATTTCAAAATGTTGCTTTTCGCATTTATTGATTGATTTGCTCTCAAGGTATTAAACTCATTCGGAAACTCCTTTTCTTGAACGTACTTAATTATTTTATTTTTTGCGGCGTATAACTCATCAGCTGTTAAGTAACTAGAGCTTTGTTGATTGCGCGAAGTTGCTCGCAGTATCCATGCAAGTACACGTGTGCAATGAGTCATATTGCTATTTTTGCATAACAGTTCATTGATAATGTCACCGCCGTCCGTTTGTTTACAAGTGACCGCGTGGCATTGTTTTGATATTTTAATTTCTTGATCCGTAGTGAATGTGAGCCTCGCTTGATTTTGGCTGTATGATGAGAGCCATTTTGGGCCATTCCACCAAAGGGGGTGTATCGATAACTGTTGAGCAGTTATTCCACGACTAGCGCAGTCAGCCGGGTTCTCTTCTGATTTTACGTAGTTCCAACAGCTTGATGGTATTATTTTAGTGATTTTTGCAACTCTATTTGCTACGAATGGCTTCCATTTGCTAGGTGAGCCGTTTAGCCAGCCTAATGTTGCTGTACTGTCTGACCAGCAGACAAGTTTGACGTTGTTTTCCTTTAATGATTGTTTGACCTTCTCCATGAGAGCAGACAGAAGTAGAGCTGAACACAGTTCCAATCTTGGCAAGGTCACGGATTTTTTTGTCGGCACGAGTCTTGACTTTGCTGCTACCAGTACTGGCGGCGATGTTTCCTCGCATGCGTCATCGGTAGAGATAACGCGGCAATAGATCACGCATGCGTACGCTTTTGTTGATGCGTCGCAGAACCCATGAAGTTCAAGGTCTTGATTCTTGTGACTATTTAGCCAGCGAGGGATTTTGATATCCTTGATATTTTGTAGGTCTTGTGAAATTTTGAGCCATTCATCTTTGATCCTTTCGGGTACTTGATCGTTCCACCCGATGTCATTTGATACGACATTTTGAAACAATAACTTTAGTTTCGTAGTAACTGGCGATAGCCATCCGAGCGGGTCGAATACCCTTGCTATGTTTGACAATAGCTCTCTTTTGTTCATCTTGAATGTTTGAGTTGCCGGCGGTTCAATCTTGAGTTGAAAGGTGAAATTATCCTCTTGCGGGTGCCAGCGTAATCTCAGCATTTTTGTTGTTTCTTGATCTTTAAATTCGAAAGTTGGTTGTTAATCTCGAGACTCGCTATGCCTGTTTAATAGTTCGGGTGTGTTTGATGCCCATTTCCGCAGATTGAACCCTCCTGATTTTAGCATGTTGATTAAGTCTGCTTGTAATTTCTTGGCAGATTTGAGATCGTGGCTGCCGTGTAAAAGGTCATCCATGTAAAACTCTCTTCTACGACGCTCGCAGCCTCCGGATAATTTTGGCGCTCGTCCTGGGCTAATTTTCTTAACGTCATCATGGCTAACCAAGGTGCGGCTTTCGTGCCGTACGTTGTGGTCGTTAAGGCGTATTCACGAAGCGGTTGATCTTCAGTGTCTCTTCATATGATTTTTTGATATTTTTGATCTTGAATGTTTATACCTATCATTCTAAACATTTTTTCGATGTCCGCGACGTAAGCAACCTTATACTGCCTCTATTTTATGATAAGTGTTAACAGGTCGTGTTGCAGATTGGGTCCGCGGTACATGGTGTCGTTCAGACTTATCCCATTTGATGTTTTCGAGCTAGCATTAAATACGACTCTGAGTGAAGTCGTTGATGAGTCTGGTCTTCTCACACAGTGATGAGGTAAGAAGCACTCCTGTGTCAAATTTCGTTGCTCGTCGATTTCGTCTGTACATTCGCGCATGTGGCCCAAATCAATATATTCTTGAATAAACTTCTTGTACTCGGTTTCGATATTTTGATCTTTTCGAAACTTGATCTCAAGTTGTTTAAACTGGGCTATGGCAATATTTCTTGAGAATCCTAGAGCGATTTCATCTTCTGGCTTCAATGGTAGGCGAACTACGTATCTTCCATCTTCTTGACGAAATGTAGTTTCCCGATAGAAGTCTAAACAATGTTGATCTTCTGATGACAAGTTTGATGTTTCACTGATATCTTCTATGGCCCAAAAACGCGAGATGTCATCCATGTCATTGACGACGATACAACATTGATAAGATGGTACGTTTCCGCTAAGAATGTATCCAAACTTCGTGTTCTGGACTATAGGAAGGTTATCGTTAGTAACGATGATGCCATTTTGTATATATTTGGCGGTGACATCGGACCCTAGTATAATGTCGATTGGGCGGCTCACGTTATAATCAGGATCTGCCAGCGTCAATCCCTCTAAATAAGTCAAATCTGGTTTGACGAATGATTGGTTTGGTAGAGGAAGAATGAGTTTAATCATGATGAATAACTCAGCGGCAAATTCAAAATCGGACTGCGTTGATGATATTGTGGCGTTGATGACGCCCGTGCAGGTGTTTCCATTAATGCCGAGTCCATACATAGTGTCCTTGCAATCTTCCCGGGGTAGTTTTAAGAGTTGAGCCGCATCCTCCGTAATCAAGGACATCTGAGCCCCAGGATCTATAAACGCCCTCATGTTATGATAAACTCCATCATTTGCCCTTACTTTGATTAAGGCGGTTGGTAATAAAACTTGAATATTTTTATTACGTTCTTTCGTAATAGTTGCGACGGTTTTCCGTTTATTAATTGGGTCGGAAGTATCTTATTTCTTATTGTATGCATCATGGACAAGAGTGTTGTGCCTTTCTTGACACGTGCGGCAGCGACTCGTTGAAAAACATTCCTTATCGTAATGATTGTAAAGGCAGTTTTTGCATAAGTTCAACTTCGCAATGATGCTTCGTTTGCTATCTGGTTTTGCACTTTGAAATGTTTCGCAATGAAATATGCCATGATTCTTATTACAAACTGGGCAATGTTTTTTTCTGATAATAACTTGATTTAAAATCGCTTGAGTTATTTTGAGATAATGATGTATCTTTTATGGCGCCAAATGCTTTGTAGTACGGCTTTCTTGCTGCTTCTGATTGTTGGGATGGTTTTGATGTGTCCAACTTGCGGCGGCTTGCCTCAAACGATGTAAATTTCATCTCCAGGAAATCCAAAAACTCCTTCAGTGTAGGCAAGTCACGTGGGTTCTTTAATGATTCTACGTACTCCGTGTGACTTTCTGCGTCCAATTTTTGTGCTAAGATATGAACGATAATTGGATCCCATGTCTTGATGTCCACGCCAAGGTTTCTGATGGCGTTCAAGCTTTCGTTGGTGGTGTCGTGTAGGTGCTTGATTTGTTGATGTGACTGTTGCTGCATTGTTGACAACGAAAGTAGGTTATTGAGATGAGCCGTGAAAATGATTTTTTTGTTGTTGTACCTGTGGTTTAAAATTTCCCAACAGGTTTCATAGTTTTCAGAGCTGATGTTGAGATGCTGAATTAGTTTCTCGGCTTCACCTCTGACCTTGTTCTTTAAAAATTGCATCTTCTGTGCATTGGACATAGAGCGGTTATGATGAATGGCTTCATTAAATAGATCCTTGAATGAAGTCCATTGTTGGTAGTTCCCGCTAAACGGTGGTATGTCCATTACTGGGGTCGATTTCTCTCGATGAGCCATGGACCATATTTTAGAGCTGATTGATTTTTTGATGTCTTGGAATTTCTTCTCGTATTTGCAGAACGCTTGATTGTAGGTTTCGTCGTCTTCGAGAAGTTCACTATCGATGTCCCAGTGTAGAGTGTCGATGGTTGTCCAACGTGATTGAACTGATTTAAGTAAATCTTCCAACTCCCATTTTTCGTTGATAGTAGAGAGGTCGATGTAATGGACAGTGCGTGCGAAGACCTTGAAATTGCTTTGTTGTTTTCGCATCTTCTCTGATAACTTGGCAGTATCGACGCTTGATCTGTCGGTGGTATTGAAAATCGGTGGAATTGCGAATCCTGGATTGATTGGAACACGGATGGTCGCTTTATTTTGATTTTGTATTCCGACCTTGAGAGTGTCATCGTCGTCTTGCTGAATGGTACGGCTTCGCTCACTAATATCCATTTTTTGTGGCTCCGAACGTCCAGGTTTCTCTTCTGGTTTCTTTACTCCTTCATCGGCCCAGTTGAAATTTTCTGACGGCTGGAGGGTGAGACGTTCGACGGGCATCGGTGATAATGAAGTCCTTGGTGATGGAGGAGTCTGTTTAGCTGCCTCTAAATGACTTAGTAATGCTGACCGAGCTGATTCATAAAAGGCTTTGGTTTTGTTACAAGTTTGCTCGGCAAATTGAGTGTAATCTTCGTTCTGGAACGACACCAACCTGTCATGATTGTTTTGAAACTCCTGCCAAAATCCGTCGAGGCTGGTCAACTTGTTGCTGATGGTAGACACAGTTCGTCGGCTTGGACCATATTTTTTTATAATTCTCAAATAGCCTATTCATACTGGCCATGATCTGGTTTTGTTAGTTGCGAATCGTTTCTATTTCGGAACTCATCTTGATTGATTGATAAGTTGATAAAGTACTGATAAATAGTTATTGATCGAAACCAGTATTTGTTAACACTGTGGCCACTGATATTGATACTTGATAATGATGATTACTTTCCTTGGTTTACTGATATAGATTGATTAAAGTGATAATTGCAGCTGCTGATGATGATGATTATCCAAGTCGGAGCTTCTTCTCACTGGACTTGAGTTGAGTGTGGATGATTCTTGATATATCCGATGATGAACTGTTGATGTTCTTCTGTGACGAATTACTGTGCCTATTCAATCAGCACGGTGAGACCCGCTTGTGGGAGGCCGGTTGGACCGAAGCACTATAACACTGTCACTGACGAGTTCGAAGGACCAAAAGGATGTACGGGTTTGTACACCTGAATGATGTGATTCTGGACGGTTGATTGTCTTTTTTTTTCAGGTAGGTGAATAAAATCAAGTAACATCTTGTGCACAATATTTAATCTTATAAATTACAAATAAATAGTTTTTGGACTTGAAATATAAATTAAATTAATGCAATAGTAAGGCATTTCACCTACCAGTATTATCCTTGCTTATTTCTAAAGTTACTTTTATAAACTAGAAAATCACTTTCACAAAATGTCACAAGTTGATTCCATCAAGAACTCTTTGACAGAATTGTCCAATTCATTCCAAGAGCAAATGGCGGCGTTCCAAAAAAGCCTAGATAAGGCAGACCCTGCCAGCCCCACAGTTGATTCAGTGTCAGCAAGCTTCAGCATTTTTAAGGAGTTTGTGATGAAAACTCTCCGGACCCTTCAGAATCAGGTCCAGCTATTAACCCGCCAAGTAGACCAGATTGAGACGCGCTCGCGTCGAAAGATGCTGCTGCTGCATGGTGTAGCCGAGGTGGAGTCCGAAGACACAGCTGATCTTGTTGCCACTTCACTGCGGGCTGTCCGGGATGGCCTCGGCACTGCTGACATTGAGCGCTGCCATCGTCTGGGTGGGCGCAGCGGTCAGAGCAAGAAACCCCGCGCCATCCTCATCAAGTTCAAGGAGGTTGCCATCCGTGACAATGTCTGGTCCAGTAAAGTGAAATTGAAGGGCACGGGAGTGACGCTGGGCGAATTCTTGACCAAGCCGCGACACATGGCCTTCATGGCGGCCCGCGAGCGCTTCGGTGTTCGAAATTGCTGGACGGCAAATGGCGAAGTGCATGTACTGGGCAAAGACGGCGTGCGTCGCCGTGCTAACAGCGCCGCTGAAGTGCAGGCCCTGCCTGGTGCGCCTGTGGCGACGGACTCTTCAACTCCTCTGGCCCCCGGTGCTGCGGGTGCCCAGACCGAGCAGACTGGAAGAATGGAGCGGCCGAGACGTGGAGCCGCGAAGTCCCGTTCGTAGCGTGTTCGGAGTTTGCCCAAATACTATTTTTATTCAGTGTTACTTGTGATCTCTTCTCGTTGTCCGTGTTATATCTTTGCTTTATTCCTATTTGGCCGTGTAATACCATGTTAAATCCACCCTCTACTTTTTTTATATTTATCATTGTTTACTTTTAACTTCGCTTATTGCTTACTATCTGACATCTGTGTCACTGTCATGTTTTACATTTGGTGTTGCCATGTCAAAATTAGTGCGTTTTGTTTCTCCTTCTAAACTGTCATTGTTTACTTTTGTAACTTGTTAAATTGTCCCTTAAAAAACTGGCGGGTAGCGTTTGTGCCCAAGTTTAGGCACCGTTTACTTACTTTATTCATATATATACAGTTATATATTTTTTTTTTTTTGTGTTGTTTTTATATCTTTGTATATATTATTTATGGTCAGCATTAGTGGTTCTGATAGTGACGATAATTTTCTATCCTTTTCGTCA
This sequence comes from Pammene aurita, assembly GCA_947086415.1. NCBI lineage: Eukaryota > Metazoa > Arthropoda > Insecta > Lepidoptera > Tortricidae > Pammene > Pammene aurita. Next base: position 33,079,390 of record OX352290.1, on the reverse strand, counting down.
GATTCAGAAGATAGTTTTAGGAGTTTGCCGCTTTCGCTTCACGATTTTCTTGCAGCCGAATTTAATGATGTAAGTAAAAACTTTAATATTGTTCACATTAATGCACAGAGCATTCCGTCACATTATACCGATTTAATTGCAACTTTTGACCTTAAAAATATTCACGCGATTCTTGTGTCGGAATCTTGGCTTAAACCATGCTTGCCTTCTACGTCATATTCTTTGCCCGGTTTCAACTTAATTCGTAATGATCGCTCTGAGAGAGTTGGTGGTGGAGTTGCAATCTATCTTCGTTCAAACATTCCATATTCTATTATTAGTATATCCGCACACTCTCCTTCTGATATACCAGAATATCTCTTTTTAGACATATCTATCTCCCATACTAAATTTCTTCTTGGAGTCTTCTACTCCCCGTCGCTCAATGTAAATTATTTTTCATCGTTCGAAAGCCTTCTTGAGAACCTCTTACCTTCTTTCGACCACCATGTCATTATGGGAGATTTTAACACCTGCCTTCTTAAAGGTGACCATCGCTCCCGAGCTCTAAAGTCAGTGGTACATGCTTGTAAAATGAATATTCTCCCCTCTGGCCCTACTCATCATTTTCCAAACTGTACACCTTCGCTCCTAGATCTTAGTTTAACCTCTTCTGTCACTCATATTGCTAAGTTTGGCCAGTACGCAGCTGATGCTTTTTCGTATCACGACCTAATTTACTTATCATATAAAGTTAGACCTCCAAAGCCTAAACCTAAAATTCTCCTTCAGCGTAGTTTTGGTGGAATGGACATAGACAAACTTCGTGATAGCGCATCTAACATTGACTGGGATGTTATATCTAGAGCAGTGACTGTCGACGAACAAGTTTCCCTCTTTAATTCTCTTCTGACTCAGCTCTACGATGTACACGCCCCCGTCCGTGCTATCAAAGTAAAACATCTTCCTGCCCCTTGGCTTACGAATGAAATTAAGACCTTAAGCGATAAAAAGAATTCCGCCAAGGCGAAATACAAATCAAACCCCTCAGAGAAGAACAAATCTCGGTATCATGCGCTACGAAATCGTTGTAATACTATCTGCCGTGATTCGCAAAGACAGTATATCCATCAGTCTGTTGAGAACGGTGACCCAGGGAAAGTATGGAAATTCCTCAAATCACTCGGAGTGGGTAAGCCTAAGCATGATCATCACTGTAACAAGGACACTGACTTCGATTCGCTAAACCAGCATTTTTCCACTTCCGCTGCTTTTAGTGGCCCTGTTAAAGATAACACTCTCCATTATCTCTCCACTGTTTCAGCCCCTAGCACCTCTCCTTTTTCTTTTAGATCTTTCTCTGAGAGCGACATTAAGCGGAGCGTTCTATCCATTACTTCTAATGCCGTTGGTGTAGATTGCGTTAGCCGGAAAATGATTGTACCCATCCTCGACCTACTTGCCACCGTAATTTCCATCATCCTTAACAATTCTATTTCCTCTGGTTCCTTTCCTACTCTTTGGAAGGACGCGAACGTAATCCCAATCCCCAAAAAGTTAAAACCTTCCTCTTTTTCCGAGTATCGTCCGATTTCAATCCTCCCCTTTTTATCCAAAGTGCTTGAACGCCTTGTCCACCAACAACTCACTTCTTACTTAAACAAATCCAACCTCTTGAATCCATTTCAGTCCGGCTTCCGTACGGGTCACAGCACAACTACCGCTCTTGTAAAAATCACCGACGACATACGGGAGGGAATAAATGATCGAAAGCTGACGGTATTGACGCTGCTTGACTTCAGCAATGCGTTTAATACCGTCGACTTCGACATTTTAATTGGTATATTGCGCTCCCTTAATGTTTCTCCCACAGCAATTAGCTGGTTTCATAGTTACCTGTTTGGTCGTCGGCAACGTATTAAGGTGGATGATTTATATTCTTCTTGGTCCAACACGCTGGCTGGCGTTCCGCAAGGTGGCGTGTTGTCCCCTTTGCTATTCTCCATTTTCATTCATTCCATCACTCAAAATCTTTCTTCACGTTATCACCTGTATGCCGACGACCTTCAGATCTACTCGCAAGGTGAAGCTGGTGATCTCCCGAATGTCATTGCTACTGTAAACAGAGATCTGGTGAGCATCCTAAATTGGAGCCATAATTTTGGTCTCAAGGTCAATCCTGATAAGACTCAAGCCATTGTCTTTGGTAGTCCCAGACAAATATGCGGAATTGACTTTGATAACCTAGCTCCGATTGACTTTGATGGTGTCCTTATACCGTATTCACAACAAGTAAAAAACCTCGGTGTCATGATGGATAGAACCTTATCGTGGGTGCCCCAGGTAAACGAAGTAAGTAGGAAGATGTTTGCAGCAGTAAATTCCCTTAGGAGACTACGTAATTTCCTTCCTATTGCAACCAAAATTGCGCTAGCTCAAACTTTGCTTCTTCCCATCCTGGATTACGCTGATGTATCCTATATCAATCTCACCCAAGAGCAACTTAGTAAGTTTGAGCGCATCCAGAATGTCGCTTTTCGGTTCATTTTTGGGTTACGCAAATATGACCATGTTTCTCACTTCAGGGCTAAGCTCAAGTGGCTCCCTATTCGTCTTCGTCGTAACTCCCATGTTCTGTCCCTTCTGTACAGTATTCTATTCAACCCCGCAACTCCCCATTACCTCAAAGAGCGTTTCAGTTACCTTCGTTCGGCTAGATCCGCCCAAAACCTGCTTCTAAATGTCCCATCCTCTTCGTCAAAAGTATATAATAGTTCCTTTACCTTTCAGGCCATACACCTGTGGAACTCGTTACCTCTAGAAATAAGGCGTGCAAAATCCCTAACTATTTTCAAGAAACACCTTAAAGAGTATTATCTATCTCTCCCTTAACACAAATGTTTGCTGACTGTATTTTTATTATTTTATTTTTATTTACTCTGTGTATGTAGTATATGTATGTTTATTGATTATTTTATTTGTGTATGTTTATGTATAATTAAGCTATTGTATTATATGTTATTTGTTATTGTTTACTGGATTTTCACTGTTTCTTTTGCCTTGCACCTACTCATACAATTATTTTCGACTAGATTTCCGCTACCCTAAGGTTGTCTGGAAGAGATCGCTCTCTAGCGATAAGACCGCCTGTTGACTGCCTCTACTTTTAATCTGTGTACTGTACTGTTATATGTTATTGAGGTGTGCAATAAAGAATATTTGTATTGTATTGTATTGTATTGTCTTGATAATAAACACTGATTTAAATATATGTTTTATTGATAACCAAGGTATAATTATGATTAGGTACTAGCTAGGAGCTCGTATAAACGTAGACTGGTTAATTATTGTACATTTGGCGTAATCGCGGATACAGCGATTATTATAACAAACATATTTTATGCTGACCGAGAAATGTGCGATGCTAGCATTGTACAATGCCCTTAAACGGATTATCACTATTTTTGTTACAACTTGTATATACAAGTACATAATTAAACATAATTGTTTAGTGAAAGAAATACGTTGTCTAATGAACTTAGATATATAAGATATGTCTAAATATATTTTTTAAGAAAATAAATCAGACTTCATAGGGGGAAGCCGGTGAAGGATTATTGTAGATGGTGCACTCTTAGACTCCATACAATGAAATAACTTGCTTTACAAACACAGCGAAGAGGACAAATCGTCAAACGTGAACTATGCGGCGTTGAAGAGTTCCGTTCTGATCATCATCATCAATTCCACTTCATTCATTGTGTGTATGTCACTCTTTTGAATGAAAATGCTTGATTTGGTGATAAAAATAAAAATATCACTTTATGTATGCCTTTACGATTTGAGGAGTTCCCTCGATTCCTCATGGAATTCATCATCAGAACTTGAGCTTGACAAAAATTTGTCCTGACGATCAAACTTGCTTAACAAACACAGCGAAGAGGACAAATCGCCAAACGTGAACTATGCGTCGTTGAAGAGTTCCGTTCTGATCATCATCAGCAGTTCCACTCCATCAAATGTCACTCTTTTGAATAAAAATGCTTGATTTGTTGATAAAAATACAAAAATCACTTTATGTATGCCTTTACGATTTGAGGAGTTCCCACGATTCCTCATGGATCCCATGATAAGAACTGCGTTCTGGACCAATCTGTATACATATACTTACAATCAAAAATAAATTTTCAAAATTGGTTCAGACATGACGGAGTTATGGAGTAAAAAAAAAAAATAAAAAAAAACAAAAAAAAAAAAAAACGTACACGCCGATTGCGATTGAGAACCTCTTCTTTTGAAATCTTGAAGTCGGTTAAAAATACGATGGAACAACTCAGTATATTTACAAATATTAACTTCGCCACAAGTTTTTCCCGAAAGCAGCTACCAAATACCTTTACATCCTTTATACCTGTACGTTTCGGAATGGAAAACAAGCTAGGAAAATCACGTAGTATTCGCTTAGAAATCTAAGAATACTCGATGACATTCAAAACGGGTCACTTTGTAAGTAAAGAAATTTCCTTACATGGTGACCCGTTTTCATTGTCTTTGGGTGGATTTGCTTGAAGTAACCTACGAATAGGTTGTTTAATTACAAAGTAGTTATTTTCTTGTCCTAATGCCTACTTTACTGATGAATATACAATATACATATATAATACCTATAAACATTCTCTAAAATGATACAATAATTTTGTAAGTTATTATAACGAAGAAATATTCAGTTACGTATTTTTTTTACTTAATTCAAAATGTTTAATTAGTGAAGAGTCTCCAAGAGGGCAAGAAATCATCCTAATGAAATAAGTCCTTCACCCTTTTGTAATCACAATAATTAACAAAAAATCTTATTAACGTAAGACTACTTCCACCTTGGGTGTCACTAAAAACATTTCATTAACGATATTGAAAAGGCTTCCGCGAGAATTAAAATGAAATGTTTTAATTGAAATTTATATAAATATTAAGCATTCTATCTTACGAAGGCAAAAACTTTTTGTTAAGTTCCCCTGGTACTGCGTTATAGTTTCATATTTGTGACGTTTTCAAGTCCTACATTGCCGGGTAGTCAATACATATAGGCCCGTGCAAATAGATATTAAATTTACAATGCATGATGTAGTTGAGATCTTTTTGTATGTTTTTAGGGACGGTTAGGGTAGTATTTGATGATACATATTTGCTACAACAAGTGTCTTGAGCTAGCCGAAAAATTCGTGAAAAACTGTCAACTTTGTGATATTTCCTGTATAAACTCAAAAACTGTTCATTTATTGATAAAGGTTGCTATAAAATGCATGAATTAATGAATAAATAATTTATGGCACACCTCAAAAAAAAAACAGCACAGTAGAAAAAAAAATACATGATAAAAAGAAGCATTGAGAGGTATTGAAGTTTTAAAGACTATTTAATTGTCCATCATTTAAGTCCACATTCAAATCTCTATCTTATATAGCTTCTGAGAAAGGGATCATTTTATTCATTGATAATAGTTATTTGGTATACAAGGGTGCAAAGTTGTATTTTAACCGCGAGTGTGGAATTGAAACACGAGCTAGCGAATGGATTCTAGGGTTGAACTACGAGGTAGCGAATGGATTCTATGGTTGAACCGCGAGCGAAGCGAGTGGTACGAAAATAGAATCCTGAGCGAAGCGAGTAGTTCAAAAATTGAATCCTGACGTAGCAAGTGTTGCAACACACGAGACGTAAAAATGACTTTGCAGCCGTGTGTAACACAAATCTTTTCACCTCACTAAAGCGAGGAAAATATAGTCTGGCCAGCCAACGAACGCAGTAGCAATGTACATCAAACAAATATATAGCAACACTAAGCGAATCGAACAGCAGCATTGCTCCATAGAAAAGCAGCAATGTACATCAAACGAGACTTAGCATTTTTTGGACGCCTGTCGCACGCTTTTGTACGTCATTTCGAAAATTGTAATTCTGCATTGAATAATAAAATAATTGATAATTCTGATATATTTATGACTTTGCAATGAAAAAGAAGGTGCGAAGAAATTAAAATAACAACATAAACATGACAGAAGATTATGCGGTCAAAATACAATAGTTGACATCCAGTGGGGAATGAAACATTGATACTTACAATGATTGCTAAAATCATAAGGCCAGTCGAGGGAAACGAGTAACTACCTATATCTACCAGAAAATACAACTTTTCAGTTTAGAATGGACCAGGATTAGCTTCATTATCTGTATGAATAAGAGAGTCACGTTAATTTACATATATTATATCACTCAGTATACTCCTACTTATTTATTATGATTTCCTTTTATCATTTCGTTTGACGACTTCTGGTTCTTATCTTCTGAGACTTTAAGTTGCCCGGGGTGATACTTTGGTAAGTAATTAAGTAGGGGAATAAGAAAAATAGGAAAAATACAGTTTCATTATTAAATAAAATTTAATCTTAAAAAGGAAAAATTATAAATCTTGCTAGACTACTCTAACTTCATTAGCTCATTAGCTAATGACCCTTAATCAGTTTGTTTGTTTCACCAAAGGCAATCTGCAGTGCCTACTACCTCAAGGAATAAGATAAGATAAGAAACTGGAGACAAAGTATGCCTTCGGCGAGTTTAAAACGACACAAACAAGTAAAGTCAAGTACGCTAAGTCCTGTACCTGCTCTGGTATTATTATTATTAATTGTAAAAAATTAGCATAAAATGTCATAAATTGTACCTTTTTAGAAAGCTTATGAACTGAGGAAATAAATTCTGTAATTTGTACGCGAAGTGTTATTACTTTTTTTTTAGTTATGCCTTAAAATGTAACAAGATTTGAAAAAAAAAATACAAAAACTTCTGACTTCAGATGCTTTTATTTGCAAAATTTTGATATGTTTTGTACTATTTTTATTATTTTACGTAATCAGTGATTCATTGGCTATTCGGAAAATCTTTTTTTTTATTTGAAAAATACGTAGTTAAAAAAAAAACTAGTTTTAGGTCAAAAAGCGGGTATTTATTAAAAAAATCTAAAATCTTGAATAACTTGAAAACCAATGAGTTTTGACCCCTGCTTGACTGGACTTAAATCACTCCAAATAAGCTGTAGAATAACCCCCTTGAAGGAATACGACGAATTACCAGTCACCCTGTATAGGTATTTTCCTTGTATAAAATAGGTCTGCATGATTTTATTTTTAGGTTATAAATTATTTACAAAATGGCGTTGGTCTATATAGACGGAGAGCTAGCCACGTCAGATATGACACAATAATGAGAGCAACCAAACCCCTCTAGTCAGTTTGGTATACTATGCTTATTTCTAGATCTGGACATCTGGCAGCTTTAAAGTGGTGGAGGTCAAAGAATCCAAACCATTTCAAGAAAACAAATCCTAGAGATCTGGGTTTGATGCAATATTATGAGAAACTATACAAATACTATACAATATTAAGAGAAATTATACAGAAGTTTATGTTGGGGGAAAGTAGTGCCAAACGATGGATAATATAGTTCATAGTTTGTCGCCTACTGTTTTTTTTCTGTAATAATACACAATATTTTTTTGTCTAACTTTTTTTATCGATTTTTCACCAGTTTTGAGTCGATATTCCAACATATTCACTAGAGATAGAATTATAAGGCAAACGACCATCGGTTTTTGAATCTTTTATCTCCATTCTGTAGAGCCGGATCTTGAAATAAATGAGCCGTTATTTTTTTATGATATTTTTAAAATATGGTCTAAAAAAACACTTTTATCGATATTCGAATGGTGTAAAGAATCTTACATATACGTAATCTACATATTAGGGTTCCTCTTTGATGTCTCTAAAAACTGTAGAGAGATTTTAAATTTTAACTAATTAACACAAAATGTATGACCATAAAACCACTTTTTTAGCCTAAACCGGTTCGACTTTGATGTCAAATATCTCGAAGACAATGAATATTAGGATACTATATTGTTTAAAGCCGTTACTGCAGATAATATGATAAGCTCTATAAATCATTAGAAAACTAAGGGAATCAGATCTAAGGTCGTTGGCGCCAGGGAGCCCCTTAAAATATAGACCCTGTCCTTTATAACTGAGATAACTTCGGCAGTTTTTACCTAGTTTGGTATTACTATTTCCCAATTAAAACATTTTGCTAGTCTGTCACTGTGACCTCCACCCATTAAAAGCTGCCAGATGCCAGGATCTAGCAATAAGAATAGTATAGCAATCTAACCAGACGGGTTTTGTTGCTCTCATTATTGTGTCATAACTGACGTGGCTAGCTCTTAGTCCAATAGCAGCTCAGTGACCCTTAAAAAGAGCTTATTAATGCCTACAGCATTACACGTGAATAATTATGCTATTAAACAACATTAAGCATTATATACTACTTAAAATTGCTATTGTAGACCCTAAGGCACTAAAACAACAAAAATCTGTATAAATTACGTCATCAATTTTTGATGATTTTTACCCCCCCAACCCCCTAAAATCATCCAACCCTCCCCCTGCCAAATAAAATGACGTCATTTAAAAAAAATGCGTTTTTAGCTTAAATGTAAAATAAAAAACTATTTAGTAGATAATATTTTATAGCATTTAAAGTTTATAGAAACACGAATTTAATTCCTTTTTTTACACATTGAAGCACTTTTCAAAGATGCGAGAGATGATGTGATCTTCGGAATGACCGCCCCTCCTCCTACGTCATGCTACCATCATCCGATATCCAGACCCCCCCTCCCCCCCCATTTGAAATGACGTAATTTATGAACAGTGAATTACTTGGCTTTATAATGGTTTATATTATTGCTATTATACAGCATTAGGAATGTATTCCCTACTTATAAATGCTATTGTAAACCCTAAGGCATTAAAAATAGCTGAAAGCTGTATAGCGAATTTGCGTGGCATTATAATGGCTAATATTCATGCTCTTAAACAGTTAATCATTTATTTATGCTATTGTAGAACCTAAGGCACTAAACCACACCGAAGCATTAGTGTAGCAAACCAAAACGCAACTGTACAGCATTCAGCTGTACGGTTGCATTTTGGTTCGCTGCACTAAAACTAAAGGCTTTAAAAAAGCATTTATATATGCCATTATACAATCGTTATACAGCTTAAAGCATTATATAATGCTATTGTAGAACCTAAAGCACTTAAGTGCTTTTAAACAGCTGAAAGCTGTACAGTACGCAACTGTACAGCTGAATGCTGTACAGTTGCATTTTGGTTCGCTGCACTAAACCTAATGGCTAAACAAAAGCATTTACATATGCCATTATACAACCGTCATACAGCGTAAAGCATCATATAATGCTATTAAAGAACCTAAAGCACTAAAACAGCTGAAAGCTGTATACCGGATATACGTGGCATTATAATGGCTAATATTCATGCTCATAAACAGCATTAAGCATTTATTTATGCTATTGTAGAACCTAAGGCACTAAACCACACCGAAGCATTAGTGTAGCAAACCAAAACACAACTGTACAGCATTCAGCTGTACAGTTGCATTTTGGTTTGCTGCACTAAACCTAAAGGCTTTACAAAAGCATTTAGATATGCCATTATACAACCGTTATACAGCTCAAAGCATCATATAATGCGACAACTTGCTCGGTGAACGTATAGAAGAGTTTATACGGGCCTTAAGTTCGATATAAGTTAACTATTCATATGTTATAATGCTTCCTGTGTTACTTGGGTAGGTACGTTATCTCGAAGAGATCGCTCATTCACGATAAGACTGCCTGTTCTTTACTTCTACTCGTAATCATATTTTAAATATTGTATACTGTATTTATCGATATACATAATGTATATCGGAAGTCGATAAACGAGAAGTCCCTATGACAGCTCAAAAGTGCTACCAGAATTCCGGCCTCTGATTATATTATTGAATTGTATTTATATCATTGTGTATTATATGTGTATTTATTATACCTTAGGTTAAGGAAAAAGATAATTTGTTTACATATTTATTTCCGTAAGCACACTAAGTACTTAGTGCTCGTTTGTCTAACTATGTTATAGTTTTCTCTCAATTGCTCAAAGGTTAACGGGAGATAAGTTCGCCTTTGTACTTTGTATTTATTTCTTTTATTATGTTTGTACTGTTACTTACTACATAAAGCAATACGAAAGAGAAGAATATTATTATAACATGCTTGTTTTTCCTTGATTAATTAAAACGTAACTAAAGTTGTGGTGTCCAAAAAGCGCCTGCCTGGTAGGTATTAAGATCAAAGTAGATATTTAATATTTTTTCACTTTTCATGCTCAAAAAGTGTGTCATATTATTTAATTATTGAAATTATATTTGCAATTTACAGCTAGTACCATAGTGTCACAAACTCATGCTTCATCATTATGCTTAGCAAGGCAGACTAAAGTAGTAGGTACATTTAGACTCTAGGGAAAATATGTACACATATTTATGATTTACAAAACATTTTAAATTGACCAATCAGAACACTTCACCATATTCAATCCACCAATCACACATATCGAAGTTAATCGGAACGCTGATTCTTTTTTGGTGCGTAACTATACTGTTTAAATCATAGATTATATAATTCTCAGATGGAGTGCAGCTAACAAAATTTTGTGATTCCATAAAGAGCCAGTGTCCTCGTCGTTACGCACTACACACACATACGCACAGCAATAATGAGCCGCTCCCCCGCCATTCGTGTCCAAACGTCTATGCAGTCAAGAGCAGTTAAAAAATAATAAAAACATGCCGTCGTGTGTTGTCAAATGCTGCAGAAATGCCACCGGTCGAAAGAAAAAAACGGATGGGATAACTTTTCACCGTTAAGTAAACAATTCATTGCGTAATCAAATCACATTAAAAATCAGTAATTTCGTAAACTATTAACTTCATGGTAGCGGTGTTGCCAGGTGGTTGAATAGGGAAACTTCCCGAACGTAAGGGGGTCTATAATCGCCGCGATATGTTGTCAATACGACATTGACGTCCACACTACTAACTATACGTTTTATTTCACGCACGTTTTCAACGAATATTAAAACGTTACCTAATAGTTACTAACTTTTATGCTTTTGTGAGCAAATTATTCTTTATTATTTTTTGAATAAAATTTATAATTAAACATAATTATATATTTCTTAAAATTATTCCAAAAACTTCTTAAAACAAAAAGCCCATATCTAATCGTAGATTGAACGCGCGAAGTTATGTCACCACTACTGATCTGTCAAACTTTCGTCTCATTCTAACTATCTATATCTCCCTCTCACTCTGAGCGGCTTCAGTAATCGATTCGTTTCTCAAAATATGAGGTGTTTTTTAGTTCCTACTTCACAGTCATTGAAAAAAGATTAAAATCTGTTGGAAGCGCTTTAAAGCGCTAATTATACCGTCGTCTATGGCATTTATTCGCGGTGTTTATATTATTTTGTATCTGTGTCAAAGAAGTAAAAAAAATAAAAAGACCATTAAGTTAAACCATATTTTCACCTTATTTAGATTAGTAATTGTGCGTAAACATTGCGTAAATAGTATTTTAATTTCCTTGCAAACGAAGGGGAAAATAGTAAGTATAACTCTGGTCTAAAAACCATATTACCACTCGAACAATTCACTCACTTCGTTCGGGAAAATAACCACCTCGTGGTACTATGGCCTACTTTAGACCATTGTCAAAAAATCTACTATTGTGATGACTTACGTACCCCGTATAAAAAAAATAAGAAAATCTTATGACATACATACATATGTATGTAGGTACTCTACAGTAACCAGACTTTATATTTTAAAGTCGTTTTCCAATCACGAAATTATGCAAGTGCTCTCATGACTCTTGACCGTTTTTTCATCCCAACCGTTTCGCTTCGCGTCGCCGTAACTCACGATGGAAAAACACCTCATCTACAAATGGGTCCGGAATAAGTTCCAATTCTTCAATTCCAATTTCAAACCGAATGCGTTCCAATATTTATTGGAGATTCAGATTAATCTTTAATTCCAACTCCCTGTTCTCGTTTAAAAACGCGCTTATGACTGTTCCTAAACAATACAATATAAACTCTACGTCCCTCATTATAAAGCCGGCTTTTGTAATGTAGGGCGTGGATGGCAGTAGTAAAAGTGGGAAATATTTATGAGCTTTCGAAGGAAATTCTTTCTGAATGTTTGCATTTATGAAAATATGCTCGAATGAATTGGGGGCCGATCGGCTACAGGCTGATTCGTTTAGTTTGTAATTGACAGAGATTTATTACGACTTTGCCAAATGATATTTTTTCTAGAAACTGTAAGTAAGTTTTCATTTTTCATCAATAGCCAGGATATTTTTTTATTAAATCAGGCCATTATTTTATAGGTTTCTAATAAAATATGGCTCTTAAATACCTATCCTTTTATCATGTGTAGGTAATTAATACAAAATACAAAAAAAATGTACAAACTTTAGTACCAGTGAGTCCTATGTTGAAATCTGATTGACTCTATAAAATGTTATACCCCTAGTAGCAATGTCGCAGACAGTTTCATACCAAACAACTTTTTAATAATTTTCTATTCTGCCATTTCTCATCCATCGATTGTTTTGTCAGTATGTATCTTAAATCCTCCTCGGTTAACTTTCTTTCCATATTATTTTTCTTAATTTAACTGTTAACAACAATCGTACGCGCTGTAGCTGCGTTCCAATCGCGGGTGTGATTCGATCCGGATCAGCTCCGGCTAATAATGTCCCTCCACCCTCCCCATTGCACTACACGGCGCTGGCTCCATGGAGCTTTCTATTGCCGTCATATGCTGTTATTATAACAATGAACCAGATTGATTCCTACCGCTGGAAGTATAATCAATAAGTATTTGGCTGATTAGAGTGGTTTCGAGTGTGTGGATTTTACTTGTATAAGTATTAGTACAACATCTAGTATGTAGTAAGGTATATTATATTATTATGTATGTAGTTTAAGCTTATTTTAAGTACTTGTATGGTACATGAAAGCACCTATATATTTATTAGTTTTTGTGCTAGTAGCTTTTTGTGCCTCGGAACTTTATATTCGTATCTTTTGTGCATAGTTTGTCTTTCACCATTTACATTTAATCCTTTCTTATTTTCTCATGGGTTGGCTGGAAGAAATCCCTAAGAGGGATAAGCTCGCCTATGTGCATATCTTTTATATATATTACTGTTGTTTTTATGTTACACCTGCTGGTTTATGTGCAATAAAGTGATACATACATACATACATATATACATCTAATGTTCCTAGCAAACGTTAAATAATATCTAAAATTAAGTCTACTTACCTTCAGTAGGTAACAAAAAGTTCAAATCAACAAGTTTACAGCATCGCACGTGGCTGTTAAAGACAAATGTGTGCTTCAGTAACCAGCTAAAACTTTGTCGTCCGCAACCTGTCTATATAGGGTAAATCTCCAGTAACTGGCCACCTTTCAATAACTGGCCCCCTCATACTAAAAATGAACTCTATTCACTTACATACTGAATTTATTCTGGTATAACTTGGCCAGTTATTGAAGGGTGGCCAGTAATTAAAACCTTATACTACTTAAAATGACCACGGTTTTGGTGCAGTTTTGAGCGGTGATTACGCTTCCTTACTTATTATCCTTCCAACTCTTCCAAAGGATTGACGCGTTTGCCATTCACGTATTGGTTTGTACAGCCACCAAAAGAAGTGTCTTTACCTAGTTTTGGACATTGCATCTAATCGTCTGCCGTAGACGTTACAGGCCAATGATGATGAAAAATAATAACAATTTCGTGCTGAAAAAGAAGCAAGTCAATTGCGAAACGTTAAATATTTCATACAAAAATACCGACACAGGTAATTGAACTTACAGCAATAAATCCATAGCTGCTTAATATTAATACACCAAAATCATTCACACTCGGCGATATTAAAAAGCATTACTTTTCTGCACCTACTTATCAATGACTTCTCAATTGCATACGCAACCTAAAACCGACCGTGTATCGGTTCAGTTAAGGTTATGTTTTCTTTGTGGGTAGTTGAAGGTTTCTTAAGGAGGTTCGATTCGTAGAATTCTTTTAATAAGGCGGATGATTTACGCGACGCCACGCGCACGCGGCGCCCCTTAATTAGAGGAAAAAATTCACGCCACTGCAGTAGCACCTTTATTGGGTTACGTGCGCCATTGATTTGCTATGATTTAATTTATGACGGAAGTTTATATTCGCGCTGTTATTGTGATACGCTCAAGGCACTTGACAAAGGCTAACAAACAAATATATACAGGCAGGTTTTTTTTTGTTAGGTTCCTTTGTAGATTTCTATGCGATCGGATCCGGCTTTAATATTGGTTTGACATTGCTCGCTGTGCTCGCTTTTCCAAGCAATGTAAATCAAGATAATATTTTAAAAGTTTGAATGCCGCTGCCAGTGTGCTACGAGTGCTACGGCGTAGCCCTCACCTACCTATTCAGCGAAAATTAGTAACGGTTAACATCGACGATTTAACTCTTTAGTATAGGTATACTAACTAGTTAGATAAAATAGACGTACACGTATAGTTATACCTACCTGTTATAAAAAGTGGATTTATTTGCTAAAAAATGTACGTGGTTGTGTTGTGTCCTTATTGACAATTAATGAGACATTAAACAATCCCTAATCAGACTCAATGTTGCCGACCATTGCTTGCAACTTACCAGTAATATTCTTGGATCATAGATACACACATTTGGTTTGCGTCTCTTGTAGTCATACCCTTATATTTTTAAAAAGCTAAATGGAAATTGATAAACTCCTTTTTTATTTACTTAAGTGATCAAATCATGACTTCAGCTTTGCTATTCATCAATTTACATGGCAAAAATTTTTTGTTTTTGTGTGACCCTACCTCTCCCCATTTACGAAACCAATAGGTGTACTATTACAAAAAAAATTACGTAAACAAATATACGATGTTACTCTATATAAGTAAATAAATCCGTTAAAAACAGTATATCTTTGTCGAAAAGAGAAGTAAACATTGTTATACGCTCTCCCAATTTCATTATTCTCAGTTTCCATAATCATGCAAAGTATCAATTGGGTTCAAAAGATGGCGTTCGAATCAAAACCCCCAGGTAAGCCTTCTCCAAACGGCATTATTCTAAATAAAAACATTGCTCCCAAATCGTTTCTATCCGCCGACATCTGTACACTCAGAACCGTTTTATTTTCACCTAGTAAAACATAAAATAAACTTTATCGCAAAGTATTAAGATCCACGTTTGTGCGTTGAGTTGTAGGATTAACTTGGCGGTATAGGTATGATATTACAAGCAGTGGCGTGTGTGGCGACATTAAGGCGAATAAAATTTAAATATGGCGACACAGGCAAGCCATAAAAAGCGCAATCGTATAAAAACGTATAAAAATAGAAATGATTTCGGAACGGGTAATCTCAATCACCTGGCGTACGGACTTATTTCTTTTTCTACTCCAGCACTTCTATATGCCAATTAAATGACTGATAGTGGTATCTAAAACTACATCATTTAAGTGAAGGCGCTAAAGTCTATTTGTCTATAGGTACTTTCTATAACTGCTAGCAGTCACACAAAACATATTGTGCAACTGTTTTTGTTTTTTTAATACACTGACTTCCAGGTGCCATGTCTAAAAAGGGTTCGTTCTTGTTTACAATATAAATTAAATTTTTATACTTGAAATTATTTTTGCACAAACTATGATAAAAACATTATCATGTCTTTTTTAAAGTATTAATATCTTAAATAATTTAGTTTTCATATTTATGAAAAGCATAATAGTACTTTAATGTAAGCTTTTGCATTGAGAGTTACTTGAACGAAGCCATATTTTTTTGCAATTGAAAACCAACTCGTGGTCTGTCTATGACATTTAGTCAAAAAGTTAATATTTAAAAAGTTTCAACACAATGTACGGCTTAATTTTTGTATTTAAACTCGTATATTATGTTAATATCAAGAAGTTTATGTTAATTTTCATAAAATAAGTGACAAGAAAACTTCACAGTGAATATCCGAAGACTTCGGCACAAAAGTAAGTTATTAGTTGATAGAAAAATCTTAAAACAAAGTTGATTTATGTACTCGTGATACTTAAGAACTTTAAAATTATTTATTAATTACGTTTTTGCTACTGTCGTAGAAAAAGTTTCGTGTGCAACGGTACATAATTAGGTCTTAAAATTCTCGGGTCTGTTATTACAAAATTCGGCTTCGCCTCATTTTGTAACTTCGACCCTCGAATCTTAAGAACCCTTATTATGTACCTGTTGCACAAAATACTATTATACGAAAGCGCTTAATACATGAAGTTGCTTCATACCCTCTGTTTTACGAGTAAGTCATAGTGATATTTTTTATATCATTCTTGTCGTCCCTGAGGAAGTAGGTTGATATTACTTTTATCAGTAATTAAAAGCTTTGCAATGAAACCAAACAATTCCAGCCAACCACCTAACGCAGCCCACCGGCCGACTGGTATTAAAAAAAATATATTTGTCATACCTGCTTCAATAAAAACCTAGCTAATTGACACAAAATTGCCAGTATCTTGAAATTTTAATTATCCACATGTAACACAGTCAGTTGTTTTCAGTAAATTGTAATTTGATCCCTCTCCAACGATAAATTAGTGAAGGCAACTAATACCTGCCGCGATTCACTCAACTCGTATAAGATACAAGTTAAACAAGTTTGTTTTTGCTTAGTAAAGACAGTGTAGACGCGCCCTTATTTACAGTGGTTCCATTATTTCGGGACAGGCAAGTTCAGAAGCGCATATCTCTAAATATGTTTAAGTTTAATAAACTATACCTAATACCTATACGCTTTCTACTAAAGTGCACTTTTCATACACCGGTATTTTTTTACCATTAGGTAGGGTGATTGTGCTCGTTTCCCGTCCATGGTCAGTTTCTGTCCACCTGACGGTTCTGCTACAAATATATGGAGAAAACTTGAACGTAAATGAATTTTCCTGCGGAAGTTTGGTCTTGTTGCGATCCATAATATCTAAGAAACAATTCTACTATCATAAACAAGTAATTTGACAAATAGTGCCTTTAAAAATAAAACATTAATAGCCGCCTCGAATTCGGCCCTAGCAAATGTCATCGCAATGAAGAAAAAAACTTGTGGCGGGAAAAGTTTATGATGAGTTTTATTAATGATTTAGGCAGTGCACTAAATATGTTTGGCATGAATTATCTATTTTAAAGTTAATTGTACAATATTTTAAGTGGAGATTAAAGTTTGACAGCTAGGTAAATATTTCTAATGGTTATTTTACTTCAAAATACTTAATTAATACGTAATATTATAGTATATAGTAGTATGGTAATATTATATTTGATTACCTACACACTTTAGTTTCTGTCCATTCCTCATATAATGTTACGTAAATAAATGTAATAAATAAAACATTTAAATGACTTGAGCAAAGACTAAAACTAGCTCTTCTGTTGCATTGTTATCGTTAATATACGAGTTATTTGTGAGAAGACAAAACTATATAATTAACATTAGAATGACCAAATGGAAGTAGAATAACAATTATAACCTCCATACTATGGCGTGCTCTGCTTATTTCACTTCAAAAGAAAGCTTTGTGATCGTGCCATTGCCATCGTCCGTACACACACACACGCACACACACCCGTACATCTTTCACAGTGAATATTATCCGTTATTTTCACTAAGCACTATCACATCATCTTTATCTATTTACCGGCAATTAAAACCACACGAAAACAAACAAACAAAAACATGCGCTGTTAAATATTTGAACAAATATGGAAGTCTCGTGTTTTGATCTGATTAGTGATTACTATGAAAAAAGCTACTTTTTTAAATAGTCGCATAACCTTCGGATCTGATCGGAACCAATCGGAAACCTTTCCGGGTAATGCACGACCCTTAGAGAATTCAACCGACCGGAGTCGCCATTGACAGGGGTTCCCCCTTTGCCGAAAACATATGACCAGTGGTCATGCTTACACCTATTTGTACGTTACGTACGAATAGCCACAGAATACACTTGACGTTCCCCTCCCCCGCAAAAATCGGCAGACTTGCTTTGTAAAGAAAACGGCAGACATGGCTACTCCGGGTTGAATTCTCTAAGGAACGACCCAATAATGAACGATCCAATGCGCGGTTGACTACGCTAGTCGTGTCAATTGCATTAAGCCTTGGTCAAACAGCAAGCGTGGCGCAGCGCCACGGTCGCGCGGCGTGACCGCGGCACATGTTAACAGGTTAGCGACGTCAAACAGACTGCGTCCCACCGGCGCCGCGCCCCGCTTCTGTCGCGCCCCGCGCCGCGCGGCCCCCCGCGTCCCCGCGGCGCGGGCGTAGCGCTGCGCGGCGGCACGCTGCGAGTGCGAGAGAGAGTGCGAGCGTAGCAATATACTGTGATTGTGATTATGGATATAGAAAAAAATATCTTCTCTTCGAAAAAATAATCTTGGCTTCGGAAGGAATGAGCGAGTCACGCCCGCATCGCGCGCGGCCGCGCCGTGTTCACGCGCGCGCAATGAGGGCGTGTTGAGAGCGCGAGGCCGGCGCGATCCGCGCGCGCCCTGTTTGAACAGTCATCGCTTCGGCGTCACGCGGCGCAGACGCGGCGCTGCGCCACGCTTGCTGTTTGGCCAAGGCTAAGGTACAAACAAGTTGGGACCCGACCGCAGGCCGCAGCAGTACGTTCGCGTATGAAGTTCTATTCAAAGTCAGTGACACGAAGTCTGGCGATATGTCGTCGCACGGCAGGTCGCGCCGCGTGACCGCGGCGCTGCGCCACGCTTGCTGTTTGGCCAAGGCTTTATAGTACAAGCAGTGACAGTGGTTAACATTAAAGGCCTACAATATCATTGTTTGGTGATAAAATGCCTTAGTTATAATATTCGATTGTTTGGTTGAGTTAAATATAATACCGTGATCGATTTAACAATACATACTTGTATGGAAAAAACAAATTTATAAAAACTAACTACGCCATTTCGTTTCCTTAATCGTACCTAACCGTATGCTAATATTAACGGAAATAAAGAAACACGGTGTTAATCCTTATTAACATTAGTTTTTAGGATTCCGTAGCCAAAATGGCAAAAACGGAAACCTTATAGTTTCGTCATGTCCGTAGTTCGTCCGTATGCCATGGCCATTTTTTATTTGGAGACTATAACTAATATTCATGAAATTATAACAGAAGGTGTATTTGGTATACCCCTACTTAGTATTGTAGTAAAATTGCTGAAAAGATTTTTTTTAGGGGGGAGCCACAAGGGGTTTTCCATACATGTAACAATTTTTTTTTACCAAAAATCATCATGTTGCACATCAATCGATAGGACTTTAAAAATAACATTGAGGTTTGTTTTATCATTTTTTGATTAAGTGGATATTTTCAGAAATAATCACCCTACTCAGTGGACGAAAACTAGCAGAGCCCAGGACGGAAAACTGACATTTATGGACGAAAACTAACGAATACCCCACTTTTTCAAATAATATTTTTTATACAAAATCTCGCAAGTATGGATAATTATCGCGTAATATTAACATAAACTAGACTATATAAGCTATAAAATGAAATATAATACATTTAAGTAAGGGTACTTTAAGATATTCTTTTTGCATCACAAAGCTGGCAAAATCGATAAGTGGACGAAAAGGAGCACAATTACCCTACTCAATACGACTTTTCGTATAAAATAAATATTAGGCAAACCAACCTAATAAACAATATTTAGCATTAAATGATTTAAAGAGCTCAAAGAGGACCCAGTGTGTTGACGATGAGAGAACCTCTTGTTCCTTTAGCCGTCATTACAGTAAATCCTCCTTTTTGTAAAGGGTCGGCAACGCGCATGTGACTCCTCTGTGGTTGCAGGCGTCCATAAGCTACGGTAGCTGCTTACCATCAGGCGGGCCGTATGCTTGTTTGCCACCGTCGTGGTATTAAAAAAAAAAGATACTCGTAATCGTGGAAAAACATCAATATCTGTTCAGGAAATATATGCCAAAAGTCGACATTATTTACCTAACATAATAACTAAGGACCTACACTTAAGACTAAAAACCACCCTGTATCTGTATGTCACCATTAATTTATGACATTATGACAATTACGTGCTAAGAATAGATTTTCTTATGAATTTCCTGCAACTTAAATCTTTCATTTATGTTTTTAATAGTATTTTATACAGTCGTGACAGTGACATAATAAAGAGCTTTTCTGTTGAGTACCGTGTTTAGGCTACGAAGCTTGCTGAGTGGCCTAAGTACGGTACGAGATTGAAAAGATTTTTAATTATGTCACTATTGTATACAACACTTTTTCTACGAGTGCTCAAAATAGGCAAGCCGGTAAGAATTAAGTTCGACGAATACAATTTAGTAACTTCGATCTCCCGCTGGATCATGCCGGCGGTCGGGGAGAAGGACGATCCTCCTCCCCGCCCATTGTATAATATTTTATGAAAATCCATTTCAGCATCCGCGACGATGCTAAAATTTGCGACCATAAAAGCTCCATCGAAAAGTATGCACTAGTAGTCCGGTCTACAAAGTCTCAAATCAAGCAAGCAGGGCCCTGGTTCGACATGTCAAACTGTAAGTAAGACGTAGATGTCACACTTGTATCGCTAGTGGATAGAGTGATATCCATCCTGTCCACCCGTGTCCACACCTAACTGTCAAGCTGTGAGTAGGTCTCGCTAGAGCGTTTTGTCTATGGCTATGGTTTGGCCACCATTTTAGATATCACTCTTGAGCAGAGAAATGGGATGACAAAGAATGCTTGTCAACGATCAAAAGTGTGGCAAAAAAATGAAATCCATGTATGTGTCTAAATTGTCTATGTGAGCGTAAAATAGTGATGCCAAATACAACAGGTTAATTATCTATCGGTATTTGACTTTCTTATCGATACGTTCTAAAGGCCTCTACAGACGTAAGCGACTAGTCAAAGTAGTCAACTGCGACGTCAGTTGACATCCCCACTACCAACTTGACGTTTCATTTCACGCACATTTTCGACTAATATTATAACATTACCTAATAGTTAATAACTAATATGTTTTTTCTAAGCAAATTATATTCTTTAGTATTTAAAAAAATGTAAATAAACAAAATTATTTATTATTAAATTAAAAATATTAAATAAACAAAATTATTTTAATATCATTATTTCCTAAAATATTTAAAATATTTCATAAAACGGAAAACGGAATTTCAAGTCGCCGGTCGAATGCGCATTCGATTGATCGCACGACCATTTTGACAGCTGACCTCTCATTCCAACTATATTTCTATCTCGTTCTAATCGTTCGACTAGTCGCTTGTAGGCACGGGACACACTTGAGCGGAATCCAGCCCAGCTATCATAAATAAAAATCTGCCGTAGTATAAAAGTCGGAAATTTCTTTACGGGAGCTGAATTTTTGTATGGAGACTATGGAGCCCATGTACAATATTAGGCCCGATTTCCGTTTTCGGCTGCTTAATTACTATGGTTGCGAATTCCGCTAAATGTGTTGAGCGCCATATTTGAATGAAATAATACAAGTACTGCAAGGTAAAAAAATCTTTAATAATAAAAAAACCCGTTTGAACTGGATATAATAAGAACCTAGTTTAATCTTTTTACGTAATGACGTAATGTGAATATAAGATTAATTTATTCATTGGATTTTTTGAAGCAATAATTATAATTTTCATGTTGAACAGTTATCGACATAAGTCCCTAAAACGTTTTGTCAGTCCCTAGCGTCGAATAAATGTTTCGGTTTTTACACAAAATAATCATGAATATTAACTATTATGATAAAATATTAGCACACAGTATAAGAAACACTAATAATTAATTGTATCTAGTAAATACTTACACGATTTATTTTGCTAATTTGATAAAATATTGTTTCAAAGACATCGATCGGAATATCATGTAAACCTGTGAAATGAGTAATTACTTGGGTTTTTCCTATGAGTAATAGTCCAATCTGGAACACAATAACACAACACCATGTTTCTCCTTTTTCATCCCGAGTTATTTTATTCACTATTGTTTTATATTTTCCACGCTAAAATATGAGCTGTCACGACGTGGGTACGTAAGCTAACTACCCAAATTCAAAAGCTGTCACTCCTTCAAAATGATCGTGTGTCTCTTTTGCACTCGTGGAATGTTCATATACGTGTTGGTTTCTCTTTTGCACACTTCGTTTATCTTTTAGCGGCAAGCGCCATTTTATATCTATGCTCTTGAGTGATTCCACCCCAAATTTCAACTGTCACAAAAGTGTGATATCATAGTTGTCTCGCAAGCGACTGTCAGTTATGCCATGTCGAATCGGGCCCAGTCGACAAGTAGAAAAATATTTTATAAATATTTCTGGCAATATCGATGTTTACATTTATTTTCCTAATTGTACGTAAATAACACCATTTACTCACACAAGAGCACTATTCGTTGTTACTTATAAGTTTGCCACTTAATACCCCTACTTACAATAGTTTCCCTACCCAAGGGGGCTTTATTAAACTAAAGTTCTGAGAAACTGTCATTTATATCATATTATTAGATTTATTGTACATTATACCCAGTTAATTAGATTTATTATAGAGCAATATTAGTAGGTAGCTTTGTAGTCAGATGCAAAATAATGTATGTAGGTATAGGATGTACGTATAAGGCGGAGTAACTTTCTGAAGAATGTGTTAATATTTAATAGATACTTTCTTTATATCAATAGAAATATTTTTTTACAAATATTTCTCTCAAGTTGTAGCTATAGTTTTAAACTCTACCGTATAAATTAAGAGCTGGTGCCGTATTCTCATTTCAAAATACATACATACATTAAAAACACAATCTATCACAAATAACTTATAATTCCATACGCCCACACAACATTAATCCTTCAATATTGAATTTGTATTGGAGTTGCATTGGCATAATTTTCAAGCAAATTCTGATATTTCTGATTTGAATAGACGTTTAAGCGCTAGGTGTATTTTGCGTAGTTAATGCATTGGAGTTGTATTGAAGTAGGATCGTGTCTAAAAGTAGAATACGGCCCCTGGCCACGTTTGATGTGACACAATAATGAGAACTACAAAACCCGTCTAGTTAGATTGCTATATACTATCCTTGTTGCTAGATCTAGGCATTTGGCAGCTTTTAATGGGTGGAGGTCAGACTAACAGACTAGCAAAGCTTTTCAGTAGAAAAAGTAATCCCAAAATAGGTAAAAACTGCCAAAGTTGTCTTATTTGTCAAAGGACAGGGCCTATATTTTAACATTAGAACAAAAGTCATTGTATTGCGTATTATTGCGGAAACAAAATCTGTAGGTCACAAACTATGAATTACATTATACGTCGTTTGGCACTACTTTCCCTTAACAGAAACTTTTTGCAATGATATCATTTAATTATTTATATGAGTTCTCATAATATTGCATCAAACCCAGAACTCTAGGTTTTGTATCTTGGTTTGCATTCTATGATCTCCGCTAATAAGCAGCTGCCAGATGTCCTGATCTTGAAATAAGCATAGTATAGCAAACTAACTAGAGGGGTTTCGTTGCTCTCATTATTGTGTTAAGTATATCTGACGTAGCCGCTCTCCGTCTAGTATTAATTTATTTACAATACTCAAAGTAATATGAAAAACAATACCTATCGTTTCATAATTTTTAAAGTGGGGAGTTTATATGAAATTTTATTAAGGTTTCATAAAATCGAAGATGCTCACTTATATTTAGGTTAGTCCACAGTTGTTATAGTCTGTTTCTCTTTAAATAAGTATTACCTAATGTTATAAAACTTTATAAGTACCTACTTAATAAGTTTGTTATTAAATCAAATACATATGTCGAAAACATTGAAGAAATAAACCACCCAGTAGGACTAGAACCAGCATCGACGCCTAGTTGGGGCTCGATCGCTTTACCAATTAAGCTATGGGTTTGTAAGTAAGTTTATTAGCTGAAAATTCCCTCTTAACGTTTAAGATTTAAGGTATGTTAGAGGATAATCTGTATATGACGATTTCATTATCATGTATTATGCTGTAAAATAAGATTAAGAGATAAAGTAATAAAATTTAGGACACATGAACCCATTTGAAGACTTACGTTCAGGCGCGGATACAGGGGCAATTGTGCTGGCGAATTTTTTTGTGAAGGAAAGTGCCCCCCCCCCCCCCCCGCTGAACGAAATCCTGGATCCGCGCCTGTACAGAACACATGCAATGCTACGCATAAATCGCTTATCAAAATGGACAAAGAACCAGCTTAATAAAAGCAGCGCTAGTAATCCCAAGATTTTAAATGTAATTTAAATTGTAACAACATTTTGAACACTATCGTATTAGTTGGTGTTTTGTTATGCTTCATTAAGCGAGTGGCGCGTGAGTGTCGCGTGACTTGCACGCCGCGCTAAACCACGAGCTTATTGCTAAACATGCCCGATACTTGGGCAGCCATGATTAATTAAAGTGGTGACAAAGGGTTGAGGTTTGGACACTAGATTATCTAGTAGTAACATCACTTTTAAGGGGGCCGTTAAACCATAGTAGGTAGAGCTAATAACGGATGAGGTTTTCGGTTTGGAGCGATAGAGCGAACCTTAATATAAAGTTTTCTTTAACTAGCTGGTCAATCTTGAGTTTCAGTTGCAACTAGCGAATACAACCTGGATCTACATTTGACGGTTTGATCTTCATCAATCACATTTTATCAAGTGTTTGTTGGCCTATCGATAAAGTCAATTATACATATAAACAACTGTTTTGAAAAAATAAGTCCCGCCGAGTTTCTTGCCGGTCATAATACTTCTTGGGTCAGAGGTAGGGTTGCCAACTTATTTTCGAGAGAAATATAGTATTTTCCAAACCTAAAAAACATGAAGCCTTTTTGGCATTTTTTCAACAGTACTCCAAGCCAAAATATAGTACGATACTATATATTATAGTACGGTTGGCAACCCTACCCAGGTAGCAAACTGACGTCAGCGACGCACAAGCGACGTCATTTTTATGTCATATTAAGGTCTGTCATTTATTCGCTGAAAACGTACGTTATAGTGACGTCAATTTAAGGTCAGGTTAAAAAGTGGACGTCGTACTAACGTCAATTAAGGGTCATCATCTGGACGTACCATATTCACCGCAAAGTGGACGTCTTAATAACGTCAATTTTAGGTCAGCATCTGGACGTACCGTATTCGTCGCAAAGTTGACGTCTTAATAACGTCCATTTTGGGTCAGCATCTGGACGTACCGTATTCATCGCAAAGTGGACGTCTTAATAACGTCCATTTTAGGTCAGCATCTGGACGTACCGTATTCGTCGCAAAGTGGACGTCTTAATAACGTCCATTTTAGGTCAGCATTTGGACGTGCCGTATTCATCACAAAGTGGACGTCTTAATAACGTCCATTTTAGGTCAGCATCTGGACGTACCGTATTCGTCGCAAAGTGGACGTCTTAATAACGTCCATTTTAGGTCAGCATCTGGACGTGCCGTATTCATCGCAAAGCGGACGTCTTAATAACGTCAATTTTAGGTCAGCACCTGGACGTACCGTATTCGTCGCAACGTGGGCGTCTTAATAACGTCAATTGAGTGTCAGCATCTGGACGTACCATATTTACCGCAAAATGAACGTCTCAATAACGTCAGTTTAAGGTCATCACCTGTACTATGTACGATGTACAGTAAGACGTACAGTATCCGTCGGCAACGAGAAGTTTTGCTAATGGATAAATAAATTTTTGGGATCACTATTAACGGTTAGATGTTTGTGACACGTAAACTATTTCAACAGGAAGTTTTATGTGGCAGTTAATTTATATGCTAGTAAGTTATCCTATACTTTACTCAGGCTTTGTAAATCTTCTTTCTTCGTAAATCTGTCCATTATCATAGCGAATGCTAAGAGAAAATACTAATTAATACAATATAACAAGACTTTATGTAGCCAGTAAGCCAGTACTTATGCATAGGAATTTGAAATTTGAACAGTTTCATATTAGTCGTTAGAGTCTGTCCGGAAAGAGAAGTGTCATAGAATGTATGAGCTCCCATATAAACCACGATACATCTATTTCCGGACAAACTTTATAACTATCCGACCTACTACCGACTTAAAAATAAAGCTTAAAAATACATAACGCGTTTCGTTTCTTGATATCAATAAAATTTGTCAATCTTGTAATGTAAGACTTTCATGAAGTAAAAAAAACATTTACGGCTTTTTAGTTAACTTCAAAGTTAATACTCATATAAAGTCATTTATTACAGATTTTTTAATGTTATTTATTAAACATCAAAACAAACTGAGCAATGTGATTTTTAAAAACATAAGAAATTGGAACGGAACGAAATTCTGTCATTTTGATTGAAGTGACGCTTTGTTTGAGTGACGTTGTTTTCCCTCCTTTTTTCCTTTGCCTTGCTGCCCGTACCGTACTACTGCCAATAATAACTTTCAACAAGAACAAAAATGTACTCAGTGATACAGTTTAGTGTAGAAGACGGCGTAAACAATCAGTGGTTTACGCGAAAGTGTTGTGAAGTCTTTTGGCCACCCGTTAAGGGAACTAAAGCGTTTGAAAAGGTTTTGGCTGATGTCAAGACACCAGATGAAAAATGGAAATTATACAGTGTTCAAAGAGTTTTTGTGATACTGGTACGTATATTTTAATCGTTTTTTTACAAACCACTTAAAAAGTAACGAAACAGTTTCGTTTCCTGGTTTCTGGATGCAATATTTCCTGATTTATTCTTCTTCAGCGAGTAAGTATGCGCACACTGTTGGGAATACACATCTCCAGTTTGATTTCCTGATTTACCGAGAGCTTACTGATGTTGGTGAAAGTTTTCTGTTACTGTGTGACTACTACCTAATATGGGTAATTTTTAAAACTGCTTGGACAAATGTGATTGCTGCCCTGGGGCAAGTTTTGTATTTGCATGCAAATATTAGGCCTGCCGTAGAGAGACAGCTTAAAGCAGTCAGAGTGGTATCCAACTGCTTCAAGTGGTCCATTGGCGGGCCTAAGTGTTTGTGGGCCTAAGTGAGATACATGGACCGCTTGTAGCAGTCGGACTACTTCAAGCGGTCTGTCTATGGCGGGCCTTGAACTTGAGATCTAGACTTACTGCGGGAAAGCAAAAGTTACATCATAATACATATGTACATAAAGACACAGACTTTGTTATAACTGTGTTGATGATTTGGTGCAGCAGCAGAAAATTTTGAACCATTTTTACAATAACTAAATTAATTAATTACTTATGTGGCAAGTCATCACATAACATTAAACTCATGGTGAAAGGCTCATGGCCTACTAATCAAAGTGGTTGACTGTACAACTCCAGGTTGTTCCAACTAATGAAACTTCATCCTATATTTTTACTAATAACATAATAACCTTGTTCTAATTGAGTGAGGGATGCATTATGCTGTGTTCATTTATTATGTTTGCATGTTGTGTGTATTTTTTTATTTCATTTGCATGTACCTAAAGATGGCATAGAGAAAGCAAAAAAAAACTGAAACTGGTTGAAACTGGAGGATACATCAGAACCAGGTCTTAAAAGGAAAAGGGCCAAAAGATATGTTTTTAGCAGCGACGAAGATAATGACAATCCCATCACCATTGAAAAAAAGACCTTTGAGAAAATACAAAAATTTCAAGCCGCTGGCAGTGTAGGCTTAGGAGATTATAGAGGTGAGTTTTATAGTCAACAGCTGATGAGATGAGATGAGATGTAGATACCAGAACATACCTAATGATGAAAAGTGCTCGCATGGTCGAGTTTCGGCTCATTTGTTTTGTTGTTTAGAGTACTTTCTGACAGTACAAGAATAGGTAACATCAAGTAGAGTCGGTAAAATATCTTGTGTTAAAAATGTAATTTTTTAGAAAAACATATTTTGATCAATATAGCTAGCTGTACAGTCACCGGCAATAGTATTTTCCTACACAAAGGCCACAAAAATATGTGACTTTGTAGGGTCATAAGAGTGTGTCACATATTTTTGCGGCCTTCGTGCAGGGAGATACTATTGCCGGTGACTGTACCTAACTGCTAACTCTGTTATACATATAGAAGTTTGTCTTGTAGCCAAACTTATCTTTTTCTTAGAACCCTGTTTGGGTATGGATTGTATGGAGGGACAGACGGATTTTTTTTCCTTTTGTGGTTCCAGGCAACTTACATAAGAAAGAAGGAAGAAACAGCTTGAAGCAGGTGGTGCAAGTTATAGTTGTTTAGTAATAATAAAAATACATAAAATAACGATATCTACACACTTAAAACATTGTACGAAGAAAGTTATTTCAAATCTTCACCTTTTTCACATTTGGTCTGATCAACAAATAATTTGCTATTTTACAATTATACATTCTCTTGTTTGTTACAGGTTTCATACGTGAAAACTTGGAGACAGGGATATTTCCAGCAAAGTGTCTCGGTTGATGAAATTTTGTTTTACTGACCAGCTAGCTGAACAGTACAACTGCTATGGAAAGAGATCCAACAAAAAACCTTTTTGTCAACGCGCCCGCGAGAGTGTATCGTAGGTATTCAGCTTATGACAAGTGCATAGAGGCAGGTGAATGAATATCGCGGCCGCGTGATCTATTAAAATGCGTCAGCGCCCGCAAGGACCAATGAATCATTTCGTTCGCAGCTTGATGAAGACTATCATGTTGGAAAGTTACCACTTTTACGGCTCCCTATAGATTTCAGAGAACTTGGTATAGATTTGGCTCAGGAAATACTACAGATTTTTATAAGTCATTCAAAATTGGTTTATGGATTACATTTTTTGGTAAGCCCCCTAGCCTGTCCGTGGCTTTGACCTATATGAATACGGCTGACCGCATGCTCTCTTGCTCAGTTTGGTCCCCTTCTCTCTTACTAATGCTATTAAGATAGAGAGGAGTAGGACCAATGTGAGCGAGCGAACACGAGGTCAGCCGCCTTCATTAAGGAAGTGTTGCCACCACTTTTACCTACTTCTTCGAAGTTTTAATCTATCTACTTAAAATTGACAAGCTTACGGTCGTGTTTTTTTTAGTTTAGTAGTCCGATAGTGGGCATTAGAGATATAAATCTTATTTTAAGTCATGGCCTCATACATATTAAAACAAAAAATAAAAACTACAACAATTACCTAATTATACTTGTTTTTTTAGTAATAGAAATAAGGTAAACAATCTTGTACCTAGACTAACTAGACAAGTCAAACCTTAGGCTTCAATATATTATCGTAAGTTTTAAGAAGAAATTATATTTTGAGTTGTTGAGTTGTACTTTTTTATGTTGTTATAAACAAATTTGAGGACTGACAATTGAACTTGGCACCCATTTAGATCTCACTTCTTTTGTCGTTGAAGTCAACAACGAAGGCATATATAATATGTATATTGAACTTGGCTCTCATTTCACATTTATGTTTTTGATGGGATTATTGTTATGGGGCTCAATAGCCAATGTTCCCACTGTCCTTTAATGCCTCTTTAAATATAGATTATACTACTTACATAGCGTTTTTTAGTTTCATCCATAAGTCCTAGAGTTTGTTCAGGGTACGTAGACAAGATGCCTGCTATGCTAAGCGCTAAACTCTTTTCTACTCTTACGCGTAAGAATTTGCGCGGGGAGAGGGAACAGGGAACAGGTATAGATTAGAACGCATTATAGCGTAGGCGGCTTGTCTAGGGCGCCTGGCCAATAAGTTAGAACCGTCTTAGAACTTAAATCTAGCACGTTGTTAGTTCACTCAACAGCCAGGTCGGTTCTATTTTTGAACAGACTACCCACCCACCCTAGCTACGAGGAGTATATTGCCGTGCTTACGATATCAGCAGTGTGTTTTGAGAGATGTTATTTAAATTTATATAATACCCGCCTTAATAAAATTAAAAATCGCTAACTTCTACTGCTGATATCGTGAACACGGCAGCATAATGCAGCCCTCGTAGGTCCTGACCTGTGCCTATGCAGGAGTGATTGTGGCGTTACTATGTCCTAGTAACGCCACAATCAATCCTGTGTGTGACGTTATTCGAACATACTGGCTGCCCTAATATGTACGGCCCAGAAACGTCCGTATGAATTCAGCATATGACGTCTCTCCAACGTCAGTGGCTGCCCTAATATGTACGGCCCAGTAACGTCCCTATGGATTCAGTATATGACGTCACTCCAACGTCAGTGGCTGCCCTAATATGTACGGCCCAGTCACGTCCCTATGAATTCAATATATGACGTCTCTCTAACGTCATTGGCTGCCCTAATATGTACGGCCCAGTAACGTCCCTATGCATTCAGTATATGACGTCTCTGTAACGTCTGTAAACAGACGTCTTGAGGCTGTGACAAATTGACGTCATCTGCTGGGACCCCCCGACGTCGAGAAATGACGTCTCTTACGTCGAGCAGTACCGTAAACGGACGACATAATGACGTATAAATGCTACCTGGGTAGTCAGAGGTGTAGGGTTAGAACCGGTAGTTTTTTCTCTCTTTGACGTTCATACGTGCATTGTAATGTGCCTAAATTAAAGAGTAAATATCTTTTTTTTTTAAATCTACTCGAAAGTCAAGATAAACAAAAGTAATATCACAAATTAACTTTACATATAATAATATGACATATTACAACTGAACCTATAGCCGAATATTTGTTTTATGTTCTACCCAATACTCATAAAGTAGCAACTTGTAATAACTTGTAAACATACATTGGAAGCACGCGCAATGCACGTGCCTCGCACGCGGCACGCCCCTTGCACGCCTTCTCGTCCGAAACTTACAAGCATCATGATCGTGTTAACGCCGCGGTGGACTGATAGTAACGCATTGACGTCATATCAGGCAACTTTGCCTTCTATATTATTTTATTTTATTTTTTACGTCGCGTCTTGGTTAGTAAAGTTTTAATGCGCTAGGTTAGTACATTTTAATCATGTGACAAACACTCAGGTATGTGATACGTGACTACAAGTATGCTTTTTCATTGGTCACTATCAAACAATGAGACCTGCTGGGTTAATAAACTGGCTGGGCACTAGGAATGACGCCTGGCTACCCCTTCCACGACGCGAGTGTATCGGCCGTACCAGGGGTTTTATGTTATAATCGCGAGCGGTAAAAGTTTACGGCGCGGGCACCTGCGACGGCCCCGCAGAACTATGTTGTTATTGCCATGAATACGCCTCATGTGGAAAATAAAAATAATAACGTAAGGTCAAATATTATCCCTTTTTACGAGATATTTTATATCAGATTTTATACGGTGGTTTTTGTTATAGCGCAGTAGATTATGATAATTAATTTCAGGTTTACACGCGAACTATATTGTAGTAGTACAACACATTGCAGTTAAATATTAAACAGTTGGCGGTGCTTGTTTAACTATTAATTATATTTAGATGTATTAGGTAATGGAAGACCCAGAATCTAATACAAATTACAAGCACATTAATTAATCAAAGTAATGATGCGCAAGTCTCTAGTCATGCGTATGGCAGCGTTTTTAGGTATTTTATTTCTATTGCCCTCTGTGAATGTTGATTTTTATCCCATACAATGCCCTTACATGTACCTAACTAAGTGCTTATACTAAGGTAATAATCTTATAATTCGTATGTCCCATCTTCCATTATAATTACCCAGCAGTAACAATACCTTGCAAGTTATAATAAATTGTAAAATATTAAGACCTACCCCGTACAAAGTTATATGGAATAAAGCTATCCATTTTCCACAAAGAATCGAAGATGGAAAATTAGAATGGTACATAATAAGCACGGCGCAGCAAAAAGAATTAACCTCTTAGATGCGAGCGGCTTTCCGCTGTTGTAGCCAGAACACAGAACTAAAACTTCTTTGTAACTATTGAAACGGGCAAAGCACGAAATACCAACTGAAATTGTATTTTTTCCTAATTCATGTAAACTTTGGTTCTTCGTGACCTTGGTGTTCTAATAGTCATATCAAAAGGGTTTCTCAACATAAATTGAAAAAAGTTTTTTTACAACGTTTTACTTTTTTTTTATATACCACGACGGTGGCAAATAAGTTTACGTCCCGCCTTTACCATCGTAAGCAGTTACCGTAGCCTATGGACGCCTGCAACCCCAGAGGATTCACATGCGCGTTGCCTAACCTTTAAGAACCTATACACTCCTTTTTTGAAGAACCTCATACTGTAGCCCGCTGGGAAAACCTACTATTCGAAATAACTAAGTCCTTTGGCAACCCGAAGTTATAAATACCTACTGGACTGTTTAGTTATTTAATTTAAATCAAGACTCTTAATCGCATACGAAGCCATAAATGGCAGTTATAAGTTTTACTTAATAGTGTAGGTACATAGGTAGTGTGTCAAACTTCAGATTATTATTTTTATTCGGTATGTGGTCAAGGTAGGTATCATACAGCATCCAAATAATTTAAAGAACAAAGGCATTCCGAATATTAGCGTCACGGATCCAGTGACATTGCGGCTTGAGACCCCTATAATATAACATAACAACTTTAGCGATTTCCTTGTGTTTCGCCCACGTCACATTTTAATCCCAATAAATAAATGAACTAGTTATCAAATAAGTGATTATTATTCTAACTATAGACCAAGAAAGAATTACAATGGCATACCTTAAAATGATTCTTATTAAAAACTTGTATTAAAACTAACTTACAACTAACAAACAAGGTCCCCCAGATCTGCCCCCTGCAGAAGGGTGCCCATAATGCTGGCTACATTTCCTCGCTGAATCGCGATGCCGATTCTCTGCGCAAGAAATGAGCCAGCTCTAGAGTCTCTAGTGGAGTCGAGGAGCTTCTTCTGGAGCTCCTTAAATAACCTATGGGCATCCTGACACCACGGTCCCAGAGTCTCAACAGCAAACGCCGCAAACATATGGTTACTAGACAGACCAGCATATTTGCGACGCTTCAGGGTTTCAGCCGCTGCCGCCGCTCCGCCAGCCCTAAATAAGTTAACAACATTCATTACATCTTCCAGGTGGTAGTCCTGATCTGTGTGATCAGTAGCAGCAGCCCGATATTTATTCGCAGCGGTAGTTTTACGATCGACCGTAAACGCCCTTATTGGCCGCATTTCCATACACCCTGTAGCGCAAAATATTTACCACCACCTGTATAACTTACGTCTTCTTAACCTTTTCAGCATGTAGCCATAAAATACAAGGGTTAAAGGTGGCCTTAACTTGTCTTAGCCAGACTGGGTTAAGTGTCGGATTCAGAATATTTTTCATTACAAAAATCAGTGTAAAAATATTTCAATTAATAGGTGACTTGATCCAGTACGGATAGGTTGGTCAAAACCTCTTTACAGCCTGAAATGAAAGTGACAGTGTCGCGCGGTATTCAAAAGTAACTCTTGCTCTATCACGTGAATATTAAAGTTCATTTTAAAAGTAAAGAACTACAAAAACCAATTTAAGTGTATTAAATAAAAACCCCAGTAGACACTTTACGATTACGAAAAGGTACACCTCCAGGAGTATTGTGAAAAAATTGAAAGCCGAAGAGTATTCTCGTATCTGTATGTTAAGTAAAATGTTTACCTGTGTACCTAATGAGAAGTTATTAAAAATAATGCCTGAAATACCTTTAGGTACGACAAAATACGAGTATCCAATGAGGAGGCAAATGTTCCACGCTTCAGTACATCTCCTATATTACCGTCTATTCTTGTACGAGTTACATACAACGTGCTGCTTACAAATTGCTGGACAGTAAGACTCAAAGAGGGACGAGTCTGCATAAGCATATCGTTAGTTTAGTACTCCTGCAGGAATATTTTACTAGTATAGTATAAATCAACAAGCCAAGAATACACTGTGTTTCTAAAATATTACTGTGTTGATTATTTAGTTAAATGTCTCAATAAAGAGGTTCTTACCTAACCGGAACGCGAAGTTTGCACTTGTAGTTTATAGTATTATAGCTAGACATATTTACCTACATGTTTTTGTCGTTCTTTTGTATAACATAAATCTCTGCAAAAAAGAGCGCCCAACATTCGTTCACCAATATTTTTGTTTTTCCTGCAATTACAATATCAAAGCTATATCGTTTGTATTTACAGATTAGAAATCAAAGATCGCAGTATAGAATAATATTTGGTTTTCCTTCGCGTCACCGTGCAATGATATCATTTCCGAACGGACTGCGAAGTTCAAGAAGTCCCCTTTAACAATTTCTGAACACATCTATGCGTTTCGACCGTCGGGGATAGGATGGGCGTCTATGGATGTGCCTTTTTTTATTTTCCAGCCCATACGAAAGTGCGGACTCATTAAAACTATTTTCTATTAATAGATGACTGCCAAGAGTGCCAAGCTTAGGTGCACTTAAATAGGGTTTTGAAATAGAAATTAGGTACGAGTGGGCCCATCAGGAGCCGTACTACTAGGTAGAGTTGCATAAAAAATAGGGTTTACAAATAGGAATTAGGTAGGATCGACCCTAGGACCCGTACTACCGAACAGGTAAAGGTGCATGTCACAATTGAAGCTACCTACCTACTTTTAAAAAGTATGCTTAACTTAAGTTAAGGCCCATTTACACATTGATTAATGTTAAGTGCGAGTTCATACATTTTCTACTTGTGTTTAGTAACAAATGTATGAATTCGCACTTTTGGTATCAATTACAATGTGCCTACTTGCCTACTAGTTTCCGCACTTCCATTTCGTTTTTGAACAAGCAATACAGTATTATTTTAATTCTAGCGTTATGTCCACTCCAGTCCACGGCGATTGATATTCAATTCGGGCAGAAAGATCGCCCCGGGACTGCGCGCAATTGAATTTGAAAACACCACCCCCACGCTAGGGGGCCACGGCTCTGGGGGCAGCAGGACACAAGTGCAACTTTGTAGGCAGCAATACAAACATTCGTAGGAACCGTTATATACAGTTGCTTGCCTGCTATAATAGAATAAAACCTTCAAACAAGAGAAAACATTTTCGGTGATAACCTACAAAGTGCGATATGTGTACTCGTATTGAACTATCTTCCGGATCGTACCTATCCTTATCTTTTTAATGAACACTTACTTTAGTTCTAGTGAGTACACTATCGATATCTAAGCACAATGCGTGGGTGCACTATGGGTACCTACCTAATTAGTGTGTGTGTGTTTAAGTAAGTAGTGTTATATGCAAATATGCTTTTAAAATGTGTAGGAAATGCTAACGCAAGCATCCTTATACTTTATCATACCGTTGTGTATGTGTAAGTAGGCAGTATTGTTGCTATCACAATTTGTAGGTACTATACCTACCTCAATAAATTTATATATTTTCTAAGTTTAAAAAAATGTATGTAATTATTATGTATGTTCGCGTGGTCACCGCGCCGCCTGCGCGCGTCCATTCTCCCGCCCATAGACAACAGTTTTATTGTTTTTATATTTATTTATCCGAACTGTTTTTGCTGTCCGTGGCCCTGTCGTTTGCGCCTTTATGATAGCAAAGATCCGGGGTATTGTTATAGATACGACTTGTTATTATCCATAGGTAATAGAGATCAGATGTAAAGATTTGCGTCATAACAGTCATAATTTTGATCGGAATCTTGTTAAAACTGGGTTTAGTATCAATTATGCTGACAGAAGCGTATATGTAAGTACGAGCAGGGACGCAAACGAATACCTAAATGTATTTTTGGTAATATTAACCCTAAATTTAACAAGCTTTCTTTTGATGAAAGCTTTATATACAGGGCCCGGAATTAGGTGAGCTAAAATACCTAAAGTTCGCGAGAGGACATAATATAGAGTGGTTACAACCGGATGAAAATAATATTTTATTTGGATTCCGGGTATTCGATATTCATCCGGGCACTGCAAGTAATAGTCGTAATGATGAAAAATGGTTACATTGCAGCCATAAAGTTAACATTATAATAATAAATCTGAAAATGTGACATATATTTTAAATTAGTAATCTGTATTTTCCTATTCATTATCAATGCTTGTCAGAGTGGCGTATTAGCGTCAAAATAGTGAAAGCTACTAGTACTACTATAGTATATATAGAAAGATAAGGAAACAAGTACTTAGTATTAATCCAAATAAAATATTATTTTCATCCGGTTGTAACCACTCTATATTATGTCCTCTCGCGAACTTTAGGTATTTTAGCTCACCTAATTCCGGGCCCTGTTTATATAAGTTTAATATTATCGTATGGTAGGTTACTTAAGTAAGAAATAAAAATAGATAGGTATCTTTAAGGTACCTTCTACCAATGTCTACTAAAGAATCAAGAGTACAAGAGAAAATTTAATTATGGGCTACATATGTATATTTTTGTCACAGTGAAAATAAGCTACTTAACGCCCTAATATTATCTACTTTATTTTATTACTTTACTCTATTTTGGTGACTAGAAGAACATTTTATAAGATATCACGTAGTCATGTCCCTACTAAGCTATCTGTATCAGGTGAAAGCAAAGGTCCGACTATAATACGTCAGCGCGATTTAGAATAGCCACCCCCGCGTTATCGTAAACCTTTACCACTTTATACTTACGGTCACTTTATACTAACATCGACCTAAAGTACTACCAGATAGGATCGGTAGTGAGAGCATGGGATATGTTAGTAAGTGTGTATGATATTTTGCCGTTCGAAATCAATCCAATATCGCGTCGTGTTTGATCGCGTCGTTCCGAATATTACTCATACAATGTCGCAAATGGATATGAATACGTGAGATACGTAGAGCGGAAAACATGTTTTGATTGCATTATATGGAATAATGACAGGGTTTTGGAGAGAGTTTAACCGAAAAAACAATCTGATGGTACAGTTCGTGTAGGTACATACATAGATACCTATATTTAGGTGATTTGTGCTGTAACGGACTTTAACACTTTCCGTACCTACCACCTAGTGCTGTGCTACGCCCTACGCTCGTAGCCCGTAGCCACGTATTTGTCATATGTAGCGCGTAGTAGCTACGAAGAGAGAACCCGGCAGTCGGGTTTTTTTTTTTATACCACGACGGTGGCAAACAAGCATACGGCCCGCCTGATGGTAAGCAGCTACCGTAACCTATGGACGCCTGCATCTCCAAAGGAGTCACATACGCGTTGCCGACCCTTTACAAAAAGGAGGATTCACTGTGTTGACGGCTAAAGGAACAAGAAGGTCCCTCATCGTCAACACACTGGGTCCTCTTTGAGCTCTTTGGCAACCTTACTCACCAGCAGGAACACAACACTATGAGTAGGGTCTAGTGCTATTTGGCTGTGGTTTTCTGTAAGGTGGAGGTACTTACCCAGTCGGGCTCTGCTCCAGATTTGAGCGATGACATTCGCTGAACGTGCCCTACCACACTTAGCGAGATGCCATTCGCAGTGCCCATACCTCTCTTTTTGGCGTAGTTTAAGGACATACCCAAGTCCGGACGTAGTTTAAGGACATACCCCGGGTCCGGGTTCCTGGTCGTGAAAGTGTTCATTGTTAAACCATTGACGGTTCAAGCTAATTTCTTTTGTTTCGTACTTGCTCTATGAAATGCCCAATGTTAAGTGAACCCTAAACGATTCAATCAAAGTACGTGACTGTACCGGACCCGTAATTTATTAGTAAAGCTGTTTTGTAGGTACGAGGTACAACAACGAAGCCTGAGTTTCACGAGTGGGATAGGACATCTTTTGCGCATCTGCGAACGTCTCTGTTACTAATAGTACGGTAGTACTATTAGTTATTCTGTGCTAATAGCAGCTAATAGTCGCTGCCTGAAATATCTGTCAGGGGACTGCGGCGGTTTTTTGGGCAAAAGAACCGACTATAGGACAGTGGCTGCGAGCAGGGCAGTCAGTTCTGTTTCATGTAACCCAATCTCCCCTTCTTTGGTAGTGATATGTTGTTATGT
Source organism: Pammene aurita (assembly GCA_947086415.1). Lineage (NCBI taxonomy): Eukaryota > Metazoa > Arthropoda > Insecta > Lepidoptera > Tortricidae > Pammene > Pammene aurita. The sequence continues at coordinate 33,041,465 of OX352290.1, read as the reverse complement.
TACTGCTGTTAGTGGCAAAAACAAATAGCAAGATCACAATGCAAGCACCAAGCACTGTCTGTACCTATCTATTTCGGGCACCATACCGACAACGCAACAGCACGAGCAGCTGTATAAGCATAACAACTAGTGTCATCGTACTCAGCTTTTTTAAGGAGAGGGACATTTCTTAAAGTACACAAAGTAATATTTAAATTTCTCATAAAAAAGTTTATTATCTTAAAAGCTTCGGATCAGACACAAGATGGGGTAAATAGGACCTTGCTACTCCTTGGGTACGCATGACTACTGTAAACGATACGTTATAATATAGGTAGGAAGTAAAAGTGGTGTATATAAGGACCTATACCTACTTAGGGGGCGTCCATTAATCGCGTCATACGTTTTTGGCTTGTTTTAGACCCCCCCCTCCCCCATGGTGATCTTTGGTGATATTTTCAGGACCCCTCCCCCCCCTATCCAATATGACGTGTAATTTTTTGCTAACTAAAGTAAGTACATTTTTCTAACACGCGAACCTACTTACGTAACGTACGTACACGTAAAGGGTAAAAAACCGGCCAAGTGCGTGTCGGACCACGCATAGGAGGGTTCCGTACCTTCAATGGAATAAGAACCAAACTAATAACAAAATCTGTTATTAGTTTGGTTCTTATTTCATTTAGATAGGTTGTATCTGATGCCTATGGAAGAAGTTTTTTGGAGATAACTCAAAAATGGCTGAACCGATAATGTTCAAAACAATTTTCGTTGAAAGTATATAATAAGGCGCATCACTTTAAATTTTTTCATATTTTTTGAACTTACGGTTCAAAAGTTACGGGGGCCTACACAACTTTTCTGACTTTCGAAGCGATTATTTCAGAAAATATTCACTTAATCACAAAATAGTCAAATAAACGTCAATGTTATTTTGAAAGACCTATCGATTGATGTGTCACATGTTGATATTTTTTTTTTAATTTAGTTACCTGTATGGAGCGCCCCCCTAAAAATATTTTTTTTTTCAAATTTAACTACATAACTAAGTAGCTGCATACAAAATACACCTTATATGTAAATTTTATTCAGATACGTCGTATAGTTTCCGAGTAAAATGCCTGTGACATACGGACGGACGGACAGACAGACAGACAGACAGACAGACAGACAGACATGACGAATCCATAAGGGTTCCTTTTTTGCCATTTGGTTACGGAACCCTAAAAATGAAACTACATATTTAAAAAAAAATATCTTTAATAGAAAAAAACCGGTCAATTGCATGTCGGACCACGCGGTTTCGTACCTACTATATCGTATCTGCGTATGAAATGAGTTTTTAGGAGATAACTCAATAATTCCTAAACCGATAATGTTCTCAATTTTTTTCATATCATTTGGATATCCGGTTCAAACGTGACAGGGGGGACACAAGTTTTTTAGACTTACGGGGTGATTTTTCCTTAAAATATTCACTAAATAAAATAAAAAAAACAAAAAGTCCTCAATGTTATTTTGAAAGACCTATCGAGTGATGTGCATCATGGAGGGGTCCTTAAAATATCTTTTTCAGCAATTTTACTACAAAACTAAGTAGCGGCATACAAAAACACACCTTATATTTAAATATTTTTAAGATACGTTTTATAGTTTCCGAGTAAAATAGCTGTGACATACGGACGGACGGACAGACGGACATAACGAAACTATAAGGGTTACGTTTTTGCCACTTTGGCTACGGAACCCTAAAAACCTACTTCACAAAATAATATGTCAAATGCCATTAAAAATTATTTACACTCATAGTGCTAGTGCAATTTTACTCTGCTTTTGACAGATTGATTCATTTAAAAGTTGATAATTTTTATTTTACTGACCATAATACCACAGAATAACTAATAGTACTACCGTACAGAAAATTCACTCCTTAACAAAAGTCAGATTTAGGTATAAAATTATACCTATACTCGCCGCCTGCAAGCAAAATTGAAACTTATAACCGCGCACGAACCGTGAATCTTCTTTGCGCGCCGCAGTTTTATGACCGAGCTGTGAGCGTCGGCACGGGGTTGGCACTTGACAAGTTTTTGTACCTATACCTACTGATTTATTATTGTTAGATAAATATGTAGGAATTACAAACGTTGATTATGTAAACACGAAATTTTTATCCGGAGATAGATTTTTTTATAGGGATTATGTCTGATTCTCACGGAAGTAGGTATGCCACAGCCGTATTCCTTTGAAAATATGTCGGTCAGCTCCTAATATTATTTCTGGGCAACCGATATTCAATAAATTAAGGATGTTTATTTTAACTATTACTAAGTAAGGACTTTGGGACCTTTCAATATCGTCCGGAATTACAAATGTTATTTCTGCTTCCTTGTTCTTCCGTTTATTCAGACATCCGTAAATACATATTTTATACGGATTAGATCGAAATAGGTTTCAAAGCCATTGTGTATTTTAAATTTTGCGCGAGCGCCACGTGACACGACTATCGTGCGAGCCGAGCGGCAGCCCACTGCTATACGACTCCCCGGGAGGCGCGCCGGCCAAATGTACCTAAACTGCGTAGTGAAACCCCCCTGATAATACACTATACAGTATAGCACAAAGAACAAAAAAATTACACGTGATATGTGTCCAGACCCCCCTCCCCCCTGTGGTGATCTTTGGTGATTTTTTCTTGACCCCCTCCCCCCCCTATACAATATGACGCGATTAATGGACGCCCCCTTACCTCAATTATCTGAAAATTAAGAATCCATTAATAGTTTTGTTAAAATTCAATTGCCCTTAATGCAACTGCAACTGCAATTAAGCTGCTAAGGTTGTGGACATCCCCTTTATATCAACGGCAAGATGGCGGCCATCAGTTTTTGCCGCCAAAACTTCGCTCATTTAGTTTTTATTACGTCGAACGCCGCCCACTATGGTCGTGGTTCTTGTCGCCATCAATCAATGTTTTATGCTAAAATCTAAGCAGACACCAAGCTCCTATATAAAAATATCTGTGAAAATATAAAAGCATGATTTCATGCTGTATTAAAAAAAAACTTAGGTTTTGTTGTTGTTGTGTAGGCCTAATATTTGAAACATAAAAAAATCGGCCAAGTGCGTGTCGGACCACGCATCATGGAGGGTTCCGTAGCTTCAATGGAATAAGAACCAAACTAATGCCAAAAGGTCGTAGGCATCAGCTACGGAAGAAGTTTTTTGGAAGTAACTCAAAAATGGCTAGACCGATAATGTTCAAAACAAATTTCGTAGAGAGTATATGATGACTGATGACGCGCATCTACTCAATTTTTTTCATATATTTTGGACCTACGGTTCAAAAGTTACAGGGTTATTTTTCCGACTTTCGAAGCGATTATTTCTGAATATATTCACTTAATCACAAAATGTTCAAAGAAACCTCAACGTTATTTTTAAAGATAATATTTTTTTATTGATTAATGTGCAACATGTTGATATTTCGAAAAAAATAATAATTTCATGTATTATTTTCTGCAAAATTGAAATTATTTTTTTCTGAAAATTCACTACATAACTAAATAGCGGCATACAAAATACACCTCATGTCTCAATGTTATTAAGATACGTCTTATAGTTTCCGAGTAAAATGGCTGTGATATACCGACGGACAGACGGACATGACGAAACTATAGGGTTCCATTTTTGCCATTTTGGCTACGGAACCCTAAAAATACCTATTAATAATTATATAGACCGAAATATTTGAGTTCTAAATACGTTTAGGTACTTAGATATTGATAATTAGGTTAATTTTATCAAGAAATACTAACAAAGTACAAGAGAACATGAATCATTTTGTTCCAAATAGTGCGGCCCTAACAATTTTAATAAATCTGGGCATAAAACTTATATATATATATATGTAGCATCATAAATATTACAATAGGCACAAAAAAATCCAAGTGTAGGTAAACATATCGTCAAATACTGGAAGTTATAATATAATACTTATAATAAACAGTAACTAGTACGAGGGCGGAAAGGAAAATCATGTCACGAGAGCAACCTAAAGATACAAAAATAGTACTTACTTTATGGTATGGGAAAAATGACATTGCGCTGCAGCGTCATCTCATAACGTGTTACCAAGTAAGAGCAGCGCAATATCATTTCCCCGTGCTATTTTTGGGTTGCTCTCGTCCAGATGGCGCTTCAGACTTGGGCCTCAAAAAGTTCTTAGACTGTGGCTGTCTATATTATTTATAGTCTCTGATAATAGCAACGAAATTATAGGGCGAGAGTACCCCTCCAATGCCCAAGGCAGACAACTCGCGCGCTTTGTCACGTTGCTATTATAAATTATAAACAATCGGTCCAGTAGTTTCGGAGAAAATTGGCTTTGTGACAGACATACAGAGTAGCAAGGTTATTTTTGTACCATTTTGGTACGGAGCCCTAAAAATAGGAGTTAGGTTTTGGCAATTTGGTCGGCCCGCTGGTGTTAATCATCCTTGGTTCGGTCATAGAGCTCGGTTACTCAAGGCAGAGACTATACATTGAAGGCACATTGAAGGTCTGCTGAAGGTGAAGGAGCTGCCCTCTAGCGTAGAGTAGTCAAATGAAATCACAAAACATGTTACGATATTGTGTTCACAGATGGCGCTGTTTGAAGCACTAAAATTATTGATTTACAGCACACTTATTACTCTATTCTGTTTTTCTGGTTTTAAATTTAATTATTTTTAATCATGTGCAGAAACAAGCAAAAATAGTATTCACATGGCATTATCGGAATTATTCTCCCATGCGTTGTGCACCCGAGTTATTAAAAACAATCCTTACGTCAGTTTTTGACACTTCTCGATTGAAGCGCGCGGCGGGTGGTCAAACTCCCTAACAACGTGGTCTTATATCCTGTGATAAACATTTCCAAATCCAAAATGAAGGGTGACAAAAACGTAGACATCCAGGCTCTCAAGGACATCGCCAACAAGCTCAGAATCGATAGCATAGTCGCCACAAATGCGTCAAAGTCCGGGTGAGTGTCTAACCTTATAGCGTCGGTATTTTGTTGACCCGCTATTTTGAAGGTCTAATGAAGGTTTCAAATGTATGTATTACCTACAAGATTCCAATTTAAATGCTTTTATAAGTTGTCTAACTGTATACTTCGCACAGCAATACTCAAGTATAGCTTTACGTATAATAGATTTTGACTCCAGAAAGTGGCTAGCCGGCTTGATGCAAATGAGTTCACAAGGTCAAAAGTGCGTTTGCCGGTGTTCCGGTGGACTTTTGACTGTGTTACACGTTTATATTAGCGTTAGTTGTATGGTTGGTTTACTCCGCCATATACCATCCATAGTTTGTATGAATTATGACGTGCAATGGAATAGGTTAGCAAACGCGAGGTTAGGACCACGTGATTGAGTTGTAGGCTTGGTTCAAGGCCGCCCGCTCTCTCATTTCACGTATATCAAACACTTGCTGATCTTGCTGTATCATTATGATAACAGGTATAATCATATACTATTATTAGATAACATTGATTCTTCATAATCAGTTGATTAAATGTGACATTGTCATGGCAAAGGTAATATATTGTCGGTATTGAGTTATTGGTACCTCCTTATAGTTCAAAACATTCTCCTTCATATGTAAAAATAACGAGATCGCTATGTTGAGTATTTTTATTTTTAATAATTTTTTGAAGTTTCAACATATCTTTGTACTGTTTTAAGATATTCGAGTTCAAAGTTTGAAAGCCTAAAAAACCTAGTTATAGGTTGAAGTTATGGAGATAGCAGTTTTAAAATGTTCTACATACATTATATTACTCGATAAATCATATGTTGTCTCTAACATTTTACATTTTATAGAAATAATACAATAATAATGCACGTAGGGTGTAGAGTCAAAAACCAAAAATAAAATATTTTATATAACTCAAAATCGACAGATTTTCAGCTGGCTTATGTTGATTTCTGAATATGATACATCACCTTAACTATAGTTAAGGTTTATAATAAAAATAATGAAACAACCATATCTCAAGCCATAATATTTTTTTATAATAAAACAAATAAAATCAACACTTACATAAAAAATATACAAAATCAACATTATAATTTTTTATTCTCATAGTTTACGTTAATTTAGGAACAAAACTAACGATCAAGTGTAATTAAACACAAAAGTAATGTAGTTTTCTATCAAAAAAGTGACTTCAAAGTTTAGACTTTTAACATGATTTTTTGTATGTAAAGTGATCTAGGGTACCACATTGTCGCTATTCATAAGTTTAGAGAAATAAGAATTCTACTACCATTATTTAACATAGTGTCCGCACTATAAGTGCATATATCTAATACAAATATTATTATGAATCAAGAACATAACTTATTTTATAAAAAATAACAGTGTTTTCGTCAGCTTTACTAATTTAGATCAAGTTTGTTAGTTTAACATTCCTTAGGGTCCCACATTGTCGCCTTATGACTTATGAGATCAAACTTATTTTTAAGACTTATTATAATAAAATTATTTTATTACTTACAAAAGTAATAATTTGCATTTAACATCATTATGAAAATGATTTACACTACTCAACCTCGCACCTAGGGGTATGTAAGTGCTGACGCCAAGTCATTTAAATTCTTACGTCTGATTGAGAGATTGGTGACTTTGTATGAGTATTAACTGATTATCTATACGGTTGTCTCTAAGAAGCTATAAGTCAACTATATTTTCTGTTAAAAAGTTTTAATTTGTCACTGACTTATATCCCTCCCCTTATTTATATTTAAGTTTTTGTTATGTAATTAATCAGTATTCAAAGCATCTGCCAGGCACCCGGATTATTAAAATTGATAGTATGGCACACTAACTAGAGAAATGTTCATTTCTCTATATAATAGCAAACCTATTTCCGTTGCTAGCTCTCCGGCTAGAGCAACGCGTGCGCAGCGTACGAGCAGCATATTCGTGGCGTATTAAGACGGTCTGGACGCACTTTAAAATTGTAAATAATTTTATTATCCTATGTGATACAATCCAATCCAATTGAATAAACTAACATAATATGAATTTCGATTAATATATTTTATATCTAGTTGATTGATTTAGGCCAGATTAAAATAGAGAGTTTTGCTTTGTCTTAATAATTATTGCTTATTTACCACTATTGTGAAAAGGGTAACATAACATAAAGCTAAGTGAACGTAACGGGCAGCTAAGTTACGAACTGTCAAGCAAATGGATGGGAGTAAACTGAGCTTTAGACAACACGTGTTACTACATTTTCCAATGGCCCGATATTACTTCAAGCTTATGAGCGACAATGTGGTACCCTAGTCGGTAAACTTTGACTGTGTTTTTTTCCTACTTTTAGTTGAAACGTTTAACTTTTTATCAATACAACGTATTATTTTAAGTATGTAGAAGCTATTTTTAATCAAAAACAATTTTCACTATTTTCGAGTTGATTAACAAAATCAGTGATATCTCGAAATCCATAAGCGACAAAGTGGTACCCTAACCATGACAACGTCACAAATAAGCAATCTTTGTAGATTCTATTCAACTTCACTTTGTATGATGAGGTCATAGTTATCTTATGTTTGGATTGGAATAGGTAAGTGTAAAAAAAAAATTAGTTTATTTCCAAAAACGTATTTCTTACAAAAATTACCACTGCGGCGCACTAGGTTACACCTGTATCACAGGATACAAGATTCATTTCCTGAGTTTCGTTATGTGCAGGCATCTATATGACAATAATAATACATTAAACTAAGGTTAATTAGATGACACTATACAAAAAATCTTCGTTTTTGTTGTAATATAGAGCTTGTAAAATTTGTGAATGGGATAATCAACTACCATTTTATAAATATTGTTGACCATAGGTCCAATTAAGGTAAAAGACATGGAAATCCTGGTCTGGTACCTTAATAAAATTGAAGTAATGTTTGGTATTACCTACTTACAGGAAAGAAATGTACTGACATTTCTTTCCTGTAAGTAGGCTTTTCCTGCCGTAGTTGTTAAACTTTGTACAAGTTTTTAACCTCCCGTAGGGAATGTCTCTTTGAATTAAAAGTATCCTATAAACAAGGTGAGGTTCTGCTTGACACCTTATACTGTGTATAATATGGAAAGACTACCACATTTTCTGTACAGTGTGATGAAGTGGAAACCAAGTGTTTATAATCTACTTGTGTCAATCTAATTTATGGTATTTGTGTAACTGATAAACAGCTCTTTTTTATATAAGTGACAAAATGACAATTGAAATCAGTTATTTCAGAATACAATAGTTCCATAGCAAGAAATTATTAGAAGTAGATTGATCAACAACTTCACAAACAATTGTTTGTAGATATCCTTCACTTAAATACCTGAGGATTACTCACTGTATTAGTAACAATAGTACATTGTTGGAGAGGCTAGATTATCGCTTAAAGATGGACAAGTAACTTATGAGTTTGAGTTAGGGGAGGCCCTCTAATTTAGGAGCCATCATTAGCATTTTCGGCCGATTCATTATATAGTGCTTTTCACAACTACTATGAAGAAACATAAGTATAGTTTGTCCGGCGACTTAAGGATAAATACGCCATACTTTAAGTATGGAGCATTTGTCCTAAAGCCACCGGACAAACTATACCACATAATTCGTTTTGGTACCAGAATAGTACCACCAATTATTAACAAAAAAAAATTAAAAATCAAAATGTGTCTCCTTAATTTATGAAAAAAAATATCATAGCACCTAAACCCTCCTCCCTGACCACCTTATGCCAGCGGATGGGCCGAAGAACTGGACAATTTACTTTTTCTACTTGTCGACTGTAATGCTTGAATTGTGATTGTGTAGACCGAACTACTAGCGCATACTTTCGGATAGAGCTTTTATGGTCGCATATTGTGACATTGCCGACGATGGTACAAAGGATTTTCATACAATTTTGTAACACTGTTGTCCTTCCCGACCGCCCGTGTCCCCCTCCCTGACCGCCGGCACAATCCACCGCGAGATAGAACTTACTCAATTGTATAGAGGCAGCAGGTCTTTCGTCGAACTCTATTCTTACCGGCTTGCCTAGATTGAGCACTCGTAGAAAAAATATTGTATACAATAGTGACATAATTAGACCCCGTTATCGGAGGTGCAATTTGGTAGCTTGTCATTCTTAGGGATGGGTAAAAATTATATTGAAATACTAGCTGCATGTCGATATTTTTCCTTTGACATAATGAGAGTGACTTTAATTAAACGTGATTATTTTGTAAAACATGACTTATTTAAAGAGTATTTATTTACCTTTTTCATTTTTATAAGTAACAATTTTCAATCTTAATTTTTAGGGTATTCTGCGAGAAGTGACTCCATTTTTATTATTATGAAATATTATATACGAATAAAACATGCTCGTAAATACAGCTAAATAATCGAAAATATTGTTGTGAGATGACATTTACTATCTATTGACGTGAATAATTTACTTTCAGTATAGGTGGCCAGTATTATATCTCTATGGGTAAGGTTTATCTCAAGAGCATTCAGGCACGGCCCTGCAACTCGAAACATTAGAAAAGTAAAATAGCAACCATATCGTTATTGTTTTACTGATAATGGTTTCTACTTCTGATGACAATGATTATCATTGGTGACAAAAAAAAAACATGTAAAATTTTAGTCTAAAAATGGTATATAAAACAAATTGACAAGAAAAAGGAAGAGTATCGATTTCGACATCATAAATATTTTTACCATTCCCTAAGAATGTCAAGCTACCAAATTGCACCTCCGATAACGGGGTCTAGACATAATCAAGCTTTTCAATCTCGTACCTTACTTGGTAACACTTGGTAAACACGGTACTCGACTGAAAAGCTCTTAATTATGTCACGATTGTATAAAATACTATTCTATGCTACGATTGGTTGAATGTCACCAATGGCTCTTGCCAACTAGTAAAATGCTACAAAATAATTGTTGTAGTGGTGTGGTTCAGGTTTACAGCTAATACTCATTGTCTCCAGCTTGGATTAAGATCATCTTTTCTCACACTTCCAAACAGTGGCATTAAAATCAAATTTGCTTAAGTTTTTTCTCTTGGTACATTCCAGAATAAATTTGATTAGTTCTTTTAATGAAATGTCTACTTTTTTATTTGTTTTACATTTACCGTAGCCTATGGACGCCTGCAATCCCAAAGGGTTCACATGCGCGTTGCCTACCCTTTAAGACCCAATACTATACATTTAATCTGATATAATATAACGATTTTATTGCTTGAATACAATATTAAATCTGTACCTACAAGTACCCCAGCCACCAAATCCCTTTTGATTTGAACTACTTATCACTTTTGCAGGTTATTTGCCATGTGAAGTGACAGGGTCATTGAAGATCAAATAAAATAAACCTGGAATAAGCGAATGACCTTAACTTGTCATTGATGAAGGATTGTGATTGACCAGTGACCTGAGATATAAATACAGCAATGCCTTTCGATAGGCGGAGATATATTAATGTCACATATGATAGTTATTTAATTTTTTACTACATTTTGACCACATTGAACTGGTTCAGCCAGTATTGTGCCTGTATAGGATAGATGGGTATACCAAATCACTTCAGCCATTTATGGGTAGTTAAGTTACAAACATACATTTTTGCATTGAAAAAAAAAACAGGTAATACCTGAACACCCAAATTTTCTTCATACTAAAAAACCGGCATGCTCAGACGGATCTGTAGTTGCCGGCCTGTTACAATACATCCATACAGTCATTTATTAAAGGATATTTGGCACTAACGTCATTTTACTATATCCAGCACTTATTTCCTTTTACTATGCTTTTTTGAGTTATAACTCAAAAACGTCTCAACCAATTTTATTCAATATAGTTTTCATTGAAAGTACTTGTTAGGCCTCACTTTCATCAATTTTTCGAGCTTTATTTGGACCCACGGTTCAAAAGTTAAAGGGGGCACGCCCTTTTTTAAACTTTCTGAGCCCTTTTTTTTAAAGACCTATACATCAATACCCCACACGTGTATGGGAGGTACCCTTAGGGATTTTATTTAACCACTTTGTCGGCGTGATTAAAACACATACTCCTACCAAATTTCAGTTTTCTAGTACTAACCATCACTAAGGAAAGCCGCGGACAGACAGACGGACACGAACACGCCGAAATTATTCCTAGTTGACGATGGACCCCTAAAAACCTGGGACGCGTTCCCTATTTATTAGGCATAGAAGTAATAGTGTTTATTCGCTTCTCCTTTTGAGTGCACAAGTAGGAATGAAACCTAGTTAATTAAAGATGTTACTTATTCAAAGAAAGATAATGAGTGCACTGTATTATTATGCAGATAGTAATGAATGATACACTCACTATGTAACACTAGAACTAGCGTACAATGACATAATAATGTTGTAATTGTAATCCAGTCTCCTTCTGCTAGGAGAGCTTTGAATTTTTGACTTTATGAGAAGGAAATAAGATTCAATATCAAATCACTATTATTTAAAAGATTATCAGTCAACCGGACCATAAATTCTCCTTTATCTTCGTGAACAATTTTGTTTTTGTTATTATATAATTACGTGATAATGATTTGAATAGGAATCACAAAACAACTTTGTTTATGTAATGGCTATTGGCATGATCTGATTGAGATATAGTAATAAATGAAGTTAAGAATAAACCCATATATAAATAGCGAGACTAAGGGCCTGTTTCACAATCTCCAGATAAAGTTATCTGCCAGTTAAAATTATTGCTATCCTTTACTCCAGTCATATAAAAGAAAAGGACAGCAAACATTTATCTGACAGATATGCTTTAACTGGAGATTGTGAAACAGTACTGTAGTACATTATTTTGATCTATCTCGTAGGGTTCAGCTAGCGTTTGCAATGAAAGCGGTAAATAATGTGTTTATTTACGACATCACATTAAACCTTTAAAATTAACAGTGTTACTCTATTATATTATGCATGTATTATACATATAAACCTTCCTCTGAAATCACTTTATCTAATTTTAAAAACCGCATCAAAATCCGTTGCGTAGTTTTAAAAATCTAAGCATACATACAGCGGAAAGCGACTTTGTTTTATACTAGTTATGTACTGATATAATGTATTCATTATTAATACAAAATATTATGATGCTTTTCTTGTATTTAGAAAACTAACTTAAAGCCATCAACAGCCTACATTTGTTCTGCAGGGCCTCATCTAAAGTATTTTTTGCAGACATCCGACATCATGCGCTTCAATGGCAGAAATCATGTCGGTCCTGTTCTTCAACACCATGCGCTACAAGATCTCTGCGCCCAGGGACCCCTCCGCCGACCGCTTCATTCTTTCCAAGGTCATTTGAAAACTTGTTTCTTGACTGGAGATCTACAGTTGCTCTACTGAAGTAGCTGAATGACGCCCAGTTTGTTGAAATTTTATGGCTCATTACATGATAAACAAATTACCCACAAGTCTTAATCGTAATTTTATGCCCAGTCAACTGTGACATTCATTACTGGTTGAATTAAGAGATTACAAAATACATACTAAAATTAGTCCTTTTAGCAAGCAGTTATTTTGTACAGTCTTATAATGAGGTTCAAAATCGTCTACACATTTTTGGCGTTGACTGTACTTTTGATAGTGACACAAAAATGAAATGAAAACTATAAAATTATACTTTTAGGCATCACAACAAAGTTTATAAATGACCTATATGTTTATAAATAATATTTTCTAATATCTTTTAAAATATTAAAGCATGTACTTTTGTTGAGCTATGCCATCGGAAGTCATTAAATCAATTTTTAAAGTTTAACATTATGCTTCTTTATCATTGACCAGGGTCACGCCGCTCCCATCCTCTACGCCGCCTGGGCTGAGGCCGGCCTCTTCCCTGTGGAGGATCTCAAGAACCTCCGCAAGATCGACAATGACCTTGAGGGTCACCCCACTCCTCGCCTGAACTTCGTGGATGTCGGCACTGGCTCGCTCGGCCAGGGTCTGGCCGTGGCTGCCGGCATGGCCTACGTTGGGAAGTACTTCGACCAGGCGCCATACAGGTACGTTTTAGTTGATATAACTGCAAGATCGACAATGACCTTGAGGGTCACCCCACTCCTCGCCTGAACTTCGTGGATGTCGGCACTGGCTCGCTCGGCCAGGGCCTGGCCGTGGCTGCCGGCATGGCCTTCGTTGGGCAGTACTTCGACCAGGCGCCATACAGGTACGTTTTAGTTGAAAATGCTGCAAGATCGACAATGACCTTGAGGAGCACCCCAGTCCTCGCCTGAACTTCGTGGACGTGGGCACAGACTCGCCGACAAGGTCTACGTGGAAATGTACTTCAATCAAACTGCTCAGACGCTCTCCAGTTGTTTTATTATTCAATGTATTAATAGGTGGTCTCATTAGCGTTCTCTGAAGACTTACGTTTTTATGTCGGTTTGGCCTCTACTTTCTCTATGATCAATTTGTAATTATTTAGTTAACCAACATACTGTCCATGATTGCAGGGAAAAAGAAGGCTGATTTGGTAATTAATGGGAGAAATGTATATTGTGAGGTAGGTAAATAAATCATGCCAACATTACAAATGCTAATAAGTACCTATATCAATATTGTGGTAAATGGCAGTAACCGATAAGCATTGTTACTTTTCCAAGCAACATTTTTTTTTTCAACTCTGTTTTTTATTTAATATTCATTTAAATTCTAGTAATTTCATCTAAAGCACTCAACTAATAAACAGCGGTGCGCACAGCTTGCGCATTGCAGCCAGTGGGTGCCATATCATGTCGTGTGTCGTACTCATGCGCTCGCCGTCGGGCGTCGTGGCCAGTAGCACTCGGACAAACATCTACTCCCACTACTATCCGATTACACTTTATAAAATCATCTACTAGAAAGACTAAATAAACTAAAGCCAATGCCACTACCAAACTTGGTTTTTAATGAAATCACCACATCGCTTGGTTTTAATGAAATTTAAGTGTGTTATCATAGATTTTAATGAATCTACCAATGTTAACAGCCCTAACCAAGTCTAAATATTCGTTTAAGTTTAAATGTACCTATGTCAGACCTACTTTAATGGTACTGACTGCGAGAATATCCAGCTAATCATTTTGTATCTTACTCTATTGAGATTATACCCTAAAAACGAAGCGAGTCCACACAGGCCGAACAGCCTCGCGAGGAAATCGCCGCGCGAAACAGCTCGGGTAATAATAATAATAATAATAAATACTCTTTATTGCACACCTCATACAGTTACAAGCACAAATTTTACAATTAGATAAATTTAGGTAGAGGTAACAACAGGCGGTCTTATCGCTAATGAGCGATTTCTTCCAGACAACCTTTGGGTAGTGGAGACTAGAGAAAAACAATAAGCAGTAGGTGGTGCATAGACACAAAAGAGACGAAATAGATAACACAGCACATTCATATGAATATACATACTTAAATAAATACAAAAGAAACATACATATACGTACATATATACATATATAATACACACAGTAAGAAACAACAGTGTCAACTTAAAAACCTAAGGAAGAGATAAATAGTATTCCTTAAGTTGGGTAGTGTACCGCGCCTCGGCCGTAGGCCGCTTAATGGGTTATTACGAAATGTAAAAATATATTCTTCATCAGGGTGTACTGCCTGGTGGGAGACGGCGAGGCCGCCGAGGGCAGCATCTGGGAGTCGCTGCATTTCGCCAGCCACTACAAGCTAGACAACCTGGTCGTCATCTTCGACGTCAACCGTCTCGGCCAGTCCGAGCCAACCTCCCTGCAGCACCATGTGAGTTTACACAGCTCTTTTCTTTTCAGGCCATGAATAAAGGGGGTTTTTCCACTCTCGGCCATGATGTGTGAGGTGATAACATGATTAGGTAGGCCATACTAAACGACCTTTGCTATGGGACCAACTCAAAATTCGCGGAAAATGTTTTACCTGTTTCTGACTTTTCGGCCGATCGGATGTCACCGACGGACGGTGAGGACGCCAAAATTCTTTTGAATTTCTCGGTTGGTCCCATACAAAAAATTGTGTAGTATATATAGCCTAACTATTACTAATCAATCACCTTGTTCAAGCTAAGGGTTTGAAAAACACCTTGTATAAACCAGGGACTCCAGTCGTGTCTAGACTACCTGGACAGTTAAGATTCACAAAATAGTGAGAGTAAGGTGATATTATCAGTAGGTACGTATTAATAATGACCCCACGGGCCCCCAATGATTTTTTGCACAGTAATAAAGCGGCAACTAGTGACAATTTCACCAGTTATCGTAGACATGCTGTGCTATAGATACCTGGAATTTCCGGTTCTCGCCATACAAAATTAGAACCAGGAATAAGCCCTAGAGACGTAAAATATGAAAAATTATATGCACCACCATAATGCAGCGGTTCGCATATATTGCGCATTGCAATCAGGTGGTGCGAGAGCAAACCGTGCGTCGTACTCACGCGCCCGCTGTCGGACGACGTGGTCAGTAGCGTGCGGACAATATTACTAAATCAATAATACTGTATTAAAAACAAACCTGCCAAGTGCGTGTCGGACCACGCATAGGAGGGTTCCGTACCTTTAATGGAATAAGAACCAAAAAAAGGTCGTATCTGATGCCTATGGAAGAAGTTTTTTGGAGATAACTCAAAAATGGCTGAACCGATAATGTTCAAAACAATTTTCGTAGAAAGTATAAGATAAGGCGCATCTCTTCAAATTCTTTCATATTTTTTTAACTTACGGTTCAAAAGTTACGGGGGGTGGTACACAACTTTTCTGACTTTCGAAGCGATTATTTCAGAAAATATTCACTTAATCACAAGATAGTCAAAGACTGATGTGTGACATGTTGATATTTGGTTAATTTTTTTATTTAGTTACCTGTATGGAGCGCCCCACTAAAAATATTTTTTTGTTTCAAATTTAACTACATAACTAAGTAGCTGCATACAAAATACACCTTATGTGTAAATTTTATTCAGATACGTCGTATAGTTTCCGAGTAAAATGCCTGTGACATACGGACGGACAGACAGACAGACAGACAGACTTGACGAATCCATAAGGGTTCCGTTTTTTGCCATTTGGCTACGGAACCCTAAAAACAAGTGTGGTGAACAAGTTGACAAGATAGATACATCAGTATATTTTTTGCAACTTGAATTAATTACCTTACTTTACTTTAGGTGGAAGTATACGACGCTCGCCTGAAGTCCTTTGGCTTCCACTCTTTGGTGGTTGATGGACATGACGTCACTGAGCTGGTGAAGGCGTTCGATGAGGCGCAGACAGTCTCCGGCAAGCCCACGGCCCTCGTCGCCAAGACCTTCAAGGGCAAGGGCTTCCCGGGCATCGAGGATCTGGAGAACTGGCACGGCAAGGCTCTTGGCGCTGATGGCGAGAAGATTATCAAGGTTAGTTTAGCCAAAACACTTTTAACATGCGATGGCTGTTTATGTATTACTGACAATTAATTATCTACGCCATCAGAGTTACCCCTGATTGATATTGATTACTTACTATGAGATTAACTATAATAAATAATAGTCGAAATACCCACTCGCAATTAATGAAAGTAGTAGTAGTAGTAGTAGTGAAACACTACTTTACAAGAAAAATACAGCAGGAAAAATACACAATATTTGTACAAAGGCGGACTTATTCTTTAAAGGTTCCGTCAGACTGCCGCGTTTTGTTAGCGGGGCGCGATGAGAGTGCGTCACGCGCGTGGACGCAGCGCCCCGCGCCCGGACAGGCAGAGACAACCATATACAGGGTGGAAAGATAAGTCGGGCCCTGGAGGGAAACTACCTTAAAACCTTGAGATAGCTCAATTCGCTCAAAGGAAACATTCTTTTATTTTTCCTAAAAACTATATCTGCATTCACAGTTTTTTTCTTAATTTTCACTTTTTTCCATACTAATTGTATGAAAATTATTATTATTATTATTTATGGGTTCTCTTGTGCCCTAAACTTGGTTGGTATTTAGAAGTTTTTATCCTCGTTGGAAACAGGATCGATTGGCATCAATCGTCATAAAAATTATTTATGGCAAAAATTAAAAAATAAATACTTTTTTTGAAAACTGTACTCTTTTCCAAAAATTTGTTAATGCAGTTATGTCCCTTTAAAGAAATTAAAGAATGTTTCCTTTCAGTGAATTGAGCTATCTCAACGTTTTAAGGTAGTTTTCCTCCAGGGCCCGACTTATCTTTCCACCCTGTATAACTGCCCCTTGAGAGATAACGCGAGGGTGATGCGGGCGCGACGCGCGCCGCTTCTGCCCCGCTAACAAACCGCGGCAGTCAGACGGAGCCTTAGGAAAAGTATTGAATTCCTTTGCGTCTGTTAATGTTGTAATCTTATATATGAATCTAAGCTGCACTATATTACTTATACGGCAATGTACACTCATTGTACGTTGCAATTAATTGGTGCTATAGTAAATCGTGCGTCGTACTCGCACGCCCGCCGTCGGGCGACGTGGTCAGTAGCGTTCGAACAATCGAATAATTTTAAACGAAAAAGAACCGACTTCATTTATCGTCCACGTCAGGAAATGCCTGAGCTACTGTAAAAATACTCAAATTACTATATGTGTGCCTATAGTGATTTGAGTATTTTTTACGATATAGAATATAGAATAGAGTTCCCTCGATTTCTCCAGGATCCCATCATCAGATCTTGACCTGCTGACAATGGGACCATCTGTCAAGTATACTCTTTCAAACAAAAAAATAATTTTCCAAATCAGTCTAGCCGCGTTCGAAAAATCGGTGAAAATAAATAAATAAAAAATAGCAAAAACAAAGATTTCAAAGGAAGAAGTCAGTTTAAAACATTTTGCATGCATTGCAAGCATGGTGAATTTTTTTCATGTATGGTATCAATCGATTCGTTTTGTTGTGAGGATGAAATGTCTATATGGGGCCAATTGTGTTAAAGCAACACAAAAGTCAGAAATGATACTTAAAGTCCGAGATGTGCATTTGTTTCTCAAAACGCTCCTAACAAAATGACGTGCAAAAGTGACGTCACGATCACATAGTCGCCCTGTTTAAAGTATGGAAAAAATATGAAATTGCTATTTTTACAGTGAAATGTTGCGTTTATGTATATGGTTGCCATACAATTTATTTTATAGTAAAATGCTAAAAATCGAATGGTATCATTGTTTTTTTTTAAATTTCGCACTCTAAAAAATCGTAAAATTTAGAAATTTTGCAGCTTGATATCTTTGAGCCATATCAATAGAATTTATTAATTTTCACTTTAGATGGATATATTGATAATTTTGCATCATATCAACTAACTTTTATTGCATAATTCAACATGTGTCATCATGCCTATTGTTACTGCAGTCAACAAACACCGGTCCCAATTTGAATATCCTCTATATTTCGTCGTACAGCACCTGCAATCTCAGATCAAGAACAACACAGTCTCGCTGAAGCCCAAGCCGCCGCTGGCGGAGGCGCCGCGCGTGCACATCGGCGACGTCACGCTGTCGTCGCCGCCCGCCTACAAGCCGGGCGAGACGGTCGCCACCCGCCTCGCCTACGGCACCGCCCTCAAGAAGATCGCCGACACCAACCTGAGGTGACACGCTATACAATACAACCCGCCTCCGCCTACTGACTTCGCTACAAATGTGCCAATTAGGAACATGCATGATTTTTTTGGAAGACGTCATTCGATTCTATTTCCCTGTAGATTCAAATGTCTCTAATAAACCTACTATCTATGATAGGCCTGAAACGTCAAAAATGTGAAAATACGTTAGGCGTCTGCGCCGCGCGTCAAAACGCCCCATACAAAAAGTGTGCGGATTGTGACGTCACCGACCTCAAAGTTGCAGAAAACTGTTTGGAAGGAACAAGTTTTTGGAAGATTTTTGTAATTTTAGGCACGAAAAAATGCGTTTAGCTATATAGTTGTTATACTTTTTTTTCTTGTTAGAACATAAGTAATCTATCTGAGGTTTCGAAAATACATTTGAGGTATAAAAAAAAATCCTAAAATTTTTCGTTTTTAAACCGCAATATCTTTAAAAAACTGAAAAATTATTACGGATTTCCACTTATTTATATTAATTTGGTGTTGCTGAACGTGTTTATTGAACAAATTTATGGACGGCGATACAATTTTATGGACGCACGTTAATCTAAACTCATATTGTAAGTCCTCTAAAATGTGTTCAAAAACGGTAGGCAATGGCCAGCATTACAACAACCGATTTTACTATGATAAGCTTTTTATCAGTGGCAGCAACGTAATTTTAACTTGACATGCTCAAATATTGTTAAGTTACGAGTTTCTAATTTGGAACATCCAATTTGATAACGTAATGAAAATCCGGCCCTCCTCCCCAACCGCCGGCATAATCGTGTTGTGTTGGCCATGGCGATGCATTGGCGGTAATTCTAATGGTTTCTGAACACGTAATTTAGGATTTATAATATGTGTGTAGATATAGCAGTGTATGCAACTGTACTTAATTAGGCCTTAAAACACACGTGTGATCTTATTATGAAACCCTATATTACGAAACAAAAGGACCTTTTTTACGTAACAGTGACATAATCTACTATTTCAAATGTTACTTGTGTTGTCTACTCAAAGATAATTTTGAACTATCGATTGTTATACTTTTTTTAAACACTAAGAAATATAATATTTATTTATTCTTATTGATTGCAGAGTAATTGCTCTTGACGGTGACACTAAGAACTCCACCTTCAGCGACAAACTGCGCAACGCCTACCCCGAAAGGTAAATTTAAAATTAGCGATTTTCATCTGTTTTATTTTTACATAACTTAGGGAGTTACAGTAGAAGTGGGTCAAAAAAATTCTTGGGCAAGCCTGAGCTGAATATGTCTTGAAATTTCTCCTTGAGCTGTAGAAAAACTGCTCAGGTGCCTGAAAGTTAGGCAAGCCGGCGGGAATCGAGTTATACGGACGCGCCGCTACTGGAGAGTTATGTAAACTTTAAATGTGGGGAAGGGAGATATTATTGTCAAAACATGTAAATAAGGCCTTTATAATGTATGGCTACTGATTTTACTGTTTAGCCATAATCTGTGTTGCTCACATTCCAATGTGAGTAGTTGTTCATAACTTACTATGGAACCAACCCGAATCGCGATAGAAAAGCTGAACAACTCTCGATACGTTCAGTATGGTACAGCCAATACATACTACAGTATTCGTCAAATCGTCATCATCGTCATTTACTTGTCGCCCACTGCAAACCCACTCCACTTGCTCTAATCCTGACGTAATCCAAAAGCGACCCAACATATTCCGAATGTACTACAGTATTATTACATTACTAGCTTTTGCCCGCGGCTTCACTCGCGTTAAATTCGGGGTAACACGGTTCCCATTTCCTGATTGCCCCCCGGAATGCTCCATACAAACTTCCACCCCCCCATTTTAGGGAAGTGGGGGGGGTTAGAAAGAGACAAAAAGTAGCCTATGTCACTCTCCATCCCTTCAACTATCTCCACTTAAAAAATCACGTTCGTTCGTCGCCCCGTTTTGCCGTGAAAGACGGACAAACAAACTCACACATACACTTTCCCATTTATAATATTAGTATGGATAATGTTCAGATACATCGAGTGCTTCATCGCGGAGCAGAACCTGGTGGGCGTGGCCACCGGCGCCGCGTGCCGCGACCGCACCGTCGCCTTCGTCTCCACCTTCGCTGCCTTCTTCACTCGCACCTTCGACCAGGTCAATACTTGGAATATTGATACTTTTTGTCATACTTACGGAAGATAACCGACGTCACATTATTAACTTATATGTACAGTTGCCATCAGATATATCGGAGCGGCCAAGGTGGTCACAAATATCTGAACAACGTGTATTGTCAAGGCATTGTAAGTGAAATAAAAACAAGTGTCACGAAATGGTCTCTTCTCAGCATGTTGCTAGCGTTAGCCAGCGCTGATCTTCCGAAAAGACCATCCGGTGAAAAATTCACGGCAGGTAACAAACATATTTAGCGAGTACAATCTATGATAACAAAAAAGGCAATAAAAAACATCAGTAATTAACTTCAAGATAACAATAGAAATGGGAAACTTAACCCTTTATAAGGCAAAAGAGTGTCGGAAATTAGGCGAAATTGAACCCTATCACTTTGAAATAAAGTTCAAATAATGGTGGGAAATATATTCCCTCTGCCTTATATAGGCTTAATAAAAGAAAAATAATAGTAACTTATAACTACAACGCAACAATCTAGTGACCACGTGCATGTATTTTTGAGTACCTAGGCCGCTCGGATATATTTGATGGCGACTATTACAAAGGAGTAAGGTGCAAAATCGACTGTACTTAAAGCGGCGTTTAAATCGGCATCACCGAAATATGCGACCGCAAAAGTACTTGAACACCAAGACTTGATGTTTTGAGTATCATCGTTTTTTTATTTAGAGCAGATGCCCCGGTTTTGGCTACTTTAAGGAGAGTTTGTCAATTTATACGCCCATCATTTTGTGTCAATAAGGAATTATGACACTGTGCTGAGTCATTGAAAATATATTGCTATATGTATATGAATCTGCGCTGTTAAGATTCTGACAGTTTTTTTTTTTTCTTTAATGAAATGTCAGAAAAGGGACCAGGACCCAGTTTTGACCACTTTTTTCCATAGCTCTTGACAACTGACTTGACTGATGACTCTGCTCTGCCATAATTTACTCTTTTATTAACTACAAACCATAGAATTGTCTATACTTTCACTCCGGGGCAGACTGCTCCTATACAAGTCGCAAGTCAGACCCCACATGGAGTACTGTTGTCACCTTTGGGCGGGAGCACCTGGATACCAGCTTGGGCCCTTTGACTCGGTGCAAAGGCGCGCTGTGCGGATCGTCGACGATCCCAAACTCACGAGCGATATTGAACCTTTGAGTCTGAGGAGGGACTTTGCCTCCTTATGCGTGTTCTATCGCTTGTACAATGGGTTGTGCTCTGAAGAACTGTTTGATATGAGCCCACGGCAGCTTTTTATCACCGCACCGCTCGCCGCCGGCAGGGTGTTCATCCCCACACCCTGGAGCCCAAGGGTCGCGCACAGTACGGTTTAAGAGGAATTTCCTCCCACGAACGCTGCGGCTGTGGAATGAACTCCCTGCCGAGGTTTTCCCAGTGGGCTGTATGAGGTTCTTCAAAAAAGGAGTGTATAGGTTATACGGTAATTGCTTACCATCAGGCGGGCCGTATGCTTGTTTGCCACCGTCGTGGTACAAAAAAAAATACTTTATTCAAAAATGTCCGGCAAGGTTGACTTTTACGGTTAAAAACTAGGCGGCGAAGTGCCTAGTTTATGGTCAAATAAAAATTAAAAAGTTACGGAAATTGCAGGCTCGATTTCGCGACATAAATGTTGCATACAAATTCCATTTTTGTCGAGGTACAAACTTTTTAAAAAGTTTAACAGCCATACAAAAATAAAGGCAAAGGTCCTAAACAGCCAAAACACAACATCGGTATTTGTTATTTATAATGTTGGTACCGCGACTTTTTAGTTATCTCAAATAGCTTACGGTAAATTCAGAAGAAAAATACACTTCAAACTTTTTAATAAAAAGATATAATGGCGGCAAAGCTGAGCGTGTACCGCGAACATAGAAAATTGTAGTTTCGAATAAATCTGTCTCTCTCACTCATAATGAGAAGCGATGGAGATAGAGATAATTATAGGATTCGAATCGAAATTCGATACTCGCGGTAGTGGTCATTCTTTTAACCTAGAAGTTATCCTGAATATAAAGCTTGTCCCAGTAAAAAATGTCGTTAGTTTACGCAGCGTTGGTATATCAGGTTTCAATGAAAATGGTTGTAACTGGCTGGTTATATGTTAAATGCATCTCGGTTCTTTATTTAATATTAGAAAAAAATCTGTCACAGTCACATTTTCAAAGATCTCGTCTCCACAAGAAAAACTTCATGAGAAAATATTGTACAAATATGTCCAATATTAAGGCATTTTCACGAAAAAAGTGGCAATGGAGCTAAACACGTCTGTTAGAACTGTGCAAAGGGTCCTAAAACAATTCAGAGAGACTGGCGGTATTCGACGGCGTCCTGGAAGTGGTCGGAAGACCGGGTTTGTTAAGAAAAATATTGAGAAGAGTATCATAGCTGCTTTGCTGAAAAAAACTACATCATCTGTAAGAGATTTAGCTATAAAGTTTAAAACGTCTAAATCCACTGTGCAACGAGTAAAGAAAAATAATTCTATAAAGACTTTCAAACAAACTAAAGTGCCTAATAGAAATTCGAAACACGAAACTGACGCTAAAACGAGATCAAGAAAACTGTATTCAAAATTAACGACAAAAAAATACTGTATTGTGATGGACGACGAAACATATTGCAAGCTTGATTTTAAATCACTGCTGGGACATCATTTTTATTCGGGGACCGATAGAAAAACTATCAATGACGAGTACAATGTCATAAAAACGGATAAATTTGCGAAGAAGGTTCTTGTGTGGCAAGCGATCTGTTCTTGCGGCAAACGCAGCACTCCATACTTTGCTAAAGGAACTATGAAAGGCGATATATACCTTAAAGAGTGCATGGAAAAGCGATTATTGCCGTTTTTTAAGCGACACAAGAAGCCAGTTCTGGTTTGGCCTGATCTGGCCACGTGCCACTATTTTAAAAATGTGATAAAATGGTACAAAGCCAATAATGTCGAATTTGTGGAAAAATACCAAAATCCTCCTAACTGTCCTGAATTACGACCTATAGAAAAATATTGGGCTCGTATGAAGCAGAAGCTCTTAAAACATAAAACTAACGCCACATCAGTTGAAAACTTCAAGCGAAAATGGAATGCAGCTTCAAAACTAATCACAGACACTGATGTACAAAACCTGATGGCAGGTATCAAAAGAAAATTACGAAGTTTCTGGATGAATAAACAATAGAACAAAAACATAACAAAAATACGTTTTGTTTACTACATTTCTAATAAACTGTTGTCAAAAATTTGGTAACTTTTTATTGCTTACATTATTTCATACTAACTAATAAACGACATTTTTTTCTGGGACAAGCTTTATTATTTATGTCAATATTGTTTGTTGTTCATCAACGTTGGCTGTTTTGCATTATTTTTGAATAAAGCACTATATTGGACTCGGCGCGAAGGGCCATTGCTGGCTTCGTATTAAATTAAACGGACTCCTAAAGTCGTCCGTTTAAACATAATACTCAGCCATCAATGTGCTACTTCACCGCCTCGACAATAATGTACTATTAATAAAGTTGAAAATGACCAAAACCGATACAGTGGCCACAAGTGGGGCATCTGCCCTATACAAATACCGACCATCTATCAGTCGCTAATTGACAATATTTCAACATTTCCAAATTTTATAAATCGAAAACCATTTCGAGAAATACACTTGTAGAACACAAAAACCATTTTTTTAGATTTTTTTTAACAGTATTTTTTTGGAAAAATCACCAAAATATGTAAACCGGGAAATGACGTCACACCGCTGATTCAATACTACCATTAGGAAAAACCGTTATCTTCCGGGTTTCTGTTTGACAACTTTGACACACACTACTGACAGAGACGACAGGACAGCTGACAGTTCATTCATTCGATTCGAATATTTGCTTGTAATTTACGTTTCCTTGGATTATTTTAATTATCTACGCGTTGTGATTTGTCACGGACCCTGGACTGCTTTCTTCTACGACGACCACAACTCGCTTTCTAACAGACCCCGGATTGCATTCTTCTACGACGACCTCACGATGGAATTCAGGGAATCCTCGGAAAATACCCCGGTTGGGGTATTGACCAATACCCCTACAACAGGGACCGGAAAACCCCTTCATTTGATTAATCGTTTCGATAGGGTAACCCTATTAAAGTCTTACCCTAATGATAGGGCTACCCTATCATTGGGTTACCCTATCGATATGGAAATCATTTTGAATAGGCTTAACCCTTTTCAATGTGGTTTCCGAGTCGAATGGGGTAAAGATAGCTTTAATATTTACCGCTTACCCTATCATAGGGCTACCCTTTTCCTGTCTCTTTTCCACGCAGGCAGGCGGTTCTATCTTTCTCATTTGAAATGGAACAGGAGAGGTGGCGGCGGAACAAATTGAGTAAATATAAGATTTGCTGTCGTTTATTCATTCTGGAAAAGTCACACTCACAGTCCAGTCCTCTGCTCACGTACACAACTTTCAATTAAAGAATTTCTGTTAAAGAAATGTGTCTTACGTTCAGTTTATTTTTGCATAGTTCGCACGTACTGATGAGATGGGCAATAATTATTTTGAATAAGAATAAAAACACAATTTTTATTCATATTCAAATCGATTTGACAAAAACCAATATTCATCCTCCTAGAGTTTGTCCCGGCTTTTGCCACGACTCAGTTGAGCCTGTGGTCCGCTTGGCAACCTAATGCCATGAATTGGCGTAGGGATTGGTAGTCGTTTTCAGCTAATTATGGGATATACGATTTTTTAAGCTCACATTGTCATTCACATTATAAATATTATTTGAAAAGGGGTATTTACCATGTATATTAGCGTTATTGGGCACCCGATATTTCGGGTGCGAGGTAAATACCCCGTTTCAAATAATTAATATTTATAATTAGGGGATGTCATTTCGAAAATTATTTCTTTTTTATAATCCAAGGTTATATACTTTTTACTGAAAAATAGTCATGGTAGTTATTTTCGGTTAATTATTCGGGGTGTATAAATTATATCTGTTTTAAAATTCAAGAGACTGGTTTTTTTTTTATTATTATTATACACGGTAAATCTGAGTAACCCGAAAGATTTCAACCATAAATTCCTGAGGTCATAAGGAGTAATAAATGTTTTACGAATTTAGGTCGATTTCGCAAAAAAATTTTTTTTTTCATTTTTCGGATTTTTAAAATGCTTTTGAACATAAAAACATAAATGTTATTGGTAAAACTGTCAATTAAAATAAATTAGTACATTTTGGCCACGACCACTCTGTAAAGAGTGTAACGACAAAGAAGAAGAACTCTGAAACTAGGCTAATTCCAGAAAAGTTTATACGACATTTTAGTCTCAGTCAATTATTTATCAGTATCAGGAATTTATGGTTAAAATCTGTCGGGATACTCAGATTCACCGTGTCTATAATTTTTTTTTTTCATTTTATATTTTAAAAAATTCAGTGTATAATATTTTTGTTAATTTTATTTGGTTTTTTTTTTTTTTTCATTTTTTTTTTTTTCATTTTTTTTTTTTTTTTCCGTTTTATTTTCATTTTTTTTCCGTTTTATTTTCGTTTCGTTTCGTTTTAGTTTCGTTTTCGTTTTGTTTTCGTTTCGTTTTCGTTTCGTTTCGTTTTCATTTCGTTTTCGTTTCGATTTCGTTTCGTTTTTATTTTCGTTTTTATTATAATTGTTGGGTACGCAGGTAGAAAATGGTAAGAAAACTCAGATTTTAAGGTGAAATATGAGAGAGTGCTCGCGTGTCGCGTGGTGAGCAGATAGGTAACTGTAAATCGCACATGTGACATAGGTTAGGTGTACACGCCAGCGCCCTCTTGAGACTTTATTTGCATATGCAGGTGAACTTCAACAGATGGAGTTAGTATGCACGAAATAAATCGGTATAATTAATGTTATAACTAATTAAATAGGTAATGGGTAGCCAGAGACTTATGAAATCTATTTAACAGTAAATGAACATTTCCGGCCTTCATATCCTAGGAACAGACTTAACATTTAAATACTTAACTAAATCTATAGGTACAAATATTTTTGCAATGAAAATAGGAACTGTCGCCTACATCCCCGCCCCTTAGTGCTGATAAGCACTAGCCATCTACTGGGGAAAGTAAAGCGACACGTGTGGCAGGTCTGCGCAGTTGACCTAAGCGTGTGCGCACATCCACCACTCGAACGCGACCATCACGACCAGCGTGCGCCGCGCTCACTACACCATGTCGCCAGGAGCCACGCTCTAAATTGGGATCGACTAGTACTACATAATCTCCTACTTTTAACGACCTAGACTCCTTAGTCCATTTCTGACGTGGTAAAAGCGTGGGTAAATATTCTTTTATCCACCTGGCCCAAAACATATCCGTAAGACGCTGAGCTACGCGCCACCTTTTACGGAGGCATAGGTCAAAATCATCATACTTACCGATAGGAGCACTAGTAGATGAACTACCTATTAAAAAATGATTTGGCGTTAAAGCCTCGGGATATGCGGGATCTGTCGACACATGTGTTATAGGACGACTGTTCACCAGTGCTTCCGCTTCCGCCATCAGGGTCGACAGGGTTTCAGGATGTGGTGCACGTTCCTTCAGGACGACCTTCAGCGCTGTCTTGACCGTACGGACCATGCGCTCCCATGCGCCGCCCATCTCAGGGGCTCCGGGAGGTATAAAGCGCCACTCAGTCCCTCTGACAGATCCATCTTCGCACAGTTTGTCGATGTTCAATTGTTGGATGCTCCTCTTCAGCTCGTTATCGGCTCCTCGTAGATTTGTTCCGTTATCGGAGAATATAACGGCTGGGGTTCCACGGCGAGCCGACATACGTCTTAGTGCCATTATGGCAGAATCCGTACTTAGGGATTCTGTGATCTCAATATGAATAGCTCGGACGGTGAGACACGTAAAGAGCATACCATATCTTTTTTGCCTTCCTCGGCCAATCGTGGTCTCCATAGGGCCGAAAAAATCAACTCCAGAGTATGAAAACGGCCTCCGACTGTACTGCAAGCGCGCAGCGGGCAAATCACCCATACGCTGAGGCTGTGGTCGGGCGCGCCGATAGCGGCAAAACAGACATTGCGCGGCGACGCTGCGTACAGTCGGACGCAGATTCACGATCCAGTAATACTGGCGTAATTCATTGACGACGTGCTCGTGCGCTACGTGCATGGCACGTCGGTGGTAGTATTCAACTAACAACCGAGTGGTTTTATGTTTACCATCTAGAATCGGCGGTCGTGTTGTTGACAGTTCTACCCCTGCAATTTGATCTATGCGGCCGCTAACACGGAGTACTCCATCGTCGTCTAAATACGGTGTCACTTTTAGTAAGCGACTGTTCGACGGTAGTGGTTTGCCTTGTGCTAGACAGGCAATCTCCGCGGCGAAGGTATCTTTTTGACACTTTTTAATTATATATTTTTCTGCTATCTTCATGATTTCAGAATCGAGCTGTATTGTGTTTTTATTCTTCTTATCCTTCTTTCTTCCTTGATTCAATTTTCTATCCTTACATTTCTGTTTACATATTTTTATAAAATATATTACTCTTGCAGCAGTGCGTACAAGTCGGATCCAGCTGGAGAAACGTCCTTCATCGGGTACAGGTAAGTGTATTTCAAGTGTACTAATCACATTAACGGTTCTCTTTTCACAGGTAGCCTCTTCGACGACCTTCGTGTTCTTCAAATCCTTCGGCCACTGATCTTCGGGTTGACGCAGGAATGCTGGACCTTGGAACCACGCGTCACTGTAGTTCAGTGGAGGACTTTCCGTTTTGGTAGCGATATCGGCTATGTTTAAACGAGATGGCACGTAATGCCATTCGTTGACGTTAGTGAGCTCATCAATCTCCCCAAGCCTGTGTGCAACGTAAGGCTTATAGCTCCTAGGGTCACTTCTTACCCATTGAAGCACGGTGCTGGAGTCAGTCCAAAAGTATCGTTTAATTGGCACCAGATTCTTTTGTTCAGTGGCAATAGTGTTTGCCAATCGTGTTCCAAGAAGACATCCTTGTAACTCGAGCCTTGGAACTGAAATCGGGCGTAAAGGACTTACGCGACTTTTACTGGCAGCTAAACAAACAAGTACGGAACCATCAGCACGCGTAAATCGCCAATATATCACCGTGGCGTAAGCTTTAATCGACGCGTCACAAAAAATGTGCATCTGAGTGTCCATTATCTTTTCGCAAGACGCGGAAGTAGATGATGAGTCATAGCATGGAGTCCAAGTTCCGGCGCGTAGGTACCAGCGCGGAATACGCAGCGACTCCAGCTTTTTTAACTCGTCGAGCCAAACCATCCAACGAGTATGCTCTTCGGGTCGGATATGGCACTTCCAGTCGACTCCGCTTCGATGTACGTCTTGAAATAATATTTTAGCTTTTATTACAAACGGTGTGAGAAAACCGTGTAAGTCATAAATTGACATAATAATGCTAAGCATTTTAGCCTTTGTAGGTGGAACGCTTCCATTAGAAATCTCGGGCGAGATCTGCCCAGTCGACACTTTAACACTAAACGTGTCGTCAGCAGGATGCCACATCAAGCCGAGAGCGCGCTCAGTCATATTCGTAGCTCCGTCCTTAAACTGAACAGCTGACTGGGCCAGGGTATCGGCTGGTATCGCGTTCAATACCTTTTTGCTGTTGCTAGACCAACCACGTATCTCGAAGCCGCCCATGCTATGTATATATGTTATATCCTTAATTAATTTAATAGCATTGTCTTCACTATCTGTGGAATAATAGCAATCGTCCATATAATGAGAGTTTAATATCACTTGAACAGCTTCGGGATACTGGTCTTCGTATTTAAGCGCATTTTTATTTTTTATATGTTGCGCAATAAAAGGCGCGCAATTCGCACCAAAAATGAGGCTTTGCATGACGTATGTTTTAATCGTATCAGTGGCTGTCGGTTGCCATAAAAATCGAAAGACATGTTGATCTTCGGGACGAATTTTAATACGTAAGAACATGTCCTTAATATCCCCGATAATGATAAACTCTTTTTCGCGTAACCTCAGCATTATACCTAAAAGCGAGTTATATAAATCAGGACCGGTCAAAAGATAATCATTCAAACACATATTATTCCTAGCGCGAGCGCTTGAATCAAAAACTAATCTTAATTTTCCCGGTTTATTTACATTCTGTACGCCGAAATGAGAAATATACCATACATGCTTAACTGAGAGTTCATTTTCCTGTAACTCACGCGCATATCCCTCGGACAATAACTTATTTATTTCCTGTTCGTACCGATTAGCGTAAACACGGTCATATTGAAATTTGCGTGATAAGGATTGCATACGAGATAATACATAGTTATAAGTATCGGGCATAACAAAGTTATCCTGTTTAAATGGTAAACCTACTTCCCACCGGTTATCAATTAAACGTGCAGTTTCGTCTAAAATCTGTATAGCACGCAGATGTGCCTTATTCTCGCGACATAAGGTCGAAACTCCTATGGAGTCTAGGCAATACGATTGCTTTATAAGGTCATTAAGTGCATTGTTATCGAGAGTAGTACTGTCAATCCCATCGTAAGAATGAGCAAGATGGCAAACATGGTGACTTACCTGAGACGCGGAGGAGTGAGCGCGACTGCAGTAGCCGTGGATTGACCATCCCAGACGACAGCGTGTTCCATAGGGAGCATTTTTTCCGCCATGAATTATCTCGAGCGGTGCTATTAAATAATAATTATCTTCACCGATAAGCAAACGGGGCACTACACGTTCATTACAAACAATGTTCTTTATTTTAGACAGTTTGTCGCACGAAATTTGATTTACGGCTGTTAAATTTTGCGGTGGTAATTTTAATTTAGAACTTTTACGCAAACTAATATCGTAAGACGTATTGTCCAGTCCAGATATCTTAGCGCGAACCTTTGGTGCGTCGTTTTGGTATACTTCAAGGCCGAACGCATCCACGAATCTGATCGCACTAGGATTGTCACTTTGTAGACCGAGTTCATCCGCAAGATTAGAGTCCATCATCGAAACGGAAGCACAGTCATCAAGCAACGCATAAGTCTGTATTTGACCACTGGGTCCATACAATGTCACTGGAACTACTTTCAATAAAACGTTATCTTTCGAGTCGATTGTCGTATCCGTCGGCGTCGCGACGTGGGCGACCGTAGCATCGACATCACTGGCGGCGTCGCGCGGCTGAGCAAGCGGCGGGGCCGGCGGGAGCGGCGCGCTCGATTGTTCGTTACTCGCGGAGTCCGATGATTGTGTGGATGTAGCTCGTTTCCAGTGGAGTAAGCGGTGATGTTTTAATTCACAGTCATCTATGTCACAGTCGGGCGCCTCGCAAGTGTTAATGTCGTGGCGGGCGATTAAACATTTGAAACACAATCTTTGTGTTTTAACAAACTTCCATTTATCTCTGCGCATTGCACGTTTAAATACACGGCATTCGGGCAAAGTATGTGCGTCTTTCTTACAAAATGAGCATGATATATTATCAGCGCATAAAGTAGTAAGTATGGGGCGCGTGTAACGATTTTTGTCCTCAGTTTTATCTCGTTTAAAATAAGGCTCGGTTGGTGCTGGCTTTTTGAACTCTCGTGGCTGCACAGCTCCGGTAACAAGCGTCATATTGGCTTCTTTCTTGAGAAATTGCGCCAACAACTCTAGTTTTGATTCTCCTGCTAAAATCTTCTCGTAAGCGTATTCAGTCCACTTTCCCAAAAGTGTGCTCGGTAATTTGCTTGTAATAGCGGACGCGAGCTCAGGGTTGCGTAAATGATCACCCTGTTTTAGTGCACATATAGTAGCAACACAGTTGTTTACCTTTGTGGCGAAGTTAACTAAGTCTTGCTGATAGTGCGTAGGTAATGGCTGTAACTTACGTAATTGTGCAGTTATGTTGCAAATAATTATTTCTGCTCGTCCGTACTTAAGTTCGAGAGCATCCATGACATCCTTGGACGAAGTATTGCCAATCAGTAGATCAGTGACGGCTTCTTTAGCTTCGCCTCGCAATGCTCGTCGAAGTCTGGACAAAGTTTCGTACTCCGAGTACTTACACGAAGATAAGGATTCGTCGTAGGCATTTTTAAAATGTAGCCATTCTAGGCTGTCTCCGCTAAATACGGGTAGATCGCGCGGAGTGGCCAAACGGCTTAGCAACCGTTCCTCGCGTTGTGACGATTGCTCGCCCATCATGCTCTTCAAAGTATTAGCTAATTCCAGGATGCTGCTGGCGGTGTCCACATGCTGTGCTGGTGCTGCACGATCGGAAACGGGCGCGACCGGCTCGGGGTGCACAGTTGGGTTGTACTCAGCAACATGCTGATTTTGATGTAACCAGTCCGACACTCGATCTTCATGCACTTCACTTAAACTGGCGTCTGACTTTTCTTGGTCTTCGGCGTCAACGGCGGCAAGCTTAGCTTCGAGACGCTTATCAATTAGTTCCATCTGGATTCGAGCCTTTTCTTCGGCCGCTTGCAACTCCAAATGTTTACGCCTTGCTATAGAGGATGCTGTAGATTTCTTACTGCTTGCAACAGAAGGTGCTGCTGACTTAACTTCCTTCTTGGAGTTTGAAGTGCAGGCTATGGCATCTACAGTACCTGGCGGTTCCGAATTCGCCTTCGCTTCGGCCATTACTCGTTGGCGTCGAGTTACTACCATATTCTGTGGCGTATGAAACATTAATAATGCACTGTTCACATGAGATCCGGTTTGATGACCAACTTATTGTTGGGTACGCAGGTAGAAAATGGTAAGAAAACTCAGATTTTAAGGTGAAATATGAGAGAGTGCTCGCGTGTCGCGTGGTGAGCAGATAGGTAACTGTAAATCGCACATGTGACATAGGTTAGGTGTACACGCCAGCGCCCTCTTGAGACTTTATTTGCATATGCAGGTGAACTTCAACAGATGGAGTTAGTATGCACGAAATAAATCGGTATAATTAATGTTATAACTAATTAAATAGGTAATGGGTAGCCAGAGACTTATGAAATCTATTTAACAGTAAATGAACATTTCCGGCCTTCATATCCTAGGAACAGACTTAACATTTAAATACTTAACTAAATCTATAGGTACAAATATTTTTGCAATGAAAATAGGAACTGTCGCCTACAATAATAGTAGATTGTACAACAAGTGCATAAAACGTACGATTTTACGCGGTTTAAGAGTGTAAAATAGGTTTTATGGACGAGGGTTACATTCTAATTTTCACTTCATTTGCGAGGAAATTATTTATCGGTAATCGTAAAACAATTTCAAGTTCTAACAAAAATATTACAATGAAAACAAATATGGTTCCAACCAATAATTTTTTTAATATATTTTTTTTGAATTTTTAAATGTGAATTTAGAAATTTTCTACCAAGTCATCAAAACATTTCGGGGCATTTCTAAACTATTATCAACTCCTATTTTATTTGATTTCATTTATTTAATTATAGAAAACACGCAATTCAAATAATTATAGCAATACTCAGATAGAATTAGCGGAAAAATCATAAAAAGTACAGTCAATTCCTATTGGACGGGAAAAAAATTGTTTGTATAGATCAAAGTGTCAGGAATTGATATCAATAAAATTTATAAGTGATCAATATTGGGCGCTAAGGTGCCAAAAAAATGGTAAAAACCAGTTTTTCGCTTCTAGAGGAAAAACTACGGGTCGGACCAAAAATAGTTAAATGTAACAAATGTGCGCAATTATAAAACAAAGAGAATGAGCCTCGGTAGAGCAAAATCGGTCCTGAGGATCGTCCGCAATTCGTAAAAAAACACATTTTTTTTTTGCAAATATTGTAAATTCAATAACTCGCGTTCCGGAAGTGCTGGAGAGCTGAAATTTGAATATGATGTCAGTTTTGTGGTCGTCTAACTACAGTTAATTGTTCAAATTAAAATATTGTAAACTTTTTGCAAACCGTCGACTTTTGCAAAAAGTGACCTTTTTTTAAATCGATTGGGAGGGTATTTTAATTTTCGAAAAACGTTATAATTTCGGTTTCTATGCATTAACGAGGAGTTACTACAAATTTCCAAATTTACATATCATTTGACAAGGAATAAACTTGTTTAAATAGTTTAAATAGGTGCCATTTGTAATAATGCTTCATTTCTCTTAAAATAAAACCAAGTTTAGCTGACCTCTTCTGCCCTAGTAATTATTCTTATACAAAGGTCAACTTACACTGGATAAAATTTTTTCACATGAATTATAGCAAAATAATAATAAAAATAGTCAATTTTAGTCTATGAGTGTAAAGTAATTTTGTCCAGCTAGATCGGGCGTTTGGGCCATAGTGCGTCGCCGCCGCGCGCGCAAAAACTGCCTTAACTTCATAGATTATTTAAACAACTTTATTCTTTGTCAAATGATTTGTAAACTTGGAAATTTGTAGTTCAACTCCTCCTTAATGCATAGAAAAAAGTTTGCAAAAAGTTTACAACATTTTCATTTGAACATTTAACTGTAGTTAGAAGACCACAAAACTGACATCATATTCAAATTTCAGCTCTCCAGAACTTTCGGAACGCGAGTTATTGAATTTACAATATTTGCAAAAAAAACGTGTTTAACCAGTGTAAGTTGACCTTTGTATACGAATAATTACTAGGGCAGAAGTGTTCAGCTAAACTTGGTTGTGTAATTTTAAGAGAAATGAAGCATTATTACAAATGGCACCTAAAAAAATTAATAATTAACTTAAACTATATTTAAGTATTTTAATTCTGCTATTCTTATATTTTAGATGCCATTTGCAATAAATAATGCTTCATTTCTCTTAAAATTAAATAACCATGTTTAGCTGACCTCTTCTGCCCTAGTAATTATTCTTATACAAAGGTCAACTTACACTGGATAATTTTTTTTTCACATGAATAATAGAAAAATAATAATAAAAATAGTCAATTTTAGTCTATGAGTGTAAAATAATTTTGTCCAGCTAGATCGGGCGTTTGGGCCATAGTGCGTCGCCGCCGCGCGCGCAAAAAGTGCCTGAACTTCATAGATTATTTAAACAACTTTATTCTTTGTCAAATGATTTGTAAACTTGGAAATTTGTAGTTCAACTCCTCCTTAATGCATTGAAATCAAAATTATAACGTTTTTCGAAAATTAAAATACCCTCCCAGTCGATTTAAAAAAAAGGTCACTTTTTGCAAAATTTGACGGTTTGTAAAAAGTTTACAACATTTTCATTTGAACATTTAACTAGTTAGAGGGCCACAAAACTGACATCATATTCTAATTTCAGCTCTCCAGAACTTTCGGAACGCGAGTTATTGAATTTACAATATTTGCAAAAAAAACGTGTTTTTAACCAGTGTAAGTTGACCTTTGTATAAGAAAATTATAATTAACTTAAACTATATTTAAGTATTTTAATTCTGCTATTCTTATATTTTAGATGCCATTTGCAATAATGCTTCATTTCTCTTAAAATTAAATAACCATGTTTAGCTGACCTCTTCTGCCCTAGTAATTATTCTTATAAAAAGGTCAACTTACATTGGTACTTTTTTTCACATTGCGGACGATCCTCTAAACAGATTTTGCTCTACTGGGGCTCATTCTCTTTTTTATTGCGCACATTTGTTACATTTAACTATTTTTTGTCGGAGCCGTAGTTTTTCCTCTAGAAGCGAAAAACTGGTTTTTACCATTTTTACCATTTTTTTGGCACCTTAGCCACCAATTACTTAGATACCAATAAAATTTATAAGTGAATATTGGGCAATATTCACTTATAAATTTTATTGGTATCAATTCCTGACACTTTGATCGATACAAAAAAAAATTCTTATCCAATAGGAATTGTCTGGGCCAGAAAGCTTATTCTATCTGAGTACAAGAATATAATAAAAGAACAAGTTTCAGTATTCTACGAAATTTTACTGTTCAATTAAATTGTGCAATATATTTTGACTCTGTTTGGCTGTTGAGCCACATTCTTGGTCTTAGAAGAAAATTTTTCTTTATGCCCTAGAGCTTAAAATGCGATTTTATATCGTCCCCGCACGATTTAAAGTCGAACTTTACGAGCATGAGAAGTGAAAAGAGTATATCTGCCTACCGTGGATTTTAAAACAGATATAATTTTTGCTGGGCATAAGGGAAACTACGCCTTATTGGGATTAGGTCCAGTTTCCACACGATGTTTTCTTACACCGAAAAACCCAGAATACATTCTTATACGCGGAACATTATTTAAAATAAAAAGCATGATTAAATAATTCTGTGAAGAATCAATTATTTTTATTACATTTTCTCGCATATGAATTAGTCCCGACGAAATTATTTTGAATCATTTTAACGGGAAAAAATCAACGTAAGTTTATTCTTACGATATTTTTTTCATATAATCATTTTATTCTTGAGTGTCCAACAATGACTGATATTGATCGTTTCATTATACTAGAAGTATCGGTGAACGGCGTCACATTTTGCTGGAGCCATTGAAACAAAGTACTACCTATAACTAGAATAACACCAAATTATATATTTTAACACTTCACAATATGCATTTGATTTTGATTCCTATAAGCCTGGGTCTAAGATTCAATCGACTCGAGCCGTCACGCTCGAATGGCAAGAACAAAAACACCGGCACCACACAACGATCTTTTAGCGCACTAACAAGCAATAATAGCGTCTAGATCAAAGGCGTAAGTACGAAAACATACGCAAAAAGATTCTTGTTTGTCTGTAGGCTCGCTCGTGCCGCCAACCGGCAGCGCTTAGCTCGTAGGATGCTCGAATAATAAATAAGCCAAATGTATTGGTCACAGAGTTTAAAATAGCTTAATCGCATTTGAAAAACCCTATCTGATAGGGAAACCATATGCTGGGTTGTAACCACTTACCCGAATTAACTGTATTGACATGGTTAGCCTTTCGTTCGGGTAAGTAAAATGATACGCTTACCGAATTGATAGGGTTTTTAAAAACAACTCTATTAAATACCCAATCTAATACCCCTTTATGGTTACCGGTTCCGGTCCCTGCCCTACAACGAAGCGGACACGAGAAACTCAGAAAGATTTGTCAAAGCTGACAGCAGGAGCTCGCCGCGTGTGAGTTTTTGCAAAGCTCGGATAAATATAAATTGCCTGGCACACGAGGTACCAAAGCTTCGTTATCTTCGCGGAGTTCTTATGTCCAAACTGGCAGAGGCCTTTATTAAGTGCAGCCTTATGTTCCTTTACTATTTGTAAACGAAAACAGTATAGATGTGATGCTGACGTCCCAAATCTTCAAGAGTTTCTCCAAGAAGCCAACAATCATAAAATGGATGACTGTTTAGTTATATAATATTTATGAACCAACTGTGCACAACTTGCATTTTTGACATTATGTTGAACTTCATGTCAGAATCAGATTCACTTTACATTCAAGAGTTCAAAGATAACAGCTGAGGTTATAACACTTGTTGAAAACAGCACCAAAGATCAAGTCAACAGCAAGGTGTGGCACTAATTGAGCCAGTCAAGATTCACCGCATCAACGCTTTATGAGGCAACAAAATGCAAGACAGATGGAGCTCTAGTTCATACAATAATGGGGGTATAAAGTTCTCAAAACAACCGCCATCAAGAGAGGTGAAAGGCTTGAAGGGGTGGTTATTAAAGTAATTGAACATGATTTGGGTGTGACAATAGAAAAAAAAAGGTGCTTCTCCAAACGTAATCTGTGACGATTTAGTTGTCAAGTTGAAATGTCCCTTTACAGATTAAACTGAGAAATTATATCAATTAAAATGTCACGAGCAAAAGTTGTTTCTGATTGTGGTAAATAAATTACAATTTATAGGAAATAAAGTACTTATTTTATTAGTATGAATATTTGTCATTTTTAAACCTGTATCCTAAGTAGATCCTTAAGTACTTTCTGATGACTTGTCGATAATAAGTTAAATATCTTTCCTGTACTTAGAATGCTACTACTGGAGATGTAAAATTCACCAGGTCTGAATCAGGGGAGAAAAAAAAGGTATATTATGATAAAATTATTTTAATTTCGTTCAGTTATTCAGTAGGCGGATACCATCATATACCTAGCACATCTGTGGTGAAAACATGACCTAATATAAAATATACATTCTCACACAAAGCCCCCCCTGCATACAAAGTTTGTATGCGGGGGTCTTTTTTGCAGCTGTACGGTCAGCTCCCCTCAGCTGATAGTGCCACTTGGGCCCCGGCGTCCCCGAGTGACACTTCTTAAAGTTAAAGCAATAGTTTCGGTACACTGCCTCTTTTCTTTTGAAGTCCTGAGTCCTAAAATGTCCTAAAATATTTGTTTGTTGTCCTAAAATTTTTGTTTGTTTGTTTTGTTTTGTCACATCCTGCAACGCTTGTTTAAACATTGGTAGTCGAGGTTTTAGACGTGCTTTCACTTTCATTGTTTTCCAATACAAAAAGTATTCCATATCTTCTTCCAACTGAAAGAAATGGACACACGATTAATAATATAGCTAAAAACTCTTGTAGATTCTAAGAATTCATTAAAATAGACACGCATTGTACTCACATTCAAGTGATCTTCGCAAATTAAAAGTGGTTGGTAAACGATGTAAACCCGCTGCGACACACCACTCGGCTTTGTTTCCCTCGAGAATAGTAAATAACCGGGCTATAAAGATGTGTTGCTTTTGCAAGTTTTCATTAGGTAATATTTAATGCAAGGAATTTTCAACAATCCTTGAAGATATCTTTCGAAGTTAGCGGTTTGATTTTATATTTTAAGTTTTGACGTTTATCTTGTGCTTAAAATGTCAAACTGTTTAAGCGCACTCTGGTCACGCTATGGTTTTTTACGTAAATGTCAATCAATGTAACTATTTCAACGTTTTTTTAGGTGTATGAAACACAACATGTGACGTCATTTAGCTGAGCCTTTGACGACTGTTACATACGCCCTTTCTGCCGAAGTAATAATATAAACGGATTTTTCCACTAAAAGACAAGGATTTTCGCAAAAACAAAAATATACGGGTCTCTTAAAATTGTGTGTTCTTTCGGGCCAGACAATAAAAAGTAGCACTCAAAAAAATGAAATGTTGTCAATTATTTAAATAAAAACGGGACGTGAATACATACATACATACATTTACTTTCATTATTTCCTCTGACGTTTTTAACGTGACATTACGTTCATGGTCGTAGGCAGACACATAATTAGCAATCAATCATAGTGAGAGTGAAATTCCTATAAGTTTCTGCACACACTGTTGATACGCTCCACATTCAGGCGCGGATCCAGGATTTCCTTCACAAAAAATAATCTCGCGGTCCTCATCTACGGGCCCCGTAGTATACAAGGTTTGTGTTTCAGGGGGGGGGGGGCAATTGCACCTGTTGCACCCCCCCCCCCCCTGTATCCGCTGCTGTCCACATCAATTCACAAAAGTGAATACCGCTTCCATCCATTAACAACGAAATAAAACTAATTACTTGTAAATATTTCAGATCCGCATGGGCGCCATCAGCCAGAGCAACATCAACCTGGTCGGTTCTCACTGCGGCGTCAGCATCGGAGAGGACGGTCCCTCACAGATGGGTCTCGAGGACTTGGCGCTGTTCCGTGCCGTGCCCACCGCCACCGTCTTCTACCCCTCGTGAGTACAGCACACAGATAACCTCAACCAGTAGATAGATCATAAGTACAACTCGAGGTCACCACACATCAGCGCTCCCGTACTAATTTAGTATGAGAGCGCGACCGCTTATTTCATTTGAGTTAACGTTTTTGATCATTACTCATGTGAATTAAAAATATCCGCAAAAATCAAGTTATAGGGACTAACCTGGATTGTTATATTACAAAATGGTGTACAATACTATTGAGATGTGCTGTTCGAATCGCAGAAATTAACGAATAAAATTGCGCTTATGTGTGGTGACACCGGTAACCCGTGCTCCTTGTAAAAGCTTAATGATGAATAGTCTGTGGTACAGAATCAATGAGCCTAACCCTGCAAAGTAACGCGTCAACAACGCCGCAATTGTTAAAAAAACGATTCATTCTCTAAAAATCGGTTATGACAAATCCATACACTCTTTGGTAAAAAGCTTGTAGGTAAACCTCGTCAAACTTTAAACTCCCGTGGGTCGTTGGTTGGATCGTGAATGGGGTATTACTAATAGCACTACCTTATAACAGCGATGCACATCATTATGTGCATGGCAACATGGTGGTGCTAAAATAAACCGTGCGTCGTACTCACGCGCCTGCCATCGGGCGAAGTG
This sequence comes from Pammene aurita, assembly GCA_947086415.1. Classification (NCBI taxonomy): domain Eukaryota; kingdom Metazoa; phylum Arthropoda; class Insecta; order Lepidoptera; family Tortricidae; genus Pammene; species Pammene aurita. The sequence continues at coordinate 33,001,401 of OX352290.1, read as the reverse complement.
GTCAGTAGCGTTCGGACAGTTTAATCACATATTATCAGACAATAGGCATGTTTTTTTTTTCATGTATGGTATCAATCGATTCGTTTTGTTGTGAGGATCAAATGTCTATATGGGACCAATTGCGTTAAAGCTACACAAAATTTTGAAATGAGGCTTAAAGTCTTGAGATTGCATTTGTTTCTCAAAACGCTCCTAACAAAATTATGTGAAAAAGTGATGTCGCCCTGTTTAAAGTATATAAAAATTATGAAATTGGTATTTTTACAGTGAAATGTTCTGTCTATGTATATGGGTGCCATACATTTTATTTTACAGAAAAATGTTAGAAATCGAAAAGTATCATTGTATTATAAAAAAAATCGTTCAATTTTGAAGTCTGATCTATATAAGGTTTAAGATATTTATTTCTCAAAAGATTACAGATAATCACTTACTGAGAAATACAATGTTTACTTTAATTATACATAAGTACAAGAAGAGGGTACATATTAAATTTAAATGTCAGGTTCTTAGCTACTATGGGTATGGAACTAAACTATTCTATTATATCTATATCTATATAATATCTTTGAACCATTTCAATAGATTTTTTTAATTTTCACTGTATTAGGATATATTGATCATTTTGCATCCTATCGTCTAAATTTTATTGCATAATTCAACATGTGTCATCATCTCTATTATTATAATTTCACTTATTTCGATTTGTTTATTAAAATCATAATAAGTATGTTACACGCCCTGTTAAATGCATTACAGTATTTGCAATTTACCTTTGCTTTTACTTGAAATTGAAGCGTCTGACTACAAACTTGTAATGAATTGGCATACCAGCGCTTATAAGAAGTGTCTTTAACACTTTCGCAACCGGGCAAAATTTTGAACAATACCCCAGAAACCGACAGAACCCGCCAGGCGGGCTACGACGTGCAACGCAATGCCTGGAATCTGAGCAAACATTACGAGTGCCTACCAGGCGGGTTCAAGTGTTAATAAACTTTTGCTGTTTTCAGTGATGCGGTGTCGACCGAGCGAGCCGTGGAGCTGGCTGCTAACACCAAGGGCATCTGCTACATCCGCACCTCCCGCCCCAACACCACCATGCTCTACCCCAACGACGAGGTCTTCAAGGTCAGTCCACTAATCTTCATCCTATAATATCATCAACCAAACTGTCGGCCGGACTCAAAACTTCTCGCTCTCACTTGCACGACCACAGCAAGAGTGAAAGAGATCGTAAAATCAGTTTGGTTTAATAATACTTAGCTCGCTCTTGTTTTTTATTTATTTATGGTTGCAGGAAAGGTTTAGTTTAAGAACCCTTTCTTTCCAAAGCTGGCTTGCCCCGTGCTTGTCAGTCATTTCAGGGAAAGGAGATAATTGTGACATTTACCAAGCGACATAAGCCCTCCATGCTATGCCAGTTTGAAATGTGCACTACAAATGTCAACCTATTATATTAAGTACAGTCGCCATCAAATATATCGGAGCGGCCAGGGTACTCAAAAATATCTAAACACGCACTTTATCGCCATGGCGATAGAGGTGTTGTTCAGATATTTGTGACCACCTTCGTCACTCCAATATATCTGATGGTGACTGTACAACCTTACCTTACTTATATACTAGACATGCTTGACAACTGGCAGTCAGGTGCTCTTATTGTTTTAACAATTAAGTCGTGTGAAGATCATTTTGAATACCTCAAATGCTTAGTTACTTCTGCTGCAGACTGTACAACTGGAAAACACTAAGTTGACAAGGATGTAAGATTTGTAACTTATGTTTCAGGTCGGCCAAGCCAAGGTCGTGCGCCAGTCGGCCAAGGACCAGGTGCTGCTGATCGGTGCCGGCATCACGCTGCACGAGTCCGTCGCCGCCGCCGAGACACTCAAAGCTGAAGGTAAGGTTTAGACCTAAGATTCTGGTCGGCCAAGCCAAGGCCGTGCGCCAGTCGGCCAAGGACCAGGTGCTGCTGATCGGTGCCGGCATCACGCTGCACGAGTCCGTCGCCGCCGCCGAGACACTCAAAGCTGAAGGTAAGGTTTAGACCTAAGATTCTGGTCGGCCAAGCCAAGGCCGTGCGTCAGTCGGCCAGCCCAATGCTCCGACTTTGCATCTCTATAAAGCACTGCCGCGTTACAGCGGCACACATAATTTGTATGCTACATTACAGCGGTGCTAGAGTGACTCGTGCGTCGTACTCACACGCCCGCCGTCGGGCGACGTGGCCAGTAGCGTTCGGACATATTTTATCAGAATCATTTGGAAATCTTATAAAAATATCGGCTATATTTTACAATTAACTGGGTTTAATATTTTAATACCTAATTTAATTGTTACAAATCGTTATATGAAAATAGATGTCATATACTTCAGAAAAAATGACCAAACCCTCCGGTGTCCGAGGCCAGATTTGAACTGGCGTCTTCAGCTTTCGCGGCTGACGTCCTGACCACTAGACCACCCGGTCAAGCTGAAGACGCCAGTTCAAATCTGGCCTCGGACACCGGAGGGTTTGGTCATTTTTTCTGAAGTATATGACATCTATTTTCAGTTTATATATAGTAGTGTAACTACTTAAAAATTGCAAATCAAAAAATATTGAACAAAATAATTTGATTTGCTTCAAGATTCATAGATGGCAGCACCATCTCTCTCGCTATACCAGAATCACGTAAGAGATTCGGATAGGAGGTGCAAGCACGTACTGCGCATGCCCTTAGAGTATGGTCAGCGGCGCCTAGCCGTTTCAAATTCAGAGATTGCATATACATGAGAAAATTTGTCAAGTTCCGCCGTGACCGGGTGGTCTAGTGGTCACGACGTCAGCCGCGAAAGCTGAAGACGCCAGTTCAGATCTGGCCTCGGACACCGGAGGGTTTGGTCATTTTTTCTGAAGTATATGACATCTATTTTCAGTTTATATATAGTAGTGTAACTACTTAAAAATTGCAAATCAAAAAATATTGAACAAAATAATTTGATTTGCTTCAAGATTTACAAATCGTTAAATTTTAATTTCGAAAGCAATTTTTTTTTTAATTTTCGTACCAGTTTCTGAACGTTTTATTCTAACTTTGTTTTGGGGGTCTGCTCTTGAAACCAGCAAAATTTATACGATTGAATGAAATTGGAACATATTTCTCTATTTAATAACGACTCGAAAAGGATAAAGCGAATGGAATCAAATTATTTGTAATTTAGTCAAGGTTGACTTGTCTCACGTTCGCAGCAAAGTCGAAAGTTGCTCACTGTTGAGTTGAAAACCTAATTGAACTTTTCTGCTTAGGTATCAACGCGCGAGTGCTGGACCCGTTCACCATCAAGCCGCTGGACGAGGCCGCGGTGCTGGCCCATGCGCGCGCTTGCGGTGGGCGTATCGTCGTAGTTGAAGACCACTACCAAGCCGGTATGTTTCATTCAAACCATGATGTATTATATAATTTTAATTATTTTTTTATAGATAAGGTTGTCTTTTTGGTGCGTTTTCTATCAATTGTCCTGTTTTTCTAAAATATCATATCATCTATACAAAACATGAAAATATGAGATCGAGAATGTCTTTACAAAATCGCGTTTCTGTAATATATGTAAATGTATTCCGCCATCTATCGCGTTATAGTACGGGCGGGGACCGCAAGGGCTTCTACGTTACTTGATACAAAGATAAGCCCCATGGCCAGAGCTCGGATTTTTCACGGCAAAACAAAACACTAGCGTAATTTAGTCAGTGCTTGAAATATTATTTTATCGATATCGATAATTCAGAACTAGAAGAAATAAAAGTCACCAAATAAAATTAATATGTAATAAAACTAATAAAAACATTTGTATAAAGTTACTATATATTAGAAACAGACGCAATTTCTTCTTCAAAATCTACGTCAGTACACACAGCAGCACAAGACATTTTATTTGGGTAATAGTGATAGGAGTAGATGATCATTATCTTTTCAACATTCTCTGGGAGTAAACAGTTGCGTTTATCACTATAAATCCATTTATGTACACTAAATGTACGTTCAACTTCAGTTGACGTCAAGGGAGCAAATTTATAGAATTCATTATCAGTTCGGGTAATATTTTCAGATATGTCTCTTAAAATTTCGTAATCAGGATTTCGTTCGAGCACGGCTTCAAATTTACGTATCACTGGTAAAAGTTTACTCCAGTTTACGTAGCAACGAACAGTATCCAGAATGAGGAAGGATTCCGCAATGGATAAAGTCGAACATTGCAATTGTTCTATTGAAGAGGCTATTACTTCGTAGTTGTCGCGAATGAAATTTAACTCCGGTCGTAGTTTGCGTGTTTGAAAACATTTTTTTGCAGCTCTTATAGCTGCCGAGTCATTAGCAAGTATGGAGACGACATCACGTATTTGCTCATAGTATTGAGCGTAATATACCGCAGCAGATATCCAAGTTCCCCATCTGGTGATAATTGGCTCGGGAGGTAGGGGAATGGACGGATATTTTGCCTTAAAAAGGCGTACACGCTCTGGAGATTTTAGGAATATCTTTTTGACATTCGATATCAACCCATCCACACCTTTGAAATTATCTCGCATTTTTCGGCAACCCGGTGCAGACCATGAGCTAAACACGTAATGTGTTTCATACGAGGAAACGTTGCTTTTAAAATACGACCGGCTTTAAGCATATATGCGGCACTATCTGTGCAAAGTAAAAGCAAATTGTTTACGTTATCATTGAAAGAATTTTGAAACAAAAATTTTAATTGGTTTATTATTAGGTTTGCTATTGTTTCCCCATTTACCTTCTCTAAAACCTTCGACCCCAAAAGATAAAATTGCTTAGAACAATTTTTTTGCAAAGACCGAATCACCACGTTTGTCACACATTTTCCCATGAAATCTGGTGTTTCGTCTATAGATATCCACAAATAATTGGTTTTGTTTACCTCTCTTATACCCTGTATAGTTTTTTTGTACACGAGATTTAAATAAATTTTTCGCAGGGTCGATTCGTCCGGTAAAGAAGTCATAGAGCAGTCGCAACATAAATACTTGTTAAAAAAATGACGAAAATTATTGTTGTTGACTGTTGCCCATGGTATGTTGCATGAAATAAGAAAAATAATTAAATCGAAATAAAATTGATGTTTCCTATTTGGTTGCCCCGAACGGTAATTGTGGCGGTTGCTTTTCACATGATTCTCAATATTGCATTTCTTCAGTTTTAGATGCATATCGCACATAGAGCAGTATATAGTGGAGGTCACTTCATTATAAACTAACTCAGGGTGATTTTCAATCCACGTTTTGATCCGATCTTGTACATTACTCATTTTTGTATTAATTGATACCTTGCAATATTAAGTTATTATACGTATATCCAACACGTCGGATTCAATGCGTTGCGAAATAAATAATACCTAGATGCAATTTACGTTTTATACGTAATGAAATGACAGTTAAAGTGTGAATGTCATATGTCATGTGAGATGAAATTTGCAGTCGTTTCTATCATTTTAAATGAGGTGGTATAGTTACTTCGTTCTAAGTTGTACATGCAGACCTACCTCTTTGTTGCTCGACTATGGCAAAGCTAAAATGAAAAGTTATTTTATTACTTATACAGGATGTCCGGTAATTAATGCACAACCTTCTAACCCCCAGTAGGTCACCTTAGACTGGTCAAAAATATTGATTTTGAGCTCTAGTAAGTCTCCTGTTTTTCGAAATTTTCGCACGTTTGTTAGTTTTTAAATTTTGACATTCACACTGATAGGTGTACCATCGAATAAAAAAAGAAAAAATGTACTGAGGCAATACCTGTCATATACTCTAGTAAGACTCGATAGGTGTCGATAAAATAATATTTCAAGCACTGGCTAAATTACGCTAGTGTTTTGTTTTGCCGTGAAAAATCCGAGCTCTGCCCATGGCACATGTTCATAAAAGTGATGTAGACTTCCGAACAAATAGTAAACCTCAGCATCACTCATTTCAGTTCCCCATACATTTTACCCGGAGGAGAAAATATCTCAACACTTCTGTTTATCCTATCCAAGTGCTGCAGCACCTAGACCCGAAAACAGTGGTAGAGCCTGAATTTATAGGAAACCCGATTTTCCTTGCCGTTATAGTTCAAAACAGTTTTGTATAGCAAAAAATCCACTCTTTTCTACAATTGGGTACTTTCCTGGGTAAAAAAAATATAATTCTATTTAGTCCGTCAGTTAGATTATCAAAAGATATTGGACACGTATTTTTTATTTTGTCAATCAAACAAAAATTGGTGAAGATATAGCCCGTTAAAGTTCCGCGTGACGTCACATTATACTAAAAATTGTACTGAAATGTGACGTCACGTGGAACTTTAATATATCTTATCTTCACCAGTTTTTGTTCGATTGACAAAATAAAAAATACGTATCCAATATTTTCAACCGACTTCAAGATTTCGAAGGAGGAGGTTATCAATTCGTCGGGATCTTTGTTTTTGCTATTTTTTTTTTTTTTTTTATGTATGTTCACCGATTATTCGAAGACGGCTGGACCGATTTGGAAAATTCTTTTTTTGTTTGAAAGCGTATACTTCACAGTTGGTCCCATTGTAACCATGTCAGGATCTGATGATGGGATCCTGGAGAAATCGAGGGAACTCTTCAACTATTATAGGCACACCTGTAGTGATTTGAGTATTTTTTACAGCAGCTCGAGCATTTGGTGTTGGAAAGGTGGATGCTTAGTGAAGTCGGTTCTTTTTTGTTTAAAATTATTTGATAATCTAACTGACGGACTAAATATATTTTTTTAGGAAAGTAGCCAATTGAGTTCGTCTGTCTAGATTGCCATAAACGATGTTGTATAATAAAACCGTGGGGGGTCCACAGGAGGCCTCGGCGAGGCCGTGCTGTCGGCGGTGGCGCTGCAACGCGACGTGGTCGTGAAGCACGTGTACGTGGCGGAGGTGCCGCGCTCGGGGCCGCCCGCCGCGCTGCTGGACAAGTACGGCCTCTCCGCGCCGCACGTGGCGCGCGCCGCCCGGGCCGTGCTCGAGGCCTAGGCCACCCGCCCCGAGCCGTCGCACGAGAGGACTGCTCAAGTATGGCTCCAGTCTCTCACACGATCTATTGACAGTATAATGCGGAGTCTACTGGGTCCAAAACCTGATATAGCATACTGAAAATAGATGTCATATACTTCAGAAAAAGTGACCAAACCCTCCGTGTGAATTTCAAATTCAGAGATTGCATATACATGAGAAAATTTGTCAAGTTCCGCCGTGACCGGGTGGTCTAGTGGTCAGGACGTCAGCCGCGAAAGCTGAAGACGCCAGTTCAAATCTGGCCTCGGACACCGGAGGGTTTGGTCACTTTTTCTGAAGTATATGACATCTATTTTCAGTTTATATATAGTAGTGTAACTACTTAAGAAATTGCAAATCAAAAAAATATTGAACAAAATAATTTGATTTGATTCAAGATTCTGATATAGCATAACCTGTAGTAATCTACGGGCGTTTAATTGTAACGTTAATCGTCAAGACGGTATGTCTTCTTGAGATGTTTTGACGAATAGTTTAATTAACGCATCCAAAATTCGCCTTTTTAACGTTCCCGTGTGACATGTACGACTTGCCAAAATTTACATAGGGTCAAATAAGGAGTCATTTTGTGGCCATTCGTCATTTGTAAATGCCGCCGCGTGCTTAAAGCAATAGTTCTTAATATATATTGAATCTGACGACAAAAAAGATTCATGCTATTGCAACAGAGCTTTAGACTGAAAATACCACAAAAAATTGGGACCGCGGTTTTGGATTGAGGCTTCCGATGTAGCTAGCTATTTACAATTTTGTAAATAATTGCATATTGTCGGCACTCGTCTGCTCGTTTGAAAGCCGATAAACTAGAAGAAACCAAAACCACAGATTTATTCGCTATATAAAATGGCCTGTCACAAGAAATTTCGTTTATGGCGATTATTTAACACATTCCTGTTATTCAGGTACATTCCGCGCGAGACAGTCTTTTTTCTATTCTGAATCTAGTTCCTAAGTAATTATAGTATCATGTCCTAAACTATTCTAGTGAGCTTATTTGCTCAGACCGGTTGTTTCATTACATTTATATATTGATATATTATATAACATGTAATGCTATTTTTTATATTGTTATTCAGTGCCTTAATGAATCTTGACTGGCTGTTTTATATATTATATATGACAAGTGTTAGGTCTAACCTTTAATGTTGCATTACAGTCGGGATTTTAGCATAGATTTAATCAAATAAGAATGCACAAGGTACGCAGACTGTTGAATGTTTTGGAATGATTTTTACGATTGGCTTAGCTTGTAAGGAAAGTTTACTATTTGTTATAATGAAATCATGAGGGTGTGTCATGGTATAGGGGGCACGCGCCTGGTGTAGGGCACAAGTTGCGTAACTTCGGGTTACTTGGGCTTCCTTCCTAATTGTTATGTTACAGAAATCATACAAAATATGATTAGATCAAATGTTTAATTGGTTTATTACATTCCCGTTGCATTTTGTTTTTCTTTTGTTTATCACAGAATTATGTTTTCTGTAATAAATTATATATCAAGTACAAAACGTGGTTTTATTATAAAATTTATAAAACAGTTTATATTAATCTATTATATGTTATATTTACCTATATTAACAACCAAGTAAAAAAACTTAACATTAATGACTAGAATAACTCTGCTTGATTCTGTATGTACATTTATTCGAGAACAAAGTGTGAGTTTACTAAAGCCACAACCAACAGAAATACATTATTTAACATTGTGCAAAAGGAAACAAATTAATCACATAAACGTCATAAGACTCATAAGTAATCACATAAACGTGACGCGTGAATAACATAAATGCGACTTGAACCGGAAACAACTAAATCAATTACATTACACAAACGGAAACAAATAACATAAGCAGTGATCGGCACCGACCGTGCAACAACGCGGGAAAAATATTTACGTACATGACGATAATATTTTATTTAATACTATTATATTACTCCCAATAGAATATTTTTTTCGAACAGAATCGTGTGATTATAATTATGTCAATATTATAATTACTATAGGAACCCCGCGGTGTTGCATCGGGCCTTTCCGCCCACTGCCACTGTGAACTGCGTGATACATCATATTATTTCCGATTTTATTCTTATATAGGTATACTTAACAATGAAATGAAGCTAAGACGAACAAATGTAGTTTAATGTAGTAGCTGTGGATGTAGTTTTAGTAAACTCTCATTAAGGCTTATTTATTCCTAAGTTAGAGGTGTCAAATGACTAGTTTCATTAGTTTTCTGTCTACATAAATATGTAGTTGTAACCTAGTTATTTGTACCTTCACAACAACAATACATTTTAATAGGCATATACAATTTTCTCACTAAATCGCATCAATAAAATTATCCGTATCTACAGGCGTATGATGGCCGAGCTATAATGAACATGATAAAGCCAACGACACACATGACATTTCTTTAAAAATAGAAGGGCGATTTTTACTGTCATTATCACTGATAACAGTGATAACTGCGTCCATCATACGCCTAGAGATGCTTCCAATCCAAGCGAAGTTTTAAAATACACAACACGTAGAAAACGAAAATTAATACAGCACAACGGTTAAAGGTAAACTTTATGGACTAAGCAAAGCATGAACGACTTTATAGTAATTACCTTTTTAAATTAGTTTCTACAGATAGTTTACCGCAATACACAATTAAATGGACGGATACGATCAACAACCAGCCCTGTCATAATTCAGTGGCCAAAGTCCAAAGTTAATTTAAAATCTCACTACAGCAAGTTAAATGCACTTTAGCAGCCAGTATACAACACTCTTTGGCTATAATTAACAGTCCTTAAGAAGTTCTTAGCTCAACCATGTTTCACTTTATGTGTACCATGTACAACTCTTTGTAATAACGTTTTGAAAGCACTAGTTTTTATTTTCACTTCTGATACACGAGTCAATCAAGTGTCTCAAGCAAGACACGCACATCATAAAACACAGAGTCAACTAGGAACGGTAATTGCCTGGAAAAGTAGTCCAATGTACTTTTTTCACCCCCACTCACTGGCAGGTCCTTCAGACGGGGACGGCTGCGGGTTCACAGCTTCACCCGTCCTCTCATCCAACTCGCCTGGCAAGTAATCTTTCCAACTCCTAAATAGGTACCGCGTAAACTTCCGGAGTTGCCTGAACTTGCAATAAGTGGCGCCTTCCGCTGACTGCAGCTGCTGTGTCTGAATCAAAAAACCTTTCTCTTTAAAGGTTTGCTCCAGTTTCTCCCTTTGCAGACTTTTTCGAGATTTTCTCTTCTTCTTACTCAAGTCTTCTTTACTCAATGCCGTCGCTGGTGGCTCTGTCTTAGGCTGAGTTGAAACAGAAGCTTCCGCTAATTGAGCTCGGCCCTGGTTGGAGTCTCTATGTAAGTAATCATATCCTTTATTCCCTTTGTTGCCTGTACCACTGTAGTATCTGAAATTTCCTCCAGAATCTACGGATAACATCTTCTTTTCTTGTAAGGAGGGCTTCGATCCCCCGGTAAATTTAAACTTGCAAATGCTAACTTCCGTAGTTGGCGTTGTTGAATTAGTCTTGGTTGGTATGGGAGGAATGAAAATCGCCGACCTTTTCCGCTTTACCGGCGCCTGCACTGGTACGGGATTTGGGGATGACCTTTTCATCTTAACCAAGTCAGGGTTTTTAGATTCCTCAGTTTTCTTTATTACATTAGGATCTAGTAACTCTGAAATTTGTTTCAGAACTAATTTATTTTTGTTGTCTTCTACCGGCGGAGAAGGTTCCGTAGATATGCTTTCACTCACACTACTAGGGGTAGATAACCTCTCCTGTTCTTCCGATGAGAACGGTAGCTGACCCGACGCCGCTAGCCTCTGATAATACAGGAGCTGCGTCTGAAGGGCTAAAGGGTGCATGTACATGCCAGCGTTAGGCCAGTACACGTAGCCGGGGAACTTTCCATCTCCGTCAGGACTCACCGTTGATTGAGCAGGTTCTGATAGCGTCGGTGATACGTTCCGGTTCTGCCGAGACAGGTCGGGAGAACTGCTAGCAGTGGCAGAAAGATTAGTGTTCCTTTGGATTACAGATATGGCGTTGGGTACTTTATCCTCAATTATTTCAGTTTCAGGTTCAGTCTTTACTTCAGGTAGCGACATGTAAATGTTGCCGAATTTCTTTTGAATTTGAATCTTCAGTTCATGCAAATCTCTTATACAAAGATTGAGAGGCTCTTCATCGCTGTGTAAGGGCCCGGCGATAGTGACAGGCGCTTCGGGCATGGGCTCGTCAGGGCTTGCGAACTGTGGCGGCGTCATAGTTTCCAATCGTTTCTTATTTTCCTGTGACAGTTTCCTTTCCAATAAGTTTGAGATAATTTTGTTTTGTAAATCAGTTTTTGATGTACTTAATGAATCACTTCGTGACGGTGGACATAAGCTAAGCTGATTTCTGTCTACCTGAGGCGGGGGCTGTCCGGGTACAACTGTCCCGTAGTTCTCATAGATAAGATGGCAAATGTCCGCCTTCTTGGGTTTACGGCCTCTTCTAGGCTTGGAATTATTTAGCGTCATCTCCCCCATGTACGGCAGATCTTCGTAAGTGACGATCTTACTCGGAGCGATGGCCGGATTTTTCTTCTTCTCCTCCTTTTTAGGTGCTTTAGCCATGTTTGGTACAGTTAGAGACCCTGTCTCATTCTGGATGCCCGCTAGCCTTTGCGCCCATATTTTAAAGGTCTCGTTTGTTATGTTATTGAGATCGACCGGCTCCGTCTTAGGTTTGTCCGGTTTCTTAGTTTTGTTAACTTTCTGAAGGCTCTGCTCGTAGTGGTCAAGGTACTCTTGGGGCAGGGCCTGGTGGTGGAACTTGAGCTTCCATCGGTTCTTCTGGCGACTGCGGTGCTTGGACTTTGGCGGCTCACCCTTGTCGGCGCGCGCCTTACTCGCTGACAGTAGCTGTTGCCGGAGTAACTCCTTATTTTCTGATGTCCTGGAAAATAAATAAATAATTTAATTACAACTAATTAACTTAAATGTAGGCAATTTCTGGCATATAGATTATGCCTTTAAAATATATTGAGGTTGTTTGTGTGTTTACCTGTTGGCCGGGTGAAGCGGCGCAGGCAGCGGCGCGGGACACACGTCGGCGCACGCCACGCGGCGCATCACTTCTGAAACAATTACAATCACTATGAGATAATAATATTCATGCGTAATTACAAGTCCACCTAATTCTAATGACAATACGTTCAGGAATCATTATCTAAATATTTTTGTACATTAAAAAGGCCAACCCACATTAACCAAAACCAATGAAAAATCTTTCAAAATAATGCTGAAGTAGGTATTATTTTTCATAAGTACCTAATATGGAATTAAAAACCAAGAAAAGATTAAACTGAGTTAAGATTATCACTACCTAACAAAGGAGCACGACCCAATTAAAAGACCTAGAATGATTGACAGTCGTGATCGCGCACAGCGCACAGCAAAAGAGGTAAAAAGAAGTGAGTTCGCGCGAGGTAACCCGAGCGGTCCCGAAATACGCGCGCCGCGAAAGGCGCGTCCCGAAATAAAGGATGATACCAATTTCGCAACGCATGCGCAAATAGACTCGCCTTTTTGGGCAACTATACTCCAGTTACTGGGATACTGAGTTTCTCCATAACTTAAAAAGTAACGCGCGGCGGGACCACAGGTTTGATATGAAGGGCAGCTGCATAGACAAGTGTCATTTTCTTTCACAAGTGTATCTAGTAATTAAAACGTGATTAGGTAAGTAAAGTTAAATGAATACCCATTTATTTATTCTATAAAACCTGAAATATTATCCAATGGGCTACTTAGGTAGGAACTTGTTAGATCTATAGAACGTTACGACGAGTCAATCAAATAATGTATTTATCTAGGGAAATCTAAAATACATTTTACTTATAAAGTTTATATAAGAAATTAAGACGCTTAGTTAAGATAAATAAATAGACCGTTACTATTATTGTTTTTATCAAAAAGTAAACATAATAATATTGCGTATAAAGATTCAATAAATACCTGATATTCTAAACAAGCTCCATTGAGAACTGACCGACAGCCGAGATATCTTACCGAGTCACTTATAAAGCGCAATAGTAAACACAATGACTCACGCGCACGCCCGTATTATTTATCCATCGCTATATATAAACGAAGATGGCTTAATCGACTTCTAAACCCATACTTAATGTTTTCAAAAAAAAAAACAATAACTAGGCACATTCGGGTACAGCGTGGTCATCGAAAGTGCGTGGTATCTTCTACTAAAAAGTGTTGCTATATTTTCAGATTCAATCATGTTCCTAGCGTAGCGTTTGCGACGGCTCAATTAAGACGGGTCCGCATGGCAACCTAATCCCACGAATTGGCGTTTTTTACGAAAGCCACTGCCATCTGACCTTTCAACCCACAGGGGAAACTAGGCCTTGTTGGGATTAGATCCGGTTTCCTCGCGATGTTTTCCTTCACCGAAAAGCGACTGGTAAATATCAAATGATATTTCGCACATAAGTTCCGAAAAACTCAGTTTTACGAGCCGGGGTTTGAACCCGCGACCTTCGGATTGAAAGTCTGTCGACTTACCGCCAGGCGTAGACACTAGTTTTTAAGAAAGCGGCTGCCTTCTGACCTTCCAAACCAGAGGGGAAACTATTAGGCCTTATTGGGATTAGTTCCGGTTTCCTCACGATGTTTTACTTCACCAAAAAGCGACTGATAAGTAATAATAAATGTCAAATGATATTTTACGTAGGTACATTACGTTTATAAAAACTCAGTGATACGAGCCGGGGTTTGAAGTTTGAACCAGAGACCCCCAGATTGAAAGTCAGACCTTTTTACCGCCAGGCTACCAGCGCTTGAGAATCAATCAGATACCTAAATCATCTATACCCTACCGTCAGCAAAAAAAAGAAGGTCGGTAAAGAATCGGAAGTATCGACTTACAAAGATAGATATAGTGCTGAATATCTATGCATAAAGCATACAAATTCCTAAAATTCGTTCAGTTTATTCTACTTTTTTAGTAGTTTACTACTTTACTAATTTAATATTAGAGGCTAAACTTGTAAAAATTAAATTTTCCATCATTATATTTTATGTGATTGAGATCTAATTTATGTCTTACGCACGGTTTAATATCAACTGAGACATAATGTGCTATAAAAAGCAAAAACACAATACAAAAGTTTGTGTTATTATTATTAACTAACGAGCATCCCACATTAAACATCCGACTCGAATACCCAAAAACTAGAATGAATTTGCTATTAATTACATAATTAATTAATTTACTAATTGGGCGGTATGGTCCAGTGTGTTACGTAAATTGTTAACTTAACTTCAAACCGGACCTGTATTCGCATCGTCGTAATCCAATTCTAGTTAAATTTAAGTATCAGTGTGTATTACTTGCACATATTTTATTTTGCCGTAGTAGTAGGAATATAACGTGATAGAGCGCTGGTAGCCTGGCGCTGGCGTCCGACTTTCAATCCGGAGGTCTCGGGTTCAAACCCCGGCTCGTACCACTGAGTTTTTCGGAACTTATGTACGAAATATCATTTGATATTTACCAGTCTCTTTTCGGTGAAGGAAAAAATCTTGAGAAAACCGGATCTAATCCCAACAAGGCCTAGTTACCCCTCTGGGTTGGAAGGTCACATGGCAGTGGCTTTCGTAAATACTAGTGCTTACGCCAATTCCTGGGATTAGGTTACTGAGCGGACCCCCAGCTCAATAGTGCAAAAAGCTGGGACAAACGCTAGGAAGAAGAAGAATTATGAAGTAATCGCCTCTATTGTCAAGACGCTATATAAATATCCCCCATTTAATAAGCAAAATTACTGCCTTTTTTATATCTGACAGCTAACTTTGCCTACCCTACTTCCTCAATTGAATACACAATAAAATTGCAATTATGCTTGGCCACTAATAACCATTACTTAAAAAAAACTAGTTAATCATAACAAATTTGTAAATAAATAAATAAATAATGATTACGGTAAACATTGTAAAAAGCTTCATCAAATCAGCTGTCTGACAATATCTCATCAAGTAGATGTGTATTACTACAGTACATTACATTACCAACACATTACACATGTGGGCAACCCAGCAGTGACGTCACGAGACGCAGTCTGGCAACCAGCCAAGTGTACTACGTCACGGGCGCGCCTGTCACGGGAGATTTAACCTTATTCCCGTTACGTAAGACATGTTTTAATTGGAGCGTTCTACAAACGTAAACACAGCTATTGTATGTGGGCAAAAGGAGTGGATATTTTGGGTTTATTGTATCTTGGAAACATGTGAAAGTATGCCGGGAAAACTCGTGCCAGTATACTTTTGTGGGTCCGTTTCAAATTATTGTTTCTTATTTCGATGAGCGAATGTACTGGTCTGTCAACTCTTTGCCTTTATAACTAAGTGTTTTAGTCAATTTAAAAACACTTACTAAATAATGAATAGTTTTAATGTTAGCTAGGAGGTAGAGCGGCTGAACTTTACAGTTATTTCTATTTTTGGTATTTATGGGTATGTGTAGTAACGTGTTACTTAAAACCTAATGTAGATATATTTTAATCTATCTCAGTTTCTTGAAAACTTTCAAAATAAGTAAAGGTAAGCAAGAACTGGGCGAACGAGCTTTCGAGCAGCCCTAAAATAGTTATTCAGATCAAAATAGTAAAGCACTTCTTTTTTTTAATGCTACTTCAAATATAATTTAATTTACGATTTACTGTAGTTGTTACCTAACTAAATAGCTTATATCAAAATATAATTTTGAATTGTTCCATTTTCATGTCCACACTGTTATTGTTTCCTGTATTGTGGTTACAAATATGGGATGACACATATTTTGGCAACTGACACAAATCCAAAACAAAGCGTATACGGTTTTATTTTCTTATAAATTATACATGAATGTTAATATTGGCCGTATTAGGAGCATTGTGGAATGAATCATGAGCGCGTAGGAGCGATATTAATGGTCTCTTACAAAGCGAAACGCCCTGTAAGGATGTGTAACATTATGCTGGCATAATCCTATTAACATTGTGCTTGTATTATCTGCTTTTCATATTATGCTCTAATAGCTTATAACCATGATATTTTATGGTTTAGTTAGCATAAGCTAGGCAGTAAACACGCATGTGACGACTCTGGAGTTCCAACCCAGATAAAATTCTCCGCTTCTACCTTAACTACACCTTTTACCAATCTAGGCCTGACAGTTACGTTACTAGAAACTATGCCAGCTCCAATTTGTTTATTTAGCGCCTCCGGACTAATAAGACAGAGCCACTATTACGTGTCCAGATTTAGCGACAATATGCCGTATGTCAATGGGATAAAAGTCACGGATCTTCTATAATTTGGTGAATGTTGGCATGCAAATATAGCGGCTCTTTACCTTTATGCGAGAGGTGTCAAATGTTCAATGACCAAATCGCAAACCGCATTCTATTTGTTTTGAGCATTGGCAAACCGTTTATGGAAACTGTTTCTTCATAATTTTGTTGTAAGCTGTTACCTACTCAGCATTGCAAGTGTTTTACGACGACTCGATGAGATGAGTAGCGAATGCAATGACTATACAGGGGTCCCAAAATTTTACTGAAGCAAGACTTCATTTTGATTTTTGAAAACAATTTGAACTGCATCCAAACATTTTTGAAAAATCACCTGCCACTACCAGCAATCGAACTGACGATTTTTATAACAAAAGAAACCTTCTGGTCGGGCCAGGCCTCCATACATGAAGCGGCTCTCCTTTAAATGATAAATTGCATGGCCTTCCTTTTATTTAAGATGCCTGTGTTATTCAAGAAAAAAAATCCTAGTTCGTAGCCCGTTCGTAAAAAAATGGTTTGATTCCTGGTTAAGGTTTCAAAAATGTTTAAAAGCAGTTCCATTTTTTTAAATCAAAATGAAGTATTCTTTCAATAAAAATTCCTATCTTCAATATTTAAGGCAGTTTTCCTCCGAGTGGCAACGTTTTAGGACATTCTGTATAGGCACCAATGCCTAAAAGATTCATTTTATGACAGATGCAAAGAGTATTATGGTTCTTAAAATTCAAAGTCTGAGTTACAAAACAAAGACAAGAAGGAACCATAAATCCACGTCAATAATTTAGGTTTCGAACTATTTAGTGATATTACAGTATACTTAACCTTGATGCATCAAGTTTATTAGACAGAAAATCGAACTGAAATGATCGACCTTGGCCTACCTCAATTTAAGCTACAGTAATTGTAAGTGCATTTCCCGTGCACCCATAACAACAAGCGAGATACAATGCGACTCTTGTCAAATCAAGTTAATATTTAAAAGTTAAGTCCGTAAATGTTTGTTGGTACTTTACGCGATTACGCGTTTTGGCATTTAGGCATCTACCACTGCAATTGCAATACGAAAATTTTAATTGGTTTTACCTCGATAACTCTACCTAGTGTGTTGATATACTATTATTAGATTGAGTGGATATTGCATACTTGTTAAATGGCATTGTAAACAGTGATAAATTAAAACAAGTAAGTACATAGAGCTCTCTACTTATGTTATGCATGTAGGTATTGTAAATATGATTTATTCTTAGATTGTAGAGTTGCATTACTTATAGTAAGTACTAGATTGTAATGACAGGTGACGTGGTAGTAGGTTACCTGTCTAGCATGCAGCTGAGTCAGTGGGCGTCATCAGCGATGCAGGACATGACTCCTGTGCTGTCATAAACTATAACTAAGGTCATCTAGTTACAGTAATACAACCAATGCAAATAACACATGAGCTAGCGTTAATGTTTTGTTGCAACATTAACGCTAGCTTTTGATCAGGTACCTGTAAAGTTTTAATCCATCTCTGATCATATTTTTCATCTATTAAATCAAATATGGAATTGATGTAATTTAAGTTCTAGGTATATAACATACTAGTAAAGAGTGTATTTTTTTTAAAGTTTGTTAATCATAATTATGACCTATGACAGTTTATGAATAAACTCCTATTTTGATGCAACGTGCAACGTTAAACCCAGCCAAAACTTATAAAATTCGGACAAGTTTCTGTGTGGGTTCCTTTTACAAATACCTGCCTATTACCATATGCCTAGTACTTTCAACGTAATTTCAGAGTTTTAGTGATGATGATGAATGTAGGTACCTACGTAGGTATTCAGACTGTTTAACCCTTTAACGGGCAAGACTGAAAAAAATCCTCAATTCAAGCCTCATCGCCAATCTATATAGTCCTAAAAATTCTGTACAAAAAATACAAAAAGATGATGTTGCAGGTGGTCTTCTTAGAGACCGCTACCCTATAAAGGGCTAAATGACCACACACCTTCGCTGCGGAAGTTAGTTAACATCGCAATTAGTCATAATTGTAGGGGGTCGATCGACCCCATGCCGCAGCGAACGTGTTAATGTTACCTACGTTATATTATCCTACAAAACTATTTTTATATGTTACATAATGTTTTCGTAAAGTGCTTAAGCACAATTAATGGCTAATTAAATTAAGCACTTCAAAATATTGATTTATCAGTATTGCAATAGTCTAGGATTTGAAGAAAGTATTGTTAACTATTACGTAACGTAAGTGATTAAATTCATTATACTAATTAATTACCTATGAAACGACATGATTGTTGGGTGAGAACCAGGCCAAGAAGCGCATCAGTGCAACCATCGCGAGACCAAACAGGGGTGCAATTCTACACGAACACTATCAAATTACCACTACCACTAACAAATTACTATTAATTATTAATTATTACTAGGTAGGTAATGACCTACCTCAATAAATATGTACCTGCCTCATCGCCTAACTTCACTATGATAATGCAATCAAACATAAACAATTAAATAGTGCCGCGCTGCGTCAATAAAATTTATGTTTTATTGCGATAAACTACCTAGATAGCGGTAACTGGGTTAACCGGACTTGATTTTAGTCAGTTCTTTGTATTAGGGAAATCCAAATAAATATAACATAAGACAGTTAATAACAAATTAAATTTAGGTAATAAGCATGTTTTTAACTTTAACTGTGTTTGTTATTATGTTTTGTCAATTAACAGAATGACGAAGAATGATTAAGCGATAATATCTACGTCAGAGCAAAAATAACAAGTGTTAATTATTTACCTCCGCCCTCGGGCAGCATTTGTGACATCCAAATCCAGTTAGAATTCACTATCACACAGCATCGCACTCGCGGCACCCGCGCTCCGACTGCGCACGGCGAGGTTATGCAAAAGCGCGTCGTTATCAACAGCCGGAGGTCGGCACTCTAATCTAAATACAGACATCTCGGCCCGAACCAAAATCGCTCGTATTACTTTCAGTTTTCATGCGAACATACGGCCTAAAATTAGAGGCGGCTCGCTACGAAAATAAATGCGTTTTTACGTGTTTTTCGTGGATGCGGCCGCTTGCCAGCGCCGCGGGGGTAACTCGAGATTCGTGCCGTATTTGGCAGGCGCGCACGGTTTTGGGTATTTAGTTTCTTGCGCTGAATTTAGCGCTTCCGCTGCGCGTGCGATGCGCGCGGCGCGCATGCGGGCACGGGCAGACTGCCGCCTTATATGGAACTCGCGAGTTCGCGGAAGCGATCCCGCTCAGCCCTTTGATTCAGAAACAACTGGCATCAATTATTTACCAGACTTCCCTAAATTGAGCCTGGTAATGTAATGACATTACCTTTAGTATTTATTATACACAGTGACCAAGAATGCATCATTAAAACAATAAGTTGTGGCTTTGCGTACAAGGAAAATAATAAGTAATTATGTGGTAAGCCAAATAAATCAAAGTTAATTAATTTAACGAGCATAAAATATATCTTGAAACACGAAATTATTTTTTGATAATTAATTTGTTAGAGTAGGAAAATAAAAGATACATGGCTTTTATTTCGTAGCGGAGCCTTTTAATAGACAGCCTGGGAGGAATTTCTTTAAACATAACGTCATACGGATCATACCTATGGATAATTAATAATTATAATTCCGTCTTCCATAGGAGTAGGGTTTCCAATCTGGATCCGAAATGTAGGTATGAAATTATCCGGATCTGGATCCGGCTCCACGGATCTACCCATACATCTCAGATCCGTCGTCGTGCAAACCCTACATAGGTAGGAGATTATTTACCAATAACTAACTGAAATTTGTATTTCTTTTTTTATTCATTTCAATAACAATTGAAATGAATAAAAACTGGGGATTAATGTTACTCTGCGTCCGTAGGAAACACCTTAGACAACCCTACACGTGATCCCTGGGTGGTGCTAAAAGAGTAACAAACTTGGCAGCTGCACTGTCCCATCTGGACCTCGCAGCACTCACTGGATTTTCATTATCATCTGTTTTCCCATTACTACTACCCTAGGGAAGAAATACCTATCTATATCCAGTGACATGTAGCCATACGATAAATAAATAAATAACAATTGACCCATTGCGCCCGAGATTTTTTAGCGCTCGAGCGAAGGGAAGTTTTCACCCGAATTAAACACTCTACTTTCCATTTCAACTAAGAGGAAGGTAAAATATGTACCATCTTATACTCTGAACAATTTGAACTGAACTCATCCACTTAATGTCTTATCTTTTGTGTGTAAACCGCAGGGGCGCGTGCCACTATGAAAAAAATGGTTTAGCCACGTGTTAGCGTTTATTGAATTTCTACTATATGGACCACGCAATAAGATTCAATATGAACTAATACGAAAAAAGCTCTAAGTTCTATACGGTTGCACCCAATACAAGCGATTCAAATGCTCTAGCACCAGCGTAACTCGACACCGAGATCCGAAACAAACGTGCGTAATTGGTGATCGCGCTTGCACTGGTATTCCGAGCGCACGGCTAGTTAGCGATAAGGAGGCAATTGTAATTTTCCCGAACGGGCAGGTAAAACAGGGTTGGATTCTGATTAAAACATTTGGGTGGATGTACGATTTACAAATATTTAATATATGAAATATATACCTATACATATATAATAGATTTTAATAAATATTGGGTATGTTAAAATTATAATCAGACATATAAATAATCAACTATTTTAAAATTGCTTTCTTAATTTTACAGCTTAGACTTACTTTAACCTATAGCAATTTATGTACTGAGAATAACTCAATTCAAATATAAATAATATGAATCTACATTATAGTTGTGTTTTTTATCATAATTTGAGAGATATAAAGAGAATATAAAAATATATATATGTATAGTACATATTAGTCAACACAAATAATCATATTAATCTTTTCATCCTATTAGCATATATAGCGGCAGAAACGTTTACTCGACCATGGTTTTGCTAGTTGGGTTATTATAAAACCTTAGAGTGGTGGACACTGCCAGTTTATACTTATTTCTAGTATTAAAATTATGTATATCACAGTTCTTTCTAAAATTAACAATGTTTCTATGTACATACACAATATTTTCATAGATATATTGACTATGCACTGTCATTATATTAATGTCCTTAAACATATCTCTAACTGAGGCTCTATATTCTCTTAATAATAAATTATTTAAACATTGCTGTCTTAATTTTATACAATGTGATAGTAATAAAAATACTTTAAAGGAAAAAATAACACTTCACACGTCTTTCATTTAGACATAACAGATGTGTCGCCAGGGTCGTTCTCTCATTGTTGTAATTGATAAACACGTGGTATAAGTACCTGTATATTTCTGAATGTTATCTACCGTAATTTTCCCTTACCTATACCTAACCTCAATCATGAAAGAGGGAGCGAGATACCAATAAAAAAATCTACCTGGTCTGTTATCAATTTCTGAGACACATTTGGTTATGACAGTTTTGAGTCTAGTGTTTGACTGGCTTTCGCTTGCTCAATACATGTTTTATTTCCCGATTCATGGTGCTCTTTTACGCAACTTGGCTACGTTTTACCGGATATTCCCTGCTTTCGATTGGATTTAGTACCTTGCGATTTAACGACCCCAGGCTGTGTCTATTGAATTATCATAACAAGCACAACTATAATGTAGATTCATATTATTTATATTTGAATTGAGTTAATCTCAGTACATAATTTGCTATAGGTAAAAGTAAGTCTAAGCTGTAAAGTTAAGAAAGCAATTTTAAAATAGTTGATTATTTATATGTCTGATTATAATTTTAACATACCCAATATTTATTAAAATCTATTATATATGTATATATTTCATATATTAAATATTTGTAAATCGTACATCCATCCAAATGTTTTAATCAGAATCCAACCCTGTTCTACCTACCCGTTTGGGAAAATTACAATTGCCTCCTAATCGCTAACTAGCCATGCGCTCGGAATACCAGTGCAAGCGCGATCTCCAATTACGCACATTTGTTTCGGATCTCTGTGTTTAGTTACGCTGGTTCTAGAGCATTTGGATCGCTTGTACTGGGTGCAACCGTATAGAACTTAGAGCTTTTTTCGTATTAGTTCATATTGAATCTTATTGCGTGGTTCATATAGTAGAAATTCAATAAACGCTAATATGTGGTCAAACCATTTTTTTCATAGTGGCACGCGCGCCTGCGGTTTACACACAAAAGATAAGACACTAAGTGGATGAGTTCAGTTCATATTGTTTAGAGTATACAAACACGTTAATGCCTTGATCGTCTTGTCGCTTAGGGAGCATTTCCGCTACATAGAGGGAAATCCATGTTATCGTATCGGCTACGACGTAGCGCTACGCGCAATGCATAGCTAGCTGTGAATAAGTCAATAAACAATTTAGTTAATTAATACTTTTATTGTAATGTAAGATCATACGCGATAGGTATAAATATTTTCTTTGTTACAGTGGTTAAAATTTTTGTAACAAGTAGGTGTTAGCCTATAGAAAAATAACATGATTATTTCTATATTATTACAATAGGTACATATTACTACAAAATTATACCTGACTTGTACCTGGATGTTACCAATAAACTTTATCGTTAAGTATATTATCTTATGTTTATCTTTATTTATTTATTTTTCTCGAGATCGGTTAATTTCTTATAATAGAAGCATTTGCATTTGGGAATATTATCTAAATTACATTGTTATGCAATTCAAACAATGGACTAAGAGCTGGCTACGTCAGATATGACACAATAATGAGAGCAACGAAACCCGACTGGTTACATTGTAATACTATCCTTATTGCTAGATCCGGGCATCTGGCAGCTTTTAATGGGTGGGGGTCAGAGTGACAGACTAGCAAAATTTTTCAATTGGAAAAATGTAATACCAAAATAGGTAAAAACTGCCGAAGTTGTCTTATTTATAAAGGACGGGGCCCATATTTTAACTTTAGAACCAAAAACATTGCGTGTTATTTCAGAAACAGAAACAGTAGCCGACAAACCATGAATACGTCGTACGTTATACGTCGTTTTGGACTACTTTCCCCCATCAGAAAGTTTTGGCAATTTTATAATCTAATTATTTAAATAATTTCTCATAATACTGCATCAAAACCGGAACTCTAGGATTTGTATTCTTAAGGTGGTTTGCATTCTTTGACCTCCACCACTTTACGGCTGCCAGATGTCCCGATCTAGAAATAAGTATATTATAGCAAACTAACGAGAGGGGTTTCGTCGCTCTCATTATAATGTCGTATCTGACGTGGCTAGCACTCCGTCTACAACTTTTTTTAAAATAATTAAGATATTGCTAGTATTGATACCTACAAAAATATATGCTGTAGGTATGGTATGACTTTTTGAAGCGGTCGGATTGTAAGTAGAACTCTTTAGAAAGATTCCGATATTTAAGAAAACCACTCTACCAACTAATGTAGCATAATTAGCGCAACCACTCATTTGCAGTTGCACCACAATCTAGCATTATCTCGGCGTATCTCGAGCTATCTCGCCGTCGAGATAAGGTAAATGCGCTTTAATTGCAACCGCCTTATGCAAATTAACATTCATAGTGAATAGGCGGCGGTACACAATGGACAAGAATCGCAGCAGGCTATCGTAGTTTACCTAGATTTGAATAACACGTAGTTAGATAATTTATTTATACCTAACTCATACGTGTTCAAATAGGTTGAGAAAATAGGATTAGCAAATCCACAGTAAAAAATTCGGATGCTTTCGACATAGGTACAGGTGGGTACAGAAGATAGCAGTGCTGGGGAATTATGTCGTACCTAAATAAAGAGGTTAGAGTCAGTTATATCCATCCTTAAAACGCAAAAGCAGTGACATTTGATCAACAGTATCTTTAAATAACATTAAGTTCTAGAACTCTATGTTAAATAAGCACAAGTCTTCTAATTCTCAGGCTACATGTACAGTCGGCGCCAAAAGATGTATACATTTTTGAATCATATCTATTACCTTACAAATAAGGTGCAAAACTGTAAAAAATTTTTTTGACGTAGACTGGACTATAGATAAACTATTTATTTTGTAAATATTTGGTTTGCTAGTAAATAAATTGAGGATTCCTTTAACGGCTTTTAACCTAACCAGCAAGCACACGATTTTTTTCTGAGCACTGGTTATTAGTAAAGTTATTTAGAGTGTGTAAAGGTTGCACTTATCGCATCGCCTACTGTAAGTATCTTTGCGCTCCTCAGCGGCCCGGCTGCAGCCAGTTGCGGCAGCTAGCGCCCACGCGGCCCACTTACTCAGAACCAATAATAATTAATGCAATTCAAGCGATAATCAACCTTATGCCCAACTGATAAGAACCTCGACATGGCACTAATAAGTTGGGGAACCTGTGCTGCCCGTAGGAGGATGCGGGCTTTCAAACATGTCGCCAGAACGACATGATTTGATACATAATCTGATGCTAATTAATGGAAATATTCATACCTAATCG
The DNA here is from genome assembly GCA_947086415.1 of Pammene aurita. Lineage (NCBI taxonomy): Eukaryota > Metazoa > Arthropoda > Insecta > Lepidoptera > Tortricidae > Pammene > Pammene aurita. The sequence continues at coordinate 32,976,457 of OX352290.1, read as the reverse complement.
GACTAAGAAATAATGTCAATTTCGTTACCGGATCATGCAGTCTAGGGGCATTCTACAATAATATGTAATCCTTGTGGTGATATTCCACCCGCTAGTGAATAGAATCCGATACCCATCGGCTTTTTAATTAATTTTATTTCAACTTTTCAAGAGGCCTATATTCTCAGGTTATTCTAAATTCGACTTCGATTCGGTCTTTTTAGGGTTCCATGGTAAACTAGGAATAGGAACCCTTATAGTTTCGCCGTGTCCGTCCGTCCTTCCAACCGTCCGTCCGTACGTCTGTCCGCGGTCTAGCTCAGTGACTGACAATCACTGCCTGTTAGCTCTAGAAAGCTGAAATTTAGTATGATGATGTGCATTAATTATGCCAACAAAGTGGTGGAATATAAACTGGAAAAATATTATTTATAGGGTACTTCCCCTACAGGTGAATGGGGGCTGAATTTTGTTTTCACTCTTGTGTTGGTTATCGTTGAAAAATGGAAAGGTCTCTCAAAAAGAACGGAAAGAAAGAAAATGTTATGAAAGAAAGGTCTTTTATAACATTTTCTGGATAAAACTAATAGTTTTGTAAATAATAGCTCTGATATTTCCAAAAAGGGCGACTCCCCATCTAACTTTTGAACCATGGGTCCAAAAAATTCGAAAAAATTCACGGAGGCCTGATAAGTACTTTCAATAAAAACTATATTGAATAAAATCGGTGAGCCGTTTTTAAGTTATCACTCAAAAACCCATAGTAAAAGGACGTCGCCGCCAAATATCCCTTTAATATGCGACCTTTTGAACAGATGTATTGTAACAGGCCGGCAACTACGGAACCCTACAACCTATGTAGTTTCTATGTATTACCTAAGCACTACCTTAGTCTACCTATAATATATACTACTATAGCTGAAGAAAGAAAATGGCAGTATTTCAACAATAAAAGAACATCACATCACAACGTCAACATAATACCATGATCATGATGATGTAATTTGATAACGTTGTCGTTATAAAGTGCACTGCTATCAGTGGCGTTGCGCAAACGCAGCGTAATCCACTCCCCCGCGACACGCGGATTGAGGCAGCCCCACTTTATCGGCTATCGCTTCGTTCCATTTGACAATATGTAAGCATGATGGATGATAACTGGAGCTCGCCCCCGCTATAAACGGATACTCTGCGGTAAGTATGTCAAAAATGTAAAAGTACTAGTTACTTACTAGTTACAATGTTACAATACAACACACTGCATTTTTCACGTAACCTACTCACGTTGAATTGGGTACTTTCCTGGGTAAAAAAAATATAATTATATTTAGTCCGTCAGTTAGATTATCAAAAAATATAGGACACGTATTTTTTATTTTGTCAATCAATCAAAAAATGGTGAAGATATAGCCTGTTAAAGTTCCGCGTGACGTTTAAGTAAAGTAAAATTGTACTGAAATATGACGTCACGCGGAACTTTAACGGGCTATATCTTCACCAATTTTTGTTTGATTGACAAAATAAAAAATACGTGTCCTATATTTTTTGATAATCTAACTGACGGACTAAATATTTTTTTTTTAGGAAAGTAGCCAATTATGACGTGTAGGTGTCAACTAGTAAGTAAGTACCTATTTGTATCACACATTTTCGCAATAAATGTATGTTTTTTTTCTGATTAATAATAATGAACTTATAAACACCATACGTAGTAAAGCCTGACCAGAAATATATGATCATGCGGAATTTCATTGGAACTAATTTCTTACACTTTTAATAATTTTAATGACAGGATTATATGCATGTGTGAGTGCATGTGATAGACTGTCACTGTTGTCAGTGTCATTGTGACGGTTAATTTGAATAATAATAAAGTGTTGAATATTAAACAATAAACGACATAAAATGCCCAAGTTTATCCATAGTTGTAAATAGTGTACATAATAAATTTGTAAATAATACGCTCGATAAATGAAACTACATATATATATCGCTGTGAAACATTTTCAAATAACATCAGAGCTGACAGGTAAACAAATCAAGATGTCACCATACCATAGAGAATAATACGCTCTATGACTATACCTACTGAACTGTTGCCATATAAATGAGAATAATAGCGCCCTCTTGACAATTATCAATTGATCATATTGGTCAGGCTTTAGATTTATAACCAAGGCATAAAAAGCACCCGTTCCCGTTAATTAGTTAGTCTTGAATAATATAGAAAACCGGCGAGCAAGAACATGTCAAGCCATGCTCAGTGTAGGGTTCCGTAGTTGCCGGCCTGTTACAGTACCTACATCCATTCAAAAGCTCATTTATTAAGGGATATTGCGGCACTTAAGTCATTTTACTATGCGGCACTTACGTCCTTTTACTCTGCGTTTTATAGTTATAACTCAACCCGGTTTTATTCAATACTAGCTATGATACCCGGCTTCGCTCGGGAGTTGATATGAGATTACGTGGTAGATGAAATAAAAAAACATACTATGACGTAAAAAGTAAAAAATATATTTTGAAAACATTTTCTATATTTACATGTATTTACATTTTCTCATTATTTACACTACTTGTTTATAAACAACATTTTTCATTTTATTGTCCGGGGTATATATATATATAAATTCTTCGAACTTCCTACTCTTGAGGAAGCTACATATAGCTGACCGTGAGAGAAGCAGGATTCTTTGAGGTTGATGCCACAATATTTCAAAGTTTGCCTTTGCGCTTTGTTAATTGTAAAACTAAAGGCTAATTTAATTGGAAACTGCAATCTTTTAAATTGAAATGGCAATTCAGAAGAGATCAGTGGTATTCTAGGTATAAATACTGTGTGTCCTTTGTTCTTTCCAGAAATAAGTTCAGCTTCAATGACATTATTCGATAGCTGTTTTACGATCATCCTCGTTCCATTACATAGTTTTGGGGAGTTGAGATTTCTGATTAGTATGATTGGAGATCCAATTTTCAGACGAAGGCAGTGTAATGGCATTCCTGGTACTTGTAAAGAGTTTAGAAATTCAGTAGGAAAGTTGACACTTTCTTCAATGGATACCATCGTGTCGATCGATTTATATACTTTCTCTTCACCAGGTATTTTCTTTAGAATATTAAAATTGATATCGTCAACAATATTATTTTTAGTGGCCAAAATTGCTCTTTGAAATAACCACTCTACGTTGGTATAGTTCTGAATAATATTTGGATAAATTTTGTCGATTAGTTCGTTTTCAGTAGTGGCTATGTTACAGAAATCACTATTGAGTTCAAAGGCCGGTCGTTTGGTCAGTAGGATATGTACCTTCGCCTATTTGTAAAAGTATTTTAGCAAAATGTGCTGTTGTTTCATCTTTTGATAATTCAACCCTCATGTTTTTTGTTAATTGCAGTATTTGTACTTGCGGCCAGAGATGTGACTTTTTTAAGCATGCATTGATCTCGTCTGCTGGTGTTGATTTGGGAATAACTGGAAGTGTTTGTCGAAAATCTCCTGAGAGTATGAGTAGAGCTCCTCCCATCATTTCAGAGTTTTTTCGCAATTCTTGTAATGTTCTGTCCATGGCTTCTAGTGATTTTTTATGGGCCATGGTGCATTCATCCCAGAAGATAATTTTAGCATGTTTTAGAAGTTGACCCCGTCCAGACGTTCCTGAGATTTTACATACCGGGAATTGTTGTTCGGCTATATTCAACGGTAGTTGTAAGGCAGAATGGGCAGTTCGTCCTCCTTCCATAAGTGTGGCTGCAATGCCGGATGATGCTAGTGCCAGTGCGATGTGTTTTTCAGCACGTATTTCCGCCAGTATTAGATTTATTAGAAACGTTTTACCGGTGCCTCCTGGTGCGTCCAAGTAAATAATTCCACCAGTGTTGTTATTTATTCGGTTCATTATAACGTTGTAAATTTTTTTTTGATTGTCATTGAGGAGTGGTTTGTTGTGAGCAATGTATTCAAGTAGTTCATTGACGTTGTAGCTTTTTTCCTTTGTAATTTCGTAGTTTAGCACACTGAAAGTATTTCTTTGTGGTGCTGGCATTCCAATTTCTACTAAGGTCTGGTTATTTATTGCTAAACATTTATCTTCTAAGCGAATGAGTGTTTCATTGAAGATGTCGTCATTGAATTCTATAGTCAGTTCTGGATTAGTTTGTCGGATTTGGTACAATATATCATCACTCATATTCCTTTTGAAAGAGTCCCATAGCTGTTTTGGGTTTGATGGGTTACATGTTGTTAGAATTATGGCTAATAACTCTCGAATTTGTTCAGCTGAAGCTGTGAGTGTGGCTTCTTGTAGTGTTAATTCCCAGTGGTTATCGTTTTCCAATAATCCTAAACGTTGACATGCTTCTCTGTAAGTCTGGCATATGTAGCCGTCAATAGTCCTGAGATCTGTGAAACTTGTTGGTCCCCGTATTTCGTGTAACAACATTCGGAGATAGAAACATTCGGCATTGTTTGGATGTACAGTGTATACTCGACCTATTGCGTTAGTTTTCATTATTTCTGGATGACCCTCTTCTGGCATTCCTTGTTTTCGTCGTTGAAAAATTTTCCTTGTTTTGTCCCACGTATAATAAATAGGGACGTCGACATACAGTAACGTCTTTGCGAATGGATCCGTTTGGCAAAGTTGGAAAAAAGCTGTTAATGTTGTGTTCTGAGGTGGTTCGCTTGCAATTTTTCTAGCCGAGTCTTTTGTGAAGTAAACTCTCTGTCCATTCTCCAAATGTACTGCTAGATGTTGCACAGCTGGTTCGCGTTCGTGTATGGGAAAACTAAAAATCCTCCACGCTGCTTCGTTACTGTTGATGTATCTTCCCATTTGGTACATGAGGATTTCATCATTTCTATTATTTTGTTCGCTATTTTGGACTATTTGAAATACTGCCATATCACTACCTTTGTTTACGTACTTACATATATATTTAATAGATTTTACTGAATTGCAATATTCAACGTTTATGTGTGCTTGGAACATTTTGGAAAGTAGTGGGTTATATGGTACTACCCATTGATTATCTATTTCCAGTTCGTCTCTGCCTTGTATTCGTATTTTTGCTGTGAAGCCACCGTTTTTCGGTGATCGTCTTCTATATTTGGGGTACCCGTCATCTTCAGTTTTTGTATCGTCCAAGTATGGTTTTGTTTTTTTTTTTGTACATTTTCCATCACTCATGCATGGCGCATTGAAGTTTAATGGTCCACATGGTCCGTGAATCATGTTTTTCACTACTATGTTGTATAGTTACGGATCATTTTGTGGATTGGGAAATTCAGCTTGGATGATTTTGTCGATATCCGTGGGATAAATTTTATCGTGTAGCCATATGAGATTGCGTGAGTGAGGTAATCCTCGTTTTTGCCACTCGATTGTATACATCCAGCATCTAACGGTTCCAAAGATGTGGTATTTTGTGATGACTTCAATAAATCTTATTTGTTTTTGTCGAAAAAACATCTTGAGTATATTCGTGCATATGTCTTGGACTTCCAATGTATGATGAGGGTAAGATTACCATTGTTCCAATATCGTCAATATTGCCGTCATTTATGATCGCATCTCGAAGGTGGATGTATTGTTCTGTACGTAGTTTCTTCTGATTCAGTCTTATGTAAAGCATCCGTTCTGCTTCTATTTTTGCGTACATATCTACCAGAAATTGTTGGAATAAACGGCGAGTGTTGAGAATGTGATTGTATATTTCATTGTCTCTGATCATTAAGCGGTAAGCATAGAACTCCTTGGAAGTGACTTTTTTGTTTGTTTCTATGCCTGTTTTAGGATGAATTTGTTTTATATTGAAATGATAACCATCCTCTCCGTGCAGAAATATTAACGGATATTGAAGAGCATCATATGAACGGTGTGTCTCTGCAATGCGTTGTAGTCCTTTTCTTCTTCGTTGTACAATTATGTCACGGCTTGTATTTTCATTGTCCACAATTACGATGGCGACTTCATCTATCTGAGGTGCATTAAATCTACGTTCGGGTTCTCCACGTGGTCTTTTATCGGCTCGAATTACAATTTTATAGTCATCAGAAATCATGCGGTCTAGTGTTGTTTTGAATATGTAAATCAGTTGATTGTATTTGTGTAAGATCCTCTGTACATCTTGGATTATTTCGCGTTTCAATCCAATAAAATTTGTACATCGTTGATCAATTTCGTTTTCTTCATTTCCGATGAAATATACTTGCAGAAATTTATAGTCATCGTTAGGCATTGGTAGTAACGATCCAATTTGTTGATAAATTTGCCCTTGAATTGAAAATACATATTCAAATTTGTCTCTATTAGTGTCAGTCGAAGTAACACCGAAAGAAGTCATTTGAAAGCAGGAGTTGTATGATCTTATATTTTGAAGAAAGTGTTTTGATTCTGGTGTTTCCCCGGTCATGTAATGTAGAAATTCCTGTGGAGGTGCTTCCAGTGGTGGTAATCGAATTTTTCCATTCATGCAACAGAGACCTGGTGTTTCTTTACTGAATTTTTTCGCGTGGCAAAATTGGCAAATGTTATTCATTTTTCCGATCACAACATATTTATGATCGTTATATTTCTTCGTCGGTTCGTAGTGGAATGCTTCCTTTGTTAGATTATCTTTTAAAATGCTCGATTCTTCAATACTTTTATTTTCTTTTCTTTCTTCGCTTTTTCCGCTTCTCAGGGTGCTCATTCTGGTTCGTTGATTTTGTAAACGTGCTTCGCGCTCTTCTTCCGTTTCATTTCTTCGATTTTCTTTTTTTTCCGCCGTTTCGCTGCAGAACTGGCAAGATCTCCACCTCTTTTACGTCTAGGCATTGTATTCTGTAAAATATAAATTAAATGAACATTTTATAGACAAATATATTGTTACGTAAACGTGGAGCACGTTGAGACAAAGAAAAAAAAATTATTTAATCTTCAAGCGGTCGCGCGATATTTTGTTTACGGCCAAAGTATATAGAAGGCATCGATTCAACGCCGCGCGACTACTTGAAAGTTAAGGAAATTACAATTAAAAGAAAATAAAATAAAAACCATTAGAATTAATTAAATACACTATTAAAAATACTCACATTTGATATTTCACAATAAAGGCTCACAGATAACTTTTTTCTTCTTCGCTTCGAAATCGAGAATTAATTAAACACACTATTAAAAATACTCACACGTGATACTTCAAAATAAAGGCTCACACACAGATAATTTCTTTCTTTTTCGTTTCGAAATCGCTTGTTTCGCTGTTCAAATCAAACTAACTCTGGCGGGTGACACCGGGCTCTTATATATTCAGAAAGCTAGGCTCTAGGATATTCGAGAAAGTTAGCGCTAGGATATTCGAGAAAGTTTGGGAATAATCGTTCGTTTAAGTCCATATTGTGTACAATGAATGAAATTCAACTATTCGACAACAGATGGCGCCACTTTGGACAATGAATGAAGTTCAACTACTCGACAACAGATGGCGCCACTTTGGACAATGAATGAAGTTCAACTACTCGACAACAGATGGCGCCACTACACTTACTTTCCGAGTTGAAGGGTTGGAAAAGCCCTTATATCTTTAAAGACACACCCTTTAGGATAAAACGGGAACTTTCTTGTTCGAGGCGGAATAAAGGGCTATCACACTATATAAGTCCCTTTATCGTGCTGGGACTCCTTTTTAAGTTTTATCGGCACGCACATTTTCTCAACTTAGTTTTATTATATATAATGATAAATTTCATTGAATGTACTTATTAGGCCACTTTCATGAATTTTTCCAAATTTTTCGGACTCACGGTTCAAAAGTTAAAGAGCCCGAGAGAGAGAGAGTAAGAGAGAGGGGGGGACGCCCTTTTTTATTTATTATTTATTTATTTAAACTTTATTGCACATAAAATATACAAATGGCGGACTTAATGCCCTAAGACTTTCTCTACCAGTCAACCACTGGGCCAAAACGAGAAATGCTTGGTGCACTTTCGGAGCGATTATTTACGAAAGTACTAGTTTTATCCAAGAATTGTTTTAAAAACCCTTATCCTTTTTAGGGTTCCGTAGTCAACTAGGAACCCTTATAGTTTCGCCATGTCTGTCCGTCCGTCCGTCCGTCCGCGGATAATCTCAGTGTCCGTTAGCACTAGAAAGTTGAAATTTGGTACTAATATGTATGTATGTATATCAATCACGCCGACAAAGTGGTAAAATAAAAAGTGGAAAAAAATGTTTTATTAGGGTACCTCCCCTATACGTAAATTGGGGAGTGATTTTTTTTTCATTTCAACCCTAACGTGTGATATATTGTTGGCTATAGGTGTTTAAAAATGAATAGGGGTTTAGTAAAATCATTTTTTGATAATGTAAATATTTTCGGAAATAATCGCTCCAGAAGTAAAAAAAATGTGTGTCCCCCCCCCCCCCCCCCCTCTAACATTTGAACCATAAGTTTTAAAAATATGAAAAAATCTCAAAAATAGAACTTCACAAAAAAATTCTAGGAAAATTATTTTGAACTTGATAGGTTGAATAGTTTTTGAAAAAAAATTACAAAATAATTTCTGAACTAAGTTTGTAATTTAACCGTATAAGCAGGTGTTTATTGTACCTGTAATTTCTACAAAATCACAATGAAATGACGTGCTTTCAAATAACCCAACCATGGGCCCATTTTTTTAACTCTTAAGTCTCTACAACACTTACTGTGACGGACGGAAAACTACGGAACCCTACACTGAGCGTGGCCCGACACGCTCTTGGCCGGTTTTTTAAAGATCTATTTGGATAGTGTTGGGTGTCGACCTATACAATAGGGTCTATAGACGATAGGGTTGAAGCGAAAAAAGACATGGCGAAACTATAAGGGTTCCTAGTTGACTACGGAATCCTGAAAAGAAGAGCACTAACTTTCTAACTAGGTAAGTACTTAAATAAGTACCTAGTTAGAAAACCGCTGAGTCAGCCTAACCTAAGGTGAAGTTACCCAATAGTTTTAAATTTAATGCAACGATAAAGCCTCGCTGCAAAATTGCAGTGCAATTCACATTACACAGCGTAACGTGTCAAAATTACAAAGTGCGACTTAACAATTACGAATAATGCCAGTAATGACAGCGAGCCGATTACAACCCACGTGCTCGGTGATCGAACCCACTCCCCCGCCGGCGCGGTGACACGAGTGACACGACACATTTACACCTTCGGTGGAAAACAATGACTGCGTAACCAAGTGGAGCTAAAATTGAACGCTTGGCTGTTGCGCAGGGCACGACCACGAATTGGTTTTGTATTTACCAGATATGGTTTATACAAAAATCATGTGACCATATTTTGCCCACTTTGTACTTTTTGGTCTGAAAATATTTATCAAACTAGTTTATCATAATGAAAGCCATTTACCCAGACTCTATTTTTGGTTTCTTTATGGAATAACTCACAATCAGTATTTTAGGCTAAATACAATTAGCATCAAAATAGCTACAACTAAGTACAACCCTGAAAAAAATACAGACAGCAGATTGGCGCGACAAGTAGCTAATTAGTCAAACAGTTTATTACTCGTGTTGAAACTTAGGATATATTATTTAATTTTATATATGACAAGTCTTGTTAAAATAACCATTTATTTACATAAAATTAGATAGTGCCTCTGCCTAAATACCGACTTAAGCATTTATCTCGCATTTGTATTCAACCAACTAGGTTATGATATGACTATACTACATGTTAACTATTAACCTTTTGAACGCCAAGAGCCACTAAATCGGTCGTGTAACGTGTGCACTAAAGTGGCTATGGCGGACGCTGTCAAAGCAATTGTCCTGCTGACAGATAAGGTTTATATTCGTTATTTACTAGTCGAGATATTGGCGTGTAGGCCACGTCTTGACGCGAGAGAGAAAGCGTTCAAAAGGTTAAACACTCCACACCCTCACAGACTTCCGCTGACATTCATGGTGGCTATTCAACATTTTATATCTAAAGTTTATGCAATGATGCAGAGTTAGCGTGGTCGTACCTACTGTTACCTGCTTGACTCTAATTAATTAAGCTTCCTAAAGATAGCATGATGAATTGACACTGACATCAACAGAGTCCGACAATTTGCCAGTAAATTGTGATGTCAATACGCCATGACAATAGTTTTTGCGGTAGTCCGGCGCGTGGGATATTTTTTTGGTCATGAGTGCTTCTTCACTGCTAATAGTCTGGCTTGGCAAGCCAAAAGACTTAAGTTTAGTCTAAACTTTAATGTATTTACGTCCTTTCTTGGCTAGATGCGTCGGTAATGGACGTCCTACGTGCGTGTCGTAGGTACACTGCGCTCTTATTTGTTATGGTTAATATTCGGGGCCATATTTCGTTTGTTCATTTGTCTTGTTCACAGATAGTCGAGAAGTCCGGTTTAGGTCATAGTGGTTTAAAACGGCTATTATAGACATGGCAATTTGTAGGGCCCAACCTGTTGTGTTGGGAGGTGTAATAGGAGGTTGGGCCCGTAGGGAGCTGAAGGAGGGTGAGGGAGAGGCAGGGTACACAACAGGTTGGGCCCTACAAATTGCCATGTCTAATAGCTGTTTTAATGAGCTGGGGTTATGTTTAGCTTACGTTACTTATTTCCATAAAGATGTAATTATTGAGTACATACTTAGATTACTTAGGAAAACCCTTAGTCAGGAGCAAGGACGATATCCTCTTTGGTCAGGAGCGAGCAAACATGCGACTAAGTACCTGCCATGGTAATCTACTTCCCATGACGTAATGATGCTTCCTAATTCTGAAAACTTCATTAGATACTTTTTGCGGAAAAGGATTGTCGGGGTTTATTATGGTTTTCAATTTATGATATCTTACCTCAGGTATGTTATCTATATAATGGATTTCACGATACTTCTCTTTCCTCAGACTTACTCGTAGTAAGAAGTTAAGTGCATTTCCCTAAAATTATAGCTTTAAATTCCAACAGAGAACCATTCCTTAATAAATATTTGAATACCTAAAGAAAAAAATTCATTTACCTAAAGAAAAATCGTGAGTCCATTCCATACATATCTATAAAATTGGTAATTCTCAATTTTATTAAGTTACCTAATGCAGATCTTATTTATATACCTATAAGTACTTCATAGAGCACCTAGATATAAAATTACGATTATTATAACAATATTCTGTAAGACCTACGCAGGCATGCCAAAACCATGATCATAATCACAACTCCCCAATAAGTAAGTATTCAATAAAAGCCAATTTAGTTATAACAATCTGGTCACACCAAAAACAGTGGTCGATAAATTGTCCGCGTTTTGGCCGTCCTCGAGTTATTTCCTTATGCCCTGTCAATGGCCATTTTGCCCATTTTGCATCTCGCCGATGCCAACATTGTCTTGCCTGTTATGGTTTATGGTCGGCATCTTAACCGCCATCTTCGGTAATCGGTTACTCATTGGTATTTTTGGCGCGAAATGGAATTACCAGGATTTGCACTTAGTCCGCAATTAAAATGACGCTGAATAATTCGCTCAAGCAGTTCTATTATAGATGAAGAGTAAGCCGTAGGCAACCCTACCTCATCGAGTAGCAGAATTCGGTTTATGTAGGGCAATGCTCGGTAAAAAGTTATGCATTTTAGTGCTCGGTAGCCTGAGCTAAACTTGGAGCATTTTGTACAGTCAGCAATAACATCATTATAAAATCTACCTAATCGAGTAGCAATTTGAACTAGCATTATTTATTCCATTAGTAACTAACATTTTAAGGAATGAGGTTTAAATGAAATCCAAGTTTGTAATTTTGCAGAGTTTGTTTTGTAGACAATTTAGACCATAGGTACACGTGACAGATGAAAATTAATAGAAAAATGTCTTACATTATGGATCCAAAAAAGTTGCGATATTAATTAGTGAAGTTAAACAATCGGCTTCTTTCCAATCTCCTCATCGTCTACAAAGAGCTTCGGGTCTGCCTTGTGTTTCGGGAACCAGTTGTCTGATACGACTCCCTGACGACTCTGACGAGTCTGATAATGGGACAAAATTTATGTTATTTAATACAGCTGTGTTAAGCAATTACAGAGTTGCTTTGATGATGCAGAGAGCCATGATGATGGCTTATCCTCTAAAGCAACTTGAATGATGATTCAAGTTATGAATAGCTGCCATTGCACCCTGCATTAAACAAAACATTATAATTGATTAAAACGCTAACCTGAATAAATAAATAAAACTACAACGGCCCACCGAATCTACGAAAGACGCTGGCTTCTAAATTAGCATTACGATGAACGGTGTCCGTTTCGTGGTATCATAGCCTGTTCTTTTTGTTTGTAAATCTGTATATTTCAATGTGATGATGATGATTTTTATATATGTAAAAGTACGTCATGAACAAATCTTTAAGTCTTTTTACAAGCTTTTTATTATAGTTTCACATGCGCAGTTGTCTGTAATAAAATGTTTCAAGAGTTTCAAGCTATATTTGACACACTTCCCGGTTTTCGATTGAGCTGCAATTTAGCACGCATATTGTACATCTCGTCACAATGCAATATTATGATAACATGGAGCTGGAAGTTGACCATAGGAACTACTCGACTAATCAATGTTGCATTCATCTTGGTGAGCAGTTAGGGATGTACAAAAAAGTAATACAGTTAGCAATAAAAGCATAGGTATATGTACTCATACATAAGTTTGAGTTGTAAAACTCAAGTGAATTGATCAACTATAAAGTTTTTCCTTTTACTTTAAAATACTCGATTAAATAGATGGCCCACCTTAATATGGGAAACCTTATTCTTCGGCTCTTTCAATTTCTTGTCGTGAGTAAACATATTGCATCCATATTCCTTTACCTTTTCATTGGACTTTGGCTCAGAACATGCCTGTGTGATAAAATGTATGTCGTCAATTTGAGTTTGAGGCAATATCATAGAAAATTAACAAAAATTTTAAAATGATAAATATGAAGGGTGTCGGACGTCAGTAATTTGTTCATTTAAATTTTGTTGTTAGGTATATAATACAAATGTAGAAAACTAGTAACGTCTTAAACGATGGCTGCTGTTGTTTTAAACCAACACGTTACTTAAAATATTATAAATAAATATTATAGTACAATCTTACACAAATCAACCTAGTCTCACAGTGTAAGCTCAATAAGGCTTGTGTTGTGGTTACTACGCGACGATATATATAAGAGATACATATATACATATAAATACTTAAGTATTATACATGGAAAACATCCATAACTCAGGAACAAATATAATAATTAATAACACACAAATAAATGCCCTGACCAGGATTCGAACCCGGGACCTCCAGCTTCGTAGGCAGGGTCACTACCGACTAGGCTAGGAGGCCGTTTACTTAGAACTTAAACCTAAAATGATTACGAGTTTTTTAATTTTAAAAGTTGTAGAGAAAATCACTACTCGTAAAGTCTATACTACTCTTTGATCCTGTCATAGCAGTCAACCGCTAAACATGGCGCACAAAATTTGTTCTAGATGTCACATCTAGTAGAATACATAATAAATCAATGTCTCCCATAATATTTATTTATTTACAAAAAAAATCCAGATTACGTACTGGGTGACCATCGAAATGCCGGATCATTGAGATTTTACTTTTACTATTAATCCTACAAATAATACGAGTACATTATATAGACAAACAAAAAGGAAGATGAATGACGTTCATAGTAAACAAAACTGAAATGTGGTTCAGCACCCACACAGTTGTAAAATGCTACACACCGCTATAATGTATGTGCATAATGGGCAAAAGAGATAAACCTATATAGTTAACACAGGTATGCAAGGGATACCTCCATATTTTGCGCATTGCACAAAGTGTGACTGAGAGGCTCTGCTACACGACTATTTGAATATAGATCCCGGAACCTATATTTGATGGCACACAATCGAGCGCCTGGTACCATATCTCCCTTTTTGTATAAATCAATGAGTAGAATGGATCTTTACCAGCGCAGACAGGTTATCCCCGAATAAAGTGAAGATGAGGATAGTCACAATAAGAGCAATCGCAAACAGCAGCGGCATGACGACTGCACTGGGATGTGCCGAGGAGATGACGAAGGCCAATTTTAGGCCTTTGAGGAGATGACCAAAGTATTTTCTTCTTATATTTTTGTATTTTTATGATTTTGACATGACGTGCACTGTGACTATGACTGTTTTTGTTTTATTTTTTCCTTTTGGTTTCCACACAGACTTTTTGTTTAAGTACAGCACAGCCTCAGAGAAATAAACCAATGGAGTGGTAATTGTCAGGCGTCCCCCTCTGCCAAAAGTACAAGACCACTGGTCGTAGCGGTTATATAAAACTAGTTGTCGCGCGTCAAACGCCATTCAATGAATGTCAGTCAGCGCGGAACAATCTGAGGTAAAAATGCCGAATTGCTGCGTGTTTTCATGTAAGAAAAGATCTGAATTAGTTAGTTTACAGAAGGACAACGTTTCTTTTCATCTGTAAGTATAATTACGTCTAAATATCATCAAATAGTGCACGTAATTAGCAAAAAACTAAAAAATATTGTCAATCAAAAAGTGTTGCCACTTAATGGTACTACATCTGCTTTAGGGTAATTTTTAAACTTGACTCTTCAGTGTACATTGTACCATCGGATTCATTGCATACCCAATTTATCAATGAATTCATTCATAAATTGGGTATGCGAACAAGAGTAATCGACTCCAGTGCGGCAGAAATACGTCCGCCATTATGTCATTCATTGTCATTGTTATGATATGACAGGTTAGGCAATACACTTAAAAGATACTCCGTGGGTTAGGCAGAGACCCATTCGGCATACAGCCATAATTGTAAAGCATTGCTCTGTTAAAAACCCGGCCAAGTGCGAGTCGGACTCGCGCACCGAGGGTTCCGTACAAACCTGTAGGTACATAAGTAAAAGTTCACCCAATGCATTGACATAGAAAATTGATTTTGTTACAGCTTAAAGGTATTATAGACCTGAGTATTTGATATGAATTTCAATTTAATACCTCTACGCGTTTACGAGGAAAAAGGTAGTAAGTTTAAAATTTAAAAAAATATTTTTTGTACGATTTTACTAAAAATGTCTACTTTTCGTAATTGTTCCTTTGTCTGTGCTATATGAAGTTTCTTGAAGGTACTATATTTATAAAAGCGAGCGGCAAAAATAATCTTTTTGTCTTGTGTTGATTATATATCGAGGGTTGCGAGGTGAAACCCGATAACTCGAGCTAATAGGTTTTTGAAAATAGAACAATAAGCTGACATACGTTAGGTGCTTATTTAAATCAAAAATTATTTCTACTTATCGGGTTTCACCTCGCAACCCTCGATATAGTCCCTAATTAGGTCATGGGTCTGCATGATTAGCCAATTTGTTATAATTTTATATTTAAGTAAGTTGCACTAACACAGTCTAGACGCATAGTTTAATAATTTGGACTTTATTTAGTTTTTGGTTATGAACAGCATCTTTTCGAAACAATATATTTACCTATAAGTAAGTACTATAATGTCCATGATGTTCATTAAATTCTAAGAACTATGGTTTAGTTCTATGCAGACCATATTAGTGACGATGTAGGCGCGGTCATCGACAGTTGCTCATTATATTATGACACATTAGTGTTTTTTGTTGACCACGCCAGAGACAAGAAGATACAAAGACTGTAATCTTAATAAAGCTGGGTTTATACGGGCTTTGTAGCTAATGTTTAGGTAGTTAGTACTTGTCACTTACAGTTGTCACTGTCACTGTCATTGCATAAGTGAAGTTTGATTACTTTGATACTTATGTAACATGTCTCATGTTTGTGTCTTTCATTAAATCGCTTTTGTTTAGTTTCTGTGACAAATCATTTAAACCGTTTTCTTGACATTGTCATACCTAAATGCTTATTTTTAACACTTTGGCTTGCAGATTTTGTAGCATTGTCATTGGAAGAATGTTAGAGTAATGTATAAAAATATTTTTTGGAACGAAGTTCCTTAGCGGACGGTTCGCGGATGGGGCTAGGCGAAAGAAAGTCACGTGACCGTCACGAAAACGCGACACAAAGCCCTACGATTGAGAAACATGCGAAATGAAATAAAATACCGACCGACGTTCCAACCGAGTGTTCCACAACACTCACGTATTTTTAATTGAGTTGGTGACGGCTATCTATAGCGATACATTTTAGCTACCTACTAATACACATCCCATATGTCACTCTATACTCTCTGTAGATAAGTCCCTAATCACATATTGACAAATACTAAGCTCGTGTAAACCGAGCATAACGCCTTTTGCCCCAAGTATCTAGGGTGCAGCATTTCTATGGATGGTATAGGAAGGATGGAACTCTCTTATAGGAAAACGGTCGAAAAAGTGTCCAGCGGTAAGCACTAAACAATAGTTCCAAATATCTTCGGGTGGCGCTAGGTATAGTTCAGCAATTGAAATGAATTACCGATATTTAATACTTATATGACTTTCTAAATAAAATTAATATTCAGAGTGTTTTTCATCTCCGCAAATAATTATTTTGGATTTAATTTTTATTAAATTCAAAATTAATTTAATCAAATTCAATATCATTGTGGCGCCATCAGTTTATCGCCTTTTGACGGACACTTTTGTAACATAGAGATCCTTCTTGTACCATCCATAAGCATTTCTTTCAATATAACCCTTATTTTAACAATTTAAAGGTTGAATGATGAGATTGATAAGTAGAGAGCGGATTTGAAGTAGCGATCTCAATATTAATATGGATATGACTAGTGCAATTTGTTATATACATGTCATGTTGTTTATATAAAGTCTTACAGTATATTATTATTACACCGCACACCGCAATCTTAGCTCAATAATTAAATTAAATGAATGTTATTTTTGCAACAAACTACATTTAAAGAAAATAATTTTATTCTAAATAAAGGAGTTTTTATACAAGGTTTTTACTTTTTGATTCTATCGGAATTTATTATTTTTGTGTATAGAATAAATAATAAAATATACCAGTCACATCCATATTAATATTAATATTGAGATCGCTACTTCAAATCCGCTCTCTATTGATAAGTTAACGATATAAGTAGCGCGCCAAGGCAAGGAAAGTATAATGTGTAGTAGGTACTATTAGTTATTCTGTGTTAATGTGCTGAAAGCTAAACGAATGGCATGTATAAGATCGAAATACAGACGTTTATGACTAGTCCCGCCGAGTTTCTTGCCGGTCATAATACTTCTCGGGTATTAGAGGTGTAGGCTTTGGTGTAGGGTTAGAACCGGTGGTAGTTTTTTTTCTCTTACGTTCATAAGTGCATTGTAATGTGCCTAAATTGAAGAATAAATATCTTTTTTTTAAATCTTTTTTAAACAATAACAACAAAAGTACTTATACAGGCTAAAATTTTAATCACCAGTCATATATCGAGCGAGGTGATTAGGTAGGTAGACCATGCTGAACAACTTTTAGTATAGGACAAACTTCGAAATAACGAAAATTTTTGGCAATGATATAATCTAATTATTTATGTAATTTCTCATAATATTGCATCAAAACCAGAAAGAACTCTACGATTTGTTTTCTTGAAGCGGTTTGCATTCTTTGACCTACACTACTTTACGGCTGTCAGATCTAGAAATAAGCATAGTACCAATAGCAAACTTTCGTTGCTCTCATTATTGTGTCTAATCACGTGGCTAGCCTAGCTCTCCATCTATTATGTCGAATTATCTGGTTTGACCGCTCAGCCCTCGAATTGGGATCCTTCTCTCCCACAGTGAAATAGTAATCAGCTTATTTTTCGCTGTCCTGTCCTCAATTTAGCGCATTCTAGGACGAACCTTAAAGGAGTCCGGGTCCGCCTCTGCATCCTAATACCAACAATTAGCGCAGGCATTAAGATATGTTACCTGGCGATTTGTTGACAAATGAGTGTACCGCTTTAATTTAATTAACTACATACACGTTATTCGTTCATGATTCACGGCTGTAGCTGTGGGTGGCGCCCACTGCCGTCGGTTCTAATAATTATGTCAATAAACATATAAAATCATGCGCAAGAGACACTAGTCGTGTAATTTTGCCTTCAAAAGATGCATATATCATAGCAAAACAAGATATATAACGTTCAGGAAGACCAGCAGACAACAGTCTCCCAACTCACCCATGTAAAAAACCTGATGTGCCCGTTATACCATAAGTTATAAGTTATAATACAGTTATATAGTTATCTTCTTACATTTAGTTATTTTATTACCTTACTTTCATTATGCTACAGTGACCAGAGTCATGAGATGATATTGGGCACCGCTAACCGCTAATGCCTCTGCCCAGGTTTGCTGTCACTAGTTTTTTTTGACGGGAGTCAAAGGATCGGCTGCGCGAGGAACATCACCGATCAGGTCTATTCATTTTTAACCGACTTCAAGATTTGAAAAGAGGAGGTTCTCAATTGTTACTCCATAACTCCGTCATGTCTGAACCGATTTTGAAAATTCTTTTTTTGATTGTAAGTATATATATACAGATTGGTCCCGTTTTTGTCAAAACGCAGTTCTGATGATGGGATCCATGAGGAATCGAGGGAACTCCTCAAATCTTAAAGGCATACATATAGTGATTTTTATATTTTTATTAACAAAACCATCATTTTCATTCAAAACAGTGACATTGGATGAAGTAGAACTGCTGATGATGATCAGAACGGAACTCTTCAACGACGCATAGTTCACGTTTGGCGATTCGTCCTCTTCGCTGTGTTTGTTTAGCAAGTTTAATTGTCAGAACAAATGTTCGTCCAGCTCAAGTTCTGATGATGGGATCCATGAAGAATCGAGGGAACTCCTCAAATCTTAAGGGCTTACATATAGTGACTTTTGTATTTTTATCAACAAATCAAGCATTTTCATTCAAAAGAGTGACATTTGATGAAGTGGAACTGCTGATGATGAACAGAACGGAACTCTTCAACGACGCATAGTTCATGTTTGGCGATTCTTCCTCTTCGCTATGTTTGTTAAGCAAGTTAGATTGTCAGGACCAATTTTCGTCAAGCTCAAGTTCTGATGATGAGTTCCACGAGGAATCGAGGGAATTCCTCAAATCTTAAAGGCATACATAAAGTGACTTTTGTATTTTTATCAACAAATCAAGCATTTTCATTCAAAAGAGTGACATTTGATGAAGTGGAACTGTTGATGATAATCAGAACGGAACTCTTCAACGACGCATAGTTCACGTTTAGCGATTGGTCCTCTCCGCTGCGTTTTTTAAGCAAGTTATTTCATTGTATGGAATCTAAGTGCACCATCTATCTACAATAATCCTTCACCGGCTACCCCCATTGAAGTCGGTTTTTTTTTCTTAAAAATTATTAACTCTATAATTTACGTACCTATCATGCTCGTGGTACCTACTTGTTTACAGTAATCTAATGTGTTGTGTGGTGCAGTAATTTATTAAAACGAACATTTAAATTTTATAATTTTAAATTTTTAAATTTTATAATTGAAAGAATGGAAAACTTCATCGCATTGAGCAAGATTCGAACTTCCGACCTTTCGGAACACCGGTCCGACCGCTCTAACTAACTGATCGAGCCATGGACGCTTACCCAACCGCGGTGAATCTTTCCATCAGTTCCTTCATTGCTTACGTCAGAGGGTGACGTGTAGCGACATCTACCGTAAGTTTATATACCGCGTTAACGGCATCGAAGTTCCAAGTCATATTGGAATAACATCGATAACATATGCGCTAACCCATCCTAAATTAATTTTGTACTAGGCAAAAACGTCTGCATACGTGATTTCAATTATATAATTGAAAGAAAATGGAAAAATTAATTGCGTCGAGCAAGATTCGAACTTGCGACCTTTCGGAACACCGGTCCGACCGCTCTGACCCACTGAGCCATACATTTATGTAACTATGAATACCTACTTGAACTATACGAGACACCCAATATAATATAAAATACCTACCTTCCTAAATTCCTTACTTCTAAAGCTAATTATAGTTTTAGTACTTACAGCCGTGTTAATTAAGATAATTATGATTAGAGTAGGTACCTACTTACAAGATCATAGATCAATCAATTTATCATGATGAGCATCATAAATATTATTGCTCCAAACGGCGTGAAATGCGCACAATTTGCATCCCAATAAAGATGCGACCGGACCTTTATAATTTTATTTTCACACCACCTGCTCGACAATGCTAAATTATATATCACGCAAACCTGACCGAAAGCAAAGCATTATAGCCCTTGGCTTTAGCCGGGTTATAATGTTGTACTAAATCTCATTATAACCCGCTGGTTAATAATGTGATTTCACTTCCCATAGTTCTTATTGTTATGTGCTTAAAGTCTAATTTCGTAAAGTCCGCACGGTGCACGGGCCCGCGCCGCCGCGTCGTCGAACTGATTTGAAACTCGCGCTGGCCACCTCAATTTTAAATACCAAAAACAAATGCCGCGAGTGTCATATGAGCAGCAGTATACGGAGTAAAACTGCAGGTTCTATAATAAAATTCGAATAAAATGGACTAATGTATCAAGAATCAATTTATACTTTTGATTTACTTTAAAAAACCGGCCAAGTGCGTGTCGGACCATGCATAGGAGGATTCCGTACATTCAATGGAATAAGAACCAAACTAATACCAAAAGGTCGTATCTGATGCCTATGGAGGAAGTTTCTTGGAGATAACTCAAAAATGGCTGAACCGATAATGTTCAATTTTCATAGAAAGTATGATAAGGCGCATCTCCTCAAATTTCTTCATATTTTTTTGGACTTACGGTTCAAAAGTTACAGGGGGGGACACAATTTTTCTGACTGTCGAAGCGATTATTTCAGAAAATATTCACTTAATCAAAAAATCGTCAAAGAAATCTCAATGTTATTTTTAAAGACCTATCGATTGATGTGTCACATGTTGATATTTGGTAAAAATTTTTATTTAGTTACATGTATGGAGCCCCCCCCCTCTAAATTTTTTGTTTTTTTCAAATTTAACTACATAACTAAGTAGCGACATACAAAATACACCTTATGTGTAAATTTTATTCAGATACGTCGTATAGTTTCCAAGTAAAATGGCTGTGACATACGGACGGACAGACAGACAGACAGACAGACATGACAAATAATAAGGGTTCCGTTTTTTGCCATTTGGCTACGGGACCCTAATAAAAATCCGTTTGTAGTAGTAGCCTTAACTATTTTATTGTCTCACAAGAGGTGAGAAAAAGTAGAGTATACTCCTCGGGGATAAAGCTGTTTTTGTCACGGGTGCGCTTAAACCCCTCACTGCACTCAGGACTCAGTCTTAATTCCCTCGCTACGCTCGGGAATTAACTCATAACCCCCTCGCTGCGCTCGGGAGTAAAGTCTGGAGTCCTTCGTTCCGTTCGGGATTCAATATCGCGCCCGTGACATAAAACAGTGCTTTATCCCCTTGGTGTACAATCTACTAACGGGTGATAACAAAAAAATGAGAATTCTTTCAGAGGCGAAAAAAAAAATCTTCTCTACCTTTTTTTGAGTTTTGGATGTTCTTAGGCAATTCACACATAATAGTTATTTACAAAACCATCAATGGACATAAGAATACGTGGTCAGCTGTTCGTCAAAGTACAGACACAATGTCCGAACAAGATCGTTGGACGGCATGTTTTTCCCTTTTGTGCACATATGACCTTGATCCCTTCTATCAACTGGGTAAAATTTTCAGCTTTCCGATTGTTTAAATACTAAATTACAACATGACTAAAAAATATTTAGCATCCATCCACGTTGTGAAAAAAATTTGAGGTATCGGATTTTCACTCGACGTCTAAAATTAATGATTTTCATGTGTGATTTCGAATCGTCCAGCGACACTGTGATATAAAATGTATTTTTGCTGATCTATGTATTCTAGTAATCTTATCTGCTAGCGGCATTCTAGACCTATCTTTTTAAACATCAACAAATGTAGGTACCGTTGGAAAACTTGAAATTTTTCTTGGCAACTCGTTGGCTGGTGGAATCATCATCATTAAAGATACAATTCTGTTTGTCCAGTCTTCCCTTGGTCATTATGTTTGCTAATCTCCCGCAACCATTTCTGTAAACTACAGTCATGGATGTAAGAATTCTACAAATAGCAAGATACGGGTACATTTTCCTTTACTAAAATGACATACACAGTGGTTTTTGTCCATGTTTAAGTTTGAAATATAAAAAAGTACAAGGGATTTTCGCATGGCTTCTTGTTTCGACACCATTTTTTACTAATACAAGTGCTAGAAAAAATAAAATAAACAAAATTAAAGAACCTCTAAGACACCGCCACAACTTCATAAACAAACGATTTTGTTTACGTAAATAGTTAAATTTTTATGTCTAAAGAAAATGAGTCTCATTTTTTTGTTATCACCCGTTATTATTACCATTTGCTAAGTTATGCTCTGCTTTGTCCACGTTATTTATGGAATCTGTTATGACTATAAAAAACCTAAATCAGATCTTGCGAAACGTGCCGTTTGGCCTTATGGGTGATACGCCATATCGGCGATATTTGGTTATGAGTGTAACGCCAAAAGACCAGCCCCCAGCCACCCACGGCGCGCACGCAGGTATGATGGACGGACTGGCTTGTAGATACACATCTATTAAGGTATAGTTTGCTGGTAAATAAACCATTTTGCCATTAGTGTAGGTAGACCCTAATGTTCCATTATTATAAAATTATGTAGAGGAACGTTGTTAGAGCCGTTGGATGTAAGCAGAGATAATAAATACATCGAGTTTTTCTATTCTAGCCGTGCATGTGGAGTAGGTTTGTAATTATTTTGTTTCTCGGTACGTAAGTAACAGGTAAGGTATGCGACTTTTAATCCTTAAGATTGTATTACCACAAAGTCAGATCACTTTTTGGTAAAGAAAACGTGAGAAAAATGGATCTATCCAAATAGTTACGGCCTAATTTTCCCTCTGGGTTGTAAAGTCAGGTATCGCTTTCGTAAAAACTAGTGCTTACGCCAATTGATGCGATTAGGTTGCCGAGGGGACACTAGCTCCACCCAGCTGTATCGGGAAAATAACTATACTGTTATATATATAACAATATAAAGAGAGTACCATTCGTGAATGCTTGAGAATAAATCCATATCATTAACTCAAACAGTTGCGGTTTTAAATTCCAAAGATTTTAATAAATGTGGCCGCTTTAGGCTTAACTTTTCTCAGCGGTCTTAAATGCCTTGTTAATTTACCTACAGCAACATATAGCTTTCGATTTATGCCCAAACATTTTTTATTGGTCTGGAGCGACTTTAGCACAAACGAGTCGCGCGTTCGATTCCCACGCCGGACAAATATTCGCAAGCGTTAGGTAGGTGGTATGCAACTTCAAGAATCCTGACGATTATAAGTAGGAACGCGTTGCTTTATCAGAAGAAAATGTGTGTTAAGAAGGCTTGCATGTAAATACGTAGATAGTAGTTTTGATTTTATTTATAGGGTGAATCCACCTTTACTTGACCAACATCAGACGTACCGAGTCCATGACTACATGACTGATAATATACATTTATTAAAAAAATATGATTTTAAATTGTAGTGCCTTATACTCCTGCTATTGATATTATCTAACATTTTATTGCCGAATATTTTATATTGGTTAAAATTAAACCGTTATTTATAGTTGTCCAAAAGACCAATAGGTAGTGATTTTCATTAGTAGGACAAATTGTCCCTGTGGGATGTTGCACCACAAAATTATGTATCACGTGAAAATACTGTTGCGGTATTACATTTTATACATAATATGTCTTTCCCGACCACGGAACAATTGTGTTCCGGACCTTTGGGAGGCATATGCGGAGCCGAAGCCAACGCGCAGAGGCCCTTTCGACAATTTAATGAAAAGTGAGGGGTACACTAAGCGGATGCTGCCCCTACCCGTGTCATGGGACGCACGCAGAAGCAGCACCCGCCATGGTGTAAAGACTATTGAGAGTTAATGGAGTCTAAAATGTACTAGGCTAATTGGGTGAAAAGTATGGATTAACTACTGGGCTATTGGATGAAGAACCGGACGCCTGCCTAATAAAACGGTATCCAATTTTATACATAATATTATTATTATGGAAGAGTTTCATCAACATTACATGTCGATTACATATATTTATAAGAAACGGTTTATGAACTTCTTGCGTTTTAAATTTGTACTTATAATTATCCACGTAATTCAAGTCACGCTGAAAACTGTAAATTCATTGTTGAATCAAAATACAAGTATAAATGGGGTGGTAACTGAAAAGACAATAAGCTTGATACGATATTTCTTTGGCACAACTGAGTTGTCCCTCAATTTAAAAACACATTACCGTGTTTTTTCTTTTTAAATTCAAAAACAGTTAACAATTGTTTAAAAAATAATTACACAATACGTATAAAACAAAGTAGCAGCCGGAGATTCCTTATATTGCTATAATTATATTACGTTTTAATAAAAACTTTCGGTTCTGTTAAATTGGGTACTTTCCAATATATAAACTTAATTGTTTCGTTGCATTTCCGAAAAACAAAATTTCTAAAATACACGGGAAAATCCAGGTGTAACATGTGTTTGCCCTTTAATTTTTTTTACAATGGTTTAAACTTTTATAAAGGAGATGTATTTATCATATAGTATTGTGACGTCATCACAATATTAGTCTTCCATATAAACTCCATAGTAACAAATCGTTTTGACATTTCCTAAAGAGTAGCTGATTTGACTTCATAGGAAAGTAGCCTACCCGTAAAGAAACTACTCTGCTCGATATAGAGTTATAAATAAGAGAAAATTATATTTTAAATAACGTACTTGAACGTGGAAAACAAGACAAAAAAATAAAAGTCCAATATTTCATCATGTGGGCATTTAAAAATTGATTCTCCCAATAGGTACCTACAGTCACCGGGAATAGTATCTTCCTAAACGAAGGCCGCAAAAAAATGCGACACGCTCTTATTACCCTACAAATAAGAGCGTGTCAGATATTTTTGCGGCCTTCGTGTAGGAAGATACCTACTATTGCCGGTGACTGTACTTACGCAAAGTGGAGCAATTTATTATCATTGATCTGCACCTTAAGAACCAAGTTACTCATAATAACTAATTTATAATTAGCCCAACATCAATAGATAACTACTGGGGGTTTAAGTAAATATGTTAAACCCACGAAATATTTAAGTAATAAATAATATCATAATAAATAACCATTGATGTTTTAAGCACTGCTCAGTACAAATGGGAATCACCACGGGATCACCACTAATATTTCCCTGTGCGATACAAAAAGCGATGGAAAATTGTGTTATTATATTATATTAATTTCATCAGTATTTTATATCGATACCTATCTAAAATCTATAGGTATCCAATTATCAGTCAACTTACGTTTCACAGCGATGTCCCAAAAACGTTCTTGAAATCCATACATTGGCATCCACTCAACATAATCAAACACAACACAAGCCGCTATAAAACAAGGCAATCCGTAATTTAAATAAAACACTAGAACATCTTAATTTAAATTCACCATTCAACTTTGGCGCGTAGATACCATTAACAATCCAACAGATAAAAAATTCAAGATGGCGTCCGGGAGCGAGGCTCACACGAGACTGCGATTTTGCCACTGCAGTCAGAGCTGGGACTGTGGGCTGCCGCTGCCGCCCACTGCTGATCTCACGGGCCAATTCACACTTGCTCTGCCTCCGGTGAATGTCGCTAATGACATGCTGATTTGGCACCATTGCATAAAGGACTAGTTGAATAAGTTGAAGATGCAAATATGAACTGGTCCTTTACTGGATACTAGATGACCTGAATTTTGTCTCTTGGCACAGTCAATGAAAATCTATGCAACAGGGCCGCGATTCGAAAAATAAACACACACACACTGGAGAGACACAGCTCCAACCCAACTCAACTCAACGCTATAACGACATTGACATTTGCTATTCGAACATATTTTCATTCAACATTGGTATCACATTGGTCTCACATTGGTCACACATTGGTCTCACATTGGTACAACATCGGTACAATGTGTGACCAATGTTGTACTAATGTGAGACCAATGTTGAATGAAAATCTGTTCGAATAGCAAATATCAATGTCGTTATAGCGTTGAGTTGAGTTGGGTTGGAGCTGTGTCTGTCCAGTGTGTGTATTTATTTTTCGAATTGCGGCCCAGATTTTCATTCAACATTGGTCTCACATTGGTCACACATTGTACCAATGTTGTACCAATGTTGTACCAATGTGAGACCAATGTGTGACCAATGTGAGACCAATGTTGAATGAAAATCTGTTCGAATAGCAAATGTCAATGTCGTTATAGCGTTGAGTTACACGTACTTACCTATACCTAGTCTAAGTTGGGAAGACACAAGAATTAACATTAAAAATATGCAATAATTTAAATGACTATTTACATTGGTAGAAGTAGGTATACTTTAAACAGCTTAATGAAGAATTAAGATCTAAGTTAACTTTCTTATTAACGATACGAGATGTGATGGAATCCATCATATTGGGGGCTACGACACGACACGCACAAACCATAATTTTTCAACTGGCCTCCTATTCTATCCTATATCTACGGTTTCGCGTTTATTTAACAGCTAGCAGCGGCTGTTGACTCTATGACGAATCTCTAACTGTACCTACTGTTCAATTTATCTGTACCAGATGTCACACACACCCTATACGTGCAAATACAACAAGCGAAACGGGGCCGTATTCTAACTTTAAAACACGTTTAGACACGATCCAACTTCAATACAACTGCAATGCATTTACAACGCAATAACGCAATACAGTACAGCTAGCGCCTAAACGTCTGAATCAGAAATATCAGAATTTGCTTGAAAATTATTCCGATGCAACTCCAATACAACTTCAATATTGGTTGATTATTTGTTGCATGTTGGAGTTATGTTTGAGATAGATTGTGTTTTTAATGTATTGGTTATGTATTTTAAAAATAGAATACGGCACACGGTAGAATCCGTGTATACCTTACCTACTGACACCCTCCCTCCTGCAATCTTGTAATGCATCCTTTCAAATCCTGCAATCAACATTTAGGACACATTGCAATCTGGTCAGTGCTTGAAATTTAGTAGAAAAACAATAGATACGTTTGAGATCAGGTCAGAGAAAACTTTGCGTTTGAGTTATTCAATATTTTGACATTTTGACAATGACTAGATGATTTATATGAAATCTCATTCAAATTTCAATATTACTAATGGATTTTAACGCTTCAGCCAATAAATACCAATCATAGACCAACCAACAAAATAAAATAATTTACCTTTATTCAAATTGATAATGGGATTACCTATGTTGAGAAATAATTAGGCTAACTGCACTTTAATTAATACTGGGATGGCATATAAATATCTATACTTACTAATCTTTAGGTCATTCATTAGGAACATATTACTTTAACATTAAACTACTTAATAAGTACATTCGATTCAAATTTCACATATTTCATATGCACTAGTAAACAAGTTCCGGAAATTCCGACAATCATCAATAAAAGAGGATAAGTATGCTGCTTAAACCCGGTGAGATTCTTAGAAGGCAAAACCACGAATAAATTGCCGTTGTCAAGTTTTTATAGGTAAAGGCTTGACAGCGATTAGAAGCGATGAGTATTTCATTAGATTCGATAAAAAAACCTAACTTTGCTATTCATATTTTTATTTTTTCTTTCAGTAGTAATAATTATGTTTATAATTATTATGAATCGCGATATTCACGATGCTTAAAATATCTAAAGATGATGTTTACATACTGCATGTAATGAATGTAACAACAACACTTTAATTAGCTAACCATTGGTCGTTGTCGTTATATCATTTAACGATAAAGCTTACGAATTGTTAGTTAAGAGTTAGGACGAAGAAGTCGAAGATATTTAGGTACCTATAGCTTCATACCTACCCACCTGCCATACAGTGGTTATTTGTGTGTAGTGTACTATACAGACTCGGTCAGCTACGATATCCCATGATTCCCATGATGATGCTGCGCAAAAATGGTCTGAACACTTTGGAAATAAATTACAGTCAGCGAGAAAAATCGTAATATTTGTTGCCAAATGGTCCCTGTTTCTCAACGGGGATCAAAAGTCTCTTACAGACCAACCTATAAGTTAGGGCTCTAGAAAAGTCACAAATTCAAAATTACGGTTTCAAGAAAATAAAATGATTGCAATAATTACGATTTCGACACAGACTGTCCCTGATAATGTCAATCGTCGTTAATTAAAAAGTTAGGGAACGTTTCTTTAGACCATTTTCGCGTTAGCATCGTAGGATCTGGTAGCTGTCATTGTTGGTTATAAAAAATCTGGGGGCTAAGTATTAGTACCTTACCAAATTTTTGCTCTATCATCGCTTTGGGAAGTTAAATTCATGTTTGAGTTACTATTTTATTGAGAGGAACACAACTAATTTCCATTGTTGAGTGAAATGATAATTCAAGAAATAACATAAGGCATTATAGCAATGGCGGCATATACAAATTAAAGGGGACACTAGCGATATCTGTTGGTCAATGGCTATGCTTGCTGGGTGCTCGTTGCGTAGGACATGTAGTCGAAAAGAATAGCTTTCTTTTCGTAGGCGCATCGGAATAGGTTCCAGGTCAAGTCCTCGGGTGTGTTGCCGGACTGATGCTGAGCGCAGTTCTCCAGGATCTAGAGAATGATGACATCACAGGTAAGTCGTGTGTACAAAAGTAATATAACCTGTACAACACACGACTATAATGTATCGTAGTAATTGTGTTAGTATACCTACTTAGTTTACCACTCGCAGTCGCACAATTTTACTATGATTGTTATCCAAAATCCAATGAGGATTACCTACTCTGATAAAAAACGTATACTATTTAACATTTTGAAAGATTAGCATGCTTAAGTAGCAAAATTCTGGTTACATGGGGATAAATGCGCAAGAGCAGATGGCGCTTCAATCGTTTACGTTAAGCTTTCGTGAGTTCAAATTCTAGATTTTTAGCGTTTATGTAGTTAAAAAGATTTTAGAAGAAAGAGCGGCCAAGGTACTCAAAAATATCTGAACATGCACTTTATCGCCTTAACAATAGGGGCGTTCTTCAGATATTTATGACCACCTTGGCTGCTCCGATATATCTAATGGCGACTATATAAGTACAATTTTCTTATTGACTAAGGTCAGCAGCAGAAACACCTAAGCGGGACGTATCCAAAGTGATCTGGATACGATCATTTTGAACTTTCAAATTTTGATCACTCGCTTAGCATCTTTTTCTGACTGTATGTTAGAGACATAAAGTTGTTAAACTAAAATAAATCACCTTAGCAATGTCCTTCCCGTTCCCACGGCTGGCTCTGTCCAGAACGGTGGTTTTCAGTAGCTTTCCATCTTTGCCCACCAACTTGCACTTCATCAGGACGCAGTACACGTGGCTCCTCAGCTGGGGTGTGTCTTGGAATTCGCCGCGGTACAGTGCGTCCACTTGGGCAGGATCTGCTTTGGACGTGGCTAGACAGGCCTCGGAGTGGGTGCGGAACATCGGCTTATCTTCCTTGATGCCCCCGCCCTAAAAAAATAATTAATTAACCACAAATATTAACCCCCTTATTCATAATTTTCATAAATATCTCTCACGCCTCAATTTTTTTATTTATTTAATGGCCATTACTCCTCGCCAGTTTTAGCGAGGTGAATTCTGCCAATGTCAAGGTGTACTTTTGATTTTGTTAAATTTTAATAAAATTTAAGCAACGTTGTCCAGTTGAGGCCTTGCCGATCGTAAGGTGATAGCCTCCTTACAAACACGTGGGTGGCCGAGACCCCGGATAACCGTTTGTTCAACTAAACGGTGGTTACGCGCGTTATTAGACAAATTTTTCATTAGCTCACCGCACAATAAGCTATCAATATTACACACTGAACAACGTAAATGAGCAAAAAACAAAAAACTACTCTAAAGACGGCGCAGCCATCTTGAGCTTCAAACGAATATCAGGCCTCAATTAGTTAATTTATGTTTTGTCCTTATCTGTCACTTTGACAGTTGTGCTTGTTAGAAACAAACAAAACATAAATTAACTAATTGAGGCCTGAGAGACGTTTATTAATAAGGGGGTAAACTAAGACATTATCAAATGCTGGTTATTGTCCAGACTCAAGAACATATTAGCTTTTCGCCTTAAGGGCCTACATCTATATCCAGGGTGCAATTTTTTACGTGATACAAAACTAGTGTTTCATATACTTCTCCCCACAACTAACAGGCCTTACAAGGGTCTCGATTTGTTAACTTGCTTTTTTCAGATTTTATTTCAGTCGCAAGATATCCTCTTTTTTTGTATGTGAATGGTCACCCTACTTCTTTCAAGATAGAGCAAAAAGTTTGGTATCAAATTTACAGTAAATACTCTAGAGTGATACCATAATAATTTAAAACAAGTAATTTCGACAACTGTCAACGTGACATGACTTGTTACAACAATCAATCTAACTCTTATATCAAAAAATTTGCCAAGTTTTAATAATGCCTCCTCCTTATTCTTTTACGCATATTGAGCGTTCGGATATGGTGTCGTTTTATTTTACGACCCGTAGTACGGTGCAAACTCAGATATTGTTCCATGAAAAATATCCGGAACTTCCAATCCCGACACGTCGTCTTATAAACAGCACTGTCCATAATTTAAGGACTTATGGACAGTTTACGGTCCCAGAACATGCCCGAGGTAGAGGACGACGAGCACGGTACTCGGAAGCGTTCCGTACTCGAGTACTGCAGTACTTCCACCGCCACCCACAAGCCAGCACAAGGCAAGCCGCGGCTCGATTTGGAACACCCCATTTTTAGGGTTCCGTAGTCAACTAGGAACCCTTATAGTTTCGCCATGTCTGCCCGTCCGTCCGTCCGTCCGTCCGCGGATAATCTCAGTGACCGTTAGCACTAGAAAGCTGAAATTTGGTACTAATATGTATATCAATCACGCCGACAAAGTGGTAAAATAAAAAGTGGAAATTTTTTTTTATTAGGGTACCTCCCCTATACGTAAAGTGGGGGGTGATTTTTTTTTTCATTTCAACCCTAACGTGTGATATATTGTTGGATAGGTATTTAAAAATGAATAGGGGTTTATTAAAATCATTTTTCGATAATGTAAATATTTTCGGAAATAATCGCTCCAGAATTAAAAAAATATGCGTCCCCCCCCCTCTAACTTTTGAACCATAAGTTTTAAAAATATTTAAAAAATCTCAAAAGTAGAACTTTATAAAAACTTTCTAGGAAAATTATTTTGAACTTGATAGGATGAATAGTTTTTGAAAAAAAATTACAAAATAATTTCTGAACTAAGTTTGTAATTTAACCGTATAAGCAGGTGTTTATTGTACCTGTAATTTCTACAAAATTACAATGAAATGACGTGCTTTCAAATAAAGTAAAAACGATGAAAATCGGTTCACGCAATAAATAATTATTCCATAAAAATCATCTTCCATACTTTAAGCTCGCGCGCAATAGTTTACTTAATTTGCCGATAGATGTCGCTGTACGTGGAACTCTCATATCATATCCTACATGGCGGTGTTATTAACTCTTAAGTGGGGACACTTACTGTGACGGACGGAAAACTACGGAACCCTATACTGAGCGTGGCCCGACACGCTCTTGGCCGGTTTTTTTTTTATTTGGAAACTGTTGAAGGCTCAAGGGAAACATCCTTTCCACTTTCAGAGTGTGCAGGATATTGTTCTCGCGGATTACGGCAAAAGGATGCAGTTTTGCCAATGGCTACTAGGTCACTTACATCTCAACATCTTGTGGTCAGATGAAGCGACCTTTACAAGAATAGGATTGTTCAACGTCCACAATGATCACTGGTGGAGTGATGTAAACCCACATATCACACGCAGAGATGCATTCCAAAGTCGCTTTTCGCTTAATGTGTGGGCAGGCATTCTCAATAATTGCGTAATAGGGCCGCATTTTATTGAAGGTACACTAAATGGGCCTAAATACGAGGATCTGCTAAGAAACTTATTACCAAGATTATTGATGGGAGTTCCTGATGAAAATCTAGAGAACTTATACTTTCAGCAAGACGGAGCTCCTGCACACTTTTCACTACGGGTTCGAAACTACTTAGATCAGGAGTTCCCCGACCGATGGATTGGACGCAATGGCCCCATCGCTTGGCCACCTCGTAGCCCTGATCTCACCCCACTAGACTTCTTTTTATGGGGTGAGATTAAAAGGCAAGTTTACGAGCGAGAATCGCATACTGACGCAGAGCTTCGCCAAAAAATTGTACAGGCGTTTGATGTTGTGAGAGCCAAGGAGTATGTACTTCGCAAACTTAGAGACAATTTAAGACGGCGTGCGGAGTTATGCCGGCAGGAAGGTGGCGGACATTTTGAACATTTATTAAAATACGTTTGACATAAACTGTTTTTTTTTTTTTAATGTTGTCTACTTACTTCGTTTATTATTTACCGTCTTTATGTAGAGGTACAATCACCACACGGTAATTTAGAGCCACTCGCAAATGTTCACAACTTGGCTGTGTAACGCATTCGGGCATTACATTTGTGTGTAGTCAAGAACGACCGCTGATATCCCATGTTGTGTTACAATACGCAATTTACAAGACGCTTAAAATTGTGATTTACGTAAAAAAATGTCTTCCTCTACGTGAATCCAATTAGGCGACAGATTTGTCTCGAGTTTTTTTTCTGGGTGACGCTAGATGTCGCTGTCCCGAGCGGAAACTGGGTAACGCTAGTCCCTCTAAGATTCCTTAAGAGAAAATTATTAAATTTGAAAAGGTTTGGGTTTATTTTTAATCGGTAATTATGTACTGAAACTATCTACTAGATGTCAATTACAGTGATAAGATTATTGATGGTATAGGAAGGATGGAACTCTCTTATAGGAAAACGGTCGAAATAGTGTCCAGCGGTAAGCACTAAACCATAGTTCCAAATATCTCCGGGTGGCGCTAGGTATGGTTCAGCACTTGAAATGAATTACCGATATTTAATACTTATATGACTTTCTAAATAAAATTAATATTCAGAGTGTTTTTAATCTCCGCAAATAATTATTTTGGATTTAATTTTTTTTAATTTCAAAATTAATTTAATTAAATTTAATATCATTGTGGCGCCATCAGTTTATCGCCTTTTGACGGACACTTTTGTAACATAGAGATTTATATCCTTCTTGTACCATCCATAGATAAGATAATGAGGGTTTCCGCGATTGAGATTTTCACTAGATGGCAGCACCGTGACGACAGGTTTTTTTGGCAGTAGCTGTCAAAATCCACCAATCAAAAAATATATGGTTAAACATGATTGGTGGATTGTGACAGCTAGACCTGTCGCCACGGTGCTGCCATCTAGTGAAAAACTCGATCGCGGAAACCCTCATTGATAAAACTCGTGAAGTGTCATTGTCATAGAATGTAGGGTGTCCATACTTTGAGTTTGTGATTAAATTATTTGTTAGAAAAATATCACTAATTAAGTAAGACTAATTTAAACAATTGAGTAAATGCATTATATTCTCCAGCATAAGCGGAACTAGATATTTTTGTATCACGTAAAAGATTGCACCCTGTATAGTCTCTCGTGAGAACTACGCATGTTGCAACTTTTGGATAAAACGCATATTTTCGTAAATAATAACTCCGAAAATTACTTATTAGTCCATTGTATTGTAGCAATAGCAGGTTTCCGCAACTCGACAACTAACGCCTGTTTTGCGTGACTGATCAGAATAAGTACTAATACATAATAATTGTAGTGTACTTACAAGACTACATTTGTTTTCAGGGCATTATAAGATGTTCTGTTATTTCTCCATTTTTATTTCATTTCTTTATTTAATTTGTAATATAGGTCATCTAAATAAAATACACTTTTTATAAGAACGTAAATACATGAACACACATACGGGTATATTATCTTAAAAGATAAAACGTCTATGCGCTATTGATTCCGACAAGACACGTTATGCCCGAACCGCATGAACCCTCTGCAGTTATTTAGTCTTTAGGCACAGTAAGTCCGATATTATTGCTCACGGGCCAAGCACAAGTATTTGTAGTACAAGGGAAGCACGGAGCGACGAGCGACACAGCCTCCTCGTCAAATGTGTTATCTATACACCTAAGTACTTACTGAGCAGTGTTTGCAACCCGCTGAAGCCTGAAGAAGAGAAATAAGTATTATTTTTCCACATTGTACCGAATCAAGCTTCTTAATTAGATTAAATGTACCTTACGTTTGAATTATTTATTATCCGTATAATTTGCCGTATACGTACGAGTAATACCTCTATTTTTTTTCATTATCACCTTTCTTTAAAATCTGACATTCTGTATTCACGATGAAAACTGGTCGACCTATATACAGTCAGCATCATATATACCGTGGCTGTTAAGATACCCAAATATATTGTCACATCCAGAGTAGTAATTATTAATTAATAATAACTCAAACAAAGTAATCTAATTCTTCAGACCATTTACCGTTTACAAATATACAGGAGCACTCACAAATCCTAATACTTGACAACAGTCAAGCCGGCAATAATACCGGTACAACCACACCGCCACTGGTTGCGCAGCAGCCATTATTCATAAATATGTATACAACATGAAATCAAACTTTATTCCGGATGCAATAAGGCTTATAACGGTTACGTAGCTTAAACTTCTTAGAACTTTAAATTTCGATCGTTCATTTTGTCACTTACATGCATATCGATTTGATACGTTGTACTGACATCAATATGTTTTTGAGCTCTATGTCATTAAAAATAAAGTTAATTTTTCTAGCGTGTCCCGTAATTTAGGATACTTTGTATGCTACGATACCGATGGTGTTGTGGGTGTTCCAGTGCTAACAGCGGATTGGAAGTAACCAAGTATTAGGCGTTGTGCGTGCTCCGGTATATTTGTACTCGTCGGATGGCCCGAAGAATTTGATCACTCTGGACGAACCGGTATTAATGGTTATTGTAGATGTTGCGGTAAATTTGGAAGTATTCCCTGTCACTATCTATTTGATGCTGACTGTACAAGGTGTAACAAAAAGCTGGTGATCCGCTGGTGACGTTTAAGGGCAAAATTGGTATCGTATTCTAATTAAGAGAAAATAAAAAATATATATATTACACACGAAAAATATATATATTACACACGAAAAAAAATTCTTTTGTATGGAGGGTTGACCGACCGGGACTTTTTCGCGCCAAAAAATTTTTCTTTCACTTTTTCTTAGTCGCAACGCAATACAATTACGTCCTTAAACGGCACACCAGTATTTTTGTTACCTACATCCTGTGGGTAAAGGTGCTGCTACGCTGCAGTTATATTATACATATATAACATTTATAACATAATCTAACAAGAATACCATTATTAAGGTGAATATATCCCACTATACTGGGTACAGGCCTCGAGCACGAGAGGGATTGGGTTACAGTCCCCACGCTGGCCCAAGGCGGGTTGTTATTGGGGTTGATACAGGTTTCCTCACGATGCTTTTCTTTGCCGAAAAGCGACTGCACTATCGAATCGAATAGTATGGAAAATACGTTTTATCACCATGCTTCAAAGGATTACTGACTCAACTTACTATTATATTACTGAAGATAAAACTGCCAGTGTGGCAGCACCATAAGGTAAGAAATTTATATGTCACTGACCTGGTGCACCCCAGCTACAATACAGAGCAGCATCAGCACCTTTGCCACGGCTCCCGAGCGCATGATCTCACCCATTTCTTCAGTATGTAATCGAGTTTTGATCAGGTTAATCCGTAGTTCTGGAACATAAATAAACAAAAAAAAGGTACTTCATGTGAATCATGAAGATCGAATATTAAGACAAAGCAAGTTAGCTGTACTTGCAGAAAATGTTTTTTAGTTAATACTTAAAATGTTTTTCATTCAGTAAACATTTTTTGAAAACAGATCCTCTACGATAAAAAATTAACGTCCTGCGCGTAATGCCGGGACCTACGCAAATAACCGTGTCATGTCACTAATTAAAAACGGTAAAGACAGTTCAACTTATTAATGTATGGTGTAAGAGGCACCTTTTGCACGCACAGTGGCAGCCGAAGCACAACGTGAGACAGCCGAGATTCAAGCAGCGCTTGCACTTGCACTCGCGAGCATGGGCCTTCTTGCCGTGATATATGCGCGCTTGCATCCTGCCCTGTACCACGATGCTGCTGAAAAATGTGAACTTGTTGCAACCGATATTTGCTATTTCTATGATTTGTACAATGAGTTATTACTATATCTAATAACTCTGTAGATGTCTAACTTAGTAGATGTACAGTCTCAAACAAATTTTACCGAAAATATGGCTCATGAAAATTTGTAACCGGTCAGTGTTATCAGCAGTGATCTGATTTTACGGTGTAACACGGCGGAATACATACACTTATTATGCGAATGTAGGGGTTAAAACGTTAAAATGTTATTGAAATGTATTTGATGTAACTAAATTAAAAAACCTGGGGTGCTAAAATCCCGAATATGGATAATTCCATATTTTTGGGGTAAAAAAAACCGTGTTGCACCCTAAAATCCGATCACTGGTTATCAGTTATCACTAACTAAAGTCTAATAAAACTGACCGAGAAAGTACTGTACGAGTCGTTCTTACAGCACTATTGTGGGGCCATATTTTTGGGCTGATTGTGTATGGTGGATAGGTGGATTTGTATACGATGCTTATGGTGGGAGAAGAAAAATAAATTCCTGGGAAAGTACAATGCTGGTTTAAATTAGCAGGTGCTTAAGTACCCATGTGGTGAAGCGACACCTGAATTTGATTCATAACTAAATGGTAGGAATATATATTCGTATTCATATTGATGCAGCACGCTCTTATGATCAATGATGAATTTTCTTAAGATATAATTTAGTATAATGTTGGACTAAAATATTATTAGGCACAATAACGTTAAACAGTTACAGGTTACTGCGTGGTACAGGGTGATGTTATGACAGTGAAGTGCACTTTGTTTATAAACTGTCAGACGGGAAGTAAAGTAAACTTCCTCATTGTTCAAAAATATTTAAAGACAATGAGCAGAATACGATGATTGAGATCTGAACCACCTATATATCCCAGTCACTGATGCCTTCTAAACCAGTCGAATCCAAACCGTATTATTGAATTCGTTCATCACTTCATCAGGTGTGAGCAAAAAGTGCAATTCATGTTTTTTATAACTTAAATTGTATATTATGAGACAGCTTTAAAAAGCTGGCCAAGTGCGAGTTCCATTCACGCCCCAAGAAGGGTCAAGGCCAGGGGTGACAAATGAGGTCTACCACCTACAAATGGTCCCCATATCAGGACCCAGGCGGCATTTTTGGGGCGGCATATTTTTCATTCTTTACAAACGGGGCGGCTTTTTTATTTTGTCGGACGGCGTAGGTAATTTAGGCGAAAATTACGGTACGCCTCTCCGAAATAAACGTGTACCTAAGCGCGTCAATCTTCGTAAAAAGTACAAAACTAACCTTATGCAGAATTGCAGATGAATACGTTATTGCTATTTCTGAGGAAGTGGTGTATTAATTTCCACATACATATAAATAGTGAAATCAATATATTTTCGGGTTCTGCAGGTTGATAGATAGATCGTTGCATTTTGAGCTGAAAACAATAAAAGTTATTGATGTAGGTATTGTTAAAGTCATTCAAGATTATTCTTAAGATAAGACACAGGCTCACCTAGGCTCACAGTGTCTATACAAAACCTAGTCCTAGTCTAATCTACACACCCTGGAGCCTAAAGCGTCGCGTCGGTTTACGAGTAATTTGCTCCCACGAACGCTGCGGCTGTGAAATGAACTCCCTGTCGAGGTTTTCCCAGCGGGCTACAGTATGAGGTTCTTCAAAAAAGGAGTGTATAGGTTCTTAAAGGGATGGCGCGGATGTACCTAAACCGTCTGGGGTTACAGGCGTCCATAGGCTACGGTAACTGCTTACCATCAGGCGGGCCGTATGATTGTTTGCCTTCGTCGTAGTATTAAAAAAATGGTGTTCCTCCAAAATTCATTATAATATATAGGTAAGTACCTCAATTTTCGATATAAGTGTGCAGCATCGCCATCAAACAAACGTCAAACAAACATCATCAAACTGAAGATCTATTGAACAAATGATGGATTGCCTGTATGCCCTGA
This sequence comes from Pammene aurita, assembly GCA_947086415.1. Taxonomy (NCBI): domain Eukaryota; kingdom Metazoa; phylum Arthropoda; class Insecta; order Lepidoptera; family Tortricidae; genus Pammene; species Pammene aurita. The sequence continues at coordinate 32,938,189 of OX352290.1, read as the reverse complement.
ATGTTGCATAGACACTGTCAGCCTAGATATTATATGATAAGTACTACGCTCCCTGTAAGTACTACGCTCTGGTGCTATTTTTATGCTGTAAGGGAGTAAAGAAAATAGGTACATATAGTCATATTATTTTTGTAAAAGCCAAGTAGGTACGATCACATGCTTTCTGGCAACGCAAAATGGTTTTTTTTTAAATACCTACAAATGCGGATTTACTAGTACAAATCGGTAGGCGCTCAATTTGTACCCACTAAGAAAAAAAAAATCCTCGACACTTTAATTGTATTATACATACAGGGCAATGAATTTGGGGCTACATCAGCTTAGAGCAAAGTTCCAGCAACCCCTCCCGAGTTTTCACATAAATTCCAACTAATTCAGAATACGCGACGACGGAAAAACTTGAAGATAGATGTACCTAGATACCAACTCCTTATTTTACTTTAAATAAGTTGGTTCTCATTAAATCGTTTCATTCCTTAGTAGTAGCTAGAAAGCTTATAGGGTAATTGTGTTATTTTTCGGCCACCCTTGTCAGTTTTCCGTCCATACTTATATTCAAGGTTTTCCAAAATAAAAGCTTAATATTGAAAAAAAAAATACTAAAGAATAAACTATAAATTGAAAATTACTTGACCTTAAAAAGTTTTTCCAATATGTTTGTAAGTACCAGTTTAATCAGGTGGACGGTAAACTGGCACTGGACGGAAAATTTGCATAATCATCCTACCTCTAGAATACTGCTTACTAACTTATTTACCCATATAAGTAAAATAGTATCACCATAATTTTGAAGTGGTTATCTGGTCATGCTTAGTAAATCGTATGGGGGTTGGGTTTGGTTATGGTAACCGCGATGGCATTACTACAGAATCTGAAAAAAGAGAGGTAAGTAAATTAAATTTAAACTGATGATACTTAACTTAAAATTATTAAGTACATTTACTGGGGATATTGGTAATTTTTATACTAAGGGTCGGTTGCATCAAAGCGACCGTCGATATTTCAACGTAAATAGCTAATTTCGTTCCAAAAATTTCATTGTATTTAGGTATAGGTACTCTGGGGTGTCCGCCGATAGTTTATTATTTATTTGATTTATTAGAATATAAAAAATCTAAATGTTGATAAAGCTCGACAAAACGACATTTGGTTTGACTGTAGGAGTCAGGTATAATAGTTGGCCTCTTATTGTTACTTACATATTAATAATAATAATATTTTAAACAAAAAATAACCGACTTTACTAAGCATCCACCTTTCCAACAGCAAATGCTCGAGCAGCAGCAGCAGCACAGTATTTAAAAAAATACTCAAATCACTATAGGTGTGCCTATAATAGTTGAAGAGTTCCCTCGATTTCTCCAGGATCCCATCATCAGATCCTGACCTGGTTACAATGGGACCAACTGTGAAGTATACTCTTTCAAACAAAAAAAAATATTTTGCAAATCGGTCCAGCCGACTTTCAACATACATTTTTAGAAAATACCATTATTTACTTTGTTAAATCTGTTTCTGTACTTCTTTTTCTTTGTATGATGCAATAAAGAATATTGTATTGTATATACTTATGTTATGTTTGGTTGGTGCAAATGATCCTCAACATTACTTACCTTACGAATGTCTCATTAGATCCATAATGTTGCATCGGTTACGTGCCCTGATGGTATGAGCAGTTTAAATCGGTAATGGATTGGAAGTATATTGCTGTTGCTGACATGTTGCTGATTTCCATCTAAAAAACAGGATGTGTTACTGTTAAGAAAAGGTCCTCCTCGATTTTATATGTAAAGAACCTATAGTGGAACATCCTCCCGCTCATATTTAGAACTTGGATTGAATACATACCCTTCATGTTTGAAATTTATGTACTATAACTACCAAAACCATGTTAAAATTTCAATTACTGAGGTGTTGGGCCACGAAGACGACTTACCAATGTTGGGGCTTTGAAAAACAATTATGAGGATAAAGTGGGTTATGGTTAAGATTAGCACCATAAAAAGTATAGTTGTATGAACTTTTTAATTCTCAGCTAATAAAAGCAGAAATATATATCATACCATCGTTATTTATAGGTGTAGCGATGCATGCACACCGAAGTACTGGGTTCCTCAACTCGCGCGCTGCAGACTCGATTGACGCAATATGGCGACAATACGACAGCCGCTACTACGGTTAACATCACTTTTGCTAAGCCGATTAAAAACATTACGTCGTCTGGAATTAACAGCGTCCTGGAATCAACTGTCGAAGCGTCTATTTCTAGAGTCAAAGGAATTTTAATCTTCTACGAGTTACATTACGTACAGTCAGCATCAAATAGTTAGTAGCAGTGAAGTCGCCAAATATATCGGTACAGATCTTTATTTGTATGGCAGTAAGGATGTGTTACGATATATTTGGCGACTTCACTGCTACTAACTATTTGATGCTGACTGTACAGTCGCCATCAGAAATATCGGAGCGGCCAAAGTGGCCACAAATATCTGATCAACGCCTCTATTGTAAAGGCGATAAAGTGCATGTTCAGATATTTTTGAGTACCTTGGCCGCTCCGATATATTTGACGGCGACTGTACTATTATGCCGCGAGCAGACGAGGCGCGAGCGCGCGATGCAGCGCGATGCGACGTCGTCATTAATATGTGTCAAAATCCAGGATAAAAAGTCCCACTTTGTTGGTCAGCAATGGGTCCGCATCAGAAGATGAAGTTTTTGAATCCATCAGAATTTTTAATACTTGCCTACTCTTGATATTCAATATCGCTTACCTGATGCTATGCCCGCTATGCTAATTTGAAAAAATGCTAAATTAGATCACTATTAGTTAGGTTCAAAATACTAACGGCCTCCAAGCCTAGTTGGTAGTGACCCTGCCTATGCAGCAGGAGGTCCCGTGTTCGAATCCTGGTCAGGGCATTTATTTGTGTTTAGTTGTTGTCGCCTAGTACCCACAACACAAGCCTTATATTGAGCTTACCGTGGGACTAGGTTGATTTGTGTAAGATTGTCCAATAATATTTTATTTATTTATTTAAAATGTAATTTTCTGAAGTAGAATCTACCTATAACAAGAGCAGCGTCAGATACCTACAAACGATTCTCAGGTGGTAAAAGGCTAAATTAGTTTACATAGCGAATTAAAAATGTAGCTTACCTTTCTTCTGGGTGTAAGTAGTGTTACGAATATTACGATAAGATTTTACTTCTTGGTGGCAGCCTGGAACTCCCTGAACTCATAATAGCTGTTGATGTTAGGCGGAGAGTTTAGCCAATATAACATAGTTCAGGGCACAAGCGCCTTGCGAAACCAATCTAGTGATCACAAAATCATCTATTAAAAATCACGAAAACAGACTGCAACTGAGTGTCATTTTTTGACAGTAGTTTTCTTCTGAAATGCTTCGAATCCTGCCAGAAGGGAAATGCAGTGAGTTTTAATCCCACCAAAAACATAAATGTAAAAAAGGAGAGCCAAGTTCAATACAAAAATTATGCTTGGATGTGGGCTTCGCTTTCTAAATGAGTGCCAAGTTCTATGCAAAATCCAAATATGTATTTATATGAACAAAATAACATTATGAACAAGTAATAAACTCTATTTCTTTGCTTTATTGGATACCTATAACAATTATTGCTGTTATTTAAAAATGTGAGATCTTAAAGTAGGTTAGATTTGACTTCGCCAGTTTTCATTACATCAGTCATTTTATAAAGTTATTCAACATATATATATATATATTTTTTTTTTTAATTCTGATAAAAACTGGCCGAGTCAAATCTAACATATTATTTAACTTTTTTTTATTTGTAGATTTTTTCCTACGCTTACACACAAATTTCATCCTTCTAGGTCACCTGGAAGTAGGTTAGATTTAGGTACTTTATGTCAGTCAGTCAGTGCTAAAATTTACGACTTTTTGACCTTCATATCTTAATAACAGTTTGAGCTAGCTTCATGAAATTTGGGCTTCTAGATGTCCTTATGGATATAATTATTTTGGACCCGGGGTATGTCCTTAAACTACGTCCGGACCTGGGTATGTCCTTAAACTACGCCAAAAAGAGAGGTATGGGCACTGCGAATGGCATCTCGCTAAGTGTGGTAGGGCACGTTCAGCGAATGTCATCGCTCAAATCTGGAGCAGAGCCCGACTGGGGAAGTACCTCCACCTTACAGAAAACCACAGCCAAATAGCACTAGACCCTACTCATAGTGTTGTGTTCCTGCTGGTGAGTAAGGTTGCCAAAGAGCTCAAAGAGGACCCAGTGTGTTGACGATGAGGGACCTTCTTGTTCCTTTAGTCGTCAACACAGTGAATCCTCCTTTTTGTAAAGGGTCGGCAACGCGCATGTGACGCCTTTGGAGTTGCAGGCGTCCATAGGTTACGGTAGCTGCTTACCATCAGGCGGGCCGTATGCTTGTTTGCCACCGTCGTGGTATAAAAAAAAAAAAAAAAAAAAATTAAACACGTAATTTTAAGTGTTTACGTTAAAGATGTTTTGAGTTATAGAAGGGTCAAAAGTGGCACCAAGTGGTTCGTGTAATATACACTTGGCGCTGGCTAGCCAGTTTAATAGCTACTTTAAGACTGCGTCGACCGTCCAGTGGCGCCGTCATTGGGGGGATTGTATTTCGTAATAAACTAACGGAAAACAGTGGCCACCATTTGCCGTTTAGGTAATGATTGTAATGAAACATAAAATACGTAAAATGAAACTATGTGACAAAGATCAAAAGTTGTAGTAGAACTACAACTTATGAACTTAACACTGAGGGATTATACATATATTGATTCGTTTATTAGGAAATACTATCCCCCCAATGAGGGCGCGACTGGACGGTCGACACAGTCGGAAAAAAGACAAAACCAGTAGGTACGACGTCATTTAGGTCGTAGGTCCAGTGCTCTCCGTCGACGATGACGTCATTACGCGAGAGCCATTCATCTACGTCCCCGGCGTCTCGGCAGTTTTAGGGTTCAATGTCATGCCAAACAATATACTAAAAATTGGTAACGGTATCCAACTCTGAACTAACCCTTCACGACGGCACTAGACCAGATTATGTACAGTCAACGCCAAAAATATGTACACGATTATGAACCTTATGGCAATGGAGTGCGGTGCAAAAGTGTAGTAGCTCAAGAACGGCTGAACCGATTTTAAAGATGTTTGGAATATCTCCGCTCCGAATAGCTGAATAACAACTATTAAAATATTGGAGAAATTAAAAAGAAAATAGGCAAGATGCAATATTTTCATTTATGCTTTCATTTGAAAGAATTGCACGTAGAATAGACCACGAGTGTATAAAAAAATTAAAATACTATAATTTTTAGTCAAAAATTGCTGTTACAAACAAATTTTCGCGCCTAAACGATCTACAGTTCCTGTGACGTCACTCATGTGTGTCACTGTCACTCGCATATCTGTTCGTCCACGGTGTCAAATTGTTGTTTTTTTTTTAAATCTTTTGACCTGTATCTGGACCCTGGGCTAGCCCTTTAAGACAAATCCAATAGACAGTTGCCAACCCCATTAGTTGTCATAACAGGAATGACGTCACCAGACTCTGATTGGTGGATTAAAACACGTTCCGTTTCACATTACTTCAAATCGTAATTATTATTAGAAATTAGTATAAACTAAAGTAAAAACGTTTCAATAGCTATTATTTTAACATTTTGATCACAAAATTAAGGTAAATATTATAGCTGCATCTTCCCTAATCGCCGGGTCAGGTAGTTATGGCCAGTTTAACATAATTCAGGAATGGGATCCTAAGAATAAGTTGCTTGCAAAGAGCTCAGAGGACCGAGTGTGTTGTTCCTTTAGCCATCAACACAGTGAATCCTCCTTTTTGTAAAGGGTCGGCAACGCTCATGTTCCTTTGGAGTTGCAGGCGTCCATAGGTTACGGTAGCTGCTTACCATCAGGCGGGCCGTATACTTGTTTGCCACCGTCGTGGTATTGTAAAACATTACTACTTACGATTTTAATTTAATAAAAACATCTTCCGTTTAACCCTTTGACCGCCGAGCATCGGACGGAAAAATCGTGCCCTCGGCGCCAGCGCGCGCGACCGCGCAAGGGAAACCGGTTATATTTTGGACGTGATATCAAGTGTTGGCGCTGACTGCACGACTTTCCGTCTGCGTGATTTGGCAGTCAAAGGGTTAAACGAAATTTGTGTTCCATTGATTTACATGACATTTGGTCTATTGCATCGTGATTTGTAAATTAACAATTCTCACCCAATCTTGTAAACATTTTTATTCAGCGATACCATCAAACAATCATAATCATAACACAATAACAACAATAACAATAACATAATTGTGTTCCTAGGAGGACTGTTATAATTATTAATTATGTATAAACATGGAAATATCATCCGTTATAAGTAAGTATTGTCCATTCATAAAAAACAGTTTTTTTTTTTATACTTTTCTAAGTAGTGAACAGAAAAAGTGGATCCTATCGTCTGTTAAAAAAAAAAGTATTTAAGTGTCACAGTATCCGAGCCGTGCTGTAAGTCCAGGTCAAGACAGGCTTTATGGACCAAGAGCTGGCTACGTCAGATATGACACAATAATGAGAGCAACAAAACCCGTCTGGTTAGATTGCTATACTATCCTTATTGCTAGATCCGGACATCTAGCAGCTTTTAATGGGTGGAGGTCAGAGAGACCGACTAGCAAAATTTTTGAATTGGAAAATAGTAATACAAAAATAGGTAAAAACTGCCGAAGTTGTATCATTTATAGAGGGCAGGGCCTTTATTTTAACATTGGAACAAAAAAAACATTGTGTATTTTTGCGGAATTAAAAACAGTGGGCGACTAACTATAAATTGCATTATATATCATTTGGTACTACTTTCCCACAACAGAAATTTCTGGCTATGATTAATTATTTAATTTCTCATAATATTGCATCAAACCCAGAACTCAAGGATTTGTTTTCTTGAAGTGGTTCACATTCTTTGACGTCCACCACTTTACAGCTGCCAGATGTGCAGATCTAGAAATAAGCATAGTACAGCAAACTGACTAGAGGGATTTCGTTGCTCTCATTATTGTGTTATATTATATATGACGTGACTAGCTCTCCGTGTATTACGTATAATGTGGAATTAATAAAATTCACGGCAAGCGGCACTTTTTATATTAAGGCAGAGATCTAGATCACAATAAATATAATGCAGTTAACAAGTAACTCACGCTATTTTCTTTATAAATTTCTTTGGAAAACGTTACAACCATTCGTAATACGCTAGTATTATACGACTTATCCTACTATGCAACATAGTTATTCTGGTCTATATTCGTTCAATTTGGTAGGGCAATAAATATAAAAAGAAACATGTGTCTAAAAAATTTACTAATAAAATATAATTTTCTGATGAATGATTGTATATGACACCGTAAAATTGTAAATACCGCTAGATTACAATCTAACTAGCGAAATTGTAAACTGTCAAAAGATAAACTGAATATACTGTTTACAATTTGACGCGTTATTTTTCGGCAGATTATAAACTATCGTCGTACGTTCCCTGATATTTATAATGAAACCGTCATATTGTAAACGTAACGAATAGTACAATGAAAAACATAACAGTACAATTAAGGAGTGTTCATTGGACCTTTAATCTTTTCCTTATACATACATAGATAAAAAGGTAAGTAAGATTAGGTAAGCTTACTTGTTCTTCTATGGTTATACATGAAAAGTAGTCACACACGTCCAACGTAACCTCTACCATCCTTTTGAGCCTTTAACAATAAACTTCAAGGAAGTCTATATATTGTTGCGCTTAGCGCCTTAACAACAGAACTCTTATGGTGCTCCCACAACAGCTGTTATAAATGTTATATAACAAAGTGTAACAAGGATAAGGCTAAGTAGCACTATGTTGTTAAAGAAAGATAGTTGCTGTTATATAACATTTATAACAGCTGGTGTGGGAGCACCATTAGACAATACAATTTCCTAAAAAAATGACCAGAAACAAGAAATCGGAATAGACAAAACCAATATGATGTTGTTTTTTAATTGGCAAGGCGTAAAAAATTAAAGCACTACTAACCAAACAACCTATCTTGTTTTTAGTTTACTTTCTTTTGTAGCTAGTACGATCACAACCACTGCAGATACTATTACGACGCTATACTGCGACACACACGTTAAATACACAGGTCGGCGTCAACGAACTTCATTAAAGACCAGTTGGGTCCGATATAAATATATAATTAACGCAATTGATCCAATTTTTGCAATTTATGACGGCATATATTGACGCTATATTTACTTCAATAATTCGAGCATTGCAGTTTAATGCAAACTATTTTGTATCAAATACATACAACGGAGTGAAAACGTGAATACTACACAAAATATGAGACGATTTTTTGGTAAAGGTACCATTTGGCGAATGGCACTTACGTTGTATGTTATGCAGATTCAATATGCATTCGAGCAATAAAAGCGTAAGCGCCGACCGACAAACGGTACTTTTATCGAAAAAGCGTCACATATAGTCACACCAATATTTAAATAAATTCTGTCAATTATAGTCTGGCCAGCCAACGAACGCAGTAGCAATGTACAGCGAACAAAAGTATAACAACACTAAGAATCAGTGAAAAAGCAGCAATGATCATCAAATTTTATATTTTTAATTTTAGGTGGTATTTCCGCCCCTTTCATTAAATGACATTTACGGTGTGTAAAAAGGAGATGGATATATTTCGTCTGATCTGTCATCAACTGCAACAGATAATCTGGTTGAGGCAATTGACATAAGGCTTAAAAATGAATTTAAATTTAATTGGGAACGTTGCAGGAGTTCTATCTCACTCGCGCTTAAGATGAGAGAGTGAAATGCACTAGAAACAAATTCAATGTGAATTTAAAGTTCGTCATGAAATACGGTGTCTCATCACAAAGGGTTGCCACATGTACGTATTTTGAATTTGCCGCGCGTTTCTACTGACAGAATGGTTTGCCAGACTATAATAAAAATTGCAACAATTAGTGGAAAGGGTAATTTGCGATCCGGATCCAACTATTATAGAAATATCTGGATCTGGATTCGCGTCCGTTAGATTTTCCGAATGTATTGAATACAAATCTGAATTCCTAATATTCTAGGTGTTTTCATCGTACTAGCAGTTAGACCGTGTACCCACTGCCACCCACCCCTCAAAGCTACACTCGGCTCTCCCGCCTCACGTTCCTAGTACAAGGGTGTGGTCGCACGCGCCCGCGCCGGCGCTAGGTGCTGGCGCCGCGGCGCCGGCGCAGGCGCTGGCGGCAGTACACTCGCAGGAACACGGCCGCGAACACCACGCACACGCCGAACACGCCGGCGAACGACAGCCGGTGCCCGTACACCAGGCACGACAGGAGGATGGACACCGCCTGCGAATGAGGAGGTAAACTATTCAACACCCACAGATTATAAATGGTGCTTTTTAACCGCCATTCTGGAACCATTTTCTGAGGTCTAGATACTATGTACCATAGACTGTATCGATTTGACATTTCCAAACCATAGCCAACGAGATGTTTGTTTTTTTGCAATTGCGACGCCATTTGTACATATCTTCATTAGAAAATAGGTCCTGATAGCAGTGTCTTTTATTTTCTAAGGCCTATTTCTAATAAAAAATATTCAAAAGAAAATTATACTAATTACAAGTATTGCACTCATCGACAGCAGGATCACCTCGGCCGCGCACTGTAAGTCTACTGACCTGCCGCAGCGTCATGATGATCGTGAACACGACGGCGCCGAATCGTGCGATAGTGCGGTAGATGAGCAGCTGGCCGAGCGCCGAGCTCACAGACAGCAGGATCACGTAGGTCGCGAACTGTAAGTACTGCGGAACACGATGAACAGGGTAGTGACTACTGACCTGCCGCAGCGTCATGATGATCGTGAACACGACGGCACCGAAGCGCGCGATGGTGCGGTAGATGAGCAGCTGGTCGAGCGTCGAGCTCACAGACAACAGGATCACATCGGTCGCGAACTGTAAGTGCTGCGGAACACGATGAACAGGGTAGTGTCTACTGACCTGCCGTAGCGTCATGATGATCGTGAACAGGACGGCGCCGAAGCGTGCGATAGTGTGGTAGATGAGCAGCTGGCCGAGCGCCGAGCTCACAGACAACAGGATCACATCGGTCACGAACTGTAAGTACTGCGGAACACGATGAACAGGGTAGTGTCTACTGACCTGCCGCAGCGTCATGATGATCGTGAACACGACGGCGCCGAAGCGCGCGATGGTGCGGTAGATGAGCAGCTGGTCGAGCGTCGAGCTCACAGACAACAGGATCACATCGGTCGCGAACTGTAAGCGCTGCGGAACACGATGAACAGGGTAGTGTCTACTGACCTGCCGTAGCGTCATGATGATCGTGAACACGACGGCGCCGAAGCGCGCGATGATGCAGTAGATGGGCAGCTGGCCGAGCGCCGAGCTCACAGACAACAGGATCACATCGGTCGCGAACTTTAAGTACTGCGGAACACGATGAACAGGGTAGTGTCTACTGACCTGCCGCAGCGTCATGATGATCGTGAACACGACGGCGCCGAAGCGCACGATGGTGCGGTAGATGAGCAGCTGGTCGAGCGTCGAGCTCACAGACAACAGGATCACATCGGTCACGAACTGTAAGTACTGCGGAACACGATGAACAGGGTAGTGTCTACTGACCTGCCGTAGCGTCATGATGATCGTGAACACGACGGCGCCGAAGCGCGCGATGATGCAGTAGATGAGCAGCTGGCCGAGGCCGAGCTCAACGACTACAGGATCACGTCGGTCGCGAACTGTAAGTGCTGCAGAACACGATGAACAGGGTAGTGTCTACTGACCTGCCGCAGCGTCATGATGATCGTGAACACGACGGCGCCGAAGCGTGCGATAGTGCGGTAGATAAGTAGCTGGCCAAGCGCCGAGCTCACAGACAGCAGGATCACGTCAGTCGCGAACTGCGGGTGCTGACGGAAACAAGTATTAATATCATATCGAGCTACGTGCACAGACACAGAGAGACAAACAGACACGAGCTGACGGAGCTGGAGTGAGGCTAAAATTGTTGCTGAAGAGAAGATAAACGTTTATAGATACAAAGGAAAAAAAAATATTTGTTCTTCAGTTGAAGAGAAGATGTTGCTATGCGAGCCGTGCGAGCGCCGTTTGCATCTCTGAAGTGTCATAGAACAACCAAAAATATTTATTGAGAAATTTAGGAAGGATTAGGGAATTTAAGGCTTTCTAAATTTAGCTGCTTCTTTTTAACACAGTAAAAAGTAGGTACTAAATTTTTTATTTACTAGCTTTTTCCCGCGGCTTCGCTCGCGTTAAATTCGGGGTAACAAACCATACAAACTTCCACCCCCCCATTTTGGGGAAGTGGGGGCTAGAAAGAGACAAAAAGTAGCCTATGTCACTCTCCATCCCTTCAACTATCTCCACTTAAAAAATCACGTCAACTCGTCGCCCCGTTTTGCAGTGAAAAACGGACAAACAAACAAACAAACACACACATACACTTTCCTATTTATAATATTAGTATGGATTAACACAGCGGGCCAAGGAAAACGTTCTAAGCGATATCGCTCGACGCTCTCGGCGACATTGGTTAAAAGGAATGCGTGAATTCGTTCAGAGCGTTTTTTCGCAACCAAGGTGTTAATTCGTAAGCGTACCTGCAGCAGCGACCAGCGCGGCTGCGCGGCGGTGGCGGGCGGCTGCTGCAGCAGCGCGGCGGCGGTGAGCAGCGCGGAGAACAGGTTGACGCCGCCCACCATGTGCAGCGGCGCCGCCCGCGTGCGCGCGAACAGCCGCGCCTGCCACGACGACGTGAAGCTGTCGCAGCACATGTACAGCGCCAGCAGGGCTACACCCGACACGAGCGAGTACGAGCCCGCTGCACACAAATACGAGTAACATGTCTCGTGAAATACTTGCATATGCTACATTTTGAAATTGTTGAAAATGTTGATGTGGGGGGTGCAGGGGTGACCAGATTTTTATTTTATTTATTTACTAGCTTAAATTCGGGGTAACACGGTTCCCCTTTGCCCCCCGGAATACTCCATACAAACTTCCACCCCACATTTTAGGGAAGTGGGGGGTTACAAAGAGACAAAAAGTAGCCTATTTCACTCTCCATCCCTTCAACTATCTCCACTTAAAAAATCACGTCAATTCGTCGCCCCGTTTTGCCGTGAAAGACGGACAAACAAACAAACACACACACTTTCCCATTTATAATATTAGTATGGATATGGATTAAGCACACCAGACAGACAACATTCCATACATTAATAGCAAATTATATGTGTTAGTCCTTACATATAATTTGTTGTTATGTAATGTTACATGTAAGGATGTAGATTGGACTGAATCAGGAACGAGTTTGTAAGAGGCAGCTTTAAAGTCGCACCAATCCCAAAAAAACTACACGAAACCCAATGGAGAACATGCGTGAAAAATATTTAATTGAATTTGTTTAATAAACACGTTCAACAACCCCAAATTAATATAAATAAGTGGAAATCCGTAATAATTCTTAACAGTTTTTTAAAGATATTGCGGTTTAAAAACGTAAAATTTTAGGCATTTTCTTTTATGCCTCAAATGTATTTTCGAAACCTGAGTTAGATTACTTATGTTCTAACAAGAAAAAAAAATGTATGACAACTACACTCGCGAGCAAATAATACGGGTCAGTGACAAAAACCCTTATATTTTGCAAATTAATAGCGGTATGTGCAGGAAACTAACTGTGTATTAAAGATAATTTAATATCGAATTAAATTGAACCTTCAATGTTCTACAAGAATTCTGGAAAAAGTTTTATTTAAAAAAAGTCGAATTTGGTACCAAATTTAAATTGAGCTTATTTCACTTTTGATTGTTTTCTCACTTTTGTTTTCAATCTGTCAAAGCAAAATGATAAAAGGCAGTTTTTGTTGACTTTGATGGTCATTATTGAATTACTATCATGTCGCTAACACAAGATGAATGTACACGTATCGTCACTTTGTTACAAGAAGGCAGAAGTCAGAGATATACAGCAAGAAGAACAGGCGTGTCACTAGCTACGGTGCAGAGGGTCCTCCAACGTTTCCTACAAACTGGCAGGAACCTTCGAAGACCAGGAACCGGCAGGCCGAGATGTACTACGGCTAGAGAAGATCGATTTATTGTAACAACAATGCTCCGAAATCGGCATCTCACTGCAGTTGAAGTCAAAAACCAACTTCGAGAGCCCCGAAGAGATGACATCAGCGAGTGGACTGTAAGGCGGCGGCTTCGTCAAGCTAATTTGACCCCACATAGACTGGCAAATGGCCCAAAACTTGACAGAGGGCATCGTACTGCAAGGAAACTTTACGCACGCAAATACAGGCGATGGGGTGCCGAAGAATGGGCAAGAATTATGTTTTCTGACGAATCCAGATTTATGCTCTATGCACATGACGGGCGGCGAAGAGTTTACAGACGGCCAGGTGAACGTTTTATTCCAGCCTGTTTTGAAGAAAAAGTTGCTTTAGGCGATGGGTCTGTTATGGTTTGGGCTGGAATCTCTTCAGAGAGTCGCACGCAATTAGTTTTGATAGAAAATGGAACGTTAACTAGTGCCAGGTATGTGGAAGAGATTCTTAATGAGCATGTAGGCCCATATTTAATTAATATGGGTGAAAACTCAATGTTCATGCATGACAACGCCAGGCCACACACCGCACAGATTGTGGAAGATTATTTTGAGGAGGTTGGCATCAACAGTATGAACTGGCCCTCGAGAAGCCCGGACCTAAATCCGATTGAGCCTGTATGGGACGAGCTCGGAAGGCGTGTAAGAAATCGAAACCCCGCCCCAGCTACACTTAGAGACCTGAAACAGGCGTTAGTGGAAGAATGGGCTAATATCCCGCAAGAACGCATAAGAAACTTAATAAACAGTATGCCCAATCGTTTAGAAGCTGTAAGAAGAGCCCGAGGAGGCAATACGAAGTATTGATATGTTTTACTTTTTTTTTGTTTTTAGTTTTGTGTGTGAGGTACCACGGTTGCTTTTTACCTATAATTAATTGATATCGTGTTTACTATGTTAATTAAATAAACAAGTGAATATCATCTCTAACTCTTGACGTTGTTTTATTAACTATGCATTTATCTATAATATACAATTTATTTCAGGCTCCTAGCTTTATTATTCTAGGAGATATTATAGTTTTTCGTACTGACCCGAATTATTTGCACGCGAGTGTATATAGCATTTTTTCGTGCCTAAAATTACACAAATTATCCAAAAACTTGTTCCTTCCAAGCAGTTTTCTGCAACTTTGAGGTCGGTGACGTCACAAACCTCACACTTTTTGTATGGGGCGTTTTGACGCGCGGCGCAGATGCCTAACGTATTTTCACATTTTTGACGTTTCAGGGCTATCATTATAGCCCTATTATAGATAGTAGGTTTATTAGAGACATTTGAATCTACAGGGAAATAGAATCGAATGACGTCTTCCAAAATAATCATGCATGTTCCTAATTGCGTTGTTATGGACATGTCATGCGCCGGGACAACGATCACCAAGTTAAAGCTTTAAATATTGACACAGGAAAAAACCCCAAGGACGCCCAAAGGCTACCTGGTGGAGAAACCTATCTGAAAACATTCCAGCAAACCGTTGTGACAGAGCAGATTGGCTGAAAAATATTCGGAGGGCCGACCCCAATTGAAATGGAAAGAGGCACGGAGAAAGAAGCTAAATTTTGAAATTAAGTTTATTTTGTCACTACGTGCGTTCGGAGCGCCTGGGTTCCACTTTCAAAGCACTAACAGTGTCTTAGTCGGTACGCGATGAAGACGCGCCGTATACCGTACCGTGATGGCAGCAGCAGCAGGTTATCGCAGGATAGCGTTGCCGCCAAACTGTCATATTATATCATTCTATCCCGCTACCTTAGGCACTGGTCCCACCGCCAGCTACAAACTATAGGCACTAGTCCTACCGCGGGCGAGTAACGATGAGCAATCGGCGATTTTCTCGCCCAAGCAACGAACAAAAGATAATCGCTTCCGTGTAAATAAAAGAGAAAGATGTATATTTATAGTTCATCGCAGTGTGAACAGCCAGCGCCAGCGAAGCAGCCATAAGCGAGTAGAACTATAAACTACAAACGAGTGGGCAAGCGGCGAGAAGCTAGTATAGTTTAAATAGTTTTGACGCTCGGCTATAAGCGAGTGTTCGCGTGCGACGGACGATTACTCGCTCCACTAGCTCAGCCGGGGTGGTAGAATTATCGCTCTGATCGCCAAGCAGGCATCGAGCAAGTACCGCTGAGCTAGTTTTATAGTCGATAGCTTTTATCGCTGCGGGCAACTAGTAGACAGTGGTTCCACCGTCAGCTATCGGCGAGCTCGGCGATTAACTAGTAAAATTCTGTACTAGAAACAGTTGGCAATCGGCAGGAGGCTAGTTTATTCTATGGCATTATCGCTTACTCGCCGGTCATAATCGCTTCCGTGTAAATAAAAGAGAGAGATGTATATTTATAGTTCATCGCAGTGTGAACAGCCAGCGATGAGCTATAAATATATATCTCTCTCTTTTATTCACACGAAAGCGATTAGCTTTTGTTCGTTTCTTGGGCTAGAAAATAGCCGATAGCTCATAGCTTACTCGCTCGCGGTGGGACCAGTGCCTTACTTAGGCCTCGATGCGCGTATCACAGCTTGGCGTATGTTCGACCGCGGCAAACCAGCGAACATAAATGTATGTATGATAGAGGTGATTCGTGCGGCAAATACATCCAAATAGTGCGCAGCGCGGCTGCAGCGAACATAAGTGCCGCATGTACTCTGGACATGGCTTTAAGCTTGGAGTATGTTCGACCGCGGCAAACCAGCGAACATAAATGTATGTATGATAGAGGTGATTCGTGCGGCAAATACATCCAAATAGTGCGCAGCGCGGCTGCAGCGAACATAAGTGCCGCATGTACTCTGGACATGGCTTTAAGCTTGGAGTATGTTCGACCGCGGCAAACCAGCGAACATAAATGTATGTATGATAGAGGTGATTCGTGCGGCAAACACATCCAAATAGTGCGCAGCGCGGCTGCAGCGAACATAAGTGCCGCACGTACTCTGGACATGGCTTTAAGTTATTATATTTAACGGCCTCCTAGCCCAGTCGGTGTGTGTGACCTTGCATCCGAAGCAGGAGGTCCCGGGTTCGAATCCTGGTCAGGGCATTTATTTGAGTGTTTTTCACAGATATTTGTTCCCGAGTCATGGATGTCATCTATGTATTTAAGTATTTATCTATATCTATATATTATATACAGGGTGGAAAGATAAGTCGGGCCCTGGAGGAAAACTACCTTAAAACGTTGAGATAGCTCAATTCACTAAAAGGAAACATTCTTTAATTTCTTTAAAGGGACATAACTGCATTTACAAATTTTTGGAAGAGTACAGTTTTCAAAAAAAGTATTTATTTTGTAATTTTTGCCATAAATATTTTTTATGACAATTGCCTGTTTCCAACGAGGATAAAAACTTCTAAATACCAACCAAGTCTAGGGCACAAGAGAACCCATAAATAATAATAATAATATTTTTCATACAATTAGTATGGAAAAAAGTGAAAATTAAGAAAAAAACCGAATGCAGTTTTAGTTTTTAGGAAAAATAAAAGGATGTTTCCTTTGAGCGAATTGAGCTATCTCAAGGTTTTAAGGTAGTTTCCCTCCAGGGCCCGACTTATCATTCCACCCTGTATATCGTCGTCTAGTACCCACAACACAAGCCTTATTGAGCTTACCGTGGATCTAGGTCGATTTGTGTAAGATTGTCTCATAATATTTATTTATTATTTATTTTTATTTTATTTATTATATAATATAGTCAACTTTTGACTATATAAACATTCTTCTTTATACCTGCATATTCATCCTTGCTCGCCAGCAGGAACAGCACCATGCCCGCGGAGATCATGGCGGCCGTCACGTACTCGTACAGCTCGTACTTGTTGCCCGACACGGCCTTGCCCATCAGCATCACTGGGATCACCTTACACGATTTGGATAGCACCTGCAAATACGACAATAGTTACGGCTCATTAATAATGAATAAATATTATAGGACAATCTTACACAAATGACCTAGTCCCACAGTAAGCTCAATAAGGCTTGTGTTATGGGTACTAGACGACGATATATACACGGTGCCCGTGAGCATTGCGAGAGACTTTAACAGTGTATTCATGATCATATTTAGAGAACAAAATGTCCTTTAAACTTTTCCGAAATTCGCCATAGTTTCAGAGTAAATACTACTTACAAAAAATTGCATTTTGAATTGTTTCTCAGTGTAAAATGATTTTTTGATGGCGATCTCACCGGTATGGGGCATAGTCTAGACATCTCTTATTGACTGATATCAAAGACCTAAGAAACACTTTTCATGGACTAGTTTTTACGAGAAAAAATGTAGCAATTTACTTTTTCCGTTACTTTTTTCTAATGACATTTACTTTTTATGTAGAACAGCATTCCAAAAAACTGAAAAAAAAAAATAAAAATAAAAAATTTTTTTTGGCGTTTTACAACAAAAGTCATATAATGTTTTTTCATTCTTTTGACCTCAGGAATGCGTGGTTAAAATCTCTCGCAATGCTCATGGGCACCGTGTATAATAGATAAATACTTAAATACATAGAAAACATCACTCACTCAGGATCATACTAAGGAACAAATATCTGTGAGTTTTCGACCGCTGATCAAAATGAAAAGTATGCCATTTAGGTGCCACGCGATAGCGACACCTACAACCCACCTACCTACACTATACCTATATGCAAATTGAGATACAGACGTACATGTTAAAAAATTGGGTAATAACTGTCCATTACTAGCAAAGCAACTGCATTTACCTGCATAGGAAAGCTGACAAATTTGAGCGCTTCATACTGGCACCACGCGCTGACTATGTTGCTGAGCGAACAGTATGAGAACTGGTACAGCGGCACCGGGAACAGCGGGGTTCTAGTCCACAGCAGGCGACCCACCGCGATGCTGAACGCGAGGAGACGGTTGATGAACACTAGGAGTTGGGAGTCGTTGAACTTTACTGCGGAGCCGTCGGGCAGTGTGTAGGTCTGGAAAAATATAATAAGTACATTGTTTAACAAAAGTGTATCGTAATTAGTCCAGTCCAGAACAATCAAAGCAATGTATGTCTTATCAAATGTTACAAAAGCACTTCAAATAGGTATGTATAGATATCCCCGCGCCACTTCTTATATTTCAATATTAAGTTAATTAAAAATTATATGTAAAGTACCCAGTAACGTAAAGAGCAGGAATATGGCCAGCGCAAACTGGCGGAGCGGAACGGATATCATCCGAGTAGCATTTCCACCGTGCAGCAGCACTGATGAGGAAGAGTCCCCCACGATGCCACGAGCGCCGCCAGCGCGGGGTCAGCGGCCGGCGCACTCGGGAGGACTTCGGCGCATGCCGGGGGACGCCGCGGTATCTTTTATTTACATCCGCATAGCCGCATTGACGCGGGAAAATCCCTAACGATACCGCGAACGCCCGCCAACTCAGCGGCGCATTTGGGGGGACTTCGGCGCATCCCGGGGGATGCCGCGGCATGCCGGCGCCTACAGCCGCGACATCCTCTAGCGTACTCCTCGTTGCTACTGAAAGATCTCTTCCGTGATGCTCCGAGGTCGATGTCAGACCATTAAAATGTATACTTCAATGTGATGGAAATAGCATAAAATATACATTGATAAACTTAATGGTATCTCCGCTCCGCTCCGCCAGTTTGCGCATGCCTATATAAGGATGCATTTATGTAAAATACCCTTTCTCCATACACACATCATAGCCAGTTAAAATACAATCACCTAATTCACATAGGTAATTACTACTGAATAACGACAAAATTAATCTCTCCATGTACCATGAACCGCACAGACTGAAAGGACAGTAAGTTTTTCCATATAAATAAAAGCCACGGTACGGTATGAAGAAGCGGTAAGTTGTGTAACCTGTGTCATGATTTTCTCCTGCAGCAGCCCCCACACGAGATAGGCCGCCATGAGACCGCTAAAACACAGCGCCAGCTCGGCCGCCTCGCGGCGCGGACTGTCCTCTATCTTGGGCGCGTCTGTCGTGGGCAAGCGCTCGCCCGGGTCGCCGAACAATGCGAACAGGCTCCGAGACAGGCAACCTGATGCGCCTGAAGCAAGTGGTAAAAATGGTGATGATAAAATTATATTTACAATCATATGATAACTTTATTAACTATTACTCTCGCAAGAAATGTAGAAATATCGGACCTCGTTTATCGCCGCTGAGGGCAACTATATCTACTTACCGATACTTCTGTATACGTTATTTTGAGTCCCAAGCATGTTATTATGAGTTAAACACTTTATTATACCTAATAGTAAATAATAATAATGTACCTAAACATAATTATGCTAAAACGCATATTCATATTGATTAGGTATTGTATAGAGTGCAGTATAGTTAGTGTGTAGTTAGTTAACAGTAAATGTTAAAGCACTGCGCTGTTATCAGTTAATAACTTCGGTTGGCGGCCGTCCTTCGAAAATCAACAACACCTCATTAAATTAATCTCTATGCTTTGGCTTTCAGCCTTTGTAAGCAAATTTTGATGTTTCCGTAGATAAGTGATGAGTGTGATGACTACATTTATACTGTATTAATGTATTTACCTGCTTAGGTAATGGAAATAGGACTGTATAAATGTGGAACCTGCATGATATAATTGATATCCATACGTCTTTCCAGCTTTATCTTATCACGTAGCTATCAGTATCAAAAATATTAAATTAAAAATAACTTGTCCCTTCAATAATGAGCCTTTATGTTTTGACCTTTAAATACATAAAGTATGTGTTCAAGTGTGGAGTATGTTAACTTACTTAGTTTGTCAAAATAGTTTGTCCTCTGTATATATTTATATATGACAAATCCCGGCAGGATGACTGTGGAGTACCCTGCCAAATTTAACAGCAGGTGGAAGACCCTGCCAAAGAGAGAGACATGTTAATTTTTTTTTATCTTATTTATTTTATAAGCCATACATCTTAATGATTAAGTCGACTTAAAAATAAAGACAATATATCTCAAACTATACTTAAGGGTTATTTTTAATATATTCAAATCTTAGGTTCAATGAGTGTATGATGAAGCTTAAGAATGTACCACTCTGTTCGGTAGTGAACATTGAGCCTAAGGTTTGATGGAAAAAGAAGAGGAGATCCCCCGCGGGACATTGGGTTTCTCTTAGGAGATCCAACCTAGATTGTTCATTGATTTTACATTCTAGAACTAAGTGGAGATCCTCTTCTCTGTTACATTGTGTACAATTGGAATCGTCTCTTTTTTTGAGAGACATGTTAATAGTTGGAAGTAAATAAAAAAGTAAATTAAATTTTAATAACGTAAACCCACATCATCAAATTTTAAATAATAGTTTACTTTCAATAAAAAATATGTTGACTTTGCTATTTAGTGAAATAATTAAGTCTATGTTTAACAACAACCTTTAACTTAACTCATTCACATATAATCACATTAATCACTGTAGAGTACTACAGTTATTACCAAGAATATTCCTGAGCAGGGGAGCTCTGCTCATAGCTGATGAGCAGATCTCTGTACAGACGAGTTCCCAGGAAAGTCAGAACCACTGTCGACAACCCCAAAAACCTGTGAAGAGAAACATTTTACTTCATAAATCAGGTACAGGTAAAATATCACCCGAAAAAGTATCTATTGTAATTTGAAAAATTCTTCCGTGTTAACTGAACGGCATTATATATTAGATTATTCTGACAGTTGCTATGGCCGTAATCGGTCAGAAGGATCATCATCATATTGGACCATAGTAAAGTAAGTTAAATCAATAGGTAAATGTTATGTAAAACAAGCCATACCTAGTGGCAGAGCTCTGGAGGGACTAAAGGTGTTGTTGCTGAGTGGGCTGACATTTTTAACTGACTTCAAAAAAGGAGGAAGTTCTCAATTCGACTGTATTTTTTTTAGAGGATAAGGCATATAGCCATCATGATCTGACATATTTTTGCAACAATCATGTTCAACTACTATAATTTTAAGTGCAAAATCTCTCATCAAAAAACCTGTATGATAAAAGTGCTGTGTGTAAACATAAAATAATACGATTAAACTCACGTTTTCACACTAATAAGTAAGAAACGTGAGATTACCTGTAATAGTCTATATTTATGTGAATATGACTAATGATAATGGTAGTTTAAAATAATCGTCCTGTATATATAACTAATGTAAAGCCATGTTAATAAATTGTAATAAATAATACTGTGTTTTCTTGTACTTCCAAACATAACACTTGCTCCATGACCTTCATGACCTTCATACATTTTAATCATGATACTATTAGAAGTCTAAAGAAAACTCCTGACTGAGACTCCACAACCTAGAGTTGTACCCTTCTCGAGAATTCTCAAGAATGTTTCCTGTTTTATATGTGAAACAATATTGCTCAAGAATATTTCCCATCCCACCATCAGGCTAAGCAATCTTCAAGGATGTGCTAGAGATGTATTATTCTCGAGGACATTCTCCGTTTACTAGGGGAAATATTCTCGAGCAAGACCATAAGAACCTCTAGTTTTTCAAGTTTAAATAAAATAATAATAAGTTATAATTATAAATAGACTTATTTATATTTGTTCATCAGAATAAAATATCAGAATAAAAGGGCTTATAGATAAATAGACATTTGGGTGTCCAAATTATGTCAACAAGTTATATTTTTTTAAACATGGCTTTTTAGCAACCTCTGGACTAATAAACTTTACCCTATTCAAACAAGGAACTAGACACATTTAGACACTCCCTGCCGAGGTTTTCCCAGCGGGCTACAGTATGAGCTTCTTCAAAAAAGGAGTGATAGGCTCTTAAAGGGTAGGCAACGCACATGTGAAACCTCTGGGGTTGCAGGCGTCCATAGACTACGGTAACTACTTACCATCAGGCGGGCCATATGCATGGTGATACAGTCAAGTAGGTGACTGGGGACGGAGAGGTAACTATAGTCAGCGATTTTTCAATATGAACTAATATAGCTAGATTAGAGACTGAGCTTTCAACTAGAAGTTCCTAATCAAATATTGCATTCTGTATTGTCAGCCATATTCATATAATTGGGAACTATTTTTCTTGTCTAAAGCTAACCCTCTGTCCAAAGCCAAGTTCATGACAGACCAAGCATAGTGGAAGGTTTTATACCTAAGGTTTTATACTCCCTAAGCTTTTGTACCTCTTTATTACAAATTTTAGGGACTTCAGTGCATTATAAACAATTTTTTTGTAATAATGATAATGAGAAACAGTTTCTTTTTATGAAATATAACCAATCTCAAATAGTTTGGCCCGGAATAGTCTCACTTCAAGCATAGACAGAGAGAACGATACTGTATTTTTCTTACACTAGTACCCTTACCACAAAAAAAGGGATAAACTTATTGCTTTTACTACCGAGGTAAATGGTTTGCCAAACTATAACTTCAATGTTATGGAGATTTTATGCTTTATACATTTCCAAGTTTAAACTGAACGGGTAAATAAAAAATTTAAAAACTAAAAAAACTGTTCCTCGTTTTATTTCAGATTATAAAAATAACTGTTTCGCCATTGAATTTTATGTCAGCCATATCATATCAGTGAAAATGTTTAATTAGACTACTTTATCCATTATTAGTGGTACACTTATGCCAATAACATATAAAATGGCGAATTTTAAAATTGTTTTCCCAAAAATCGCACTATGACAATCGCACAATTGTCCTAATCTGAAAAAAAAAAGAAGTATCCAACAACAATCACTAGAACAAGAAGAATTCCTTGATTGGAAGAAGAACAACAGACAATCACATACAATATTCCTATTATTATGCTATGAATTACCAATCCCTGACAAAATATTAAAAAGCTTGGGATATCTGAAAGATATAAATTTACCTACATCTGAGATTTTTTTATTGCAAATACACAATAAACATGTCTCCAGACTAAAATAAATGCAGGCGAACTCAGGCGGATTTTAGTCTAACTTCAAGTAGGTATTAAATTAAAACTGTTTCCTACTTAGGCAATAGTCAAAAAATGCAAGGTACTTACCGTTTACACAAAAAACAAAGAGCATGCTCTTATCTTAGCCAAATAATATCAATTATTAAATTGTGTATAAACCCTAGAAAGATAGAAAGTACTGAGCAACTTACCCAATTACCACTTTAGAGCCCATTTTTCGATTATAATGAATTAACTAGCGTAAAAATAAGATTTAGAAATAATACTGCTTAAAATTAAAATTAGTCATTTTCGAATTACTCGAAATCGAGACTCATTTTGTGATTTACTAGCGATTTTATACTATAAAATCGTTTATTACTGAGAAAGTGAGAACAAACTCTGCGCGACATGTCAATCCACCAAACCGTCAGATGATGAACATCATATGAACAACATTCTGATACCACATTACTGATAAACATTAATAAAATTATAATGAAGACAGTTTTAAAATAATAATATGAGTAAAATAAAATAAACACAAGAAAATCATTGTATAGCTAATTTTGTTAGATATTTTATTTTAGGTAATAGTATAAGAACAAAAATATTATTTTTCGAAGTTACTCAACACTACTGTACTCAATGCGAATTTGAACGATTCCTCAATAGGGTTGTTTCTATATACCTACAAAAGTTAGGGTTGACTAAAATTACAAATTAAAAATATCTTCTGACAAGCGTCAAAACGCCATTGAAGATTCTGATGACGTCACAACTCACGGTTTGCCACTGTTGACAGCAGTTGACAGTTAAGACAATGACTTAAAATAGTTGCGTTCTTTGGACAACCGATATATACTTATTAAAGAGCGGGATACAAAATCAGTCTAAAAATGGCCCTACAAAAGTGCTTCAAGAACGACTCGTACAGCAGCTTCTCGGTTAGTTTTATGAGGTTTTAGTCAGTGATAAGACTGGCCGGTTACAAATTTTCACGAGCCATGCCATATTTTGTTGTTTAATTCTTGTTTGATGCTGAACCACACTTCGTTATGTGTTATTCGTTATGCGCGTTATTTGTCCGAATACGACGAAGTGTGGAGGACTTATTCGTCTGTATTTGCCTTATTCGCACGCATAACGCATAAGCGCAAATAGCAAATACGCGTATCCGTTCACTTGTCGGTTTTTTCACACACTTCAAAGGACACGAATAATTATTCGCCAAATACGGCGAAGTGAGGTACCCCCTATTTGTTGCTCGCTTCACACATAACATATATTAACATATGTTAACACATAACGAAGTGTGGTTCCACCATGAGACTGTACTTCTAATATGCTCTCAACTCAATGGCTTGGAAATTTATGAAACCTTTAATAAAGTTCAGACATTTTAATGGGCACCAGATATTAAAATTACGATTAAAATAATTGCTTCGTAAACACATTGAAGTAATTTGGGCCGTATTTTTAATAATTGCTACATATTATATATAGTCTGGCAAACCATTTCTGTCAGTAGAAACGCGCGGCAAATTCAAAATACGTACATGTGGCAACCCTTTGTGATGAGACACCGTATTTCATGACGAACATTTCAATTCACATTGAATTTGTTTCTAGTGCATTTCACTCTCTCATCTTAAGCGCGAGTGAGATAGAACTTGTGCAACGTTCCCAATTAAATTTAAATTCATTTTTAAGGCATATGTCAATTGCCTCAACCAGATTATCTGTTGCAGTTGATGACAGATCAGACGAAATATATCCGTCTCCTTTTCACACACCGTAAATGTCACCTCAAAGGGGCGGAAATACCAACTAAAATTAAAAACATAAAATTTGATGATCATTGCTGCTTTTTTCACTGATTCTTAGTGTTGTCATACTTTTGTTCGCTGTACATTGCTACTGCGTTCGTTGGCTGGCCAGACTATAACTGGAACACTATTTGATAACATGACATTGTCGATAATAACTGAATAAAAAACGTGTCACATCACTAATTCATTCTATGGAGTGACAGACAATGCTAGACAGGGAACGCATGATTGTTCCGTGGGGCGTACGAGAGACAAACACTAATGGTTGCCATGGTGACGTACTATGTATACTCATATACTGTCACTTCCAGTAATTACAATTATATTTAGAGTCTGTCCGGAAAGAGAAGTGTCGTAGAATGTATTAGCTCCCATATAAACTTCTCTTTCCGGACAAACTTTAATTGTTAATTAAGATAAAAAACGGTTTACCAGTGAAATTAAATGCCAAAATTTTGCAGACAATGTTATAGTGTTCTGGCACACAATTCAATGCAACAATAATGCTTTTTAATCTCTCAAGCAAGCGATGTTACATACAGGGCTGAAAGGAAAGACAACTCTCTCTCTCACAGCATGGATTGAAGCGACTGTATGCGTGGTAGCGGGGGTCGCCCGGCTATTTCGGGGTCTCGGGTCGGGTTAATTAGTATATGTGTTCTACCATGCTGAAATCCGAAAACAATACTATGTGTAGGTATGATTTATCGATTTAAATCGTCGACACACTGACTTCCCTATCATTTTAAGAAACTTGTGACGCCCTACGTGATTAAGGAATAACAAACAGATATTCGTCTCTTTTTGACGCATTGTCGAAGTCATAAGGAAGTTAAGAACGAGTATAAGTCATTGCTTCATCAGTTTTTTTCTTCTAATGGACTTTAGGTGGTATTGCCCATAGCCTGGCTATGGTATTGCCTGTAGCGAATGTCAAGTATTAAAAGGCGGGAAATTGGACTTTATCAGTTTGCTGAGGTTTTTTTATCTTTTTTTTCTGAGAGTTACTTCCACTTTAGTATCTTCTAAGTACTAAGTAGTATGTGCTGTTACTGCACTTTTTGGCCAGCCCATAAACTAATTGGCCAGCCAGACTATAAGGACCATGAAGTTAAATACAATCTGGAGGTCATACTTCGACCACAAAGTGAGGCCGAAAGAGAGGGTAATGTAGGGGGCTGCATCTCATTCTAAGTAGAGTGACCATATGTACTATGATGTATGTGGGATTGGGATAGGATGAAGATAAATATAAAATTAAATATGCTTGTCGTCTAGATAGTAAGTATTGTCCAGAAAGAGAAGTCTCATAGTTCATATGGGAACTTATACATTCTACTGACTTAAGGAGCTGGCCACTTCAGATACGTTGACGCAATAATGAGAGCAGAGAACCCCTCTAATTAGTTTACTATTTTAAACTTATTGCTAGATCCAGGCATCTGGCAGCTATTTATCGCAGGACGTCAGAGTGACAGACCAGCAAAATATTTCAGTTAATAGGTAAAAACTGTCGAAGCCTATCGCTAATATAATAACAAAAAAACCGGCCAAGAGCGTGTCGGGCCACGCTCACTGTAGGGTTCCGTAGTTTTCCGTCCGTCACAGTAAGTGTCCCCACTTAAGAGTTAATAACACCGCCATGTAGGATATGATATAAGAGTTCCACGTACAACGACATCTATCGGCAAATTAAGTAAACTATTGCGCGCGAGCATAAAGTATGGAAGATGATTTTTATGGGATAATTCTTTATTGCGTGAACCAATTTTCACCGTTTTTACTTTATTTGAAAGCACGTCATTTCATTGTAATTTTGTAGAAATTACAGGTACAATAAACACCTGCTTATACGGTTAAATTACAAACTTAGTTCAGAAATTATTTTGTATTTTTTTTTCAAAAACTATTCATCCTATCAAGTTCAAAATAATTTTCCTAGAAAGTTTTTATAAAATTCTACTTTTGAGATTTTTTTCATATTTTCAAAACTTATGGTTCAAAAGTTAGAGGAGGGGGGACGCATATTTTTTTACTTCTGGAGCGATTATTTCCGTAAATATTTACATTATCGAAAAATTATTTTGAGAAACCCCTATTCATTTTTAAATACCTATCCAATAATATATCACACGTTAGGGTTGAAATGAAAAAAAAAATCACTCCCCACTTTACGTATAGGGGAGGTACCCTAATAAATAAAAAAAATCCACTTTTTATTTTACCACTTT
The DNA here is from genome assembly GCA_947086415.1 of Pammene aurita. Lineage (NCBI taxonomy): Eukaryota > Metazoa > Arthropoda > Insecta > Lepidoptera > Tortricidae > Pammene > Pammene aurita. The sequence continues at coordinate 32,910,979 of OX352290.1, read as the reverse complement.
GTCGGCGTGATTAATATACATATTAGTACCAAATTTCAGCTTTCTAGTGCTAACGGTCACTGAGATTATCCGCGGACGGAGGGACGGACGTACGGACGGACGGACGGACGGGCAGACATGGCGAAACTATAAGGGTTCCTAGTTGACTACGGAACCCTAAAAAGTAAAAACATTGCGTATCGCTACGGAAAACAGTAGGTAGGAGACAAACAATACATTAACGTAACGTCATTTTGCACTATTTTCCCCCAACAGAAACTCCTGAAAATGATATAATCTTATTAATTACATGATACTGCACTAACTACTGCACTGCATCAAACCTAGAACTGTATGATATTTATTTCTTACAACTCGTTTGCATAACACCGATGAACAATTGCCACATGTCCGCGTCTTGAAATAGAGGATAGTTAGTGTAGCAAACTAAAACTAAGTAAGTACAGGGGGTTCGTGGCTCTCACTATTGCGTCATATCTGATGTGGACAGTTCTCCGACTTTAATATACTTAAAGGTAAATAAAGAAAACATCAATAACATCAAACTGCTCAATGGTTGACTGGAAGAGATCTCTTCCATGTACAAATATTGTATATTCTTCCTGTTGTATTTTTCTTTGTTGTACAAATGTTGTATAATAAAGTATATTTTAACGGCCTCCTAGCCTAGTCGGTAGTGACACTAGTGACCCTGCCTATGAAGCAGGAGGTCCCGGGTTCGAATCCTGGTCAGGGCATTTATTTGTGTGTTTATCACGGATATTTGTTCCTGAGTTATGGATGTTTTATATGTATTTAAGTATTTATATGTATATATCTATTACATATATCGTCGTCTAGTACCCACAACACAAGCCTTATTGAGCTTACTGTGGGACTAGGTTGATTTGTGTAAGATTGTCCCATAATATTTATTTAATATTTATTTATTTATTTATTATACTGCCGCTACTACAATTTTTTGTATGGCCTTGTGCCATTTTAGGACCCTTTCGAAAGGGCCTAAAAAGACCCGCGGGCCACTCCTGTCCTGTGTAAGTAGTACTTAGTTAGGAACAGACCATGTACCTATGTACATTTCTGTAAAAACAACAAAACCGACCCGCAGCTTGCCGACATCATAGTCACCCTATTGTTTGACAATCTTAACTTGTTGTTAAATCGTAAAACTGAATGATTGTGGATTACCGGTGAAAGGAAAGTCTACTTTATTGTAAAGTCTCACTCCTGCACCCTTTTACGCAACATATCTTGACCATTTTTACTTAAAAATGTTGTTATGAAATGTTGTTGAGCTGAGCGGCGTCATTTGAAATAATATCAGTGACATATTATGTCAGTAATGGGATGGGGATACCAGACCGTATTTTAAATATTACAAAACTTACTACTGTCTGCAATATTAATTGGAATTCTTTAATTTAATGAACGAATAATATTTACGTCGTAAAAAAATTCAAAGCAGCTAAAAGGGAACAAAGTATTAATTCAAATCTTGCAATAAATTATTATAAGTAGGAAGTAACGTCTAGTGTGTTACTAAAATAAATGTAGATAAATAAAACCACATTGGTAAGTTTCATAAGTTGGCAGCATTGTGCGAGTGAGACACCGCCCCCTACATTATGCTCTCTATCGGACCGTTTTTATTACTTTTTACTAGTGACCTATGAACGACTGTTTTGCTCGGTAATAAGATTCAACTGTGGTTAGGGAATAGTAGTTTATGCAACAGTTGTATAAGAGGGGTCAAAAAAGGTGAGTGGTGTGGGTAACAATTTGAGCCGTAGGCGAAAATTGTTAAGAAAAACGCCACGAACATTTTTTTACCTACTTATACGACGTTGCATACAATACTTTTTCTACGAATACACTTACTTTTACATAAAATGCGAAATTGAAATCTTCATGGATATCGCAGTTATTTTGTCAACATAATCAACAATCATTTAAGTTTTACCTTTTAAAATACTATTTTTCAATAATACTAACATTACTAACAAAAATACCGTCGTTATTTGATCAATTATTAAAGAGCTACAGAGATTAGTAAAAATACCTAAATTACTTTCAAAGTTTGCAATTCGCCCCAACAAACGAACGGGAAACGTAAAATACTACGAAGTAGGTCTGTGGTTCTTATAATTTTTTTCTTTTTTAAAGTTTTTTTTTCTAAAAACGCTGCGTTTATTTAGGTTTCTTAGGTTGGCAATAATTTATTTTATATTAATAGCCGTGTTTGCACGCGATTCCGCGATACTATTTTGGCGCTTTTATAGAACAAGTGTTATTTTGGGGAATAGACTAGATAGACTTTTCATCGAGTGTATTATCTATGTTCTTATAAAGGTGTTAACGAATGTATAAATGATAGATAAAAGTACAGGAGTAGAAAAATATAGTAAAAGTACTATGCGGATTGTCTTATGATCCGTGATAAGGACATGAAGTAAGTCTAAAGAGGCAAGATGTTTTTCTAAGGATTATTTTGTCTCTGGCTTCATAAGCCTAAAGAAAAAAAATCATGTCAGTGTAATTTCTAATATTTGGTAACATCTACCTACCGTTTTTTATAATCACAGTCTCTTTCTTATCTCTTTTTACCGCAACTATTTATGGGAGTGAAAAGTTCTAACAGCCAGAATGTTGTGGGTTGAGGCAGCCATGCTCCTAGTGGAGTTTTTGGCGGCGGCGTGCGCCGTGGCGGTGTGTGGGCCTTGCTTCCTGGCATGCGCCAGGAGACTGGCGCTTGGGGACGAACTGCTGGCTCGAGGAGGCCCAGCAGTGCGCGAAGCTGAGGTTGTCGGCTGTGATGAGCCCTTCTGCCCATACTACAAGAATAACGTCCGCTTACTTATGGTGCCTGCCCACCGTCGAAGCTTACCCGCACGATAATTCTTTATAGAATTAACTTTTTGATTTAATTATATACATGCAATCACTTTAACTGTAAAGTAGTGTTACTTTCTTATACCTGTTATCATTTAAATTAGATGCAGATCGATACTTATAATATTGTTGAGGATATCTTACTCTTTCTAGCTAGAGCTTTTAAACCGACTTCAAGATTTCGAAGGAGGAGGTTCTCAATGCATCGAGATCATTGTTATTTTTTTACGTATATGTTCACCGATTATTCGAAGACGGCTGGACCGATATGGATAATTATTTTTTGTTTGAAAAGGTATACTTGACAGTTGGCCCCATTGTTATCAGGTCAGGATCTGATGATGGGATCCTGGAGAAATGGAGGAAGTCTTCTAACACTATAGGCACCCCTATAGTGATTTCAGTATTTTTACAGTAGCTCGGCCATTTGCTTTTGGAAAGGTGGAGTCTGTTCTTTTTTGTTAAAAAATATTATTGATACTGTCGCGCCGAGTAAAGTTACCGTTTGGGTTAGACTGTAGCAAAGGCACAGAAGAGATAATAGTATTTCATACAGAATGGCCACGCTCCGCCCCGCCCCGATTCGAATTACCTCACTCCACGGCGGCCGTTTGGTAGGCCGTAGGTAGGCCGTCAGCTGGTCGGCAGCGCGTCGAAGAAACAACGCAAAATGTCGCCGTACAAGGTGTATTGTCATGTTAATGGGTGTTTAGAAAGTAATTACATACAATAAGGAAAGAAGTATTTTTTCGGTCGAAATAACTATTATGCTTTATCGTAAGTAGCACATGAATCCATGACGATATAATACATGATATGACGCATATTTTTGTTGTTCAAAGTAGAAAAGTCGTGTCATTGATGAAATGGATGAAGGATTTTGGCAGTTATTTTTATCTATAATTTATATATTTATCTAGTTATTTTTATTTACCAAAAATATTATATTATGAAACAAAATGTGCGGCGTTGCCACTGCTGCACTGTTGCCAGCTCGCGCGCGCGTCTCGGCCGCGAGCCGCGACATTGACGACCTTGTCAGGTTATAGAACGAAGACAAGAGGGTTTTACTGCGAAATTTGAAAATCAAAATTTCGTTATCTGCATATCGTTCGCTCGTATTATGAGCAAGTGCGACAGAGAGGGAGGTAACTAAATTTTCACACCACCTGCTCGACAATGCCAAATTATATATCATGCAAACCTCACCGAAAGCAAATCATTATAGCCCTTGGCTTTAGCCGGGTTATAATGTTGTACTAAATCTCATTATAACCCGCTGGTTAATAATGTGAATTCACTTCCCATAGCTCTTATTGTTATGTGCTTAAAGTCTAATTTCGTAAAGTCCGCACGGTGCACAGCCCCGCGACGCCAGCCGGGGCCCGCGCCGCCGCGTCGAGCTGATTTGAAAATCGAATTTTCTCAAACATGCTCGGAAATGTTCCTGTTACGTTAGTAATTAGAGACCAGTAGGGACTCTATTCCAAGGCAGGTTCAGCGCGACGTACGTAAAGGATTTTCATACAACATTAAATCACTCAGCCAGTAACTGAAGCACTAAACAAGTAATTTTATTTCCTTACATGTTTGAGAAAAGCACTATACATGCTTCGACCATAATCAGCTTACCTGGCTGAGTATTTAGTAGCCGGCTACAATACGAAGCTTACTTACTGGTCTCTGCAGTAATGTACTATTATTCGGAAAATCGTGCTGGCCACCTCAATTTTAAATACCTAAAACAAATGCCGCGAGTGTCATAAGACGCTGCAGTATACGGAGTAAAACTGCAGGTTCTATAAAAATAGAAGATAAAATTAGAATAAAATGGACTAATGTATCAAGAATAAATTTTTAGGGTTCCGTAGCCAAATGGCAAAAAACGGAACCCTTATTGATTCGTCATGTCTGTCTGTATGTCTGTCCGTCCGTATGTCACAGCCATTTTACTCGGAAACTATACGACGTATTTGAATAAAATTTACACATAAGGTGTATTTTGTATGCCGCTACTCAGTTATGTAGTTAAATTTGAAAAAAAAAAATTTTGGAAGGGGGGGCGCTTCATACATGTAACAAAATTTTTATTTTTTATATTTTTGACTAAATATCAACATGTGACACATAAATCGATAGGTCTTTAAAAATAACACTGAGGTTTTTTGACCATTTTGTGATTAAGTGAATATTTTCTGAAATAATCGCTTCGAAAGTCAGTAAAATTGTGCCCCCCCCCTGTAACTTTTGAACCGTAAGTCCAAAAAATATGAAAAAAATTGAGGAGATGCGCCTTATCATATACTTTCTAGGAAAATTTTTTGAACATTATTGGTTTAGCCATTTTTGAGTTATCTCCAAAAAACTTTTTCCATAGGCATCAGATACGACCTTTTGGTATTAGTTTGGTTCTTATTCCATTGAATGTACGGAATCCTGCTATGTGTGGTCCGACACGCACTTGGCCGGTTTTTACTTTTGATTTACTTTAATAAAAATCCGTTTCTAGTAGCCTTAGCTATTTTATTGTCTCGCAAGAGGTGAGAAAAGTAGAGTATACTCCTCGGGGATAAAGCTGTTTTTGTCACGGGCGCGCTTGAACCCCTCACTGCACTCAGGACTCAGTCTTAATTCCCTCGCTTCGCTCGGGAATTAACTCATAACCCCCTCGCTGCGCTCGGGAGTAAAATCTGGAGTCCTTCGTTACGTTCAGGATTCAATATTGCGCCCGTGACATAAAACAGTGCTTTATCCCCTTGGTGTACAATCTACTATTAATATAACCTTACTTAAATTACAAAATAATTTACTAAAATATAAATTGTCAACAGCAACACACAGAAAAAACAATAAACAAAACTCTTACATTATGACTAATCTACCCAAAAAGCCCCCACGAGTTGTCCCTGGTGCAAAAGTTCCCATCACGTTAGCCGCGTTACCACGTTGAATGGATATGGACAACCTGGACTATGGACTACTTAAATTTATCATATTTGATTATTTTTTACGAATTACGAACAATGGCAAGTGGCTTAACAATCCAGGTTCGTGACTGTACATAACCGTTGTCATTTTACGCCTTTAGTCCACCTACTCATTCGCATGCGAAACAGTACCGACAAGGACACAACTATCTCAACTCGCTGTAGAGTGAGTGAGACGTTACGACATCGACAGCGGAAACTAGAAAAATAATTGAATGACAGCCCTGAGAATATACACACACATTTAAGCGTGTACAGACGTGCCGTGCACGCATAGGCGCTCAAAACAGCTTTGTAGTATGGCGTGGCCGCCCTGTGGCAAAGGGGCCGCGGCGTAGCGTTGCTACGACACTTTCTATGAAAAGCGTAATTGAAGTTGTTACCTTAACTCATCAAGTCATCAGAATTCTATCTACTTGGTTCGTTATGAACAAGTATAAATGTTCGTATTATTAACCGATAGTCATAACTTCGTAGTAAAACCACTAACCAGCATAATGCACACTCTAACGGTATCAAAATAATTGGTGTAATGTATGATCATCTCTATCACATATTTCTTATCCACATTTAAAAAAAAAACCGGCCAAGTGCATGTCGGACCACGCATAGGAGGGTTCCGTACCTTTAATGTAATAAAAACCAAACTAATACCAAAAGGTCGTATCTGATGCATATGGAAGAAGTTTTTTGGAGATAACTCAAAAATGGCTCAACCGATAATGTTCAAAATAATTTTCATAGAAAGTCACATAAGGCACATCGCCTCAATTTTTTTCATATTTTTTGGACTTACGGTTCAAAAGTTACCAGGGGGTTTACACAATTTTTCTGAATTTCGAAGCGATTATTTCAGAAAATATTCACTTAATCACAAAATGGTCAAAGAAACCTCAATTTTATTTTTAAAGACCTATCGATTGATGTGTCACATGTTGATATTTGGTCAAAAAACATTTTTTGAAATTTAGTTACATCTATGGACCCCCTAAAAATTTTTTTTTCAAATTTAACTCCATAACTAAGTAGCAGCATACAAAATACACCTTATGTGTAAATTTTATTCAGATATGTCGTATAGTTTTCGAGTAAAATGGCTGTGACATACGGACGGACAGACAGACAGACAGACATGACGAATCCATAAGGGTTCCGTTTTTTGCCATTTGGCTACGGAACCCTAAAAAAACTTAAAAAGAGGAATAGTTATTTGTGCAACAAGAGAGGAAAGTTGGTTTTGCTTGCGAGTGTTGATTTTGAGTCCCGAGTAAGCGAAAGATTCTATAATTGAATCACGAGCGAAGCGAGTGATTCTAAGTTAGAATCTTGAGCGTAGCGAGGGACTCAAAAACACGAGATGTAAAATAACTTTGCTCTCGTGTGACACATACAACTTTTCACCTCAGCAGTGAGAACATATTAAAGGTTAATAGTAGTTTATGTAATTATAATTGTTGTGTGCAGACCGGATTACCACGTCGAACCAAGCAGCGCTGACCCGCTGTACCATTTACCAGGTCATGTAGGGAGATGAATAAAAACACTTATTTAGAATTGTAAAACATTTGAGCAGTGTAGTTGCAGGTGTTTCCCCGCTGGGAGTTGTTGTAGAAGTGAGCAACGATTACGAGTGCCGGCCTCTTCCATGGGTTCCCCAGCGCGCCCGCACCAGTGGCCGGCATGTGCCGTGTAAGTTATATATTTATTGGCGAATAAGTTTACAGTATTACATGTTTGTAGGAGGGTCAAAATTGACACTTTTATGGGACACCTCCTCACAGACCAGCACAAAACTCCCACAATCCACACATTCTAGGTATTACGACATACCTATAATATCAATAAAATTAGACATAGATTGGTACTTAAGAACTAGACATGTACACACAATTTTTATACACTTTATTAAATTACAAAAATAAACAAATTGGTATAAATCGAGGAAATGATTAACTTAGATCTAGTTACACAAAAACAACAGTAATTTTAAGCTATTTGCGACAGTTCTCCCCCACGTGCGTCAGCACCGTCTATTGGTGTGGAGCAGATGAGAATGAGTCTGGAAACCGGGCGGCGGACTTCTCCTGCGCGAGTGCGTACAATGGCTGCTCTTATGTGGCCATCAGGACCTGGAAAGAGCTGTGCGATCACGCCTCTAGGCCAAGTACCTCGTGGCATCGTACCGTCGGCTATAATTACTACATCTCCTACGTGTAGTTTCGTCGCGTTCTGGTGTGTACTGGATCGTGGCATCAGGTTTGGACGATATTCTTTCAGCCAGCGTTTCCAGAAGTTATCAGCTAGTGCTTGAGCTGTTTTCCAGGACGAAAGGCTCATATTTTCATCGGAGAAGACTCCCAGCGGGGACATAGCGTTCGATCGGCCGATGAGAAAGTGATTCGGCGTGAGCGCTTCAGCCTCGAAGTCAGGATTCACTGGGGTCAGCGGTCTGGAGTTTACCAGGTGTTCAGCTTCCAGCAGTAGCGTATGGAGAACTTCTTCATGGGGTGCTCTGTCTTTTAGCGTGACTTTCAGAGCTGTTTTCACGCTTCCGACTAGACGCTCCCAAGCCCCGCCGGCGGAGGGGTTGCCAGGCGGGATCTTCTTCCAGATCATGCGTCGTTCGGTTATAAATTGTTTGAGACTATCGGGCAGAGAGTTTTTGGCCCCTGATAGCTCGCGTTCTGCGCCGTGAAAGTTTGTGGCGTTATCCGAGTACAGAACGGTGGGTGCGCCGCGTCGAGATATCATTCTTCGTAGCGATAGGATCATAGAGGCTGCCGATAGGGAGGCGGCTAGCTCTAGGTGCACGGCTCTAGTAGTGAGGCACGTGTAAAGTACGCCCCATCGCTTTTCTCAGCGGCGGCCTATGACAATTTGCATAGGACCGAACAAATCTACGGCTGCTGCGGTAAATGGCGGTTGATTCGCCTTGAGCCTCTCTGGCGGTAGGTCGCCTACAGGAACCTTAAGGGTAGCTCCTTTATAGGTCTGACACCATTGGCACTTATTCGTCAGATAACGAATCGTACCGCGCAGTCCGACTATGTAATATCTTTGCTTCAATTCGTTGATCACCGTCGCATGATTTCCGTGGTTGAAAAGTGCGTGGAAATGATGGATCAACAGCTTGGTAAATGCCTCCTTAGCGTGCAAGACAGGTATATGGGCTTCGTCTCTGTCTATTCGGGCATCTAGCACAATTATTCCGTTCTTATCCAGCTTCATAGCAACTCGATGTAATGCAGACTTCCTTGGCAGCGCGGCATACGACTCAATTTGGCTCCGTTTAATCAGCAGTATCTCCGCTAGACTTATGTGTCTGTTATTCATTTTTGTTTCTGGATTTCTATTGACAGACAATCTGGCTTTGAATACCTCGGCAGCAACCAAAACTCTGGCCGTAGTGCGAACAAGCCTAGTGAACTTCGAGAACCTACCTATCTCGGGCAAGTATGCGAACTTGTTTTGAACGGTATTTACAGAGCAAACCGGTTTTATGACGCGCTCTTCGCACGTTTCTACGACGGGCTCTACTGTTTTCTCGCGCGGCCAATGCTCCTCGGCTTGCCGTATAAAATCAGGCCCTATAAACCACCGGTGGTTAGCTCCGAACTGGGCCGGAACGCCCTTAGTAGCGCCGTCGGCGACGTTTAACGCGCTAGGTACCCAACGCCAATCGGTAGGTTTAGTTGTGTTTTCTATTTCGGCTACTCTATGTGCGACAAAGCTTTTGTACCATAACGCTGTCCGAGCGTCGCTCCAAAAATACCTATGTTTAATGACATAATCGGACTCTTTTACTACTGTGTCGGCTAGCCGTGTCGCTAGCACACAACCTTGCAATTCTAACCTAGGAATGCTGACAATACGCAACGGTGCGACTCGCGCCTTGGCGGCTACTAAGGCTGCGGACTTTTGTCCGTCCGGGCCTTCGCTAACTAAGTATATCGCGGAGGCGTATATCTTTTCACTAGCGTCGCAAAAAACGTGCATGTCGGCCTCTCTATTTCTCGCGGGTACGTATCGCGGTATTTCTAACTCCCTAAGTTGCTGAATATTACTCACGAATGAATTCCACGCGGGTGCGAGCGAGGTGGGTATAACGGTATCCTCAGAGAAATAAACCAATGGAGTGGTAATTGTCAGGCGTCCCCCTCTGCCAAACGTACAAGACCAGGTCGTAGCGTTTATATAAAACTAGTTGTCGCGTGTCAAACGCCATTCAATGAATGTCAGTCAGCGCGGAACGATCTGAGGTAAAAATGCCGAATTGCTGCGTGTTTTTATGTAAGAAAAGATCTGAATTATTTAGTTTACAGAAGGATAACGTTTCTTTTCATCTGTAAGTATAATTATGTCTAAATATCATCAAATAGTGCACGAAATTAGCAAAAAACTAAAAAATATTGTCAATCAAAAAGTGTTGCCACTTAATGGTACTACATCTGCTTTAGGGTAATTTTTTAACTTGACTCTTTATAGTGCATTGTTTTTTTTTTTTTTTTTTCTTTCTTTACTGACTGAATCGAGTCCCCGCGAATGGTACGGGCGGCTAGATTCGCTTCGTCTTTGTTTTTATAGTGAACTATATTAAATATTAGGGTCTGTGTGAGTTATACAATGATGATTGATGATGATTATAGTGAATTAATGAGTTATGTACCGTTGAATTTCTTTAGACTGTTGACTATAGTGGTAACGAATTTGTTGAATGACGATAGTGTGGTTTCTTTTGTAATGAGGTCTTGGAGATTATATGGGTCGATTTGGAAATTTTGGCAAACGATTTCATGATCCAGTCGTGAGTTGTTAAATTTGGGACAGAGTCTGAGAAGATGATCTATGGATTGAGGGGTGGTTAGGTCGCATGGGCAGAGGTCGTCGGGAGTGATTTTAAAGCGATGTAGGTATGTTTTATGATATCCGTGGCCGGTGAGAATTTGGGTGAGGTGAAATGTGATAGAGATCTTATTTCTGAAATTTTGAATATCGTTTAGAGAAGGCAGCCAGCTTTTTAGGTGACATCCGGTGGTCGAGTTGAAATAGAGTTTGCTGCGTGCTTCGTTGGTTTCATTTCGGCATAACCCTTTGATATAGGACAGGGGGAGGAGGTCGAAGTCTGGTGCCTTGTGGAGGGTGGCGGCTATTTTGGCTTCTTTGTCAGCTTCCTCATTTCCCGTCATTCCGACATGTGCTTTGATCCAGCAGAAGCGTATAGAGCCTATTTGTTGTATCAAATGGGCTGTATCTCTTATATATTTATAGTGCATTGTACCATCGGGTTCATAATTGCATATCAATGAATTCATTCATAAATTGGGTATGCAATTATGAACACGATTACATCGAGGGAGGTAAGTGAAATATTGCAAACAAGAGTAATCGACTCCAGTGCGGCAGAAATACGTTCGCCATTATGTCAGTCATTGTCATTGTTATGACAGGTTAGGCAATACACTTAAAATATACTCCGTGGGTTAGGCAGAGACCCATTCGGCATACAGCCATAATTGTAAAGCATGCTCTGTTAAAAAAGCAGTGTGTCTCTGTGTGTGTGTGTGTTGTTATTAAATTGTTTCTAAACATATTTTAATCGACTTTTAAATTATTCAAATTACATATTGAAAAAATGAAAAGATTAACGTCAGGACTTCAAAGGTAAAACTCATTCACACGCATAGCTTTTTAAATTATATATGTCGTCGAGGACCGCCGAGGGCAGGGCAGTAAGGTGGTTTGGAACTCAAAAAAACTGACACTATAAAGATAACCTAGCGCACATTACGCACGGACGCACGGTAATAAAATAAAACATTAACACTGGTTTAACAACTGTATTGAATTCAAATCTTTTTAAAACCGTATTATGGGAAGGGCAATTAACTACTACCGGTTCGGAAAGGAGCCCCAAATGAGAAGAACCATCGTAAGAAACTCAGCGTATGTGCTGTACGGCACTATAGCTGAAATTTGTCTATGGTCTCAAAAATACAGCTACCATAAACAAATTTCCGTTTTAATAGACAAATTTCAGCTAGTGTAATGAATTCCGCGCTGAATGCCGCTCGAATGTGTTATATTCCTGTTTAGAAATTAATTCGTTCCTTTATTTTCACCATACATTTTATGTAGCATTTTAATTTTGTATGGATTATACTTTATTTATTATAAGGTACGTTATACACACTTATCCCCTTAAATAGGCACTTTTAATTTCTGACTCTGGTATCACTGTACCTAACAGGGAAGTTTTAGTGATGGGACAGCACAAAAATAAATGTCGATATTAACGTTAGCAGTAGGTTATACTTTTTATTTATAATAGAAAATGAAGAAGAGATAATAGAAATAGAAACACAAATTGGAAACAGATGCCCATTATAATCAAAATATCAACTGCGAAGGACTCTGGAATATCACGATGTCGCTAGTGACTGGTTCATCATTGTTCATTGCAGTGAAAAATTCACTGAGGTGGATAGAGGAACGTCTAGTGCAGGGGTTTTCAAAGTGGGAGGCGCGCCCCCCTAGGGGGGCGCGGCCACATTTTAAGGGGAGCGCGGGGCCTCGGAAATTTGAACAGGGCTAGGTAGACCTACCTTGCATCGAAGCCTAAGGGGGCGTGGGAATTTCATTTTAGGCAGCAGGGGGGCGTGCCTAAAAAAAGTTTGGGAACCCCTGGTCTAGTGTAATTGGAAGCACATTGGAACGGTAATCTAAACACGTGGGTTCGAATCCCGTGATGTTCCAGAGTTCTTTGCAGTTAATTGTTTCATTGTAATAGTTCTTTGTTTCCAATTTGTAGTATTTTCCACTAAATATAAAACCCTCCGCGGGACTCCGCGTTGCTGCGTAGATAGACGCAGTTTCACGTTTCGCGCTCCCAGTAGTTGCAGATTGTATTATTTAGTTGATAAGTTTTTAGCAAGTAAGTACTAAGATTAGTAATATAATCTTTTTATTTGTTTTTGTTTTTGTGTGTTACTTACTAACCAAATGGAATCTATATTCTGAAATAAAAATTATTGTATTGTATTGTATAAAAGCAAATACACATCAAAATATTAAATTGATAATATAAAAGTTATTCTGAATCAGCTTGCAAGATTTGTCCTGAACAAATAGACAAACTAACTTACGTAGAATACTAACATTGTAAGTAATATTCTGGTAGAAAAACTTGATATTTAATCACAACTTAACATTATAATTTTATCAATAGCTAAACCTTATACTTGGTAAAGAAACAAAAATATATAACTAACCTACGATCAATGTTTCTCTGCGTCCGTAGGAAACACCTTAGACAACCCTACACGTGATCCCTGGGTGGTGCTAAAAGAGTTACAAACTTGGCAGCCCTACTGTCCTACCTGGACCTCGCAGCACTCACTGAATTTTCTCCATCGTCTGCTTTCCCACTACCCTAGGGAAGAAATGCCTATCTATATCCAGTGACATGTAGGCATACGATAAATAAATCTACGATAAAATGTGACCTTTTCAAGTCAAAGGTACATCATTATCGGTTGTCAATAAGGCGTTACCATAAAAAAATCATTTAGAAATTAACTCTATTAACAACCGACAATGATGTACCTTTGACTTGAAAACGTCACAATTATCGATACTTAAGTATATTATTATCGACGCGTTCCTCGCACTGGGTACGTTTACTTAAAGATGACATTATCTCGTTCACGGACAGGTTGTCTGTGGCTGTGTTTGTACTTACTTGTGTGAGTATATTTTATGCTAGTGTTTGATAATTTTATCGTGTGGGTGTGTAGCGACGTCAATGGAAAATGCATTAGTGTTAATAGTAGATTGTATTACAAGGGAGCAAAATGCTATATTTCACCGAGGGTTAGCGCTTTGAATCCCGAACGAAGCGAAGGATTCCAGAATAGAATCCCGAACGTAGTGAGGGATTCTAACGTGGAATCCTGAGCGTAGTGAGGGATTCTAAGCGCCAAGCCCGAGATAGAAATAATTTTGCTACCGAGTAATACACTCTGCTTTTCACTTCTCTTATGAGAAAAAATAATCGTCTTGTAAGTAAATAAAACTTCAGCACTTCACCAATCATACTTTTATGAAGCCTAACTAAAATACACATACAATAAAGAAATATAATTAAAAACCGGCCAAGAGCATGTCGGGCCACGCTCAGTGTAGGGTTCCGTAGTTTTCCGTCCGTCACAGTAAGTGTCCCCACTTAAGAGTTAATAACACCGCCATGTAGCATATGATACGAGAGTTCCACGTACAGCGACATCTATCGGCAAATTAAGTAAACTATTGCGCGCGAGCTTAAAGTATGGAAGATGATTTTTATTGAATAATTATTTATTGCGTGAACCGATTTTCACCGTTTTTACTTTATTTGAAAGCACGTTATTTCATTGTAATTTTGTAGAAATTACAGGTACAATAAACACCTGCTTATACGGTTAAATTACAAACTTAGTTCAGAAATTATTTTGTAATTTTTTTTCAAAAACTATTCAACCTATCAAGTTCAAAATAATTTTCCTAGAAAGTTTTTATAAAGTTCTACTTTTGAGATTTTTTTCATATTTTTAAAACTTATGGTTCAAAAGTTAGAGGGGGGGGGGACGCATATTTTTTTACTTCTGGAGCGATTATTTCCGAAAATATTTACATTATCGAAAAATGATTTTAGTAAACCCCTATTCATTTTTAAATACCTATCCAACAATATATCACACGTTAGGGTTGAAATGAAAAAAAAAATCACTCCCCACTTTACGTATAGGGGAGGTACCCTAATAAAAAAAAAATTCCACTTTTTATTTTACCACTTTGTCGGCGTGATTGATATACATATTAGTACCAAATTTCAGCTTTCTAGTGCTAACGGTCACTGAGATTACCCGCGGACGGACGGACGGACGGACGGGCAGACATGGCGAAACTATAAGGGTTCCTAGTTGACTACGGAACCCTAAAAATTAATAGTAAAATTTGTACAATTTTCAAATGTTAATGTTACGAGTTTGTTTGGCACTGAGACATTCGTTCTATTTATTTGAGTATTTTGCACCGAGGATTCTGTAAAAGTTTGGCTGATAGTATGAATGTTTTCAGGATTAACAGGTTCATTATGTGTTTGATTATCTTGTGTTGTAAAAGTCGGGCTCGGCTCCACAGCAGTATCTTGATCAGTCATCATCCTTTGGGTTATCTGTTCAGTACGTGCCTGAGCAGACGTTCCGGGCTGCGGTGACAGTGGACGGTGGCGGCGGATGGTTTGTGCTATGCGTCGGCTCAATGCGGCTTTATTTTCTACAGACTTACTGACTTTCTTGTCTTCCACGGGCGCTTTAGATGCGTTCAAACCGTGTAGTAACCTGTGATGCCCGGCTTCGCACTGTTGCACTCCGCAAGCCACATACCTGCACTTGAAGCGACCACGGTGCGCCGCGCCTAGACATTTAAAGCACAGCTTTTCGTTTTTCGCCCAATCCCAACGTTCGGTTACCGATGCATTCAAAAATTTCGTACACGCTTCCACTTTGTGTTCATGATTATGACATATTAAACACTTATTACGTGACGTAAATTGTGCTGGTACCGAATGTTGTTTGGGCTTGGTCCCCGTATACGCGGGCCTTTTAGCCTCGCGGGGCTTCGTTTGAGCTACCGTCGGCGACCTATACTCCCCCGTGTGAGCTCTATCTACTCTATTTCGCGGGCGAGTGCTCTGGTAGCTGTCGTTGGAATCGCTCGAATAGTCGCGGGAGAACACGGGGGCGGGAGTACGGACGGGGGCGGTATGACGCCCTGACCTATTTTCCAGCTCAAAGGAAACCGTGTTCACGGCATTTTTCGGCTTCGGACCTCGATGACGACTCGTTCTTTTAGCCGCGGAACTAATTTCTAGCAGAAATTCTGATATCGCGACTAAATCGGGCGAGTTCAAATTAGCTTGTTTGAACTTGCCCCATTCGTACCTAACAATAAGGTTCAACTTATCGACGATCTTGTTGACTAGCTCTGGCGCGTACAAGTATTTTTCTTGCTTTAATGATTTTATTGTCGCTACTGCATTTGCGACGTGCGCGGCAAAAGACACGATATTACTGTTATCTTCGGCTAGGCGCGGCATGCGTTTAACATTATGTAGCTCAGTCAACACGATCTCTTCAGGGTCCCCGAACTGCCTCTCTAAGGCCTCCTTTATCTCGCATGGATCCTGGACGGTATACATTATGAATTTCACCGCGGTACGCGCTTCACCTTTCAACGCGCGCCTAATTCGACTGGCGTTATTTACGTAACCAAACATGGGCGCGGTATCGTTAAATTCGGCACGGAATGCGATCCATTCTGTGATATTACCGTCGAAAGCGGGTAATTCGGATGGCCTATGCATAATGGGCGCATACTGACTAGACACATCTCGCGGCGGGCGATGAGTACTCATATGCGGCTCGCGGGGCGCGGGGGCGCTCAGCGCCGGCGCGCTAGGGGCGAAATTACGAATTGTGTGTAATGCGGACGCTTCATTTTTAGTTACGTAATTGCTCTGGTCTAGCTGGGACTGTCGTTCTACCCAATTCCTCACGCGTTGCTCGTCTTTTTCGACAAGAGGTTCGGACTTACCGCTAACAGATTGCGCCTCATGCTGGGCAATCTGTAGCCTTAACTTGACAGTTTCCGTCTCTTTATTAGCAACGGCGAGGGCGGCTTTATGAACCTCGAGTTCCGCTAGCAACAGAGCTAACTTTTCGTCGCACTATTCACTATACACACTTCGATTTTCGCGCACTTTTTTACTACCGCGGTCGCCGCACAGAAAAGCGGTCTTTTTCCCCGGCGGACGTGTTAGGTTTACACGATGTCCCCGGTGGACTTTTAACTAACGTCTTTTCCGCCTCGTCTTCCGATATTTCCGAATAAGTGGGCGCCGGCGCTCTTGCTGGCGGCGGCTGTAGACGCGGTTCGACACTAGGACCATCGCCAAGAGTGCTGCTGGTGCCTTTGTCCCATGTATTGGTATCGCCGGAGGTTGTTTCACCAGACGGCGGGGTAACGGCTCTGGAAGGTTGTCCGTTGTGTGAGCGAAGAGACATCTTGAGCGTATGATCGGACATCTTCTTCTTTCTTCTTGCTTGACGCACGTGGGGTTCCCTAACCTTACCTACCTAACACCTAATGGCTGACACTGCCTAGTGCAGTGAAAGCGGCCCTACGTTCACTTTACTTACTCTTGGGCGTTAATCCCTGATGCACTGAATCTCGCGCAAAGGCTAAGTGCCAGAGCGTCCGAAAGCAGTGTGAAGACGTCAACCATGTGACGTTGCAACGAAAGTTGCCAGGACACGAACGTGGAGTATGGCCTCTACACGAGCGGTCCGTCCAGCAAGCTGGTAAATACCACAGGGCTCTTCCGCGAAAGCGGGCAGGTGTATCAGCGGTTAAGCCGGACACCGTATGGAGATTCTGAGCGAAATTAATCCAGCTCAGCGCGTACTTGTTTCTTTCTTGAATTGGCAGCAGATTTCCATCCGGAGCTCGAAGGACCAGCTGTTGTGTGCAGACCGGATCACCACGTCGAACCAAGCAGCGCTGACCCACTGTACCATTTACCAGGTCATGTAGGGAGATGAATAAAAACACTTATTTAGAATTGTAAAACATTTGAGCAGTGTAGTTGCAGGTGTTTCCCCGCTGGGAGTTGTTGTAGAAGTGAGCAACGAGTACGAGTGCCGGCCTCTTCCATGGGTTCCCCAGCGCGCCCGCACCAGTGGCCGGCATGTGCCGTGTAAGTTATATAATTATTGGCGAATAAGCTTACAGTATTACATGTTTGTAGGAGGGTCAAAACTGACACTTTTATGGGACACCTCCTCACAGACCAGCACAAAACTCCCACAATCCAGACATTCTAGGTATTACGACATAATATCAATAAAATTAGACATAGATTGGTACTTAAGAACTAGACATGTACACACAATTTTTATACACTTTATTAAATTACAAAAATAAACAAATTGGTATAAATCGAGGAAATGATTAACTTAGATCTAGTTACACAAAAACAACAGTAATTTTAAGCTTTTTGCGACGATAATATAGCCATTTATTCCAATAAATATTACATTTCATAATATTTGATTTCATTTAAAAATATTTGCATGCATGTAGATTGTAGTCTTTCTAATTCATTTGGTTAATTACATAATTTATTTCGTTTATTTATTGGGATTTCCATTTGTGGACATAGGCCTCCTCCATCATGTGCCACGCGTCTCTATCAGTGGCGAGTCTCGTCCAGGTGATGCGTAGTTTATGTAACTGTTACGTAATAAGGGTCCTTAAAATACGAGTTTGGTTTTATGAAATAAGCCGCAGGCGAGTTTCATAATAAGATCACACGAGTGTTTTAAGGCATAATTACGTACAGTTGCATACATTACTTTATCTACACACATACTATAAACCCTATAAAATGGTTCACAAACTGTATGTAATGACCTGCATTGATAAGAGGGCAACATAGTTGTTATGTTAGTACATACCCATAAGCGAAATATTCTATCCTATAGAAGAATAAGAAAAAGAAGATGATGCCGTAGAATAGGAAGAAGATGAAGAATAAGAAAAAGAAGAAGGAAGAAAAAGAAGATGATGCTGTAGACGAGGAAGAAGATGAATAATAATAAAAAGAAGAACGAAGAAGCAGATGAAGATGTAGAAGGAGATGAAGTAAAAGAAGATGATGACGAAGAAGAAGATTAAGAAGCCGAAGATGAAGAAGAAGACAAAGAAGATGATGATGAAGAGGGTAAAGAAGAATAAGATGATGTTGATGATGAATAAGATAATGATGAAGAATAAGAAGGAGATGAAAAAGACGAAGAAACTGGTGAATAAAAAGGACATGAAGATGATGATGAAGAATAAGGTATGATGATGAAGAAGGTTATGATGAAGAAGAAGATTGAGATAAACATGATAAAGAAGAAGAAGATGATGATGATGATGATGCTGATGATAATGATGATTTTGATGCTGATGATAGTAATGGAGAAGAAGAAAAAGACGATGAAGATGATGAAGAAGGTAAATAAAAAGACGATGAAGAAGATGGAGTTGATGAAGAAGATGATGATGGAGAAGAAGAAGAAGGAAATGAAGAAGACGAAGAAGGTGGTGAATAAAAAGGACATGAAGCTGAAGATAATGATGAAGAAAAAGTAGATGGTGATGAAGAAGAAGAAGATAAAGAAGAAGATGATGATAATGACGATGATGATGATGAAGATGATGAATAATTATTATAAATCTGATTGAAATAATGCTGGTCCTTATGGCCAGTTTTTGAACGCATTTTAGCGGGTTAATGGTGTGTGTGTAGATAAAAATATGTATTTCGAACTTGTAATAGACCCCGAAATATGAAATGGCAACTGGCAGTTCATGGCCTTCACCAAATTAAAAAAAACTACTTTGTCTCACTCCCTGGAGTGACGAAAGTCGTACTTTCATCACTCCAGGGAGTGACGAAAGTGCGACTTTCGTCACTGTGTATTCGCAGGGAAGTAGGCTTGTTCGAACTGCTGAGGTGAAAAGTTATTTACAGCTACAATACCTGCCTACTTTTTTCTGTTGTTGCTAGGAGTTGGAAATCAAACTATTGTTAGAATAAAGCTCATGGGCAATAACAAAAAGAAAACATCGCCCTTGGTCAAGGTTACACAATCAAACAGAATTGGGCAATTTAGTAGATAGGTTGGCTGTTGCCGACGAAAGGTGGATAGTGGCTATCATACTTAGTAGAGGGCGGAAAATAGGATCTGTAACGAGGTGAACGCACGCGCTACTACCAGTTGGGCTGCGTCCACTACAGCACAGCGGTTCATAGCGCGTCGATAGCTTAGAATAGGAGGCATATTTTAGCTTGGAATACTTAGATACTACCTACTTGATCCCAAAACTCTGTCTTGCCCGCACCAATATACGGCAGTATACTTACGGCAGTACCTATAGTAGAGCGAGACGCATGGGCAAATGATATGATTTTGGACATCAATTGGTATGATTGATTATGCCCCAACCCAACACCTATATCTGCTACTTACCTACTGACCTTACTACTTACTTACTACTACTTACTTACTGACCTCGAGCAGACTTGCCGGCTCGTACAAGAGGACGTGGATGCGGTCGTGAAATGGTCGCATGACAATGGTATCGTGCTAAACGCTGATAAAACTAAGATGATGATCATTCACTCCCCATACATAGCTCTTCAAGAAACATGCCCATCCATTTATACACATAGCTTCCATTGCTTTCATAACAATAATAACCCAGCTACCTGCACCTGCCAGTCCATAGAAATAGTAAATACAGTCACATATCTTGGAATGAAAATAGATGAAAACTTCTCCTGGACCACACACGTAGATTTTATATGTAGCAAATTAAGAATAATATTAAGTAAATTTTATCATTTAAGGTTTAAGGTTCCCACCAGTAAATTAAAATGTCTTTATACGTCCTTGGTAGAGTCAATAATAAGTTATGGTCTTGACTGTTATGGCTTAACTTTTAAAACCAATATTGCAAAAATAGAAAGTCTACAAACCCGCTTCCTGAAACTACTTGTTAACAAAAATGTTAAAAACAGCTGCAATAAAGACTATAGAAAATTATTCAAAATATGTAAAGTTTTACCAGTAACTTCCAATCTTAAGTACCTTATAGCATTAAAAAGCCATGGCAGTCAAGAACACCTAAATCCAATTAGTTATAGCCATAATACCAGAACACTGACCGCAGGCAAATTTGACGTACCAAGAGTAAATAATTATTATGGAGATAGGACTCTAAGGAAACGGGTACCTTGCTTGATAAACTCATTGCCTGCGGACATTGTACAGGAAGCCAAGAAGAGTAGATTTAAAAACCTACTAAAAAAATATCTCTTGGAAGCCCTGTAGGGAAATTGTCCTACTGAGCATCCAAGATATATAGTTATAAGTACCAACTTAAGTACTGAAATAATGCCTACGAGTATTTATGTTTGTAATATTTTAGTAATTGTGAGACTGAAACTTGACTCCACAGTCAAACTTTATTGAAAGTTTTGTGGAGCATAAATGTGTAACTAATATTTATAACTACTGTTCCTTATAATTAATTAAATAAAAAATAGAGTTAAAATTGACCTCGGGAAATATAAAGCGTAGCTGTCTGGGACCTCTACGATTTCAAAGATTTTGGCGTCCAACGATTTTGAGGTTAAAAGTTGCCAAGTTGCGAGCGACAGCTCTGCCACTAAACTTCCATAAACTTTAGCTTTCTAAAGCGATTATAAAGCCTAGCCAGTGGACAACGAACTTAAGTAGACATAGACATTGTGTACAATACAGCGTTACCATTAAAGATATGGTGTTAATTTCGTGGAACAATTCAGTAGCTTACACAGATATAATGCTGTTTTATTGTCAAAGAAAGGTCAAAACGGACTGACCTAGACACGTTCACGTTTATTAACAAACGCTATTTATTTATTTTATTGTGGAATGTTTTCTTACATGGGCTACGTTCTGCACACAATAAGTAACTAATTAGAGTTTGTGTGGAAAGAAACGTGTTGTAGTTTATTATAGGGGTATATGCATGGTAATGGGAACCATATGGGAACTTACAGCAAATAACAGCTTCTTTTGGATTGGTACAAACTACTACCTATACGTAATGCAGATATAACCCACCATCAATGACGTTGCATTTTCTATTACCGGAGTTTGTCTGATAAGATATCCACAGAGGTCAAGGGTCACAGGTTTTCCAAGATAATACGACCTATATCAACATAATTAACATAGAAATACTGATACATAGGAACTTTTTTATGTTTTGAGAATCTTTGTTTAAAGTCTGATTTGGTTCGTAACTTGGTCTAAAAATCTGGTTCAGCAATAACCTTTTATGAAATTAAATGCTCTCAGACTTCTTCATACACCATGGAACACAAAATGAGCTAATAAGGAGGTAGGACCGAAAATCTAAAAAAGTTTGCACAGGGTTCTCGAGGTCGGAAATTATTTTTTAGTGTTCCTAGTGTTCCCCCAAACAGCAAGTTCCATTAAGTTTGGCAAATTTTCCGGGTTGGTCGCGCGGCTTGCTAATTCAGTTAAATATGTAAGTAACTATTTACTTACCTACCTAATAAATATTCCGAATTATAGAGAAAACTCAGGGGTGCTATTGTAAATATCGAAATTCGGGTGTTCTGCCTTTTCGCCTAAGTGTTTTTGGACGGAATTCACTTGCCAACCACCATTTCGCCGATGCTTCACTTTGACAACTATGATGGTAACTATTAAACGAATAACGTTTCGTCAGTAAGTAGAGCAACAGAAATCTCATATGTGACAGAGTCCAGTTACTTAGGTGCGACGACGAGCGAAGCAAGGAGGAGCGTGTTAGGTTAACCTCGAGCCTTTATCGGCCTTTTATAAATAAAAATAAAGCCAAAACATAAGTCTAATAAAAAAATACCTGTAGGTGCCAATGATATTTACTATGAATGGGTTATACTCTAACAAAATGAGCAGAAAAAATACTTCCAGAGTAATTTCATAACCTAGCAACGATTATGTTATGTTTATCTATTTTGACAATCATTACATCTTTGTCACTCTCATTTTTATAAAAATACAGTTTGTCTCTTTCTCACGCGGGTGGCGGGAGCTCATTGGCACGTCCGCATCTCACGCTGGCCGGTGCGCGACTAGCGTCAATTGTTTGAAATCAATCATTTTAAGTGCTTCACTTTTGGAGCGTGCATAACCCATCTGTCATTATGATATATATATATAATTTGCCCAAGTGAAAATGGCATCCTGATGAAATTAATATTACGCAAACTTAAACATTCTCGAAACAACTCGAAAGGTGGCAATGGCATTTTGAAAAGTGACTTTATAAAAAAACGGGCAAGAGCGTGTCGGGCCACGCTCAGTGCAGGGTTCCGTAGTTATCCGTCCGTCACAGTGTGTCCCCACGTAAGAGTTAAATTAACACGGCCATGTAGGATATGATATGAGCGTTCCACGTACAGCGATATCTATCGGCAAAATAAGTAAACTATTGCGCGCGAGCTTAAAGTATGGAAGATGATTTTTATGGGATAATTCTTTATTGCGTGAACCGATTTTCACCGTTGTTACTTTATTTGAAATCACGTCATTTCATTGTGATTTTGTAGTAATTACAGGTACAATAAACACCATTCTTATACGGTTAAATTACAAACTTAGTTCAGAAATTACATTGTAATTTTTTTTCAAAAACAATTCAACCTATCAAGTTCAAAATAATTTTCCTAGAAAGTTTTTATAAAGTTCTACTTTTGAGTTTTTTTCACATTTTTAAAACTTATTGTTCAAAAGTTAGAGGGGGGGACACATTTTTTTTTACTTCTGGAGCGATTATTTCCGAAAATATTTACATTATCAAAAACTGAGTTTAGTAAACCTCTATTCATTTTTAAATACCTATCCAACAATATATCACACGTTAGGGTTGAAATGAAAAAAAAATCACTCCCCACTTTACGTATAGGGGAGGTACCCTAATAAAACATTTTTGTCCACTTTTTATTTTACCACTATGTCGGCGTGATTGATATACATATTAGTACCAAATTTCAGCTTTCTAGTGCTAACGGTCACTGAGATTATCCGCGGACGGACGGACGGACGGGCAGACATGGCGAAACTACAAGGGTTCCTAGTTGACTACGGAACCCTAAAAACGGACCAAACGTACAGTTGGTAACTGTTCACAGTAGGGAAATTAAACAATAGTTATTTGTTATACAAGGGTGCAAAGTTGTATTTTAACCGCGAGTGTGGAATTGAAGCACGAGCTAGAGATTGGATTCTAGGGTTGAACTACGAGCTAGCGAATGGATTCTATGAATGAATGAAGCGAATGGAACTACGAGCTAGCGAATGGAGCGAAGCGAGTAGTTCAAAAATAGAATCCTGAGCGTCGCGAGTGTTGCAACACACGAGACGTAAAATAACTTTGCAGCCGTGTGTAACACAAATCTTTTCACCTCACTAAATCGAGGAAAATATAGTCTGGTCAGCCAACGAACGCAGTAGCAATGTACATCAAACAAAACTTAAGTTTGTTTGAACGTCTGTCGCGCGCTTTTGTACCTACGTCATTTCAATAATTGTAATTCTGCATTGAATAATAAAATAATTGATATTTCTGATATATTTATGACTTTTCAATGAAAAAGAAGGTGCGAAGAAATTAAAATAACCAACATATACAAATGACAAAGATGATTATGCGGTCATAATACAATAGTTGAAATCCAGGAAGGAATGAAACATTGATACTTACATTGATTGCTAAAATCATAAGGCCATTCGAGGGAAACGAGTAACTACTTAATAATCTACTAGAAAATACAACTTTTCAGTTTAGAATGGAACAGGATTAGCTTCGTTGTCTGTATGAATAAGAGTCATGTTAATTTATATATATCATATTACTCAGTATACTCCTATTTATTATGATTTCCTTTTATCATTTCGTTTGACGACTATATTGGGTAGGTACCTATTGTACGAATTATATAATTGATTAATCAATAAACGCACGTGAGATTTTGGTATTTATTTATTTTTTACATAGCTTAGGTACATGAAGGAAAACATTACAAAGGCTTGATAATAGTCTGTTGTAGGTAGCGGGATGCTTGGTGCTTAAACCTGTAAAATTTTACTGTTTTCTTGCTTTGTGACAATATGCAGCACTTGCTCCTATGCAACAAACTATCTTGGACTTCAATTATTCGAATTAACGCTGAAAGAAAGAACTTGAAATTATAATTCAATACAAAACTCTACATAACCTATATATCAGTCACATATATCAGGCAAAATGTATTACACCTATCGTAAGTACCTACATTAATATCTGAGCTGGTCTTTGCGTTGATTTAATACATTTATTGAAAGGTGATTGCAGATATTAGATACATTAATACATAATAAAAAACGCAATCTGAAACTCAAAAATATAAGTAAACAAAACTAACTTTTTTAAATAAAAAAGTTACATGCCACAGATAAAACAAAAACAATGCACAATATTCGAATTATTCTGAGACAGGTGTTGCCAACCCGCGATTTGTCAAATTTTCCGCGCTTTTCTACTGACATAAATGGTTTGCCAGACTATAACATAGGAAAAAAAAACTACTGGAAAATGTGAAATCAATTAAAATTAATCGATCAAAATAAAATTTCTTCTAAGATTTTAAGCGTTTTATGGTAAAATCATGTAGTAAAATTGTTAACACTAAATGTTTTTAATTGAATACAATTAAATATAAAATTATTTTTGCGTCCACAGCACCTGATTTGGTCAGACAATTTAATCAGATGGGCGAAGATTGTCCTGCATGGAGTGGCCTTTACATATTATTATGTTTAAAAAAGTAACTAATAACACGTTCGAATTTCAAATACTCTTTGCACTCTTGTGAATAAAATGCAGTTTTGCTATCTGTTTTTAAAGAATAAAAAAGGGCTTTCCGAGGTAGTGAGGTGATCTTTTCATAGTTGGTACATGATCATTCCGCGAAATAAAATTATGCGAGAAATTAGTTGGGGAAAAACTGATAATAGGCAATACAGGTTTTCGGCGATAATTTAGAGAACCCGAAATTCGAAAATTGACTACCTATCTGCGTCCCTATATCTCTTTTGTACCCGAGCGATAGACCAGTAGGGTCAGGGAGGGAACAGTCGCTAGGATTTTTTCAAGATGCTGTAGCATGAAAAATATAAATCCCTGAACTAATTGTTGCAAGCACAGAGCACAGTGCATTATTAAACTTTCATATGTAGCAAATATATTTGCTGTTACTTTCACCAAAAAAGATATATCCATTCTTTTTTAGAAATTGGGAATTGAGCCACTGTGTATCCGTTGCTGTACACAGTGACTATGACTAGGACTGGCTCGAGTCACTGTGTACTACGCCCTTTACACAGTGGTTCTAACAGTACACAATGGCTACGTAGAAATCGAACCTAAATAAACTTTATAACAAAAAAATAATTCGTTGAATAAAACGGTAATTAGAATAGGTAAGCCTAATTCCGGAATAATCGTTCCTGATTCATTCTTCATTTAAAATAGGTAGTTACCTAATAAATGTCGCATGATTTATTCACTTTCATTTTATTAAAAAAAGAGTGCAAGAATTATTTTTAATAATAAAAGAACTTTTATTCTTTTCATATTCAAGTAAATTTTAGCCCAACTCTGTAAGGTGCACAGTGGTTCGCGAGCCACCGTGTACTTTTCTGAAACGAACGACTGTTGACCTTCGCGCCATTTTGTATTTTAGATAGAACTAAAAACAAATAGAAACATCGAGGGCCTTGAATTGTCAGCCAATACTAAGTAGATTAGACACACTCTTCGATAAAAATATAAGTAATTAAAAATCTCGTTCGAGTTAAGCAAAAAGAGTGATTACCTGGAAATGTAATTTTGATAGCATTCAACACAAAAACGCACCATACATTCGCATGGCGCCGAAGCGGCTCACTAACTAGTTCGTACAGTCAGCTGCAGAGAAAAGGTACCACCCGCCATACAAGTTTGTAGGGCACGGTGGTACCTTTTCTCTGCAGCTGACTGTACATGATAGGGTACGGAACGCTTCCGATTCATGTAGAGGACAGACATAAAGCTCTTTCCGTTTCTCGCACAGCACATTCGAGCCACTGTTCCCACCGAGCGACTCCCTCCCTGACCCTACCTATACTTATAACGAAATTTAGACTTTCGATGTTTGCAGTGGGCAGTGTGGGCACTCAGGGATATATCCTAGTCATTAAATTATGGACGTGTTATTTCACAAGAGTTAACTAACATTTGAGATGGTGTTTTCAATGTAGAGTATAATAGGCATGATGACACATGTTGAATTATGCAATAAAATTTAGTTGATAGGAAGCAAAATGATCAATATATCCAACTAAAGTGAAAATGTATAAATCTTATTGAAATGGCTCAAAGATATCAAGCTGCAAAATTTCTAAATTTTACGATTTTTTAAAGTGCGAAATTTAAAAAAAAAAAGATACCATTCGATTTTTAAGATTTTACTGTAAAATAAATTGTATAGCAACCATATACATAAATGCAACATTTCACTGTAAAAATAGCAATTTCATATTTTTTTCATACTTTAAACAGGGCGACTATGTGATCGTGACGTCACTTTTGCACGTCATTTTGTTAAGAGCGTTTTGAACAAACGGTTATCCGGGGTCCCGGCCACCCACGTGTTTGTAAGGAGGCTATCACTTTACAATCAACAAGGCCTTAACCGAACAACGTTGCTTTTATTTTATTTTACGAAAATGAATAAAATCCTAAGTGTACCTTGACATTGGCAGAATTCACCTCGCTAAAATAGGCGAGGAGTAAAAGCCATTAATTAAAAAAAAAAAAGCGTTTTGAGAAACAAATGCAAATCTCGGACTTTAAGTCTCATTTCTGACTTTTGTGTTGCTTTAATGCAATTGGCCCTATATAATTTGATCTTCACAACAAAACGTATAGATTGATACCATACATGAAAAAAATTCACCATGCCTATTGTAATCATCTATTCTATTATCCTCCTAAGACCCGACCTTTTTAAAAAATAGTTGTTATAAAGACCGAGATAGCTTTTAAAAGGCTAAAATGGCAACCACTGTTAAGTCCTGACGATTCGAAAGCAACAGTTGTCATTAAGCACGAGATGCCTTTTAAAGGTACAAAATCATTTTCCGAAATTTACCGCGATATTTTAGACCATAAAGTCATTAACTTAAGGTTTATATGGTCATCCCTTTCGCACGCATAGGTTGGAACCATACCAAGACGCCATATTTATTTGCAGTAGCCAGCAACAGGGCACAATGGCAGCACGTCGGAAACTACGTAAGTAAATCCATTCATATTTTAGCCAAATATTGATATTTACTTTCATCAAAACTGTGTTTGCACTTATACATTCTTAAAGTATACCTAGATTGTGTTATTTTTGATGATCATGCGGCGTAAACGGTGATTTTTCAAGGTAAAATAATTTGTCCTTTTAAAAGTGTGTTCGGTCTTAGTGCCTAAAGTAAATGATGTGTAGTGTTTTGTTTTTAGTTATCTTTTTGGCTTGAATTTAATAATATTCTTATTATGTAAATATTACAACTGTGTTAGAATAATTGGATATAAGGTAACGACACCTGTTGTGGACACAGTTAACCTTAAAACGCAGCATTCATAAACTTTCTTAGTTATGAAGATCAGTGCTAGATTTATAGTAGGTAGATTAGATAACTAGACTTTTACTAGAAAGTGCAGGGCCGGTTTTAATAAATTTTATTTTATTTTAGCGTTACGCGATGAGGATATAGACCAGCTCTTGAATGAATCTGAAATAGAAGATGCCGATGATGACGAAGGTCCTTCGTATCAAGAGCCTGAGATAGACGTAGTCTCCAGTCAAATTTTACTTTTGATAAATTTTGCTTTTAGATTTCTTGTTTTAGTTGTAATTTGACTGAATAAAACTAAAGGTTGTAACCAATGTCCTTGTTTATTTACCTACTATTATTATGTTTCCTACTACACACTAAGAACGAGATACCTTTAAAAAGAACAAAAGTATGGATTAACTGACTTAGTACAAAATAAAGTTTCTTTATTACTGAATAATGTTTGTTCTAGGTAAAATGGTATAGTTGCGTATAAATTAGATTAAATTGCCGTTAAAAGTTCAGGACTCAATGACTATATTGCTTTAGGCCTTTTAAAAGTTCTTTCGGTCATAGTGACATCTTTTTTTTTCAAAACTCAGGACTCAACCATGAACGCCATTTTGTCCTTTTTAAAGCTATTTGGGACTCAGGAGGTTATACGAGGGTCATGCCAAAAGAAATGAGATACTCAAAAGTTACAGACTTTATTCTTTATTACAGCTATCTATTTTTTCGAAGTATTTACCGTGAACACGTTTACACTTTTCCATCCGTCTAAACCACTTAGAAAATACCGATGACCACTCTTCTTTAGACACCTCAGAAATTTCATAATTATACGCAGCCAGGGCATCTTCTTTGTTCTCAAATCGCTTTCCTTTTAATTTTTCTTTAATCTTTGGAAAAAGATAAATTGCACAGGGGGCTAGGTCAGGGGAATATGGCGGGTGGGGCAGAATAGTCACGTTTTTTGAGCTGAAATAGTCAAATGTTCTAGCAGAAGTGTGCGGGGCAGCGTTGTCGTGGTGCCAGAGCAGGTGCTGGGTTCCCGACTTCGGCTGCTTGTTACACCAAGCTGACAGTACTCTTGGGGCACAAACTGTCACATACCATTCTGAATTAACTGTCCTTTGATCTTCTAGCACTATCGTAGCAATATGTCCCGTCTTGCAGAAAAATGAGGCAACCATTTGTTTTTGTGTACTTCGGGTTCGGCGACATTTTGTTGGCGTCGGCTCATCTTCAAAACACCATACTGTGGACTGTCGCTTTGTTTCGGGGTCGTAGTTATATAGCCATGTTTCGTCACCTGTAAGTATATCATATACGTTTTTTTTCTCGCCAGCGTCGAATTTATCTATCATAAA
This sequence comes from Pammene aurita, assembly GCA_947086415.1. Taxonomy (NCBI): domain Eukaryota; kingdom Metazoa; phylum Arthropoda; class Insecta; order Lepidoptera; family Tortricidae; genus Pammene; species Pammene aurita. Next base: position 32,881,396 of record OX352290.1, on the reverse strand, counting down.
TTCGCACCAATCCACGCGACGGTCTTTCTGTAAATCGGTGAGTTTGTGCGGCACCCATCTTGAACAACGCTTATGAATTATACACAGTATTATGTACAGTATTATGGACAGTTGATTATGAATTATAGTTTGCAATGCTGCTGATCCAATGCCCAGTTCACGATCGAGCTTTACATATGTGATTTGTCGATTCGCACGAATATTTTTTTCCACGGCCTGTATATTTTCTTGAGTGACTGCGGTTGGCGGCCGTCCGGTATTCGCCTCATCTTCAAAGCTCTCCCGTCCTCTTTTAAATTCAGCAAACCACTTAAAAACAGTTGCACGTGAACACGCAGACTCGCCAAAGGTCGAGACTAAAAGATCAAAACACTCTTGAGGGTTTAAACCTTTTTTAAATCATAACACGAAAATCACGTCGAGTGAGTTCCATTGTTGCGGAAAATTCCCCCCAAAATTAACCAGAAAAAAAAAATTACAAAAAGAATCCTAAGATTTTCCAAGTGTTCCATTTTTAAATTTATAAGCAAATAACCGGCCTTAACAATGGTGTATAACTGGCCAGTATCGTTCAAATGACCATGGAGTATCTAACTTCTTTTGGCATGACCCTCGTAGTAGAATAGCAGTAAATACCTACAGTCCTACGACTAACTTAGATTAATCGATCGACAGGTAACTTAACCAATCCGACATCGTGCATTATTTTGACATACAAATTAGGTGTAAACTATATGTTCAACCACATAATTATGTGGTAACAATGTATGCATTAGTAATTAATTAACCTACGAGATTCTAACTGACTGCCTAATAGTACATTGTATTAATCATGGGCGCCGGGTCGTGGCTCCATGCCCATCATACAAGCGACGCCATACAATCCATACACGAGTAGCCATAGACGTTATCTGCCCATTGTTTCTCAAGCTAATTTACATTCAAATAGTTTGTGCTGCGAATACTTTGCATGAGGCGTCAGTAACTTCCTACCGAATTCTTTACACTTTTGTCATGTAGGAAACCAAAATAAATAGTATTATTTCTATACTTCCTTTACCTCTAAAGCAAATCAACTATTTTCCTCGTCATACGTAAATGGGTGGACAAAAAAGGAGCTTATTAATAAATAAGGCGGTTAAGTGGCGGTATTTAAAAAAAAAAAATTGCTTTTACCCTTTCTACACAGCAATGGGAATTGTGCCAATGACGACTTTAATTAATCACACTGTTATTTGTTTAATAAAATATAGGCATCGTTGTTCGATATAGGCCTTGCTCTTTGTAATGTGATAGCTGTTCCTTACAAACACGTGGCGGCCATGCCAGGATAACCGTCAGTTTAACTAATGAACCACTCATTAGTTAAACTGACGGTTTTGAAACTAATTCTTCATTAGCTGCATACTTGTTATTAGATCACCGCACAATAAGCTATCGATATTACACATTGAGCTACTAAACTGAGCAAAAAAACAACAAAACAATTCCCTAGACGTGCACCCTACTCTGCGTGGTAGTTCCCAAGAATATTCGTCGTTTGTATCCTTCTTCTACATCTCGCCTTCTATTGCGGTTCTTATTTCTTCTATTTCTTAAGTCACTTACGACTTGTGGTGCTAATTATCTTATATTAATAAGTGAAAATTTTAGTTAATTAATTTATATGTAATAAAAGTACCAATGTATTTTGTAATATTGTACTAACTTTAATTTTAGAATGATATATATATATGTATAATTAATTATTAATAATAATAATAAAACCGCGGGGGCAGCTTGTGGCGAGCTGACGGTGAGTGGCGACACCGCGGACCCCTATTCCAGAGGGCCCTTTCCATTTGGCCCTCGCCTCTGTGCTTGCCTTAACTGGCCGGCCAGAGTGGAGTCGCAAGAGCGGGTCCTATGCTCCAGGTTGGAAGTGTAAAATGTCATAACACCGGCGGCCTGCTGAACGGATTACCGGGATCTGGCTACCGCAGACTCACCTCTCGACAACCTCACAGCCCACGCACCGGTGTTGCCCTTGAGCCATCTTTGATGTCGCTTTTTACGGGGGCCCATCTTGCGGCGGGCGAGTCACCGTCTGCCGGAAATAAAATTGGATACCGTTTTATTAGGCAGGCGTCCGGTTCTTCATCCAATAGCCCAGTAGTTAGTCCAAACTTTTCACCCAATAGCCTAGTACATTTTAGACTCCATTAACTCTCAATAGTCTTTACATCATGGCGGGTGCTGTCTCTGCATGCGTCCCATGACACGGGTAGGGGCAGCATCCGCTTACTGTACCCCTCACTTTTCATTAAATTGTCAAAAGGGCCTCTGCGCGTTGGCTTCGGCTCCGCATATGACTCCCAAAGGTCCGGAACACAATTGTTCCGTGGTCGGGAAAGACATACAAATAATAATAATAATATGCTTTATTGTGCACCAAAAGTAAACACACATACAATATAAAAAAAGTAACAGGAAATAATATAATTAATTAATTATTAAGGAATTAAATGGCTTAGATATTTAAAAAAATATATCTAAATCAAAAGTAAGTGTCTTTAGAAATAAAACAACCGCAATAGAAGAAGAAATATAGAAGAAGTATACCGAGGTAGAAGTAGGTACTTAAAGTAAATTGCAAAAGTACCTATACCCAAGTAGCGGGCGCTTCCTATTTACTATAGATCGCAGATCGAAAGGTAACGATCTACTCGTAATCCTCAGTTTCACATCAGTCTTCCTTAATAATAGGATTATAATAACCGGCAAGTTCCCTCCTCTCCAATGGTAAGACTACAAAAGGAAGTGAAAAGTCCAGCAGATCTAGACACACGGCAGTGTGTCCGCCAAGTTCGAGCAAAAAAAAAGCGACACACCGGCCGTGGGTTATATTACACGAACCATTTCGGGCCAATTTCGACCACCCTATAACTCAAAACATATTTTTCACACCACCTGCTCGACAATGCCAAATTATATATCATGCAAACCTCACCGAAAGCAAATCATTATAGCCCTTGGCTTTAGCCGGGTTATAATGTTGTACTAAATCTCATTATAACCCGCTGGTTAATAATGTGATTTCACTTCCCATAGTTCTTATTGTTATGTGCTTAAAGTCTAATTTGGTAAAGTCCGCAGGGTGCACAGCCGCGCGACGCCAGCCGGGGCCCGCGCCGCCGCGTCGAACTGATTTGAAAATCGAATTTATTCGGAAAATCGTGCTGGCCACCTTTTTTAAATACCTAAAACAAATGCCGCGAGTGTCATAAGACGCTGCAGTATACGGAGTAAAACTGCAGGTTCTATAAAAATTGAAGATAAAATTTGAATAAAATGGACTAATGTATCAAGAATCAATTTTTAGGGTTCCGTAGCCAAATGGCAAAAAACGGAACCCTTATGGATTCGTCATGTCTGTCTGTATGTCTGTCCATCCGTATGTCACAGCCATTTTACTCGGAAACTATACGACGTATCTGAATAAAATTTACACATAAGGTGTATTTTGTATGCCGCTACTTAGTTATGTAGATTTGAAAAAAAAAATTAGGGGGGGGGGCGCTCCATACATGTAACTATTTTTTTTTGACTAAATATCAACATGTGACACATCAATGATAGGTCTTTAAAAATAACATTGAGGTTTCTTTGACCATTTTGTGATTAAGTGAATATTTTCTGAAATAATCGCTTCGAAAGTCAGAAAAATTGTGCCCCCCCCCCCCCTGTAACTTTTTAACCGTAAGTCCAAAAATATGAAAAAAATTGAGGAGATGCGTCTTACCATATACTTTCTACGCAAATTGTTTTGAACATTATCGGTTTAGCTATTTTTGAGTTATCTTTATCTCCAAAAAACCATAGGCACCAGATACGACCTTTTGGTATTAGTTTGGTTCCATTGAAGGTACGGAACCCTCCTATGTGTGGTCCGACACGCACCTGGCCGGTTTTTACTTTTGATTTACTTTAATAAAAATCCGTTTCTAGTAGCCTTAGCTATTTTATTGTCTCGCAAGAGGTGAGAAAAGTAGAGTATACTCCTCGGGGATAAAGCTGTTTTTGTCACGGGCGCGCTTGAACCCCTCACTGCACTCAGGACTCAGTCTTAATTCCCTCGCTTCGCTCGGGAATTAACTCATAAACCCCTCGCTGCGCTCGGGATTAAAATCTGGAGTCCTTCGTTACGTTCAGGATTCAATATTGCGCCCGTGACATAAAACAGTGCTTTATCCCCTTGGTGTACAATCTATTATCTACGCATATGAAATTTCGAGTGTCTGTTGACATCCCCTTAATTGTCTAGAATACAAAATTTCATTATTCCACCTATAGCAGTTCTTGAGATATTGACGTCAGAAAATCGCTATTTTACTATACACTCACTCACTGACTCACTGACTCATCAAAAACCTAGACCACTTCCAATGGTCGTACTGACTTGAAATTTGGCATGGAGATAGGTCTTAAGGTCAAAGTAAAGGGAAAAATCTGAAAACGGCCAAGTGTGAGTCAGTTTTAAAAATAGCGAAGGTGTAACTTTGTTCTACTATGAAGTCATAATGAACTAAATGGGTCTATCTTCCAATGGTCGTACCGACCTGAAATTTGGCTCGAAGGTTTGTCTTTAGGTGGAAATAAAGTAAAAATCTGAAAACGGCCAAGTGTGAGTCAGTTTCGAAAACAACGAATGTGTAATTTTGTTCTACTATAAGTAGGTATGGAGTGGAAATGAGATAAGACTTATTTAAATTTAGATACATACCAATTTAAGACAATACATGTTTGTCTTAAAGACAAGAACAATAAAATTGTTCACCACTCTGTGTGTGTCTGTTGCGGGAACCGAACCCACGATTTACGAAGTGCAAAGCAGGTCACTAGGTACACTAGGTGCGCTAAATCAGTCAAACAAAAATGAAAAGACAATTTTTTCTCGCATAGTCTAAATAATTTCTAATTTTACAACTAATAAAATCGCAGATTCAAGAACATGGAAATCATATATACTCTAAGATGGAATTACCCATCTCACCCTCCGATACGCCACGGGATGAGATGGGATGGTGCACTTCTAGGGCTACATAATAGGCCACCAATTATAATACCTACTGGTAGGTAGGTATTACCAAGTTATTAATTATCTATGTAGGTAGCGTACTTACAAACAGAATAAAGTACTTTATTGATGTATGTAATTATATGTAAGTAGGTACATTTTATAGGTGTAGGGAGCCAGTTTATTTGTAAAAATCACCTATAAATAAATAGTAAAATAGAATTAGACGCTTAGTATAAAGGGTTATAGTATAAAGTACATACCTAAGTGGAATGAGACATTTCCTAAAGCAAAAGTGATAAAAAAATAATAAAGAACCTACACCTAACAAAAATAAATGAAATCCCATCAAAAACATAAATGTGAAAGGCTGCCAAGTTCGATACTATGGGAATGCTTCGCCTATAAAAGAAGTGAGATCTGAATAAGTACCAAGTTCCATAAAAATACCTCAAATCATAAATAGTTATAGGAATGCACACTTGATTTCCAGCAGTTTTTAAGGTACATTTTGAATAAATAAATAAATAAATATTTGGGGACAATCTTACACAAATCAACCTAGTCCCAAACTAAGCAAAGCTTGTACTATGGGTACCAGGCGACGATATACATACTTATATAGATAAATATATACTTAGATACATAGGAAACACCCATAACTCAGGAACAAATATTCGTGATAAACACACAAATAAATGCCCTTACCAGGATTTGAACCCGGGACCTCCTGCTTCATAGGCAGGGTCACTACCGACTGGGCTAGGAGGCCGTTATTACGAATAAGTATCACGTTACATACCTAAAATACCTAAAATTATAATAGTCAGAGAAACGCATATACTTAAGTATATTGTATTACATCATATCACTGCCACTTCTGTTGGATTCTATTGCGCCAATTGGTTCATGAATGGCACGCGGCGCGGCGTACACTGATTGCGGTTTTCCGCAAATCATTCATCATCATCACCTTGTCGTCATTATAAAGACGCGATAACTTGTTATCGAACGTGCGTAATACGGTAATACCGGTTCTGCCCGATTACTAATTATAAATATTATACATACCCATTTACAATATTTATTAGCCTGCATGGTGGGAGTAGACAAAATTGACGATAAATCATTTTTGTGCTTCTTTATTTTTTATCTTTACTTTATAATTTATATCAAAGATGAAAAAGTGAGCTCTTGCATATTTATCTATGCTTTATATTTATTAGGGAGGTACCGTAGAAGTGTGAAACTTTGCCCACAATTTGCGATCTTTACTTTTACTGTTTTCCCAGGTTAATGGTCCATATTGTACAAGTTATCTGTTCCGCTAACACGTTGACATACATTTATTTGTGTGAGTGAGCAAACTACATAAAAAGCAGTTAAACTTTTTGGAAAAAAGGTTTTAAACAGGCACGCCAAAAAATATAAAAATTTCAACATTGCTCACTTTTATATACTTTTAACTATAAAATAACTTTATGGTCATACTTTGGCATTTTGTGGTTTAGTAGTGGATACCACTTGTAGTAGTTGGCGGCAGGTTATTATGTGTAACAAATGCGCGAGCTAGTTATGTACAATTTATTTATATGAGTAGGTATATACAATAATATACAGCACAAATAAATCCAATAATTATAAGCGAGAAAATCAACAGAACGACTTAGCGGAAGATTCGGTTGTGTTGTCTATTCTGATTGCTATGCAACGGCAACGGCGCGCCGCAATACGCAGGCGCGGGAACTTAGGCAGTGGAGGGCAAGCAGGCCGCCACATGTTCCCCCTGGCCAGACCGTGACTACGGTCGAAGTCTACTGGGGAACGTCACGAGTCTTCCACTTCTCGTGCGCTTCTCTTCAGCATCGTTTTCGCTGTTATCTGGCAATTTAGGTAATACTTCACGCATTATGTAAGCAGGCTTGAGTTTGTCGATAGTTGTTTAATTTGCCTTTAATGTCGATGGTCACCAGTTGTGGTTTAGTAGTGGATACCACTTGGAGTAGTTGGCGGCAGGTTATTATGTGTAACAAATGCGCGAGCTAGTTATGTACAATTTACTTACATGAGTAGGTATATACAATAATATACAGCACAAATAAATCCAATAATTATAAGCGAGAAAATCAACAGAACGACTTAGCGGAAGATTCGGTAGAGTGAAGGGCGAGCAGGCCGCCACACTTTTAACTATAAAATTATTAACTTTATATTATATTTAATTATATAATCTACAATAGGCATGGCACAGCTGTATCGTAATATAAGTTCTTTGATTGTGATATTTCCCCTCCAAACTTATTTAGGCAAGTCATAAAAAATGTGAATGATTTTGTCACGACACGCGACATTCTAAATATAGTAGGGTTGTCAATTACTTATTGCTTGTACCCAACTACGTCAAAATAATGTTTAGGTAAAGGATAGATTAAGGTAAAGAATAAAGTGCTTAATAAAACGCTTATCAATACACACACACACACACACACACACACACACACACACACACACACACAGGTTTGTTAAGGTCTTGTATCATACAGTAATAGAAAAAAAGCTTTTTTTTAATTAAGTGAAGATACATGGATAATTAAAAAAGAAACAAATTTTCAACCTTATAAAAAACTTTCTAGGCAAAAAACGAATACTGTGAAAATATTAAAGGTATTTCTTGTAAGCATTTTTTAGATTTGCATTCCTGCCGCATTACACAGTGTATAATAATGGAATGGAATACAATAATGAATAGCATTCAAAATAAATCTAATAAATGTTAATAAAATAAGTTTTGAATAAGCCCTTAGGCGACGTTTGCTACTAACACTCTGCGAGTAAACGATGCTACGGCGTAGCAAATAAATGTCGAAATAAATACTTTCATCAACGCATGATGAAAGTATTTATTTCGTTTCGATTAAGAAATCTAGGAGTTTACAAAATATCTTCTTATTTATCTTTTGTTTAATAGCTATAAATAATAAAAGTAGTTTTTTTTAATACTATTAATCTATCTATCTTCTTTATATAGATACAAATGCCCATGTCCTGACTGACTGATCCACGCAGAGCCGAAACTGCTGAAGCTACAAAGATGAAAATTTCAGGTCGGGCTACATTTGTAATGTAACTAATGTAATAAGTAATAAGAAGAGAAAAAAGGGGGTTGAAAGTTTGTATGGGTCTATGGGTGAGGTTTAAAATTTAAAGTTAGATAAGTATATGAAACTTCGTATGTTTACTGATAATTAAAAAACAATAAAGGTGATTTCAGCGTTTTTTGAAATTCAACCTATAACGGGGTTAAAAGGGGTTGAAAGTTTGTGTAGAGATTACAATTTTTTGTGACAGACTTCAAATTTTGTTTATAGGCTATAAGCTACTCACTTAAAAACGAAAAAAACGAGTTTTTCAAAATTCCATCCCAGAGAAGTTGAAATGGGGTTGAAAAGTTTGTATTTAAAGGAGGCAATAACTACTGAAGCTAGAAAGTTGTAATTTGCAGGACGTTATATTTATAATCTGTAGGTAAAAGTAATTAAAAGCGATTTTGAAAAATTGAACCCCTAAGGGGGTAAAAAGGAGGTTGAAATTTTATGGATGGAGTTTGAATTTTAAAGTTTGAGATTTGAAACTACGTTCGTTTTTTAAAAGTCAGCCTCTTATCCTTCTCCTCCTGTATGATACACGCTTTCAACCCCTTTTTAACTCCGTAAGAGGTATACGGTATAGGTATACAATTTTTTTACAGACTTGAAATTTCGTTTGATTATTTTCTTTGCTTTTAAGTAAGTAGCCCACTTACTTGAAATCAAAGAAAATAATTTCAGCGTTTTTCAAAATTCCACCTCAGAGGAGTTGAATCGAGGTTGAAAAGTTTGTATTAAAGGGAGGCTGTAACTACTGAAACTAGAAAGTTGTAATTTGCAAGACGGGTTACATTTACAATCTGTACTTCTTAGGGGGTAAAAACGGGGTTGAAAGTTTGTATGGGAGGGGTTTACATTTTAAAGTTAGAGATTTGAAACTTCGTATGTTTACTGATAATTAAAAAATTATATAGTGATTTCAGCGTTTTTCAAAATTCAACCTCTAACGGGGTTAAAAGGGGTTGAAAGTTTGTATAGAGCTTACAATGTTATTGTAACAGACTTGAAATATCGTTTGTAGGCTACTCACTTAAAAGCAAAAAACCATTTTTAGCGTTTTTAAAATTCCACCGCAGATGAATTATTGTTTCTATTTCCGTTCCATTTCCATGTTCCAGAGCTCACTCTGCTAATAGTCTGGTCCTCGCGTATCGCCAAATAAAGCCACCACTATATAGTTTACAAAGAAGTTACGCAAATAATAAGGTACATTTACGTTATTATTTGCTTATTAACACTTATTTGTAAATTGAACTACTTATGTCTACGTTACCCGTTTTTTTGACTAAATAGCTATAAATCGATTAAGAAGATATTCAAAACATATCCAAAAACATATTTTAAGAAGATACAATAGGGTATGAAACTCTTTAAGAGGAACAGTATTATACGCGGAAAAAGTCGCGGGCGGAAAGCTAGTAGTAAAATAAAAATTTGCTTGAACGGTCTCTCACTCACGTAGGTATTAGTTTTTTTACTCAATATTTAATATTACCGTGTTAATAATTAGTTCAACCCAATAGAAGGAGGAAATAATTAGATCTATATATGGGGTCGTTAAAAAAAAACAAAGCCAACAAACTATTGTACTTTTCCTAAACACAATAGCGAAATAATAATAACAATAATCGAAAGACAATTCGCAATATAGGAACATAAACACATTATATTTATAGGTACGGTGTTAGCGAAATAACCACCCTAACAAAGTGTGCCACATGACGACTCTATTGGCAAGACCATAAGGGTTATTTTGATGATTTTATCACGTAGCTAATTCTGTTGTCCACTGTACTACAGAGTATTATGTGGATAGTTGTACAGCGTGATTCCGTATTTGGAACGCCACAAATGGCGCAATTCGCTATTGTTTTAAAGATCGTTACTTATACTCATTACTAAATCGTATTTGGCGGACTGTCTGGACTCTGGACATCAAAATCAAGGAGTTAGGAATACAGTTAGCTGCTACCTTGTTTTGAAGCTTATGGATGGGTTTTATTGAAATAATAGGTCGTTATTTTCATATAATTTTAATATTCTACAACTAAAGTTTAAAAAATAGCGTCCCCCCAGCTAACAGTGGGCCATAAAATTATAAAAAAAATCATGAATGTGAGGCTTAATAACTAGTTTCAACTAAAACTATATTGGATATTAACTATATTGAGTTATTAGTCAAAAACGCATAGTAAAAGGGCGTAAGTGCCGCATAATATCCAAAAAAAAACAACCTTTTTAGTGGGTGTATTGTGACGGGCCGGTAACTATGGAACCCTACGTTGAGCATGGTCCGACATGCTCTTTACCGGTTTTACATGATATAGTGCGCTGTCTGCTTCCATACAAAATGCCAATCAATGTAAACTTCCTACTTCCCACAGTTTTTGTATTTAGGTATAAATAATAGCACTTGGCCGGTTTTTATTTTACTAAACTAAACGGTACTGTTGTGTACTGTGAAAATGGGTGACGAAAAAATGGCTACTTAGTTAGTAGCACGTGCTTCGAGACACGGCCGGACTACGGCGTAGCACAAACGGTGCCGGATTCTAATTTTAAAATACATTTTAAAACACAACCTATCTCAAACATAACTCCAACACACAACAAACAATCAACCAATATTGAACTTGTATTGGAGTTGCGTTGGAATATTTCTCAAGCAAATTCAGATATTTCTAATTCAGATGTTTATGCCGTAGCTGTATTGTGTTGTTAATGCATTGGAGTTGTATTGAAGTTGAGGTTATCTGTGAACACAACATTATACCTACGTAGTTAATTAATTACACAAATCCAGCCGTGTTTGTGCTGATTGTACCCAATTACCACGAATGATTTTTTAATTTCTTTTATGAAATCTTATTTATGGTTTTAGTAATATTCAAATCAATTATAGTTTCTTAATCTTAATTAAATAAGAGATTAGGTATGTATTTTTATTCAATCAGATTCAATTTTATTCTCTTCCAATTTTTTTTTTGTTTTCCGGGGACCTATGTATTTAGGACATGCGTTTCAATTTTCTTTAATTAAGTATACCTACCCACTTAGGGTTGACTAGTATACAGGAGTATTATGAGCAAAATAATCCTTACATTTAAAGGCACGCTGTATACAAGGTGTAACATAAATACTGGTGATCCGTTTAAGGGCATAATAGTATTGCAACTAAGAAAAAGTAGGAGAATAGTAGTTTTCGATACAAGTGCGAGAAGTATGTCATTTTGCACGAGTACCGGCCCGAGCCGAGAGGCGAGGGTCAAGACTCGGGACGAGTGAAAATGACACTTCTGCACGTGTGTCGAACAACGTTTTTTAATACAATTGCGAAAAAACTACAATGAAATAATAGTAGATTGTTTGACAAGGGTCTAAAGTAGGCCATATTACCACCAGGTGGTTATTTCCCCGACCGAAGTGAGGGAAAATTGTTCGAGTGGTAATATGGCTTTTAGACCAGAGTAATGCATACAATGTTTCACTTCGATTGCGAGAAAATATCATAAAAATACTCATTATTTACGCACAATAACTAAACTAAGGTGAAATTATGGTATAACTTGACGGTCTTTTAATTTTTTTTACTTCTTTGACATAGCTATAAAATATCAATACCGCGAATAAATGCCACAGACGACGGTATAATTAGCTCTTTAAAACAGCTATTAGACATGGCAATTTGTAGGGCCCAACCTGTTGTGTACCTTGCCTCTCCCACACCCTCCTTCAGCTCCCTACGGGCCCAACCTCCTATTACACCTCCCAACACAACAGGTTGGGCCCTACAAATTGCCATGTCTAATAGCTGTTTTAACAGTTTAAACACACTTTAAAGCGTTTCCCAAAAAAGTTAAATCTTTTTTAATGATTGTGAAGTAGGAACTAAAAAACACCTCATGTTTTGAGAAATAAATTACGTTTCCTGATTGGTCGATTTTAACATTGCTGTATTCTGATTGGTTGATATTAAATACAATGTTTTTTTAAGGACTTAAATTATTTACACAGTACACGCACCAAAAAAGTATCCTTCCGATTAACTCCGACATGTGTTGTGATTGGTGGATTTAATATAGTGAAGTGTTCTGATTGGTCAATTTAAAATGCAATATATCTGCAAAGCGTGCGTTAAATCAAACTTTACGCACGATTTGCAGATCAGATTACTTTTTAGCACTAGTGCATAAAATCAAACTTTACGCACGATTTGCAGCTACATAAAGTAAACTTTTTGAGCAATTGTATTAAAAAAAAATATTTGACGCGAATATATTTTTTTTGTACGGGGCACGTCGACCCAGCGCCGCACCTTCCATACAAAACCATAATTTTTTTCGCGTGAAAAAATTTTGTTCTCAGTTTTTCATAATTACAATAGGATACCAATTAAGCCCTTAAACGGATCAAAAGCGTTTATGTTACATCTTGTATACAGCGTGCCTTTGACCATGAGGCTTTTAATGTAAGGATTATTTTGCTCATAATACTAAACTAAAAATGAACTACGCTACAACCTTTGAAAATAACTGGATTTGTAAATAATTTTAAACAAAAAAGAACCGACTTCACTAAGCATCCACCTTTCCAACACCAAATGCTCGATCTGCTGTAAAAAATACTCAAATCACCATAGGTGTGCCTATAATAGTTGAAGAGTTCCCTCGATTTCTCCAGGATCCCATCATCAGATCCTGACATGGTTGCAATGGGTGGTCCCATCCCTCCCACTGTGAAGTATACGCTTTCAAACAAAAAAAGAATTTTCCAAATCGGTCCAGCCGTCTTCGAATAATCGGTGAACATACATAAAAAAAAAAAAAAAATAGCAAAAACAAAGATCCCGACGAATTGATAACCTCCTCCTTCGAAATCTTGAAGTCGGTTGAAAAAACCAGCCAAGTGCGTGTCGGACCACGCATAATATCAAAAGGTCGTATGTGCCTATGAAATAAGTTGTTTGGAGATAACTCGAAAACGCTTTAACCGATAATGTTCAACATTATCAACCGACTTCAAGATTTCGAAGGAGGAGATTATCAATTCGTCGGGATCTTTGTTTTTGCTTTTTTTTTTTTTTTTTTTTTTTTTTTTTTTTTTTTTTTTTTTTTTTTTTTTTTTTTATGTATGTTCACCGATTATTCGAAGACGGCTGGACCGATTTGGAAAATTCTTTTTTTGTTTGAAAGCGTATACTTCACAGTTGGTCCCATTGTAACCATGTCAGGGTCTGATGATGGGATCCTGGAGAAATCGAGGGAACTCTTCAACTATTATAGGCACACCTATAGTGATTTGAGTATTTTTTACAGCAGCTCGAGCATTTGCTTTTGGAAAGGTGGATGTTTAGTGAAGTCGGTTCTTTTTTGTTCAAAATTATTTTAGTTGAAAGAATATGCAATAAGGTATGTTCTCAAATTTTTAAATATTTTTTTGATCTCCGGTTCAAAAGTTACAGGGGAGGGACACATAATTTAAACACACTCTTTAAAACTGAACTGAAACTATCTGTCTCATACCACTTGACAAATATTTAACAAAACTAATTTACCAAACAAAATTTGCAAACTAGCCGTATGAGGAATATGTTATTAATGTAATTATTTATGTTGCAAACGTGAATAAATAATTCCATACAAAAAATATCAAAATAGATTTCTAATATTAAGTAAACGTTCTCAATAATATTGGAATTTTTTCCTAAAATTTCCCCGGAAAGGAATTTTCTGAAACGAGGTTCTCGCCGGCCATTCGCCGGCACATCACAAAACCGACACGACTTTATTTGATTTATATATTTATAGATTAACTCGTAGGGAATTTACACTTTAAATATTAATATCAATTTCATATTTTAACGCCTTATGACTGTTCAGGTCAGGACTCACCTTGGTTCGACTGTACTTGTACAGTCGACGTCAAATATATGTTTAGACTTTTGAGCCTTATTACAAACGAGTAAGTTGCAAAAGTGTAAACATATTTATGACATTGACTGTACCTACATTGCTCCTAGTGACTCTGACCTATCGATCCTAATCCCTAGCCATAGATATTATATTACCCAGGAATCAAGAGGTCAAATTATACTAGAGACTACCTCAGATATGACAATAACATGATTTGTGAACAAAACACAAGAGTCCCGAAAGCATCCACGTCCAGTGAGCGTCAGTCTTGTTTGTCCCACTGCCAGCGCCGGCCGCCGAGGAGTGCGCTAGCCGTAGCCCCGAGTCGCGCCAAACTTGCGTTACGATGCGTTACATTTCTAGTTTGAAGTTTGAACTACGAATTGTATGTTCATAATACGAAATTAAATATATAACGAACTTTATAGAAGTTGTGTTAAACCAATACTATACATGTGTGAATTTGCGATTGACGTATGATCGATGGAATAAACTTATTTTAATTATTGGTAAGTGCAGGTTTTTTAAGTAACATATTGATTATTGTAAGGGTCAGATTCAGAAGGCGGTTATCCTGGACACGGCGCATATAGTGCAGCGGGCCCTCTCTCTGCTGCCCTGACCAAGACCCCTTGCTCTGTTGCCGGTGGCACCCTAAGCTAGTTTTTTTTATAAAGTTTTTATGCGTTTTAAATGTATTTTTATATGTTACTTTCATAAAATGTTATAAATTACCTAGCTTATGTAAAAAGATAAGTAAAGATTATAATAACGATATTCAGTTAAAAGTTTTCATTAAATAAATCCAATAAAGTCCTATAAATAATAAAGAAATAAATATTACGGAATAATCTTATATATAAAAGATAGATAGGCAAAAAAGAGGAAGATTAATATAAAATAAAATAAACATTAAGTAAACTTAATAAACTCAGGTGCCGTAAACAAATTTCCGACTTTTTTTCTACGATGTAAGTGCTCAATCAAAAGATCTTGTCAAGATCTGTTTTCAACCGACTTCAAGATTTCGAAGGAGGAGGTTATCAATTCGTCGGGATCTTTGTTTTTGCTATTTTTTTTTTTTTTTTTTTTTTTTTTTTATGTATGTTCACCGATTATTCGAAGACGGCTGGACCGATTTGGAAAATTCTTTTTTTGTTTGTAAGAGTATACTTCACAGTTGGTCCCATTGTAACCAGGTCAGGATCTGATGATGGGATCCTGGAGAAATCGAGGGAACTCTTCAACTATTATAGGCACACCTGTAGTGATTTGAGTATTTTTTACAGCAGCTCGAGTATTTGGTGTTGGAAAGGTGGATTGCTTAGTGAAGTCGGTTCTTTTTTGTTTAAAATTATTATATACCTACTACGACGTTGGAAAAAGTTCGTGGTTCGCACGCGGTGGATACTTCTCTTTCCGAATAGACTTGAAAATTGAAGAAATTGTTATCGATGCGCATAATTTTTTTCGCTTTTGTACTGAGTGAAAACCTTACTACTAAGCAGCTACTGAAGCCTATGGACTTTTCGGTACAATAAAGTCGTGTCAAGCTCGTTTTGAGCACCTTGCCCGTTTTACCGACTATTTGTTAAGAGAATAAGAGCGTGAAAAGGACTAAGGAGCGTGAAGGCGTAAGGAGGTGAAAGGGTTAAGGAGCGTGGAAGGAGGAGGGAGGAGCGTGGAAGGGTTACTTACTTATCTTTGTACACTTACTGCGATTGTAAGTCCTTTTAGGAAAATATAAACAAACATATTTCAGTTTGTTTTAGCTACTTACCTAAATGTTAAAATTATTTATCAGGGGCGAGTACTTAATAACAATCTAACAGCTTGTTGAGCGCTGTAACTTTGATAAGCGAGATAAGCTGATGATAACATGAAAGCGGTAGAATTTGCGAACTTTTACTACCGTGGGCATTCCTGTCCAATACTGTCCATGATATATTATCGTTAATAAACGTTGGATCATATATATATAAAGCACTGTTATTAATATAATTTTCACTTCTCATGCTCGTAAAGTTCGTCTTTAAGTCGCGCGTGGACGACATAAAATCGTTTTTTTAGGTAAGTCAAATTTTCTTCTAAGACTAACGATGAGGTTCAACAGCCAAACAGAGTCAAAATATATTGCACAATATAATTGAGCAGTAAAATTTCGTACAATACTGAAACTTGTTCTTTTATTATATTCTTGCTATAATTATTTGAATTCCGTGTTTTCTATCATTAAATTAATGAAATCAGATAAAATAGGAGTTGATAATAGTTTAAAATTGCCCCGTATTGTTTTTATGACTTGGCAGAAAACAATTATTTATGTCTAAATTCACATGTTGAAAATTAAAAAAATAAATGGCGGGAACCATCCCAAGTAGCAAAATTTGGCACTATAAAAGTCCTGAGAACATTTTAGAACGTGCTAATTAGTGTTCATGATTAGCACTATAATGGTGTCGTAAACCTTTACCTAACCCCAAATAGGCCCTAGTTTTATCACTGATTTATTCTATAAACATTACATAAAGGTTCTCACTGTGATAAATCAGCTCTATAATTGAAATGTCTGCAATGTTTATGTCACAATTAGGAACTATTAAAGTAACCAAAACATGTTTATAGTGCTAATTTGCGCCGTAAACGATTCCAGTGATCTTTTTTATCACCAAAAGCCTCGTGTTGTGTGCTGTCGTCGTCGTGAGGATATTTCACAAGAAATTAAACAAATATATTTGTAAGTCATTCGCCATGTCCCTTTAGTTCCTTAAAGTGACATATAAAGGTACATACTAAAAAAACATTCGTGAACCGTAATTCTGCCGGTACTTGCACTTGCGAAAATAATTGTATTGACAAAATCATTATGCTGATTTCAAATTTGACAATGCGCCTTCATAATTTTACTGTTTTAATTAAATTTTAATTAATAAAATTAGGACTTGTCCCGACTGTGGCTGCTATAGTACACATGGGCTCCAGTCATGCTGCTAATGTGCTATCACTTTCAGAAAATGGCAGCCATATTTTAATGGATTTGGGTAGCCCTATAGCGATGTTGAGGGAGCATTTAAAAAGCTAAAACGTTATGTAATGGTCGTGCAAAGTCCTTTTATAGTGCAGATTGATCCTGTAATAGTGTTTGCGATACTGCTACAATACTAGTACTATAAAAGTTAATTCGACGCATTATTAGTGCATAATAGTTACATAAAAGTGTCAGTAAAGTGTCTATAGTATTAAATAGTACTATAATCGCTTTTTGCAAATCTATTACAGTGCAACACTTTAAAGATTCTTTTTATGGTCCTTTAAGCGTTCTAAGAGCTAACTTATAGAATTAAATTGCTCTTTAATTTATAGAACCAAAACGCTCTATTAAAAACCTTTATAGTACAAGCAGTCACAATGGTTACCATTATAGGCCTACTATATCACTGATTGGTGATAAAAGGCCTTAGTTATAGAAGCTTTTGTTACTTGGGATATTTATATTCATTGTAATATTTTTGTTACAACTTGAAATAGTTTCACGATTAACGATAAATAATTTCCTCGCAATTGAAGTGAAAATTAGAGTGCAAAACCCGTCCATAAAACCCATTTTACACTCGACTTTATAACAATCCTCGCTGGCAAGCTCGCTCGAATGGATAAACGCCTCGCGTAAAATCGTGCGTTTTATGCAACTGTTGCACAATCTACTATTATTTAGTAGCGTTTATCTATTTTAAGCACCGATCAATAATTCTAGGGACACACAATAGGCCCCAAAAAATGGCCTTACAATACTGCTGCAAGAACGACTCATCCAGCTGTTTCTCTGAGAGTCTTATTACGGTATAAGACTGGCTGGTTACAAATTTTTAGGAACCATATTATCAGTAAATCTTGTTTGAATTTGTACCTCCTTTATATTGTAGGCTGGTTGATTTAAAGGTTATTTTAGGGTTCCGTAGTCAACTAGGAACCCTTATAGTTTCGCCATGTCTGTCCGTCCGTCCGTCCGTCCGCGGATAATCTCAGTGACCGTTAGTACTAGAAAGCTGAAATTTGGTACTAATATGTATATCAATCACGCCGACAAAGTGGTAAAATAAAAAGTGGAAAAACATGTTTTATTAGGGTACCTTCCCTATACGTAAAGTGGGGAGTGATTTTTTTTTTCATTTCAACCCTAACGTGTGATATATTGTTGGATAGGTATTTAAAAATGAATAGGGGTTTACTAAAATCATTTTTTGATAATGTAAATATTTTCGGAAATAATCGCTCCAGAAGTAAAAAGAAATGTGTCCCCCCCCCCTCTAACTTTTGAACCATAAGTTTTAAAAATATAAAAAAAATCTCAAAAGTAGAACTTTATAAAAACTTTCTAGGAAAATTATTTTGAACTTGATAGGTTGAATAGTTTTTGAAAAAAAATTACAAAATAATTTCCGAACTAAGTTTATAATTTAAGCGTATAAGCAGGTGTTTATTGTACCTGTAATGTCTACAAAATCACAATGAAATAACGTGCTTTCAAATAAAGTAAAAACGGTGAAAATCGGTTCACGCAATAAAGAATTATCCCATAAAAATCATCTTCCATACTTTAAGCTCGCGCGCAATAGTTTACTTAATTTGCCGATAGATGTCGCTGTACGTGGAACGCTCATATCCTACATTGCGGTGTTATTTTAACTCTTAAGTGGGGACACTTACTGCGACGGACGGAAAACTACGGAACCCTACACTGAGCGTGGCCCGACACGCTCTTGGCCGGTTTTTTTAATTTTTCGCTGCACTTTTTCCAATTTTACTTACTTTTGATGTATAGGCCTCAGATTCAACACCGCACCGTATACCTGTAATCCGTATCCTGTACCTATATATAAGTTATAGTTCGAGATTTCTGGATTCCCATTTGAATGGCTTAGGTAGGTACTCTTGGTCCCAATTATAAAACAAATACTTATGAACATTCTTATAATTCCTCCAAAGACATTAAGATACGAATTCAAATTAGGTGTTGACTGTAGATATGTCTATGTATTCAGCGCGTCTACGTGCTACGCGTCAGCGTCACCAGCTGTGAATTCTTTCTAATCACCTATTAATTAGAATTTAGTCATTTTGTTCGTAATATATCAACATAATGTACCTAAATTTAGGCAATCGCTAGTAGCTTGTATCAGAACTTGTCGCATATTTGCAGCAAGTAGCACGAACAACTGAAGAATAAATCAAATTATTTTAATAAATATTTTGATTTGTTTATTTTAAGTAAAGGCAACGCGGCTCTCTCGATGATTGGAGGTACGGACTCATAATGTTCTACCTTAGATGATTGGCTAAAATGCGCCTTAGCATTTACAAAGATTGCATATACACGGGAAAATTCGACCGGTGCAGCTGTGACCCGGGTGGCCAAGTGGTTAAGGCGTCCGCCGCGAATGCAGAAGACGCTGGTTCGATCCCAGCCCTGGGCACCGGAGGCGTAGGTCACTTTTTCCTTTGTATATGACATCTATATAACTTTATAAGTAGCACAAACATACAATATATTGACGAAAGCTACTTAGTGCAATAGTTTTAGGGTTCTATAACAATAAACTTTAGGAATTTTATAGCTTCTTCGCCCCATTCGTTAGCATGCTACATCGTTAGTATTGTTAGATTTATTAGTACAACAAATAGCTAGAAAAACAAAAAAGTGAGAATGTTGTTTTTTATTCAAATCTACGACGGTACAGGTTAACGTTATCTTTAACAATTAACTACGAAAAATGTTTTTTGATACACGCTTTTATTACTAACTGTACCTCTAGTTTTTTTAATAAGTATCTATCACCAATAGTATTGCTTGATTGGTAATGGCTCATTACCAAATAACTAATGCCTTACGTAATACGTAAATACGTAGCCTTAGGTCACCTCACTACTGCATCGTCAGATCAGCTCCGTATTAGTTCATTATTGCATGGTCATGTTCATGTTAATTACGGAAGTGGAGGTACCACATTTCAGCTCAATCAGATACCAAGAAGTGGTTAAAATTTATCTAAGAATATTTGAAATAACAAATATACGGAGTGAAGCTACATAAGTGTGTGTGTGTGTAACTAATAAATAATAAGAATGGCATGTGTTGTAAGCAGATATATTTCTAGTACAACTGACTAATAGGTATGACTCTTATTTTTCATTAATAATGAATGCTATAACTTCATAGCATAGTCTTTAATTATCAAATCTAGACCAGAGCCCGACTGGGGAACTACCTCTACCTTACAGAAAACCACAGCCAATTAAGCACTAGACCCTACTTATAGTGTTGTGTTCCTGCCGGTGAGTAAGGTTGCCAGAGAGCTCAGAGGATGCAGTGTGTTGACGACGGGGGATCCTCTTGTCCCTTTAGCTGTCAACACAGTGAATCCTCTTTTATATGAAAGCGTCGGCAACGCACATGAGACACCTCTGGAGTTACAGGCGTCCATAGGCTACGGTAACTGCTTACCATCAGGTGAGCCGTATGCCTGTTTGCTACCGTTGTAGTATAAAAAAATTGATACAAAATGTAACTTTATCTTTGTATTTCCCTAAGCCTGCGAAAATAAATAGTACACATTAACGAACTCATCCGTTATTTTTTTAGTTCTAAAAAACGAGGAAGCAAAGAGAACTATTTATATTGAAGGTATGCTATTATTTTCTAGTCTGGTCATAAATAAAGTTAAAAAATAATCGTTTTTTTTGCTATAATCAACCTTAATTGCTTAACATTATGTTGCTTGAGACCAAGATGGTCTCCCTAATGTAACGGATTTATAAAATTGTAAAAAAGTTCAAAATCATTAGGTACTATTTTATGTTAATTTATGCTTATATTGTAATTAAGCACTTTTATTAAATAAATGAAAGATGAATAGAAGGCTTTCATATTATTCCTTATTCCAAGAACGATTAAATTTACGTATATTACATAAGTAATGAAAAATGCACTAAAAAATAAATTGTTAATTGATTGCATTATTATTTATTACGTGAACCCGTCCACGTCAAACTTAGGCGTATTGATTATACGTTAACTTGACATTTCAGTTATTTCATTTGAGTATTTCCTGTCCAATTAAACTTCATTGTCAAATTGATTGTGACCACTCACAACACGGCAACTTTTCTTATTGGTGAAATGGCATGAAACCTTTGCGGAATTAAGGTTAACACAAAAAAATATGCTTAAAGAATGAGTACTTGATTGGTTAATAAGACATAAGACATTTTAGTTTTGTAAACGTGAAAATGGGTCGTGTTTTCACATGAACTTTGCTTGCCTTTACTCGTCTTGATATTATATGTCGATGGCTAAAATACAATATTAATTAATTGCGCTATCGTAAACAAACATGACAATTTATATTACATTAAAAATTTAACACTTCAGAACTATTACAATTATTTATTCGATCAGGTCACGTGTCCGTCTAACGAATTTTCAGTCTGACGAATCTGTCGGTCACGTGACCTGTCGCGAGTTTAACATTTTTTCCCCATCACAAAAAGTGCGCCGCTAAAGAAGTTTTCACTTCAAAAACTATGAAAAAAAAATCGCACAAAAAAGACATTTGGTTTTGTATGGAGGGTTGGCCGGCTGGGACCACGTGTCCCATACAAAAAAAAATTTCGCGTCCAAAATTTTTTTCTTCTATTTTTTCTCCGTCGCAATACGATACCTATTAAGCCCTTAAACGGATAACCAGTATTTTTGTTATATCCTACATTGTATACTACAGCCAAATTTAGCTTTCGCTCGTCTCCCATAGGCACAAATAGTTATTTGTGCAACAAGAGAGGAAACTTGGTTTTCCTTGCGAGTGTTGATTTTGAGTCCCGAGTAAGCGAAAGATTCTATAATTGAATCACGAGCGAAGCGAGTGATTCTAAGTTAGAATCTTGAGCGTAGCGAGGGACTCAAAAACACGAGATGTAAAATAACTTTGCTCTCGTGTGACACATACAACTTTTCACCTCAGTAGTGAGAACATATTAAAGGTTAATAGTAGTTTATGTAACTGTTACGTAATAAGGATCCTTAAAATACGAGTTTCATAATAAGATCACACGAGTGTTTTAAGGCATAATTACATACGTACAGTTGCAAACATTACTTTATCTACACATATACTATAAACCCTATAAAATGGTTCAGAAACTATATGTAATGACCTGCATTGATAACAGGGCAACAACTAACATACCCATAAGCGAATGATTATATCCTACAGAAGAAGAAGACAAAGAAGATGATGATGTAGACGATGAAGAAGATGAATAATAAGAAAAAGAAGAACGAAGAAGCAGATGAAGACGTAGAAGGCGATGAAGTAAAAGATGATGATGATGAAGAAGAAGATTAAGAAGATAAAGATGAAGAAGAAGATGGAGAAGATGATGATGAAGAGGGTAAAGAAGTAGATGATGATGTTGATGAAGAAGAAGATGATGATGAAGAAGGTGATGATGTTGATGATGAAGAAGATAGTTATGAAGAAGAAGATGTTAGAGAAGAAGAAGATGAAGAAGACGAAGAAGGTGCTGAAGACAAATGACATGAAGATGATGATGAAGAAAAAGTAGATGATGATGAAGAAGAAGATTGAGATGAAAATGATAAAGAATAAGAAGAAGAAGAAGATGATGATGATGATGATGATGCTGATGATGGTGAAGATTTTGATGGTGATGATGGTGATGGAGAAGAAGAAAAAGACGATGAAGATGATGAAGAAGGTAAAGAAAAAGACGATAAAGAAGATGGAGTCGATGAAGAAGATGATGGAGAAGAAGAAGAAGAAGAAAATGAAGAAGACGAAGATGGTGGTGAATAAAAAGGACATGAAGCTGAAGATGATGATGAAGAAGATGGTTATGATGAAGAAGAAGATGGAGATGGACATGATGAATAAGAAGAAGACAAAGAAGAAGAAGATGGAGATGGACATGATGAATAAGAAGAAGACAAAGAAGAAGAAAATGAAGAAGAAGAAGATAAAGAATAAGAAGATGATGATGCTGATGATGATTATGATGATGATGATGATGATGATGGTGATGATGATGATGATGATGATGAAGAAGAAGAAGATTTCCAAGCTTATTGATGAAAACTCCAAATTTAGACAGATTAGCGGGTTTATGGTGTGTATAAAAATATGTATTTCGAATTTGCAATAGACCCTGAAATATGAAGTGGTAGTTCATGGCCTTCACTAAATTAAAAAACTACTTTATCTACACTCATACTGTAAGTACTCTAAAATGCGTTCAAAAACCGTAGACAATGACAAGCATTACAACAAACGATTTAACTATGATAAGTTTCTTATCTGCGGCAGTAACGTAATTTTAACGTTGCATGCTCAAATATTGTTAAGCAATGAGTTTCAAATTTGGAACATCGAATTTGATAACATAATGTTACCGCCATGGCCAACTCGATTGGTCCCGCGCGAGCGCCGGCACAATCGAATTGGCCATGACGGTACAATGGCGGTCATTCTATGGTTTCCGAACACTTAATTTAATATATATAATATGAGTGTAGATAAAGCAGTGTATGCAACTGTACGTAATTAGGCCTTAAAACATGAGTGTGGTTTTATGAAATGAGCCGCAGGCGAATTTCATAATAAGATCACACGAGTGTAAGGACCCTTATTACGTAACAGTTACATAAACTACTATTGTCTCACTCCCTGGAGTGACGAGTCGCACAAGTCGCTGTGTATTCGCGGGGAAGTAGGCTTGTTCGAGCTGCTGAGGTGAAAAACATCCCATCAAAAACATAAATGTGAAAGGCTGCCAAGTTCGATACTATGGGAATGCTTCGCCTATAAAAGAAGTGAGATCTGAATTAGTACCAAGTTCCATAAAAATACCTCAAATCATAAATAGTTATAGGAATGCACACTTGATTTCCAGCAGTTTTTAAGGTACATTTTGAATAAGTATCACGTTGCATAGAAATACCTAAAATTATAATAGTCAGAGAAACGCACACTGGTTTTTTTAGCAGTTTCCTGATAACATTTATTATTTTCAGTACTTTTTAATGATGTTACTTGGCAAGTTTTCACACACCACACACCTTTTCAATGCAATGAATCGACACCTTTGGACTGCAATGTGTCAAGTATATAATTTTCTATTAAAACTTGCCAAGTTACATCATTAAAAAGTACTGAAAATAATAAATATTATCAGGAAACTGCTAAAAAAACCGGTGTGCGTTTCTCTGACTATTATAATTTTAGGTATTTCTATGTAACGTGATACTTATTCAAAATGTACCTTAAAAACTGCTGGAAATCAAGTGTGCATTCCTATAACTATTTATGATTTGAGGTATTTTTATGGAACTTGGTACTTATTCAGATCTCACTTCTTTTATAGGCGAAGCATTCCCATAGTATCGAACTTGGCAGCCTTTCACATTTATGTTTTTGATGGGATTTCATTTATTTTTGTTAGGTGTAGGTTCTTTATTATTTTTTTATCACGGACGGCGCGAGCGCGGCGGACGAGTGTAGGCAGCGACGGAGGGTGCGCGAGGCGGGGAACGGAATTTTTATCTAGTATCACTATACATACATATATCGGGATTTCGGGATCGATCGGGCATCGCGAGTACCTATAATCTATGATAAATCCTATTTTACTATTTATTTATAGGTGATTTTTACATATAAACTGGCTCCCTACACCTATAAAATGTACCTACTTACATATAATTACATACATCAATAACGTACTTTATACAGTTTGTAAGTACGCTACCTACATAGATAATTAATAACTTGGTAATACCTACCTACCAGTAGGTATTATAATTGGTGGCCTATTATGTAGCCCTAGAAGTGGACCATCCCATCTCATCCCGTGGCGTATCGGAGGGTGAGATGAGCAGTAGTATATATAATTCCATCTTAGAGTATATATGATTTCCATGTTCTTGAATCTGCGATTTTATTAGTTGTAAAATTAGAAATTATTTAGACTATGCGAGAAAAAATAGTCTTTTCATTTTTGTTTGACTGATTTAGCGCACCTAGTGTACCTAGCAGTGTTGGCCGAACGTTAGTGTGATTGAAAATTAAAAATTGAAGATTGAAACACGTTAGTTAAAATTGAACACTAATAGTTTAGTGCAAATTGATTTCAATTAGAATTGAAATTAATTGTAACTAACGTGTTAATCCTTTGCGAATAACTAATAATTGAAGATATTTAATTTTTAGTCTTTCTCAAAAATTTAAACATTAATTTAATTTTTAGTGTAGATTGAATTGGTAATTGACATTAATAATTTACCTAACTAAACGCGAATTTAGGTTAAGCTACGAGGTTTTGATTACTTTTACTTTTACTTTTACCTTGACCTTGACTTTCACTTTCACTTTTACTTTCACTTTCTTTAACTTTTACTTTTACTTTCACTTTCACTTTGACTTTTACTTTGACTTTCACTTTGACTTTCACTTTCAATTTGACTTTCACTTTGACTTTCACTTTCACTTTGACATTCACTTTGACTTTCACTTTGACTTTCACTTTGACTTTGACTTTCACTTTGACTTTCCCTTTGACTTTCCCTTTGACTTTCACTTTGACTTTCACTTTGACTCTCACTTTGACTTTCACTTTGACTTTCACTTTGACTTTCACTTTTATTTTTACCTTTGACTTTCACTTTGACTTTCACTTTGACTTTCACTTTGACTTTCACTTTGACTTTCACTTTGACTTTGACTTTCACTTTGACTTTCACTTTGACTTTCACTTTGACTTTAACTTTGACTTTGACTTTGACTTTGACTTTCACTTTGACTTTCACTTTGACTTTCACTTTGACTTTCACTTTGACTTTAACTTTGACTTTCACTTTGACTTTGAATTTCACTTTGACTTTGACTTTGACTTTCACACAAAGAAAGTAAAAGTAAAAAGAAGCTAGCTCCAGATTTTGATACCGGTACCATCTGCTCATCAGTACAAGTCGAATGAGCCCAAACAGCATGAGTCTATGATGCGCCAAGCCCGAGATCCAGTAGGGATCCCCAGGGTCCAGCATGAGCTCCAGATTTTGATACCGGTACCATCTGCTCATCTGTACAAGTCGAATGAGCCCAAACAGCAAGAGTCTATGATGCGCCAAACCCGAGATCCAGTAGGGATCCCCAGGGTCCAGCATGAGCTCCAGATTTTGATACCGGTACCATCTGCTCATCAGTACAAGTCGAATGAGCCCAAACAGCATGAGTCTATGATGCGCCAAACCAGAGATCCAGTAGGTAGCCCTAGGGTCCAGCATGAGCTCCATCTTGTGATATTGGTCCCGACTTCCGAACCCGAGATGCAGTTTTAAAATTAATTATTAGTGTAAGACAGGATTAATTTAGTTACACTAACGTTAATCTAATTAACTGTAATTGTTATTAAATTTTCGAGACGTTAGTGTAACTAATAGGTTAATTCTAATTGTCGGTTAGTGTAATTGACGACGTCACAAAATCAATGCGAACTAACGTTAGTAAAAATTGATGTTAGTGTAATTGATTAGTTACGAAATTAATCTTCAATCTTATTGATCAATTTTCAATTCTAATTGAAATTATCGGCCAACACTGGTACCTAGTGACCTGCTTTGCACTTCGTAAATCGTGGGTTCGGTTCCCGCAACAGACACACACAGAGTGGTGAACAATTTTATTGTTCTTGTCTTTAAGACAAACATGTATTGTCTTAAATTGGTATGTATCTAAATTTAAATAAGTCTTATCTCATTTCCACTCCATACCTACTTATAGTAGAACAAAATTACACATTCGTTGTTTTCGAAACTGACCCACACTTGGCCGTTTTCAGATTTTTACTTTATTTCGACCTAAAGACAAACCTTCGAGCCAAATTTCAGTTCGGTACGACCATTGGAAGATATACCCATTTAGTTCATTATGACTTCATAGTAGAACAAAGTTACACTTTCGCTATTTTTAAAACTGACTCACACTTGGCCGTTTTCAGATTTTTCCCTTTACTTTGACCTTAAGACCTATCTCCATGCCAAATTTCAAGTCAGTACGACCATTGGAAGTGGTCTAGGTTTTTGATGAGTCAGTGAATCAGTGAGTGAGTCAGTGAGTCAGTGAGTGTATAGTAAAAATAGCGATTTTCTGACGTCAATATCTCAAGAACTGCTATAGGTAGAATAATGAAATTTTGTATTCTAGACAATTAAGGGGATGTCAACAGACACTCGAAATTTCATATGCGTAGATAAAATATGTTTTGAGTTATAGGGTGGTCGAAATTGGCCCGAAATGGTTCTTGTAATATAACCCACGGCCGGTGTGTCGCTTTTTTTTGCTCGAACTTGGCGGACACACTGCCGTGTGTCTAGATATTTTATAACAATACAATGTAAAATAAATACACCAAAAGGGACAAATTAGTTTTGGAAATACAGGTACAATCACGGGAAAGACAGGATCTGAGGTTTTTCTTTTCAAAAAGCATTATGTTATACCTATTTAAAATTTACACATATAAACAGTCGCTTTAAATTAATGCGACTGGGTGTGATATGAAAGACAAGAAAAGGGTGTTGAAGGGTTAGTCGCATTTCCAAATAACGGCTACTTCTCTGGATAATTGAATAATCCGTGTCTTCTCCCGATCCTGTCTTACCCCAAAGCATCTTACATGAGTAAGTAATCGTTTCTCAGTTCGCGGTACCTATAAAATATGATTTTAATGAAATCTTGGAAATTATTTATTACCCACTTTATATAACAAACTGATTTCCTTTAATAATCAAAGTACTATTTAATGTTATGTATTTTTAAAGTATGTTATTTTCGTTAGAGTATTGTATATGCGGTTAACCGTTTCCCTGGCTGTACTAATAGGAAGGAAAAGTCACATAGTCATATATGTAGTTACTTATTGTACTGATTTAAACTTACACGATGTTCACTCATTATTATGATAAAAACGGGACTTAATCGCGTACACTTACTTTTATTATTTTCCTGACGTTTTCATAGTTACTTATTACTTACACTTTACACCATATACATACTAATACAAGGGCTGCTATTTATATATCCGGAAACCGGGATTACAATCTTCTTAAATAGCATATTTGACCTCCATGGTAAAATTTGAACTTTTTTAAGTACTGGCCGGTATATTTTTTCTTTCTTATTAACGCTCGTGTTTTGTTTTTGCCGGGTTTTAAATGTCATCTCGCAGCAAGAATGGAACTCACTCGTGAAAATATTCGTGCTATGATTTATTATGATTTTCGGCGTGGTTTAACGCAACAACAGTGCATAGATCAACTAACTTCAACTTTTGGTGATGAAGCCCCATCTAAAACTACTGTGTATCACTGGTTTAGTGAGTTCAATCGTGGACGTAGTATGCTTACGGACGAAGTTAAGGCAGGTCGCCCGAAATCGGTCGTTGTACAACAATATATCGAGGCTGTGCGAAAACTTATAATGGACGACCCACATGTTACGTACTGCGAGATAGAGGCGACTCTGGGTATTTCTATGACCAGCATTAATAGCATATTACATAATTATTTGGCTGTAAAAAAAATTTGTTCGCGTTGGATACCCCACAACTTAACAAAAGAGCAAAAAGATGCTCGCGTCGAATGGTGCAATAAAATGTTAAAAAAATACAACCGTGGTGACTCAAAAGCCGTTTATAACATCTATACAGGTGACGAATCCTGGATCTATGCATACGATCCCGAAACGAAGCAACAATCAACGGTATGGGTGTTTCAAAATGAGCCGAACCCTACGAAAGTTACTCGTGCAAAAAGTACATTGAAACAATTGGTGGCCTGCTTCTTCGGTATTAATGGCCATGTAGCTACAGTGCCACTACGAAACCGTAGAACGGTTAATTCAGAGTGGTACACGACCATTTGCTTACCGGAAGTATTTGAACAAATTCGTAAAACTAACCAGCGACGAAGAATCATTCTTCATCATGACAATGCCAGCTGTCATACGTCACGCGAAACAACTCTATTTTTGGAGGGTCAAAATGTGGAATTAACGGGTCATCCGCCGTACAGCCCTGACTTGGCACCCAACGATTTTTATTTATTTCCAAATATAAAGAATAAATTACGCGGTCAACGATTTTCGACCGCTGAAGATGCTGTCGACGCATTCAAACAACACGTTATGGAGGTACCTCAGGCGGAGTGGCAGAAGTGCTTTAAAAATTGGTTCACGCGAATGCAAAAGTGCATAGATCATCAAGGGGAATACTTTGAAAAACAATAAAACCATTTTCAGCCGTGTACGTTTGTTTGTTTTTTTGTTTCCGGATATATAAGTAGCAACCCTTGTCGTACGAGGGTTGCTACTTATATATCCGGAAACAAAAAAACAAACAAACGTACACGGCTGAAAATGGTTTACCTCGTACCTTAATTTATTTATTATCATAAGATTAACTGACTACTTCAGAATTGTAGGTACATATATATTTAACGACCTCCTAGCCTAGTCGGTAGTAAGTTACTAGGTGAAAAAAATATAAAGGCGAAAATCACTTAAACATGATGGCGATGGCGGCTGATTCATTAGCGTGTACTAATTAATTGTGTAGGGTTGTTTCTGCTCGCGTCTCGTGAGTCATCTTGTATACAATGATGTAAAAGTTTCTAGTTTCATTGTTGAGGACTCCACAGCAATGAAACCAGAAACATTTACAAATATCTTAGGTATTCATTATTATACTATATTAAGAGTTTATAAAATCATCATCATCATCATCAATTGAACTGTTAGTTTTATCTCGTCCTTGCCATTCACTACCATGAGATACGCGGCAGCGGCAAAAAAACTAACCACCAATTTAAGAGGCCTTATCAAAGTACTATGCACAGGTGTTTTTAACAAAGAACCAATATTACTTATGATACTTTGGTTATCCCGCGATAATATAACTTATTCAATTAAGCTTAGATCCTAAAACAGGTAAACTGCTAGTTGACTTGGGTCACTTTGAGATTAGCGTTCAGGTAATAAAACGGCTATTACACATGACAATTTGTAGGGCCCAACCTGTTGTGTCCAACTCCTGTCGGCGTTGGGTCCGTTATTACACTTTCCCTACAAATCGTCCCTACAAACCCTACCTCACCAACAAATCGTCCCTACCAACGTTTACAGAGATTCTTTCAAAACATCTAAAAAATGTATTTTAGTGAAGCACGGTGATAGTACTTATAACAGTATACATTAAATAAAAAACCGGCCAAGAGCGTGTCGGGCCACGCTCAGTGTAGGGTTCCGTAGTTTTCCGCCCGTCACAGTAAGTGTTCCCCACTTAAGAGTTAAAATAACACCGCCATGTAGGATATGATATATGAGTTCCACGTACAGCGACATCTATCGGCAAATTAAGTAAACTATTGCGCGCGAGCTTAAAGTATGGAAGATGATTTTTATGGGATAATTATTTATTGCGTGAACCGATTTTCACCGTTTTTACTTTATTTGAAAGCACGTCATTTCATTGTGATTTTGTAGAAATTACTGGTACAATAAACACCTGCTTATACGGTTAAATTACAAACTTTGTTCAGAAATAATTTTGTATTTTTTTTTCAAAAACTATTCAACCTATCAAGTTCAAAATAATTTTCCTAGAAAGTTTTTATAACGTTCTACTTTTGAGATTTTTTTCATATTTTTAAAACTTATGGTTCAAAAGTTAGAGGGTGGGGACACATTTTTTTTTACTTCTGGAGCGATTATTTCCGAAAATATTTACATTATCAAAGAATGATTTTAGTAAATCCCTATTCATTTTATAATATCTATCCAACCATATATCACACGTTAGGGTTGAAATGAAAAAAAAAATCACTCCCCACTTTACGTATAGGGGAGGTACCCTAATTCAAATTCAAAATAATTTATTTCGGAAGCAAGTCCATATTTGTTAGTATAATACATAAGTCTAAAACATCTTAAGTGCTAATGTTAATAAAATACAATTAAAGTTTAATAAATTACCTAATGCTAAAGACTAACCTACCCCGGAGAGCAGTGCAGGTCATTCCAGTGCTGCTGGATACGACCTTGGAACCTGTCAACAATGGTATTTAGGAAGCCGTTGGTACTAGCCTCGATTCTCCGTACTATGGATGCAACCCTTTTGCGTATAATAGCTGCAAAACCATCGGTGTGCGCATCTGCAAACATCCCCGACGCACTACAGAATCGTGATACAGCCCCAACAGCATCCTAAAACCATTGTTGTATTGGACTCTGAGGGCGTTGAGAGCCTTCCGCGTATAATTAACCCATAGGCTGCAAGTGTAGAATGACTGGCAATATGCTTTAAAAAGTGTCACTTTTACACTACCTGAACACTTTGCAAACCTACGGGCCACCATATTGCATCTGACTGCCAGATGCCAGCCAGACTAATAAAACATTTTTTTCCACTTTTTATTTTACCACTTTGTCCGCGTGATTGATATACATATGAGTACCAAATTTCAGCTTTCTAGTTCTAACGTTCACTGAGATTATCCGCGGACGGACGGACGGACGGGCAGACATGGCGAAACTATACGGGTTCCTAGTTGACTACGGAACCCTAAAAAAGAAACTGTTTTTATTATTATAGATATTTAAATGACCGCTCGAGCTGCCTGAATCTAACTTCATCTGCCCAACCCTTCTATTATTTAAATACAAAACTAGATAAATATATTAATTACCAGCGAATCTACACATTTTAACTTCTATTTTAAATAAAAAACCAGACGGAATGTGTAGCAAATTTATAAATAAAAAACCGGCCAAGAGCGTGTCGGGCCACGCTCAGTGTAGGGTTCCGTAGTTTTTAGAGCGATTATTTCCGAAAATATTTACATTATCAAAAAATGATTTTAGTAAACCCCTATTCATTTTCAAATACCTATCCAACAATATATCACACGTTAGGGTTGAAATGAAAAAAAAATCACTCCCCACTTTACGTATAGGGGAGGTACCCCAATAAAACATTTTTTTCCACCTTTTATTTTACCACTTTGTCGGCGTGATTGATATACATATTAGTACCAAATTTCAGCTTACTAGTGCTAAGTGCGAGTACTCAGTTTCAAAATAAGCGACTTAAATTGTAATTTCTTTTGATTGCGTTGACATAAAAGTTTGGTTTTGCTACATTTGAAAGGTCTTATAGCGCTGAGTATTTGACATGAATTTCAATTTAATACCTCCATGCGTTTACGAGGAAAAAGGTAATAAGTTTAAAATTAAAAAAAAAAATTTTTTTTGTATGATCTTACTAAAAATGTCTACTTTTTGTAATTTTTTCATTGTCTATGCTATATGACGTTGCTTTGTGCCAAATTTCAAGTTTCTGAGTTCACGGGAAGTACCCCGTAGGTTTTGCAAGTGCCGAAAAACTCTAAAATTTGCAGCATAAACGCCTGTATCTTTTGATTGCGTTGGCTTTTAAGTTTGATTTTTTCACAGCTTCAAGGGACAATAGACCTGAGTATTTGATATAAATTTCAGCTTGATACCTCCACGCGTTCCTGAGAAAAATGGTCTTGACAGACAGACAGACAGACAGACAGACAGACAGACAGACAGACAGACAAACGGACAACAAAGTGATCCTATAAGGGTTCCGTTTTTTCCTTTCGAGGTACGGAACCCTAAAAAACATGCCTAAGATATAGAATATCCTATTGAGTTTTAATATGGCTTCAGTTTTCCACTTAGTCGGTCAGTTGGATACTATACTACAGTCTTCCCGAGTTAATCTTACCATTTTAAAATAGTGTTAGTTGTTTTGTTAATAGTTTTTTGTTTTGTTGGTTTTTGTTGTTATAAAATTGTTATGATTCCATGTCAACGAGCTACCCAGAAGAATATAAAAAAATTGCAAAAAAAAAACAATTTAACTGGTAAGTAGCATTAATACCAATTTATTGACTACTAATACAAATCAAGATAATGTTGAGTGTATTTAGTAATAATGGGTAATCAATCATGTTATGAGTACATCATTTATAATGTATATGTAGTCCAAAATAATAAATTACCTGTTTTCAAATATAAAATGATTCGAAATGGAAACAAATGGTTAATAATTTTTATCTACACTCGCATTGTAAGTCCTCTAAAACGTGTTCAAAAACGGTTGGCAATGGCTAGCATTACCACAACCGATTTTACTATGATAAGCTTTTTATCTGTGACAGTAACGTAATTTTAACTTTACATGCTCAAACATTGATGTGTTATGAGTTTTGATAACACAATATAATACCTGCACGCGCCCGCGCGGCCGCCGACACGCTCCCCCCGAACGCCGGCACTCTCCCTCCCGACGACCGCCGGCACTCTCCCTCCCGACGACCGCCGGCACAATCGAGTTGGCCATGGCGGTGCAATGGCGGCCATTCTATGGTTTCCGAACACGGCAATTAGTATAAATAATATGAGTGTAGATAAAGCAGTGTATGCAACTGTACGTAATTAGGCCTTATTAATTAAGGACCCTTATTACGTAACAGTTACATAAATTACTATAAAAAGGACCGTTCTGTTATTATACTTCTGATGCTCATAAGTTTAAAATAGTAAATTGTACCTTTAATAACACCGTAAATCAATTCATTGTATTCAACACAATTTAGTAGTAAATGGTAGTAATCAATTCATAATAGGACATGTTCGTTGTAGTGTTCTGCCTTTTCGCCGAACTTTTTTTGGCCGAATTTCACTTGCTAACCAACATTTCGCTGATGATTCACTTTAACAACTAACTATTAGCAAAATTTTGTATGATAACGTTTCATTTGGTAGAATGGTTTTAAAGCTGATTGTTATAATGACTCAAAACTTTTGGGATACTTATCATTTGTCAAATCTATCACAAGGCCAAGCAACTACATATTAAAAGAATAACGTTTCGTTAGTAAGTATATTAACAACAGAAATCTCATATGTGACGGATTCCAATTAGGTGCGACGACGAGCGAAGCGAAGAGCAGCGTATTAGATCTACCGTGAGCAAACAGTGTACGAAGCCGAGCGAGCGAAGCGAGCGTGCCGCCGTAACGGCCGGCGAGTGCCAGAATCGACTTTTTAATATAAAAAATATCCTAAGCAATAAGTTTAAAGAATAAACTATTGTATTAAAATAATAATAACTACCTGTATATAATTTGCCCACAGTGAAAATGGCATCCTTACGAAATGAATATTACGCAAACTAAACCATTCTATACTCGAAAGGCGGCATTTAGAAAAGTGACTTTATAAAAACAGGCCAAACGTACAGTTGGTAACTGAGAGAAATAAAACAAAATCTTTTGATAAGTTGATACATGATCATTCCGCGTTGTGAAATTACGCGAAAAGTTTGTTGGGAACTGATAATCGGCAACACAATTTTCAGCGTTAATTTAGAGAACCGTTCGTTGTACTAGGGTAAATAAATCGGGGATAAAATGTCCAAATAATATACTAAAGCTGCTGTGCATTGTAAGTTTCAAATTATTTTTCTTGCCCGGATTTGAATACCTAACCAAACCGTCCTAACCAGTCACCGCCAGACCACTATCTAATTGTAATCAAATATAGTTTTTTTTGTCAATAAACAACTAATACAAAGAGCTCAAAGAGGACCTAGTGTGTGACGACGAGGGACCATCTTGTTCGGCAACGCGCATGTGACACCTCATTAGTTGCAGGCAACCATAGGCTATGGTAAGCAGCTACCGAGCTGCTTACCATCAGGCGGGCCATATGCTTGTTTGCCACCGTCGTGATATAAAAAGAATAATTACCTGAACCTTTATTTTAAAGACCGGAGACACTATTAATTCAATGAAATAAGTATTGAGTATAACGAAGTAATATTTATATTGCTAAAACGGCAGAATTGTTATTTTAATATAGGTAATTCATCCTTTATCTATTGAAAACAAACCCGTGCTTCCACCTGCGCGGAAAAAAAGATTCGTTCAAATTAACCGTTAACTAAATTTCAACTCTATGGACTCGCAATAAGATTCAACATGACTAAAATTCCCTAAGCTACCACATGTATTCATTAGTAGCTCTTAAACGTCTCGACTCGTATCTCTGCCACTCGTCAAGGACGTTTAGAGATCCGCGTGTATTTAAGGAACGTTGCTTCGGCTACCCGTTTACTCGTGGAAATGGATCTTAATTACACGTTTCTTTATTACACGTGGGAAACGGGCCAGAAAACCGTGTTCGTGTTACTCAGAAACGGATCTTGGAAACGGGTACCCGAAACCCGGAATCGACCGCGAGCCCTAGTAGTAACCCTGCCTATACAGCAGGAGGTCCCGGGTTCGAATCCTGGTCAGGGCATTTATTTGTGTGTTCATCACGGACATTTGTTCCTGAGTTATGGATGTTTTCTATGTACCTATTTAAGTATTTATTTATATCTATCTATTATATATATCGTCGCCTAGTACCCACAACACAAGCCTTATTGAAACTGTGGAACTAGGTTGATTTGTGTAAGATTGTCCCATAATATTTATTTATTCATTTATTTATATATATCCTATACCGTAAAAAAAATTAGGTAAGGATCTAATCTAAAAACTCATTTGCTGTTCTCAAAGTACTCGCTATTGATTTTTATGATGAAATCATCACTGATTTTATCATACCTAATAATTCAATCAAGTAATTTATTCAAGAAAATATCATTACCGTTGGGCACTGATTGAAAACTTAAAAAGCGCCCATCAACCAAATTGAATCATAATTTTGTTTAATATGATTGACGAATTGTATTACTGGATTTTTTTAAAGTGGTTTGTGTTATTACAAGGATAAAGCGTTTATTCCAAATTTCACATATTAAACTAAATATGTAGATTTTTCAGTTATTTATACGCTTGGTTTTACGGTTTTTGAAATACCGTTTTACCCTAAATGCATATACTTGTACCTAGGTGCCGTCTCCATTTTATTAGGGAAATAAGGGATATAGCTACTAGCTACGCCAAATCAAATCATTTTATAAACATGATTTAATCAACCATGTTTTTTTTAAATTTATTAGTTAATTAGGCATCTGTCGAAATAATTTAATCATTATTGATGCTATAAACGAGTAGGCTTCAATTATGTCGGTATTCAATCTGATTTGTAAGCTCAGGATTGAATTTGTAATCATGTTCATATGATTAAGATTAACAGTAACATTTTCATTTTAAATCTTAGTTTCAATCACACTTTTTTTTTCCCAACTCTGGAAGTTATTTTGTAATCTTGTAAACGATTTAATACTATTAATTAATATTAATTACCTACTGCCTTACATAAGTACATAAAGTTACTACCTAGTGTCTCATTTCCCAATTACAGATTAGTTTTTTTAAATAGACATCTATAAAAACTGAGAGACTATAAGTCTTCGTGATTGAAAGTAAGTAGGTAGGCCACAAATTTAAACCAAGATGGCTCAGTTTTGACGACGGTGCCGCCCTGCCCCACATAGACTGATATTTCTTATGTGTATTTATGTCTTTATTTGTACTCGCTTTTATATTTATTTGTTTGTTCGTTTGTTTGTCTGGTAAATAAATTTTTGAAGTATATTGATTAAATATACAAGTAGGTAGGCAACTTAACTACCATACCAAGTATTATCTCGTGTTTTCTATGACATGACTGTCTAATATAAGTAAACCTTTCTTTCAGTGGGCGCGAGTTCGACGCTGCCGAAAACCAATAACGACACGATTAACCACATCTTCTTATAAAAGGAAATGTGTAAGAAATACGAAATATAAAAAGTGCATAATAATATAGCTACACCACAGAACTATATTCTGTGAGCTACACTCATGAAAAATATAAGCGACAAACAACAAAACAAATGAATTCGAAAAGAAAAGAGTAACCCTAAACCCCCGAACCCTAAAGAAAAGTAACTTTTGTAAAAACACATATAAACGTTCACTATCATGGACATGGACATCACGACGTTGTCTCCAGAAAACTTCACAGAGGTCAGTTTTCTGAACGAGTCTGTGCACTCCATAAACAGTACGTCCAGACCATGCGCCAGTCCACATTTGGGGAAGATATTCAGTATAATTTTGAAGGTGGTGTACGTCGCAGGCATTCTCGGGAACGGAGTGGCCATCGTCTGTTTAAGGAAGGGGGAGAAGAGAGTACGCAATAGAAAACATCTGCTGCTGCTCACTTCCTTGGCCTCCAATGACATCGTTGCCTTGGTAAGACTTCCTTAAAAAAAACTTGTTTCACATTTCTGTGTACGCGATGCGTTTCGCTGTAATTTCAAAAGCTCTTTCTTAGCGTGGTATCACAACAGATATGATACCACGCTAGTATGTGTATACCAGTATTATGAGTATTATGTATACCAGTCACAATTCACAATACCAGTTTATACGTAAGCACATTGAAATATATCCGACTGCCAGCAATGATATTTACTATGGATGGGTTATACTCTAACAAAATGAGCACTAAAAATACTTCCAGAGCTATTTCATAATGTAGCAACGATTCTGTTGTTTATTTATTTTGACAGTCATTTCATCTTTGTCACTCTTATTGTTAGGAAATTCGTTTGTCTCTTCCTCACGCGGGTGGTGACGGGAGCTCATTGACACGTCAGCATCTCTCGCTTGCCGGAGTGCGACTAGCGACAATTAGGAATATGCATGATTTTTTTGGAAGTCGTCATTCGATTCTGTTTCCCTGTAGATTCAAATGTCTCTAATAAACCTACTATCTATGATAGCCCTGAAACGTCAAAAATGTGAAAATACGTTAGGCGTCTGCGCCGCGCGTCAAAACGCCCCATACAAAAAGTGTGTAGATTGTGACGTCACCGTTCACAAAGTTGCAGAAAACTGTTTGGATGGAACAAGTTTTTGTAAGATTTTTGTAATTTTAGGCACGAAAAAATGCGTTTAGCTATATAGTTGTCATACATTTTTTTTCTTGTTAGGACATAAGTAATCGAACTGCAGTTTCGAAAATACATTTGATGTATAAAAAAAAATGCCTAAAATGTTACGTTTTCAAACCGCAATATGTTTAAAAAACTGTTAAAAATTATTACGGATTTCCACTTGTTTATATTAGTTTGGGGTTGTTGAACGTGTTTATGCCACAGATTCAATTAAATATTTTTCATGCATGTTCTCTATTGAAGTTAGAATTCACTCATTTTAATTGCTTCACTTTTGGAGCATGCGTAACCCATCTGTCATTATTATATATTAAGTATAGACTGCCAAAAGCATATTTCACCATATTCTTTCCTTTCCTCAGTTACTTGCATGCATTATTTTAAATATTTATTTAAACTTTATTGCACAATTTAAAAACGTGTACAAGAGGCGGACTTAATGCCTTAAGGTATTCTCTACCAGTCAAGGATTGGATCAAACCGAAACTTGTAATTGGTACAGGATCATAGCCTTTAACTTTAGTCTTTTATTAGTATGTTTCTACCTTCCTAAGAAGTCGTTGTCGACGTCAACAACAATTATTTAGTATTTCAATTTATGGATCAATGGGTCCCTTGTTTGTCACAATAAAGATAACATAACCGTACTTATTGTCGCAGCGCCAACACTTGATAATTGGGTCACAACTGAATTGAGCTGTATGTTTTGCAAATTCAAATAAACCTGAAACTGGAGGGGCGATTTGATTGAATAGAATTCTATTAATTGTATTCAATCAAATCATAATTATTTTAAACAACCAGGAACCAACGAGAGGTTAATCTTTAATTAATAGTACTTACCTATCAAGTGTATTTTTTAACTACACTACGACATAATTATGCTTTTCACTGTGAATTAGATGTAAACGTAGACTGATCCTGGAATCCTGGTAGGTACCTAAAGTCCTTCGTAAATGACTGCGAGTATTGTAGAAATATGGTATTCAATGTTTCCTGTAGTTTAATTTTTATGGCTTTAATAAATGAAGTTTTTATTGGCAGGTGGGCATGATGGCCTCGATGGTGGTAGCGGAGGCGATCCCGTGGGTGAGCGCGACCCGCGCCTACTGCGCTATACGCGTGGTCCTGCGCATATTCGGAATAGGCAGTGTTTGTATCGCCGTCACTATGGCGTTGGAGCGGTATCTGGCGCTCACCAGGCCTTTCCTATATCAGAAGGTGAGTTTGTTATGTATATTGGAAGGAACCAAGTATTTCAAGTGTAAGCGCGACATATGCGGCGCCTAACTAAGGGTGCGAACTGAGTAGCCGCTAGAGCAGCGTTGTCGCGGCGGCGCGACCGGTGACGCGTCCATGGCAAACAAATACAAAGGTATGGGACTGGCCTCAGTGAACGCTGCTTAAATCCCTTGGAAGCTAGGTGCATCGCTGATCTTGCCGCCGAATGCGCCGCCGGTTGCTTACTATTGAGGTCATACACTAATGCTCCATAAGTGTAGTGCTACGAGGAGTTAGACACTGACAGGATTAATATCGCTCTTGCCACACCGCTGGAGCAGTAAGTGGGGCACATATCCAGGTTCCCAGTTAGGATGGGTGGGACGGGATAGGTACTTCTCGTCCCTGGTGTTGAAACCTAAGACTTTTAGCCCGCTTTTCAGATAAGAGATAATCTACTTTTAGAACCTGAGAGATGAAAAATCCTTTGATACCTAAATAATAGGGTGGACGTTCGTTATGTAATCGTATATCGGAATCATTATCTAGAAAGACCGTATCAACTGACAATCGCCACAGAATACCCAATTACTGACTGAAACACTACTTCAAAATGTTACATCAGTACCTAGATTATTCACCTTTTTTACTGAAATCTATATAAAAAAGGGCTAAATTAGAAGGGAATAAATTAAATTAGGACAAAAGGTAGTAAATTTACAAAACCGCGGCGTGTTTATCCTGCTGATCGCGGAGAAAATCCCTAGATTTGCTTCGGTAAACAGGTAAAATAAACAATACTAGTACCTACATATAAACACAGACAGTAATACCAAATGAACGAATATAAAACTCTATTAATTTCAATCTAGGCTCTTCTATTTTTCGGCAACAGGCTAGTATTTTGTGGTTTGGATAAATATGAACAAATAGCCTAATTTAGTCGTGTCTATTTATAGCATAATGTTGTGTCGTGTTCATGAGGATTACTAATGTATTAATAAATGTAAGAAGAACCAAAAAAACGCTTGATATATTTTATATAATTAGGTAGGTGGTAGGTATATAAATATGTATTTTCAATACATATTTATATACCTACCACCTACCCGAGTTGCCGTAGACTCTGAAAACATTTTTTTAACTATTTAGTCCTTAACAACATAGATATTATCTGAAAGTTACTAAATAAGCATTTTCTCTGTACTGACTTCGTATGAAGGGAACGGGAATTTCCCAATTGCAGTCGAGTGGATACAAAATCGGAACCAGGCGCGTGTCCTAGTCCTACTTACTATGCATTGTTTCAAGAACTGCGTATCGGAGCTCGCAAGGTATAAGGACCCTCGAGCAGTAAGGGTGGAATATGAATGAACCTGTCCCACGTCTCATTGGCTTATCTAAATCGCTTTTGATGGATCTAACGGAGTCGTCATAGTTTCGAAAATCTCTATTTGGACTAAGAGCTGGCCACGTGACCACGTCAGATATGATATGACACAATAATGAGAGCAACGAGACCCGTCTAGTAAGATTGCAATCCTAGGTCCGAGCATCAGGCAGCTTTTGGGTGGAGGTCAGAGTGACAGATTAGCAACATTTTTGAGTTGCCTAAAAGTAATACCAAAATAGGTAAAAACTACCGAAGTTTTCTTATTTATAGAGGACGGGACCTATATTTAAACATTAGAACAAAAAACATTGCGTATTATTGGAAACACAAACAGTAGGCGAACAACAGCTATGAATTACATTATACATACGTCGTTTTGGACTACTTTTCCCCATCAGAAACTTTTGACCTTTTGACAATGATATAATCTGATTATTGGCCACCACGGGCTTGGTTGCGTGCGATGTGCTGGTAGGTTTTCTCGACACCATGCTATCAATGATATTATTCGCAGGGCTATGGTGTCGGCGAACGTACCTTGCATTCTTGCATTCTCAGCCGCACGAATGGGAAGAGGCCAGATGGTCTAACACTGATTCCTTGGGCTAAGGGACGAAGTTTGTTGTGGGATGCGACGTGCGTAAGCACGTTTGCTGTGTCGCATCTTGCGCAAACTACGCGTTCTGCTGGGGGTGGTCCAGAGAATGCGGCTAAGCACAAACAAGCACGCGAAGTACTCCAATCTAAAGCCAGTGTACTGGCCTCTTGCAGTCGAAACGGCTGGTCCCTGGTGTTCCGAGGCGAAACAATTCAATTTGTTAGGAGCTAGGCAAGCGTTTGCGAGATCGTGGTTGTGATCCTAGGTCTGGTTCGTACCTCGTGCAGCGTATGTCACTGGCCATTCAACGCGGAAATGCGGCCAGTGTTTTTGGGACGTTTGCACCGGACGGACGTGGAGATAGTGTTTAGTGTTTGTGTTTTCCTAGTTTTTGTTCTTTTTTGTTTGGACATTGCGTGTTTTATTTTTATCATAATTATGACGAAACCTGTTGTGGATGCTTTATTATTTTTATTTTGTATGGACGAAACCTGTGTAGCGGATTTAAAAAGTATGTATTTGTTTTTATTTTTCTCGTATGTCAATAAATAATTATACGTTATTTGTCATTATTTATATAACTGCATTAAAACCAGAACTCTAGGATTTGTATTCGTGGTCAAAGAATGCAAACCACTTTGTTTTGAATTATTTGACCTCCAACACTTTACAGCTGCCAGATGTCCGGATCTAGAAATAAGTCGTATAGCAAACTAACGAGATGGGTTTTGTCGCTCTCATTATTGTGTCATACATATCTGACAACGCAAGCTCTCAGTCTAATTGTATGCGACGTATCCTTGGACGTAATAGGACGTATCCTTGTGTATGCTATTTTTGAAAGTTCGTTTGTTTATTTAATTTTGTCTTATCCGGCTTCCGCCCGTCACCTCGCCGTAACCGTTAACATCCCGCAATGTCAAGGGCAAACGAAGCACTTGATGTGATACCCATTGCTCCGCTGACCATAAGGTCAGCGGAGCAATGGGTATCACACGTACCACGGTATCACACGACGACGATAACGTCTGCTCTACTTGTCTCACCTTTTTACAGGTGGTCTTCCATATTAGAAGTTATATGTCTACAGCATACAACGTTGCCTTTAATTACGACTCAGTTAAGTTGCGGTGCCAGCAAATAAGAAGGAGAACTGCCAGGGTGCCTACTTCATTGTTTTCAAGAAACAACGTTTACGAAACTTGTAAATACAGGTACAGGAATTTTATATTGATCTCGATAACTTATTTTACTCGTAGGTCTCGTAGTCCGCCTCGAACTGTGAACTCGCGATTTCCTTGCAAACGAGTTGACCAATATAACAAGACCCTTATGATGACTATTCCGCGCCTTCTAGCTCCATAACCCCTCGATAGATCCTGCTCATGTACGAACTCTCAAATTATATTGATCTCTAGTACAGTCACCAGCATAAATATATGACTGTGGGCAGCACTGTAAAAATATCTGATTCTCCATTGAGGGCAAAAGTATATGACGACACTTCCACGGTAAAAATATGTGATGGTTTCTGGCCGGCATAAACATCGTTTTGCATCGATCAGCATAAATATCGGATCCGTCCACTTAAAAATATCTGATTACCTATCAAAAGCAAAATTATGTGACTACTGCCACCGGCATAAATATCTAACCACTGTGAAAGCTTTAACATCGGATGACAGGTCGACCGCATAAATATCTGACATAATAACAAAATCAAAACTATGTCATCAATATACAAAATCAAACCTGATCTAGCTGGTATAAAGCAGTAAATGGTATATGATGGTATGGTTGATATTCATCATGACGTTTAATAGATGTGATAAACCTTCTTATTACTATCCTAAACTATTATTAAAAAGTAAAATTTTTACGTCAATATGGCATGTCACATTAGAAATAAACAAGTCAAATTATTATTTTGTATGGATTGCAACTCGTAATAATTAGATTAATTCAATGCCATGTATAGCGCGTCTTATCAAATCTACGAGCAATTGAAGCATAGGATTATTTAAATATACGAAATAAAAACTTTTTACAAAAAAAGATAAACCGACTTCAAAAAGGACAAAATAAAATATTATATTATTTATATGAGTTACAAACTGATATGTTTGAAGTCGGTGCCAAGCCAAAAAGTTACAATACCGGTCAAATCAGCTTCAAGTCTGAAAATCACAAAACATCTATACATACTTATATTGCAAAAAATCATCATCATTATCATCAAAACAATTATCATTATCAGGTCCACTTCATCAAATTGGTGGTTTTCGAGAGAAAACTCTCGAGTTGCTTAAGAAAACACCCAAATCACCATACATGTGCCTTTAAAAATTGAGGAGTTCCCTCAATTCCTCATAGATCCCATCATCAGAACAGCACCAGATTAATATGGGACCACCTTGGAAGTATATCCTTACAAACAAAAAAATAATTATTCAAATCGGACCACGCGTCTCGGAGTAATCGGTGAACATACATAAAAAAAAAGCCCAAACCGAATACAGAACCTCCTCCTTCTATGAAATTGAAGTCGGTTAAAAATAGACCGCTCCATTCAATAATTAATCCATTGAGTGTTTATGTCCAAAAGACTGTGAATTCTCAGTGGTATACTGAAGTGTGCTTACCGGTTGTGTTTAAAAATTTGACTGAAAAACGACCTAAATCTGGTTTGAGAGGACATCATGACAATGCGTCGCCACACAAGGCCATTCTCACCAAAGACTTTTTGAAGCGTACGGATATCGAAGAGTTGTGTCATCCTCCATATAGCTCCGATTTAGCTCCTTGCGATTTCTTTTTCTTCCCGATAATCAAACTCGGACTTCGTGACACGCGATTCAATAGTCCTGAGGATGCTCTGAATGCCTACTTGCAGGCCGTACAAGACCTTCCTAAAGAAGAGTACCGGGAATGCTACAAATCATGGTTTAGGCGGATGAACCGTTGCATAGAAGCTAACGGAGAGTATTTTGAGAAACTGTTATAAAAAATATTTCAATACCTGTAGTAGTTTTTTTGTATCTCAAAACTTTCGTAGTGACCTAAGGTACCGAGTAATATGGCTGTGATATGCAGATTAACGGACAGATGGGCGGGCGGGTCGCATACGGCGTATATTCAATAAATCTCAATCAAAGGTCTAATATATGTGCTGCTACTTAGTTTTGTAGTAAAAAATATGTTTAAGG
The DNA here is from genome assembly GCA_947086415.1 of Pammene aurita. Lineage (NCBI taxonomy): Eukaryota > Metazoa > Arthropoda > Insecta > Lepidoptera > Tortricidae > Pammene > Pammene aurita. The sequence goes on along the minus strand of OX352290.1, from coordinate 32,836,810 downwards.
GGGGCACTCCATACATGCAACTAAATGTTAAAAATAATATTTTTAGGAACTATCAACGTGTGCCATATCATTAGATAGGTCTTATAAAATTACTTTGAAGTTTCTAAAACAATTATTTAGCTTGAGTACATAGTTTCAAAAATGATCGCTCCGAGAATCTTTAAACGTGTCAGTTTTGTAACCGTTTATTCTTGTAAACAGTTAAACGCATAAAGAAATCTTAGAGTAAAACTTGTTGCAAATTTTATGCTCTACAATGTACTAATAGATGTCAACTTAAATGGAGTTATAAAAACCAATATAATCACGAAAACCCCATTTTTTGGAGTTTCATCATCATCATCATCATATCAGCCGAAAGACGTCCACTGCTGAACATAGGCCTCCCCCAAAGAGTGCCACAATGACCGGTCCGGCGCCACCCGCATCCAGCGGACTCCCGCGACCTTTACCAGGTCATCAGTCCACCTTGTGGGGGGTCTACCGACGCTGCGCCTTCCGGTTCGTGGTCGCCACTCAAGAACCTTTTGGCCCCAACGGCCATCGGTTCTACGTGCAATGTGCCCCGTCCACTGCCCCCTCAGTTTAGCAATTCGGAGGGCTACATCGGTTACTGTGGTTCTGCTGCGGATGGCCTCATTTCTGATGCGATCACGCAGAGAGACTCCAAGCATAGTCCTCTCCATTGCCCTTTGAGTGACTTTGAGCCTTCTTATGAGGCCCATAGTAAGCGACCACGTTTCAGTGCCATATATGTCATCACTGGCAACACACACTGGTCAAAGACTTTCGTCTTGAGACACTGCGGAATATTGGACAAAAAGATGTGCCGTAGCTTCCCGAATGCTGCCCAACCGAGTCGGATTCGTCGATTAACCTCTTTCTCGAAGTTGGATCTACCTAACTGGACAGTCTGTCCTAGGTATAAATAATCGTCCACAACTTCGAGTGTAAAGTCTCCGATTGTAACGGGAGTTGGTGCTACATTGGCATTTGACATGATCTTCGTCTTATCCATATTCATCTTTAGACCAACTCGCTCGGAGGCTTTCTAGGAGTTTGACCTTGCATAACTTCAGGCCCAGACACGAGATTTTCCGAGATTTTAGAGATAACGTTAAAAAGATAGATCATAATGAAAGTATATAAGAGTTTCCAGCGTATTATCTCTGATTCCGAGGGTTACCTTGCTTAGGCTAATATGAATTCTATTTTTATTCCCGATATAAAAAATAAGGAGTTCGGTTCTACAATATCTACCCATTCTATTTGGTTATGGACGAAAGTAATAATTTAATTTGGTAGATTATGTGGTAAATTCTCAATCTATCAACATTTGTATTAAAATTAAATCAAAATTGATGATAATGTAAATGATAAAGTCAGATTAGGGCAGATTGAGCGGTCGTTTTAGTAAACTGTGAATATTTTATTTATGACATTCGTGCTATTTGATTAGAAATCTATTATACTGTCGTTTGCAATCTTTCACTTACCTTCCGGTGGTGAGTGTTCCCTAGGGAGTTATGGACTTTATACTAATTTATTGATTTATTAATGATTTATTTAGATATTTTTTGACACATTTTTTTTTTCACAAGAGTGATGAATAATTCGTAAGAATATTGCAAACTTGAGTATTATAGTGACTAGTTAGATATTATTATGTGTCGCCGGGAAGTTATATTATAAAAATACTACCCGTAAATGTTCAAAGTAATGTATTAAATAAACAGTACTGCTTCTTTAAATTAACAATTTATTTACCCTATATACGTAAATCAACCGTTAACAATGTTGGCGCGATTTTTTTCTTTAATTTAATAAAATAAAATATCGCTTCTCGCAGATTGACGGCAGTCGCACCGAGTCCTAACTGTATGAATAAATCGTGAATATTGTAATGAAGCTTTTAATGCAATGAAACATATGAATTTGAATGTGTGAAATTCGTGATAGAAAATGTGAGATAGACATATGCAATGACAGTTCAATGACAAGTCTGCACTCTTTTCGTGAATTGTCAAATAGTTTTTACAATTAAGACCTCTATGCCAGCCAAATAGGGTTTGGTTTTGTATATTGATGACATAATTTTGATTTTGTTATTATGTCAGATATTTATGCGGTCGACCTGTCATCCGATGTTAAAGCTTTCACAGTGGTTAGATATTTATGCCGGTGGCAGTAGTCACATAATTCTGATTTAGATGGGTAATCAGATATTTTTAAGCGGCCGGATCCGATATTTATGCTGATCGATGCAAAACGATGTTTATGCCGGCCACAAAGCATCGCATATTTTTATCATGGAAGTGTCGTCATATACCTTTGCCCTCAATGGAGAATCAGATATTTTTGCAGGGCTGCCCATAGTCATATATTTATGCTGGTGACTGTACAACCCCATCAAATTCCATATAAATTATAAAAAAAACGTTACTAAAGTTATCGCGCGTCAACTATTCAAAATCAAAAAGCCATCGAAATGCACAGACGTCTAGGTAGCCGAAGTTGTTTAAAAGAACTTCACTTCGCTTACGCTCCGCTCGTTCGATAAAAACAGTAGTTTATGAAAGAATTGTTTTCGATTTTTAGGGTTCCGTAGACAAAATGGCAAAAACGGAACCCTTATAGTTTCGTCATGTCCGTCTGTACGTCCGTCCGTCCGTCCGTATATCACAGCAGTTTTTCTCGGAAACTATAAGACGTAACTTAATAAAATTTGGACATAAGGTGTATTTTGTATGTCGCTACTAAGTTATGTCGTTAAATTGCAGAAAAAATATTTTTAGAAGGGAAGAATATACATGTAACTAAATTAAACAAAAAAATTTACCAAATATTAACATCGATAGGTCTTTAAAAATAACATCGAGGTTTTGTTCAACATTTTGAGATTAAGTAAATATTTTCAGAAATAATCACCTTGAAAGTCACAGATAATTGTGTCCCCCCCCCCCCCCCCGTAACTATTGAACCGTAAAAAAATATGAAAAATTTGGAGAAGATGCGCCTTTTTACACACTTTCTACGAAAATTAGTATGAATATTATCGGTTTAGCCATTTTTGAGTTATCTTCAAAAAACTGCATCAGATACGACCTTTTGGTATTAGTTTGGTTCTTATTCCATTGAAGGTACGGAACCCTCCATTATGCGTGGTCCGACACGCACTTGGCCGGTTTCTTTTTTAAGTTCAAGGCTTGCCATTCGGGTTTTTGGTTTATATTGAAATAGCCACAAAATAAAATTTTTGTCGCATCTTATTTTCTCAGTTAGTCCGCCTCGAACTGAGAACTCACGATTTCCTTGCAAATGAGTTGAGTAATAAACCAAAACCCATATGATGATTGTTTAGCGCCTTCTAGCTCCATAACCTCTTGATCGATCCTGTTCATGTACGAACTCTTAAAATATATTGCTCTTTGCGACGCCCCCCAAGAACTCATAAAGATCAGAAAAACGTTACTAAAATTATCGTGGAATAACTATTCAAAACCAAAAACCTTTGAAATGCAGGGACGTCTAGGTCAAACAGCTGACAGTTAGTGCTCTCGTAAAAACAGTAGTTTATAAAATAATTGTTTTAGATTTTTTAAGTTCATGTCTTGCCATTCGGGTTTTGTTCTACACAAGTATATTGAAATAGCCGCCATGTTTTAAATTATTGTTGCATCTTATTTGCTCATTTAAAAAATGTATATTTAAGTTCTACGTACGTCAGTGTTTTTTAATACTATTTTCTAAATATGGTTTGGTTTATCGCGATGCCAGTGCCATATCCAGTACCTATACCTATATCCACCACCCAAATGGCGCTTTGTCTCAGTGCCACACACCGCCACAATGCACGGTGACATTATTACAATCAATCAGTAATCTAACTTACAGTTGTCAAAGCAGAACATACCCTTTGGTATCCTAAGTAAGTTTTTACTTGTATTATTTTTACACATCACGCATGAACCAGTTAGATATGATTCATATGAATATGATCGATTACTTACTTCACATGTACCTACTTACAAGTACAGTCGACGTCAGGGTACGTTTACACTTTTGCTTTGCACCATATTACAAAGGATGAAAAGTCAATTTTTAAATTGTAAACCGTTTTTATAAAAACTATTTACTAACGGGGTATTTACCATGTTTATTTAGTTGTTTTCAACCGACTTCAAGATTTCGAAGGAGGTTATCAATTCGTCGGGATCTTTGTTTTTGCTATTCTTTTTTTTTTTTTTTATGTATGTTCACCGATTATTCGAAGACGGCTGGACCGATTTGGAAAATTCTTTTTTTGTTTGTAAGAGTATACTTCACAGTTGGTCCCATTGTAACCAGGTCAGGATCTGATGATGGGATCCTGGAGAAATCGAGGGAACTCTTCAACTATTATAGGCACACCTGTAGTGATTTGAGTATTTTTTACAGCAGCTCGAGTATTTGGTGTTGGAAAGGTGGATTGCTTAGTGAAGTCGGTTCTTTTTTGTTTAAAATTATTTATCTATACATATAATAAAGCTGAAGAGGGTCGAAAGTCTGTACATGGAAGATAATCGAAAAAAAATTGTCTGGGGATACTTAGAATCGATAACAGAACACGTTCCAACAATTTTTAGAATTTTTGTCTTTTTATCTGTTTGTCTGTTTATCTGTTTATCTGTTTGTCTGTTTATTTGACCGCGCATCACGTGAAAACGGCTGAACGGATTTTGATGAAATTTTGGATAGATATAGTTTGAGTCCTGGGAAAGGATAATATATAGTTTTAATCCCGAAAATCAACCCTGGTGGGGGTGAAAGTGGGGTTGAAAGTTTGTATGGAGAATTTTTAACCGCTGAAACGATTTAGATAGAAATGAGTATGGAGATAATTTGAGTCTCGAGAAACGTCATAGGATAATTTTCAAACCCTTGTGGTGGTGAAAAGGGGGTTGGAAGGTGGTATGAGGATTTTTTTACCGCTGAACTGATTTAGATGAAAATTGGTATAGAGATAGTATGGGTCTCGAGAAATGACAAAGGATAGTTTCTTCTTCAACCCCCCCCCCCCCCCCCCCCCTCCATCTTACTTTAGAACCGTAGATTCCTAAAAATTTTAAAAAAATAATGGAATTGACGCCTGAAAGGTACTTTCAATAAAAACTATCTATACATATAATAAAGCTGAAGAGGGTCGAAAGTCTGTTCATGGAATATATTCGAAAAAAAGTTGGCTGGAGATACTTAGAATCGATAACAGAACACGTTCCAAGAATTTTTAATTAGTTAACGGCTGAACGGATAATGATGAAATTTTGTGTAGAGATAGTTTGAGTCCCGGGAAGGGACAATGAACAGTTTTCATCCCGAAAATCAACCCTGGAAGGGGTGAAAAGGGGGTTGAAAGTTTGTATGTTGAAAGTTGGTATTGAAATAATTTGTAATTTTTTGGTCAAGGTGTTCATATTTTTAACATGTTACCCGTCGATGCTTTAAATTTACTTTTACCCGCTCTTAAGAAATATTTGAAAATGTCATGAATGTCAAAGGGTTATTGCAGCAAACCAAAAAACTACTACAAAATCATCTAACATTTATAGGACACCGTTTAGGTAGGAAAACATATCAAACGTTTTGTGAAGCAGTCAGATTAGGATTTATTTTTCTTTATAATTAAACAATATCTGTCTCTCAAGCAGTTTTGATATGTCTTCTTGAAGAACTACGCATTATTTTGTATCTTTAAGATCTAATACTGTATTACTGTTTTGAAAAAAATAAGTCCCGTCGAATTTCTTTTCGGTCATAATACTTCTTGGGCCAGAGGTACACCTACAGGGTTAGAACCGGTGGAGTTTTGGAACGAAGTTCCTTATCGGACGGTTCGCGGATGGGGGCCTAGGCGAAAAAAAGTCACGTGACCGTTACGACAAAGCGTCAGGTCACGAAAACGCGACACCCATACGATTGAGAAACATGTAAAATGGAATGAAATAAAAAATATATAAAATAGAATAAAGTGAAGTGAAGTGTAGTGAAACTGAGAAGTGGCAAAGTGATAAAAGTGAAAAAAGTCGAGAACCTCAAAAGTCGAGAATTTTAAAAATGTCGAAATTGTCAAAAATTTAAAATTTCTAAATTTCCAAAATTTCCAATATTTCCAAAATTTCCAAAATTTCCAAAATTTCACAAAATTTCCAAAACTTCCAAAATTTCTAAAATTTTCAAATTTTCCACTATTTCCAAAATTTCCAAATTTAAAAAAATATGCAAAAAAAATTAAAACCACAAAATTTATGAAAAAGTAATAAATGAAATAAAATGAAATAACATAACTTCGTTCCAATCGCACTTGATTCACACACTTTCCACGACACTCACGTATTTTATTTTTATCTGACGTTCATTAGTGCATTGTAATGTGCTTACATTGACGAATAAATATCTTGATCTACACCAATATCATAAATCTGTGACAGTGTGGTAAAAACGTATGAAAATTCATTACCTACGGTAACGTAAACCGCCCCCCCGACCGCCGGCATGCCCCCCCGACCGCCGGCATGCCTCCCCGACCGCCGGCGCAATAATGTTGGTCATGGCGGTCATTCTAATGGTTTCAATGGATTTTTAATGTGTGTAGGTAAAGCAGTGTATGCTTCTGTACATAATTAGGCCTTATTACGTAACAGTTACATCGCCATGTCCGTCCGTCTGTCCGCGGTCTAGCTCAGTTACCGTTCGCACTAGAAAGCTGAAATTTGGTGAGGCCTGATAAGAACTTTCAATAAAAACTATATTGAATAAAATCGGTTCAGCCGTTTTTGAATTATTAGTCAAAAACGCACAGTGAAAGGAAGTGCCGAATAGTAAACTGACGTAAGCGCCGCCAAATAAACGACCTTTAGAACGGATGTTTTGTAACAGGGCAGCATCTACGAAACTCTACACTGAGCATCGCCCGACATGCTCTTGGCTGGTTTTTTTTTTCATTGTTATCCCGGAAATCACCCAATTAAGGATTACTAATTCCAATTCTAGAAAATCCCCAGCCAGGTTATAAGTAGCCTATAAAAATTCAACGTCTAAAAGGGGGGGGGTAGCCACTACACTCGATGGAGTTAAATTTGCATGGGTCATGGACCCCCCCCCCCCTCCAAGTGCACCTAAAATAGCATTTCTGCATTTGTGACAAGATTTGGATGATATGTGCCGTGGACATGAACGTATAAATACAAAAGTGGTCCTATATCGTCCGATATACACCTACTACTCTCTATGTCGTTTAAATCATGCCAAAAACAAATATAATAAAAAAAAAACCGGCCAAGTGCGAGTCGGACTCGCGCACCGAGGGTTCCGTACAAACCTGTAGGTATATAGCGGTAGTAACTTTTAAATTATTAAAAATATTTTTATTATATGATGTAACAAAAAATTTACGGTTTTCGCAATTTTTCCTTTATCTGTGCTATATGAAGTTTCTTAGTGCCAAGTTTCAAGTTTCTGAGTTTACTGAAAGTACCCTTTAGGTTTTGAGTTTCTTGCGAGTACTCAGTTTCAAAATATGCGACTTAAATAGCTATTTCTTTTGATTGGCTTGACATAAAAGTTAGATTTTGCTACATCTGAAAGGTCCTATAGCCCTGAGTATTTGACATGAATTACAATTTAATACCTCCACGCGTTTACGAGGAAAAAGGTAGTAAGTTTAAAATTAAAAAAAATATTTTTTGTATGATTTTACTAAAAAATTCTACTTTTTGTAATTTTTCCATTGTCTATGCTATATGACGTTGCTTCGTGCCAAATTTCAAGTTTCTGAGTTCACGGGAAGTACCCCGTAGGTTTTGCGAGTGCCGAAACTCTAAAATTTGCAGCATAAACGACTGTATCTTTTGATTGCGTTGGCTTTTAAGTTTGATTTTTTCACAGGTCCAAAGGACAATAGACCTGAGTATTTGATATAAATTTCAGCTTGATACCTCCACGCGTTCCTGAGAAAAATGGTCTTGACAGACAGACAGACAGACAGACAGACAGACAGACAGACAGACAGACGGACAACAAAGTGATCCTATAAGGGTTCCGTTTTTTCCTTTCGAGGTACGGAACCCTAAAAAGTATACATTTATGAGTGTAGTTTCATTTAGTGGTAATTGTAAAATATTTTATTAGGACTACTGTCCTCTAGCGTATCCATCTGTCAACTTTACTTCAAGTTCCGCCTCCAGGGTAGCGGGAGAGAAATTAGGGGTGAATTAGCCGCTTACTGACACAGACCGAATTCCACGCGGGCGGAGCCGCGGGCACAGCTAGTACTTAAATAAAACCCGTTTTAAATACTTTTTGTGTGTCGTTTTTATAATACTGATTATGAAAATGTGTATCAATGTGTCGTAATATTCTTACATCCCTCTTTGTCAAGTTGTCGCACATGCATTCTTAATATTTATTGAAAAAATAGACACGTCTTCGCATACTCGCGTCAGATCTTTCAACTTTGCATCTCGTACGTAGTACACGTTACGTAGGTGATCAATGAAATGAAATCTTGAAAGGAATATCAAGTGAAGATCCTTGAGTTTTCGTGACATGTCGAGTAAACACATATAATATATAAAACACATGTAAGTAAGTACATAAATATGAAGCGGTTGTACTCATCAAAGTAGAATATTGAAATACGTAGTTTCTACACCTTCTACTACCTACTGCCTGCTTTTACACTTAGAAGGTAAGGCTTAATATATTTTTAATACAATTGCTCAAAAAGTTTACTTTATGTAGCTGCAAATCGTGCGTAAAGTTTGATTTTATGCACTAGTGCTAAAAAGTAATCTGATCTGCAAATCGTGCGTAAAGTTTAATTTTACGCACAATTTGCAGATCAGAATTTTAAATAAATGAGTATTATGCAAGACCCGCTTATAAATGACCCACCTGTACTACGCGCGATTGGGCATAAAGGAGTATTATGCGAGACCCAATAGTATTAACTTGAACAAGTCATTTTAAATTGACCAATCAGAACACTTCACTATATTAAATCCACCAATCACAACACATATCGGAGTTAATCGGAACGCTAGATACTTTTTTGGTGCGTATACTATGTACATAATTTAAGTCCTTAAAAAAAACATTGTATTTAATAATCAACCAATCAGAATACAGTAATGTTAAACGCAATTTATTTCTCAAAACATGAGGTGTTTTTTAGTTCCTACTTCACAATCATTAAAAAAGATTTATTTTTTTGGGAAACGCTTTAAAGAGTTTAAAGTGTGTTTAAACTGTTTAAAGAGCTAATTATACCGTCGTCTGTGGCATTTATTCGCGGTATTTATATTTTGTATCTATGTCAAAGAAGTTAAAAAAATTAAAAGACAGAAGAAAGAAAGAGTTTAGTTATTGTGCGTAAATAATGAGTATTTTTATGATATTTTCTCGCAATCGAAGTGAAACTTGTATAGGTACATTACTCTGGTCTAAAAGCCATATTACCACTCGAACAATTTTCCCTCACTTCGGTCGGGAAAATAACCGACTGGTGGTAATATGGCCTACTTTAGACCCTTGTCAAACAATCTACTATTCTTTCATTGTAGTTTTTTCTCAATTGTATTAAAAAACGTTGTTCACCACACGTGCAGAAGTGTCATTTTCACTCGTCCCGAGTCTTGACCCTCGCCTCTCGGCTCGGGCCAAGTAACCTCGGTACTCGTGCAAAATGACATACTTCTCGCACATGTATCGAAAACTACTATTTTAGGAATATGTTTGTAGTTAAGTGTCCTTTTTTAAATCCATGCCGTGCATGAGGTGACGTCAGTACATTAATTATTGCAAACAATAAATATTAACCCTTTGTGAATAAAATATCAAAATAAAAAAACCGTCACTAACGATGTAATCAATAATTTAAAAGTTTGTTAAGCGAAATCTTTATCATTTGAAGAAAATATGTAGATTAAGACTTATTCTAATATTGCATTTGAAACATCAAGGCTTTGAACTTAATTCTGAGACCGCACACCGTAAACTAAAACCCTTTTCTATTAGCAGAAGGAATGGGTACAAAACTAAGTGCACGTTAAGAATACTGCATGGCGACCAAACTATTTGTGCCGCTCGCGTCAGGCTGCCGTGCGACCTTGTGCGACTTAGAAGTGTCTTAATTAAGCAATTACTGCACTTCCATCGCGGACAGTGGCACCCGTTTATTATTTTTCCGCACGAAGCCTTTAGGACGGTCAGGTTGACCCCAAATATTAACGTAGAATATACATAATTAATTTAAAAAAGTTGAGTACTGTACCTGAACGATTTGATCCAAAAGATGAACCAGCACAAAAGCAAAATCGAGTTCCCTAAAAATGAAAGAGTCGACGCCAACCGATTAATAGTGGCTTCCTAAGGCCTAGCTATAACATAGTTTTAAGGTTTGCTTGTTACTAACAAAATATGGATCACTATTTTATGGTCTGAAATAAAGCATTATTTATTCAAGCAAAAATCTAAAATATACCAGGCACCATTCTGGCAGTTAATTATCTAATAGAGTAACATACCATCACTTCAAGGCTAAGATTTACTTCGTGTAGATAAGTTAAGAATTAAGTGGACCAAAAACTGAAAATGTATAAAAATACAACGGCTTCCCTCAAACTAAGCTTTTTAGGGTTCCGTAGTCAACTAGGAACCCTTATAGTTTCGCCATGTCTGCCCGTCCGTCCGTCCGTCCGCGGATAATCTCAGTGACCGTTAGCACTAGAAAGCTGAAATTTGGTACTAATATGTATATCAATCACGCCGACAAAGTGGTAAAATAAAAAGTGGAAAAAAATGTTTTATTAGGGTATGCGTAAAATGGGGAGTGATTTTTTTTTCGTTTTAACCCTAACGTGTGATATATTGTTGGATAGGTGTTTAAAAATGAATAAGGGTTTACTAAAATCATTTTTTGGGTTGTACGTTGTTTTATAGACTACATTTTCGCAGAATATTGGTTCATAGAAAATGTTTCTCATATTTTCATTTCATAGAGTGATCATTTGTCAGAGCTCTTACATTGTAGAAGCTGGTTTTGTATATTTTTTATTGTTCAGATAAGTAGTTTTTCGAATTTCAGTTCATTACGTTTTAAATCAAATATTATTAATCCGTATAGTATTTAGTTTGTATAACAATTGTTTTAAAGCCTGCATATTCATAGAATGTTGTTTCTGATTTTATCAAACTTAATATTTTCGTTTCATAGAAGACTCAGTTTCTCAATACTTATTGTGATATACATTAAATCCTATATGTTTTTTTTCAAAGAGAATTAAACTGTAGAATTTTCATATCAATTAAGCTGATTATTAAACTTAAATAAAAAAAATCTGTATTTTATTAATGTATTAATGTGTTTTGTTTGTGTGTTTATCACAGATATTTGTTCCTGAGTTATGGATGATTTCTATGTATTTAAGTATTTACCTATGTCTATTTATTATATATGTCGTCGTCTAGTATCCACAACACAAGCCTTATTGAGCTTACCGTGGGACTAGGTCGATTTGTGTAAGATTGTCCCATAATATTTATTTATTTCATTTAATATATTTAATTTAGCAATATGTTTAATTTTACTATTCTAACAGTTTGTTTCTGTGGAGGCCGCAGTTCTAACCTAACCTAACCAACTTTTCTGGTAACAGTTTGTTTCTGTAGGGGTCGCAGTTCTAATCTAACCTAACCAACTTTTCTCGCAACCGTTTGTTCCTGTAGGGGTTGCAGTTCTAACCTAACCTAACCAACTTTTCTGCCAACAGTTTGTTTCTGTGGGGGTCACAGTTCTAACCTAACCTAACCAACTTTTCTGGCAACAGTTTATTTCTGTGAGGGTCGCAGTTCTAACCTAACCTAACCAACTTTTCTGGCAACCGTTTGTTTCTGCAGGGGTCGCAGTTCTAACCTAACCTAACCAACTTTTCTGGCGACCATTTGTTTCTGTAGGGGTCGCAGTTCTAACCTAACCTAACCAACTTTTCTGGCAACAGTTTGTTTCTGTAGGGGTCGCAGTTCTAACCTAACCTAACCAACATTTCTGGCTACAGTTTGTTTCTGTGGGGGTCGCAGTTCTAACCTAACCTAACCAATTTTTCTGGCAACAATTTATTTCTGGGGGGTCGCAGTTCTAACCTAACGTAACCAGCGTTACGGCAACCGTTTGTTTCTGGAATTTTGTTGTGTGTGTAACAGATCTAATATCATATTCTTTGCAATAACCCCCTATAACAGAGAAACTAAAGGAAAGCAGGCTTAGATGGTACGGCCACATAATGAGACGCGATGATAATTTCTGTGTGAAGACCGTCCTAAATATCCCAACAAAATCTCTGGGAAGAGGAAGACCCCCTGAAACATGGTGGTCCACTATCAAAAGGGAATTAAAAGCGCAGAATTTAACCCCCACGACAACCCAGGATAGAGCATCCTGGCGCCGCCGTACAAGGAGGCCCGACCCCAGATAGAACTGGGACTAAGGGAAGGAAGAAGAAGAAGATATTCTTTGCAATAAGTTTCTTTGCAATTAATGTAAATGAAGTGCATAAATACTAAAATAATAATATTGGAAAAGAAAATACTGGAACCAAATATTATATAAAACAGTAACTATGAAACAACAATCTATGAAATCTGTGTCTACGAAAGAAAAATACATGAAATATGATTCTAGTGTTTGATAACTTTGTAAATTAAAAAAGTTTGATAGCAATATACATGGAACTGAATGTCTGTGAAATATGTTTTAAATAATTGCATAGTCTATGAAACAATAATATTGGAACAGAAAGTACAGGAACCAAATAATCTATGAAATAATTTCTGAGAAACGAAATCTATGAAATTTCTGTCTATGAAAGAGATTTTTTTTTTCATTTCAACCCTAACGTGTGATATATTGTTGGATAGGTATTTAAAAATGAATAGGGGTTTACTAAAATCATTTTTCGATAATGTAAATATTTTCGGAAATAATCGCTCCAGAAGTAAAAAAATATGTGTCCCCCCCCCCCTCTAACTTTTGAACCATAAGTTTTAAAAATATGAAAAAAATCTCAAAAGTAGAACTTTATAAAAACTTTCTAGGAAAATTATTTTGAACTTGATAGGTTGAATAGTTTTTGAAAAAAAAATACAAAATAATTTCTGAACTAAGTTTGTAATTTAACCGTATAAGCAGGTGTTTATTGTACCTGTAATTTCTACAAAATCACAATGAAACGACGTGCTTTCAAATAAAGTAAAAACGGTGAAAATCGGTTCACGCAATAAAGAATTATCCCATAAAAATCATCTTCCATACTTTAAGGTCGCGCGCAATAGTTTACTTAATTTGCCGATAGATGTCGCTGTACGTGGAATGCTCATATCATATCCTACATGGCGGTGTTATTTTAACTCTTAAGTGGGGACACTTCCTGTGACGGACGGAAAACTACGGAACCCTACACTGAGCGTGGCCCGACACGCTCTTGGCCGGTTTTAAAATTAAACTTAATAAGCCCTCTGAAGTCATTTTGCCTTGAACTTGAACTGTACGAGCGCAAAATTCACAGACAAAACGCTACGCTGATTAAAAACCATTACCCTCCAAGTAGTTTTTATTTGCCGTATATCTTCAGATGAATCCGGAACCGCTGTTGGCAAAGTCCCAGCCTCGACCGTGAAACATTTCCAATAGGCGCTTTTATCACTTTCTTACACTTCCGCGTTTGATGACATACAACTTCACCCTTGTTCTTCTTCAGTTATAGCCAGCTTTATTTGCTAACTTGTTTACAATGTCAACTATAATTAGGTAACTTTTCTTATTATCAGCTTAGGTATTATGTAGTTTGGTAGATATATACTTCCAACTTAATAAAATAATTTGCAACGGACAGAACTTTCCCAGTCAGATAAGGCCTACCGATGTTGCTTAAATAAAAATAAAATAAATGCTTGTAAACTAATCCGGAAAGTGAAATCCATTAGTTTTATTGTTATTGTACATTTTCCACGAAAAGGCAAAGGTGAAACTACTAAAATGAAAAGTACCTACCTAACCTAACCTAATAACCTAACATTTCAGCTCGCTGGGCGTAAGTTTTTAGTTATAGGTAAGTATTACTAGTGGCTCTGTGAGCTGTAGACCTCGCGAGCATAGCTTAAACTGAGTAAAGTCGGGGTCGATAAAAATTTCAAATAATGTAAGCAAACTCATTTATCTTCATCGATTCGCATTCACGCACTTTTAAAGAATACTTAACCATGGCTTTTTCTTACGATTTATACATAAACTTGTTATTTCAATTCATTTTAGTAAAGTAAACGTCAATTACTTATATTTCAGACATAACGAGGTTCTTCGAAAATATTTCGCCATGTGTCAAATCCTGTTTTTGCCCAGAAAATAGAAATAGAGTCATATTTGTTTAACTTATTTTATTTTTCTATTGACCACGAATATATGTATGGCTCTGCTAGGACTAGAGCCCACGACACTAAACCTAGTTCGATAAGTCTCCTGGATGAGATATTATGTATTATTAATTAGTCACGTATATATTTAATGGGGGAACACGAAATGCCGATGCTGCAATCCAAAAAAGTGGCGGCGTATTTAAATTTATTTTTGAAAAAATAAAAAAATCCGGTTTCTAGCCTAGATTTCCTTTGTTCCTCGAAGCAGGGGAGGGGTAGGGCTACACGATAATGCGGTGCTCCAAGCCCCCGTGCATGGCCTTGTCAGTGGCAGGCATCAACAGATTGTAGATGTAAGTACCTATGCCAAAACAAAGCGCCTTTTTATAACTAAAACAAGATGTTATGTAACCTAGCGCCTGAACTGCAACAAGATGTTACGTTATTAAAATGATGTCCGGTCCATAAGTGAACCGGAAGGCCGAAAGCCCGATAAGGCAGCATTCTCATATCCTCATGAAAGGAAACGTGCGAAAACCAACCAATAGCTTTGTCCTTTAACGGCTTTAGCTAAGAAACTGTGACTTTTTTGCTCCCGTCTTAAACATCCAGCCTAACAATTTTTTGGATGAAAAAAGTAGTTCAATGTGCACTCTTTTTTCTTCCAGCATAAATATTCAACTTTAGAATTTGTCACTTGAACTCAGTATATATGTTATGGACCAAGTGATAAATAGGTCATTATACATAATGTCCGGGCATTATAATTTATGGCCAATATGAGTAGGCAATTTGATAATAACTATTCAACTAATAAAATTGCCCGGGCATTATACATAATGCCCATGCCCATCCCCTATTTGTCAGAGTAATAAACCTTCGATAATAGCTATACAAACAATTAAATTGTCCGGGTTTTATACATAATGTCCATCAACTATGCGCAGAGTAATAAAAAACATGTTCTCGTATGTTGTGTTCGTATTTTTATTTCTGACATTAGCTTTGCCAGAATTATCTTAGGCTCTTTTTCTAAAATTTCTTCACTGCTGCGATTGCTTTCCCCGCAACCCGTCCAATATAACTTTATTATTACATTGTCCAATGGTCACGTAGCATTATTCATAATGACGAGACAATGTGATAAATAATGAAATGTTGATAATAATTAATCACTCGGCCTGATACAGCTGGGCATTATTCATAATGCCCGGGCATTATAAATAATGCTCAAATTAATCACTTGGTCCATAACATATATAAATACCGTCAACTGCTACAAATGGCCTACGATGCACACAACTTTTCCTGGCTTGGAAAACATGGTTTTCTTCACCATACAGCTATTTATAAGGGAATAAGTTCCTGAGATGGCTGGTGAGCAAATTAGGTAGCAAATCTAAATTGTGGTGGCAGAAAATATAGTTGCCTTTTGTTTAATGTTGTTTCCTCCACTTTTTTTGGGGAAATTTTTGATGATATTGACTCAAAATCACGAACTCTTTCGATTCCAGTAGCATACAAAATGTCTCCCTTTTCAACCGACTTCAAGATTTCGAAGGAGGAGGTTATTAATTCGTCGGGATCTTTGTTTTTTTTTGCTTTTTAGGGTTCCGTAGCCAAATGGCAAAAAACGGAACCCTTATGGATTCGTCATGTCTGTCTGTCTGTCCGTCCATATGTCACAGGCATTTTACTCGGAAACTATACGACGTATCTGAATAAAATTTACACATAAGGTGTATTTTGTATGCAGCTACACTCCACACAGGTAACTAAATTAAAAAAAAATAACCAAATATCAACATGTGACACATCAATCGATAGGTCTTTCAAAATAACATTGAGGTTTCTTTGACTATTTTGTGATTAAGTGAATATTTTATGAAATAATCGCTTCGAAAGTCAGAAAAGTTGTGTAGCCCCCCCGTAACTTTTGAACCGTAAGTTCAAAAAATATGAAAAAATTTGAAGAGATGCGCCTTATCATATACTTTCTAAGAAAATTGTTTGGAACATTATCGGTTCAGCCATTTTTGAGTTATCTCCAAAAAACTTCTTCCATAGGCATCAGATACGACCTTTTGGTATTAGTTTGGTTCTTATTCCATTGAAGGTACGGAACCCTCCTATGCGTGGTCCGACACGCACTTGGCCGGTTTTATTTTTTTATGTATTGTTCACCGATTATTCCAAAACGGCTGGACCAATTTGGAATATTATTTATTTGTTTGAAAGCGTACGAGTATACTTCACAGTTGGTCCCATTGTAACCATGGCAGGGTCTGATGATGGGATCCTGGAGAAGTCGAAGGAACTCTTCAACTATTATAGGCACACCTATAGTGATTTGAGTATTTTTTACAGCAGCTCGCATTTGCTGTTGGAAAGGTGGATGCTAAGTGAAGTCGGTTCTTTTTTGTTTAAAATTATTTCATATATTTTTCATTAGTTCCATTCTCTTATCATCATAATAAGTTAAGTCATTAAGAAGCTCGTGATTCTGAGTCAAAATCACCTAAAAAGTACCGAAATTAAAAAAAAGTAGAATATCCAACTTTAAATAAAATATTATATCTCCTTGGCCCATAAATTTTATTTCTCCTTGGCTCAAAAATTGGCATCTCCTTTAGTAGACTTATTGTTTGACAAAATAGAAATTCTCCTTAAAAAAAAGCTCCTTAAACTTTACTATTTGTCTCGTCCGTGACACTTTCTCTTTACAGCCGGCACCATATATGTATATATATTTATATATTTATTTTGTTTAAGTGTATTGTATTGTATCTTAATATGGTTATTTATTTATTTATTAGGATATTGTTTTGTGATATTAAGTTTTTTTTTCCGCTTTTCTTCACTGTTTTGCAACACCTACTTGACTTAGTTTATTTAACACAATTCCACTACCTAAAGGTTGTCTGGGAGAAATCGCTTTTTAGCGATAAGACCGCCTATTGTTTACCTCTATTCTGACTTTATGCAGTTTCTGTACTGGTTTACATTATTTTGACTATAGCGTCCTCTATTAGCACCCTGCGCCATTAAGGTTTTGAGTCAACTAATATAGATGGTCCTATTAATAATTACGAAATTTAAAATACAAAAATCCAAAAATAATGTCATGTGTGAGGGATCGAACCTGAGACGTCTTATGTAGATAGTTACCGTTAATCAACTGCACCACGTAAGGCTATTGTTAGGTCAAATTAGGCTACGTATTCGACATACGTTTTTTGTGATTTGACATTCGATGTTTGCGAACTCGCATGTCATTATCTCAGCGAACTCACAACGGTCTTAAGCGCTATAGATCATCATGGCACTTAAGTTCTTTGTATCTTAGCGAATTTAAAATGGTCTTAAGCGTCATGGATCTTAATGACGCTTAAGGCCTTTATGCCGTTTCCACCATTTTGAAAATTTTCCAAAAAACGCCACGTCTGAAAAATTTTACATAACTAAAGAATCCGCTCACAAAATCTCACAGGAATTCGTTAAGAAATGCGACCTGTAGAGGAGAACATCCGGACATACGAAAGCATTTCGGCCCAAGCTGAAACGGAAACCTTCGCTAACGCTCGGTCAATAAGAAAAAACACGGACTACCTAGTAAATACATTATATTATTGAAACATGCTGAACTTCCGATTCCCTAGATAAATAGGCAGTATACGTTATCTTCAATAAATAGTATAAGCAAGCAGTTTGAGAAAATTCACGTGTTTTCACTTCACACGTAACGTAATGATTTCAATGTTCTATAAAACTAAATAATGAGAAGTATCTCACAAAAGCTAAGCCGATCCAGACAGACAGTAAAGTGTATGAATTCCAAGATACAGTATTGCAAATATATTAAAATAGCTTTACGACTTTGTAATGGGAACCCTTTGCTTGCCCGTCACGCACGGATTCTGATTCATAACACTGCTGCTGTCCTATATGCCAGTGTATCATTACTCATTAGTTGGCTAGATCACGTAGAGTAGATAAGTACTTATAACTATTGGCACTGTGAGCTGTAGAAAAAACTGTAGCATAGCTAAAATAAATCAATATACTGTTAGGGAACTCACATGGTCTTAATAATATACCATATTGCCACCATGAAATGACAAAAAAAACCTATATAGAACCTGCTTACAACATTTCACGGGAAGCTGTTGAGGAATGCGACCTGTACTTGTATAAATAAACAACTGGACAGACGCGGGTAAGGGTAGAACATACGAAAGCATTTTTTCCCAACCTAAAATGGAGACCTTCGCTGTCGCTCGGTGAAGAATATAAGTAGGTACTACTCTTTTCTATACAAGACAAACCGTAACGTACGGTACAGTCCGCAAGCTTGTGAAATTAGAAACTAACCAGTAAGTAAAGAAGTCCATGCGTTTTTTGTAGATCTATTAGCTGTAACGTGGTGCCGTATTCTAATTTTAAAATAAATAAACAATACACTAAAAACACAATCTTTCTCAAACATAACTCCAACATACAATTTAATTCGGAATAATTTTCAAGCAAATTCTAATATTTCTGAGTCAGACGTTTAGTAGTAATATAGTAGTTTGTCAGCTGTATTACTAAAACTTAAAAAAAAACATTATTTTTACCAATCATATATTGTCAGCTGTATTGCTTGGTTAATGCATTGGAGTTGTATTGAAGTTGGATCGTGTCTAAACGTGTTTTACAATTGTTAGATTAGACCTACCTACCTAAAATCTAGCGCCATGTTTGAAGCATTTTCTGATTCACTTGCTGTTGACGTCACACTTATTGGAAACGTCATCCACTTCCACAATGTCGTTTTCCTAATTAATCACCCGTAAAAATAATTGTCGGCTCTACCTATCTGCAGATTATTTTTTTACAGTCGACGTCAAAGATTATGTTTACACTTTATTACAAAGGAGTAAGGTACATAAGTGTAAACGTATCTATGACGTGTCGACTGTACAAGATGAACATTGAAGAACAACAAAGGAATCTCCTCACCAAACTCTACCCTAATGAAACCAGCGCGTAAAACGGAAAGAGCACGTTTAGTTTTCATACCTCGTAAAATGTAGCTTTTTGCTCGTATTCATTAAAATATTTTGATACGCACATTATGCATCTATAATCATAGTCATTTATTTATAATATTTAAAAATATTACATGTCAAATTACAATATTATTACATTGATACTTAATAATAATTAAGTTTTATGACCTACCTAATTAGGAAAACGTTAAATTTAAAATCTAATTTAATAAAATTAGATTTTAAATTTAACGTTTTCCTAATTAGGTAGGTCATAAAACTCTGTGAGACTGTAAAAAGTATGGTTTAGTAGCCACCTTTTTAATTTATTCAAAAATACGTGGGTACTATCCGCACCTTTTATTTCCGAAGGGAGTTTGTTGTAAATTTTGGGTCCTGCACTTGACATTATTTTGGATGACTTGGCCAGTCGATTAAACCAAGTACGGAGTTGTTGTTTTGAGCCCTGTCATGTGCGTGTTATTTTTCTGAACGGGAATGATTCTGTTAACCTTAACATACTTTGCTCTCTCGTAAATGTACTGAGCGGGTAGGGTGAGTATTTGGTTATCTTTGAATAGATCGTGCGCTGGAGTACGTGGTGAAGCAAACGAGACTATACATTATATATACATCCTTCACGATTTAGTGTAATTGATTTAGTCTGTTTTTGTCAGAGGCCGAAAAGCTTTTTATACCTGGATGGAAAAATTAATTTGAGGTCCGACACAGGGCCGTCTTAACCCGGGGGTGCAAGGGGTGCGTCGCACCTGGGCGCCGGGGTCTAGGGGGCGCCCGCCGATTACCCGAAACTTAAACAAAATCTTTTAGTAAAATTAATATCAAAACCTAGGCACCAACATTGTCTTCAAATTTGCCACACGCAGCTATCAGCACATTCCTTTGCTCATTTGACCTTTGATGTATAGAACGCAAGCCAAAATAAACCTTATTATTGTAGGATTAAGATGTGAATCTTACATTGAAAAAACCCATATCAAACCGACAAAGCACTTAACACTGAAAGTTTAACATAAACAAATCATTATAAACCTCTCACGTGGGTTTAATATTATTTTTGTTGTTAATAATGAACCTTTCAAGCTATTAAATGCTAGGCTCAAAATGCTCAAATGACAGCAATTGATTTGGGACTTAGGAATAAGTTTAGTTGTAAAAACTACTCTGCCCTCAGAAGATGTTTCATTCATGTCACTTAAATAAAATAAAGAACACATTATAATAATATACACACCTTTTATTTTTAGGGCAGTAAACATGTACCTAGTTGATCGCCACTTTTATTCAAACAACACTTAAATAATCCGTGCAGTGAAAGTGCAATATTTTGTGTGCAGTTTGTGTAGGTAAAGAGTCAAGCCGTCATTTTCACGGTAATTATTTTTCTATTTTTTAAGGGTTCCATTCCGTACCTCAAAAACCAGCCAATAACATGTCGGGCCATGCTCGCGGGTCAACGTAGGGTTCCGTAGTTACCGGCCCGTCACAGTACACCCACTTAAAAGGTAGTATATCATATGATATGTTGCAGCAATTACGTCATTTTACTATGCGGCACTTACGTCCTTTTTACTAGGCGTTTCTAAGTAATAACTGAAAAGCGACTTAACCGATTTTATTCAATATAGTTTTCATTGAATGTACTTGTTAGGCCTGACTTTTATGAATTATTTATATTATTTGGACACAACGTTCAAAAGTTACAGGGACGCACTTTTTTAAACTTTTGTAGCTATTATTTACGAAACTATTAGATTTATCCACAAATTTTTTTAGAAGACCCCTATTATTTTGAAAGACCTATCCAACGACACCACACACGATAGGGTTGGAGTGAAAAAAAAATCAATTTTTATTTTACCCCTGTCGGCGCGATTAATAACATACTCATACTAAATTTCAGTTCTCTAGTACTAACGGTCACTGGGCTAGACCGCGTACAGATGGACGGACATGGCAAAACTATAAGGGTTTCTAGTTGACTACGGAACCCTAAAATGAAGTCTGTATTTCCATCTGTCACAGCCAATTTCCTGAAATTACTAGACATTAGAGAGATTTTATTGAAATTGGTACACATACGTAAATAGGTGACCCAAAGGCGGACGTATAATAATTAAATTTTAACTATTTTCCAGGCGTAGTACGACTTGTAGTCTGCATCCATGTCAATTGCATTTCAACCTTAGTCTTTTAATTTAAGGTTCAAAACAGATTAAAAACCGGGCCTTCTCCTTTTTTGAAGTCGGTTAAAAAAAAGGGGAAATTGACTATTCTCCTTCCTTATCTCGGAAAATTTTACCAAAAATGTTCTTTATCTGTATACTTTTGACAAGAAAACCTATTGTAGTCTAAAAACTGTAGAGCCAAGTGTTTCGTGGACTTTAAAAAAAGAATTGTTAAGATTGTGTGATGTACGAAACCCAACCAACATCCATTTGGCCGGTTTTTTAACTGTTAAGTTTTCCACGCATTAATAACGCAAAAGACAATCAATGTATTGATGTGTCAAATTGAGAACCTGGGCGTTAGTTATTTAATCGCGATTTCTTTGGTTGTTATTGATAGATGACTCAATTCCCTGGTGGTAAAAAGAAACCTTCAAGCGCAACCAAATTATTAATTAAAAAATAATTCCTGAGGTGGGGCGCCATATGATTTTCGCACCCCGGCGCCCAACATGGTTAAGACGGCCCTGGTCCGACAGGTCAAGAGGCTTTTATAGATACAATAGTCCAATAATTAAATATGTAGAGTGCTTTTAGCCGCGGCATTAACTGGTGCTTGCACGACTACTGCGAGGAAATAAATTAATAACATTTCCTTAACAATGTAAAGTCATTAAAATATGTAAAGTGCAATATGTAGAGCCATATATAAAGTCGAATCTCAGGTTCAGGGCCGCTTAATACTTAGCCACTCTTATACATATATCTTATATGTCAATAATGCCGCTTTTAAATAGATAAATAATATTGATATTTATTAGTATTCAATAAATAAATATAAATAATTAAAGTTACTTGATTTCAACGTAACTTTTCGTTACGGTCCACTCGTGGAACCCAAACAAGTTCAACCGTGTTTTATCCCAAAATGTCACATAGTATATTAAAAGTTTAAAACAAGACTTTACCTTAGTCACCGTAAAGACCGTCAATTGTCTCAGTACCGATGTTGTTGATTCCTGGCGCGCAGAAACGCGTGCGCAGAATAAATGCATGCGCCGCTTATAAATATTTGTATGAATTTGTATTGAATGTTGCGTACGAATCGTGTTTGCCGGCATCCGCTCCGTACATAATTAGACATGATTAATGTTATTACATTATCATGAATTTTCGGGTTGGTGTGGACTTGTGTAGTGCTTGAGCGGCTAATCAAAATGTATTTAAATGATGGTTTTATTTATAATAGAAAAAAAATTGGTGCCTAACTCTTTATTAAGACCTAAATCTATTAACGCAATTTATAAGTAATTAACGCAGAAAACTTTGGGTTTTTAAATAAACCGTAAAAATAAACAATTTTATTTAGTTTTATTCGTTATTTTATTAATGTAAATATTTTTACCCGCTACTGTATGTCGCTATCTGTGTTTGGCTATAATTAAATTTAATTAAATATATAATTATTTTCAGATGACAAACAAAAATAACAATATTACATGCGAATAAAATAAAATTAAAATGTTGCCTTTCAGCGAATTGAGCTACCTCAACGTTTTAAGGTAGTTTCCTTCCAGGGTCCGACTTATCTTTCCACACTGTATATTGGCACTAAAATTTAAGTTCAAATACACTGTCAATACAAATAAAATAAAACAATAATAAATAACATTACAAATTAAGATTAACGTGTATACTGTTCCAGTGCTTAGCCATGGGACAGTCCAAACTACTAGCAATAATGGATTTCAATGTATGACAGAATTACATAATTACGGTCTCCTAATCTTTACACGCCGCGCCGCCACCGTTACCAATCTTTACCGAACCTACGTGATCTAAACGGTTATCTCAACGGTCAACGGTTGATCTCTTTTTACAAAAACATATTAATGATTCGGTGGGCATTGGACTATTGGTCAACCTGGTTGCATGCGTAAGTGGTGCGCACACACATCTCGTTTGAATCGCAGATGCGCATCCCGTTGTGCAAGGTGTAAATAGGTCAAACTAACTTCCAAAGATACCGGTTGATTCACAGGATATGGAATAATAAGAAGTTAGCGCTGTATGTTAATTACTTAGGGTGGGTTGCACTACGCATTACTAACGAACTGATCAACGTTAAATATGGCGACGGAGCTGTCATCTCATAGAAAACTGCCAAACTTTTCATACAAGATTTTTTTAACGATGACGTTGACGTTAACAGATGGTTTGGTGCAACCGGCCCTTATTATTTTTAATAGCTACGGGTTACTGCTACATTCTTATTGGCAAATTTTATTTTATATCTTATACTTATAGGCCGATTAAGAAATTGCATGTTAGTCTGCTGACAACCATGCAATTTGATCTATAGGTACGACGAATATCGTTAGATTTCGAAGGAGGAGGTTGTCAATTCGTCGGGATCTTTGTTTTTTTGCTACATTTTTTTAAATGTATGTTCACCGATTATTCGAAGACGGCTGGACCGATTTGGAAAATTCCTTCTTTGTTTGAAAGAGTATACTTCACAGTTGTTTCCATTGTAACCAGGTTAGGATCTGATGATGGGATCCAGGAGAAAACGAGGGAACTCTTCAACTATTATAGGCACACCTATAGTGATGATATTTTTTACAGCAACTAAAGCATTTGCTTTTGAAAAGGTGGATGCTAACTGAAGTCGGTTCTTTATTGTTTAAAATTATTACTAGGCGTTTTTGAGATATAACCCAAAAACGCCTAGTAAAACTTTATTCAATGTAGTTATCATTGGAAGTACTTATAAGGCCTCACTTTTATGGTCAATTTTTTGGACCCATGGTTCAAAAGTTACACTTTTTTTAAACTTTCGTAATTATTATTTACGAAACTATTAGATTTATCCAAAAATTGTTTTAAATGACCCCTATTCTTTTTGACCGATTCAACGAGATTCCACACGACCTGTAGGTCCGCAAAAAAAATTCACCACCCACTTCATGTGTACCGTAATAAAAAATAACTTTCTAGTTTTCATCTATACATATAATATATAATAAACGCGTAAGGAGAAAAAAATGTACATTGAATATATTCTAGAAAAACTTATTCGGGGGGTCTTAGAAACGTTGACTGAATACATTTCAGTGATTTTTGGAATTCTTGTCTGTCTGTCTGTGAATTTGTCCGCGCACTACCTACGTAAAAACTACTGCACAGAATTTTACGAAATTTTGTATACTCGTAGTAACAGTTTGTATCCCGGAGCAACATGGGTAGTTTTTATTCTGCTTATTAAAAACATAATTTTCATAAAAAAATAGTTCTCAAAAGTGGTCACAGATGGCGCTGTATAGGTACTCTGTCTAAGAGAAGGATGATACTTAGATGTGACCTATATATACTTATTTAATAATAACAGCATTTCACAGCGACAAGGTAGGTATTCATTTAATGGGCCCATTAATTCTAAGTTTTATGTTATGACATTCAAATAGCTAAAAGGACTGAGTACTGACGTACCCTCTCTACCTTAAGCTCATTGTTCTATACTAACTCGGACTAACTAACATCGTACAAAGACAATCTTCATGAAAATATTCCCATATAGGTCTAGGGGTACTTAATGGCCGTTTGGTCATACAATCTTTAAAAGACAGGAGGTCGATGAAGAAGCGTGATGAAGGACGGGCGGAGCGCGGACGAGCTTTCTTTACTGTGTGACCCTGGTTACTTAGAACATCCCGTAGAGGAAGAGACGATCACTGGCCGATTCACGAAGATTCACTACAAGGACATAAGGTAACTGGCGATAATTTAGGTTAAGCTAGGCTAGGGCTTTCAGATCCTAGAGCTCGTGACAGTTTGGTGCCTCGACCAGGATGTGTTCGATATTCAGCGTACCTACTTAGGATGTTTTTATCGCCGGTTCCTTGTATTTACCTTTGTGAGTCAAAAAAGTGGCTTTTAGCCACAGTTTGTTGCTGTTGAAATGGATAACATAGTGGAAAGCTTGTTTCGTGCCTCTCCTGTCCTTAAAGTGCTTAAAACCTACGAGATATAATAATAATAATAAAAACTTCAGATATACATTTAGAATATACAGTATGTCCTTAGTTAGTGGACGGAACCTTAAATCCCACTTAGGATTACTTCTTAGAAATGCTCTAAGACATATATTTTTTTAATTAGAACAAGAGTTGCAAAAAATAATATACTAACAAAAGGATTTTTAATATCCGACAACAAAAGAAACAATTTTTGACAAAAACATATTAGTGACACATCAAAGCAACGCAATATGTTTGTATGTGAGTGACGATGTTGGCAGTTGTCATCACACACTTTGTCATAAGATATTTGTTAGATTTGTAATAAGTGTCATGAATAAAAAAGATGACCAAATAGGGTAAAGAAGGTTTCATATTGTGCAATGAGGATGTATATTCTCATGACATTTTAAATAACATACAGGCTGCTCTAAAGTCAAACTAAGAAATCGTAAATTGTCAATTCCTTCGTATGAGGTTCTTCAAAAAAGGAGTGTATAGGTTCTTAAAGGGTAGGCAACGCGCATATAAGTCCTCTGGGTTTGCAGGCGTCCATAGGCTACGGTATCTGCTTACCATCGGGCGGGCCATATGCTTGTTTTCCAACGCCTTGGTATAAAAAAAAACACTCGCCATATTCATTATTGCGGGTTGGCTATGATATGTAATATATGATAAACTTGAAATCATGAAGTTTGCTGAGGCAGATATACAGGGTGGCAGGTGACAAGGGAAGTTTTGAATCGTTTGAGTAGATTTGTAATAGTTAAATAATAAAAAATAAATAAAAATATAACCAAATTCACTACTTTAAGCTATAAGGCTATAAGTTAGACACGGTTACACACATCTACATATGTACATAGTTTCTATGGGGCAAATATAGTGCTAAGGCTAAACTATCTCCCATTTCGTAAAGGGCCCTCGTGGACTTCCACCGTGTATACTCTATAACATGTGAGAAGTGTTTAAAGTTCATTTATTCCTTCAAAATTTAGGCCAACTTTTTTGAACGAAGTTCCTTATCGGACGGTTCGCGGATGGGGGGCTAGGCGGAAAAAGGTCACGTGACCGTCACGAAAAAGCGTCACGTTACGAAAACGCGACACAAAGCCATACGATTGAGAAACATGTAAAATGAAATGAATTAAATAAATATATATATTAAATAATAGCACATAGCACATAACAACAAAATTTAATACATATAGATTTTTGTTTTTTTCTTTTTCTTTCTTAGTCTGTAAGGAAAAACAAACTGTAATTTAATATTTTTATGGGAAATAAAAGGTTTTTATTATTATTATTTTATTATATATTAAAAAATATAATAAATTGAAGTGAAGTGTAGTGAAAAGTGACACTTTGTCACTTCTCACTTTCACAAAGAAAAAAAAAGAAAAAAATTCAAAAAATTCAAAAAAAATTCAAAAAATTTCAAAAAAAATATAAAAAAAAATCAAAAAATCAATAAAATAAAAAAATTACAAAAAAATCAAAAAATCAAAAAATCCAAAAATCTAAAAATCAAAAGATCAAAAAATCAAATAATCAAAAAATCTAATAAATCAAAAAATCAAAAAATCAAAAAATCAAAAAATCAAAAAATCAAAAAATCAAAAAATCAAAAAATCAAAAAATCAAAAAATCAAAAAATCCAAAAATCAAAAAATCAAATAATCAAAAAATCAAAAAATCAAAAAATCAAAAAATCAAAAAATCAAATAATCAAAAAATAAATAATCAAAAAATCAAAAAATCTAAATATCTAAAAATCAAAAAATAAAAAAATCTAAAAATCTAAAAATCTAAAAATCTAAAAATCTAAAAATCTAAAAATCTAAAAATCTAAAAATCTAAAAATCTAAAAATCTAAAAATCTAAAAATCTAAAAATCTAAAAATCAAAAAATCTAAAAATCAAAAAATCAAAAAATCAAAAAATCAAAAAATCAAAAGATCAAAAAATCAAATAATCAAAAAATCAAAAAATCAAAAAATCAAAAAATCAAAAAATCAAAAAATCAAAAAATCAAAAAATCAAAAATTAAAAAAATCTAAAAATCTAAAAATCTAAAAATCTAAAAATCAAGAAATCAAGAAATCAAGAAATCTAAAAATCAAAAATAAAAAAATCAAAAAAACAAA
This sequence comes from Pammene aurita, assembly GCA_947086415.1. Taxonomy (NCBI): domain Eukaryota; kingdom Metazoa; phylum Arthropoda; class Insecta; order Lepidoptera; family Tortricidae; genus Pammene; species Pammene aurita. Next base: position 32,808,980 of record OX352290.1, on the reverse strand, counting down.
AAATCTATAAAATTAAAAAAAAAAAACAAAAAATCAAAAAAAAATATAAAAAAAACCAAAAAATAAAAATTTCAATAATTTCAAAAAATTCAAAAATTTCCAAAATTTAAAAAATTTCGATTCGAATTAATTTCCAAATTTCAAAAAACAAAAAAACATTAAAACCACAAAAAAATAAGAAAGTCAAAAATTAAATAAAATTAAATAACATAACTTCGTTCCAACCTATAGTTCCACGACACTCACGCATTTGTTTATTCTTGAACTGATTGCTTTATTTTGTATGCCGTACTACTTATAATAGATTTTGCCTTATTGTTCTTGTAGTTTTTATTAACTATAAAAAGCTTACAGTACTTTTAGTTTACAGTAGAATGACCGGTCAGTATTTAATATAGTTATAACATAGTAGATATATATTGTTTTTATGCAAAGCTGTCAGTTCAATAATTATTATTATGGTTGCCATAGGATAGGTTATTGAAAATGCAGTAATTTCATTTAAGATTTAGTACTTATATCTGTCTTTAGGGCTAGTTTACTGATGCCGTAATTTTTGCTAGAGACCGATGACTTGTTCTATTCTGTAAAGACTTAAGAACAATTTTGTTGGCAGATATTTCACTAAATTCTGATTACCCAGGTCAGAACCTAAACGTTAACTACCTCTAATTTTTAACTACTAAATCAAGCAAAATAAAATGGTATTATCGTGTAATTTAATAGTAGCTAGTACGCGGATACATTTTACAGTTGTTTTACTTCAAGTCTATCTTGACGTCGGTAATCTGGGGAGGTCCTATCCAATGGTTTTCAAGGTCTAGGTATTCTGGTACCTACCAGAATACCTAGACCACTTGCAAAAATACCCTTTTTTAACCTGTAAAAAGACACCTTATTAATATATTGAATACACTGCTATATGTTAAGGTACATCTACCTGCCTAACCAAAATGAATCAAGTTTCTAAATAATAATTATATTTTATGCTAACAAGTTGCATTATGCCGACCGTACTTCTACGATACGACCTACTAAAAATGTCCTTTTATTTAATTTTATCCTGTAGATAACCTATAAATACTTGGCGAAGCAAAGCATAGCCATGTCTTTCCATCAACCAATTTGAATTAGGCTAAGTATTACGTATATATTTTATTTATTCCATCTATGAATCGTAAATAATAAACTATGATTCTAATCACATTCATACAAAGGAAGGAAGGGTTTCTTTACTTATCACATTCATACAATAAATGGTGTCTGTGCATATTTTAAGAATGAGAAAAAAATCTCATTCTTACCACATTCATACAAAAAGGTGTCTGTGGTATAAGTATAAAGAATTACTAAAACAGAATTCTGATACTTACCACATTCATACAAAATGGTGTGTGTGGTATATAATTATATATTATATATATACCTATTATGTATATTTATTTATATTTTACAAGAATGGCAATTGAGATATTACAACCTAAACGAATATAAACATATTTTCATTCTATTGATAAACTGATATCCGATTGCCTCATGTCCATACATCGTTATCGCGGGAGCAAAAACAAATGTGTTGAAGAATATATATAACAGAATGTCATTTTAACATAAACAGAATATTATGCCTACACGTCTTAACCTCTAAGAAGTTCTTCATATCTAGCACATTTTTTTTGCTAGAAATAATCAATCCAAATTATCTTGCTCCTTTTCTACGTTCGTTAAAGTGCGTATTTTTGAGTTGAAATTTCGTTTCACAGCAGGTTTTTTTTTAATGAAAATAACAAGTAACGTTAATTTTTGAAATCAAGACTATTCGTGTGCTTAAAATAGTCCTTTATTTACAAGTTCACACAATTCGATCACAAATGAAAATGTTTTGAATAACAGATGACTGAAGAGGTTGTCGTTAGGACTGCAAGGCTAATCTTTTTAAGTATTTCTATATGTATCAAGTCGAGAACGAAGGTTAGATATTAGAAAAAACATCGATAAATTTTGAGCTCGTAGGTACAAATGTCTTGCTACTTCTGTCACATCTGTTATTTGTCATTTGTCATAATCTTTGAGTACTGTCAAATCGTTCTTGCTCCCGCGATAACGACGTATGCTCATGTCATAGGAACATAGAACTTTTTCCAGCATTTTAAAATAGTTCCAAAAACCTTCATATAGGAATAATTATACAAAGCTTCCATGGGCATTCTACGCCTACGATAAGCTTGAAAAGTATTTTAGGTTAAATTACTATGTAGGTACAGTTAGCAGAAAACAAGTCTCCAGAAATAAAATAAAATAAAATAATTTTGAAATTCAATTATTTTAAAATGTGCTATAATACGTTAATAGTATTAACAAAGTTGGGTTTCTGTAAAAAATAATTATACTAAATAGAATTTGTAAAGAAAATTAAGTCTTTTTTTTACAATTTTAATTGGGTTTCGTTAGGGCCTATTTTACGAAGTTTATATCGAGACGTGTTGTTCCATTGTTTTGGACGAATGTATGAGCGAGTGATGAATATGGTGAGGAATGATGGTTGTGTGAAGCATGAATTAAAAGTATTAAAACTGAGAGAGACTAACTGGTATGGTGTAGCACTTACACGGCGGTTATACAGCATTGTATAACAAAGACAGTTAATATAAAATAACATATATAAGTTATAACTGCCTGTGAGAGAGCGTCATAATACCAGTGGTGTCACCGACTACGACTGAGACCTGACAGTGTGTAGAGCCTCTACAATGGAATTGGACTTAAGATATAAACATTGAAGTTCATTGTCATCTCACTATTACACTTTACGGTACAAGGAACATTTTGGATATTGCTATTAGTTAGTGTCATCTCAAGCTGACAGGTTGCAGTTTTCCTAACTGTTATTCAAAGTGGGTTCTACTCAGCAATGTGCAAATTGCAGAAATTGCAGAAATTTCCGAGAAATTACATGAAAGAAACTTAGAAAGTTCTCTGTAAGAATATTCCCATGAGAACTTTAACATTTTGTGTAATATATAATATTACACGCCACATATTAGTAAACCAAGCAGGCATAATATTTAAAATGGCGTGTGTCTACCTCGGTTCTGACATGATAAGATTGTTCATTAAATTTAAGTTCCAGAGAATATTCTCCATAGAAGTTTCGCAACTTATGAAACTTCTCCTCGGTGCATTGCTAGTTCTACTCCACAAGAAGCTAACACTACCAGCAGGTACACACCTGCTGGTATCACACGATGTACATGTGTTAAATCTACACATCAACAATAATGTCAATTAAAAAAATACTGATGTCAATTTAAGTAGGAGGAACTTAAATTATTTTAAATAATATCACAAATATGAATATTAAATAAGTAATATTTAAAAATTATGGGTCGGTCACAAATTGGTCAACCATCAATATAAGCTCAATAAAGCTTATAAAGGGTAATAAATAATAAGGCCTAATAGCTATTGTTTTATGACATCTGGTCAAGACTAGATGACATGGCTAAGATTATAGCCTAATGAAGACACCATGTAATTGTCGAACATACTCCCGGCTGACAGTGATACTCCGTATTCTAGTGAAGCCTAAGTTTAGTGTTGGTAATTGAACATTTAACGGTAGGAACCCACCCTGGAGAAGTCTCACTTTACAAGGGCTGCATTGATTTCCTTTCCCTATCCGATAAGCAAAGCAGGATGAGGTCGGAAGTGTCCTTGCATATACGGCTAGAGTCGATTCTGGATTCACTACCCGGGGTTCCTTTGTTGAAGTGAGGATTATCTGTGGAGGCTTGTAAAAGTTCATGCCATACATATGAGAACTTGGAAACTTGACTTTATATACGCCAGCACTCTTGGTTTGGTTAAAAATGTCAAAATACACACCACATAAGAGGATTATAAAAAAAAGTCTACGCTAAATGGAAAGATCCCAATGAACTTAAATCTCTCATTAAAAAATTAATGTTTTTACAAAATCTTATGCTACCAACCTATTTATGTTTAAAATTTTTACTTCCATGAGGCACCTTGTCATATGTGTCTATGTTCGAAAAAATTGGGGGTAGTGTGGTAGTAGCATAAGCCTGTTTCTCTTTATCTCTTTATCAATCAATAGCCCACCTAATGAAGGAAAACTAAGAGGAAATAATTCGTGTATAGCCAAATTTTGGTGTAGTTGTAGGCAAAGGTATCTTACACAACATACTAAAAGTACCGGTGGATGGGGGTGCCGCTAGCGGAAAGGGGGGGGTGTAAAGGTCCCTAATTTTGGTTTTTCGTAAATAACTCGGTAACGGTGGCTCATACGAAAAAATGTTCTATTGCTTAATTCATCCACATCAAATTTTCTATAAAAAAGATTATTTGCAATTTTTTGCTAGGATCAATGTTTAATGAGATATCGAGGAAATACGATAAACACTTTTTTAAACTTTCGGAGCCAATATTTACGAAAGTATTAGTTTTATCCAAAAGTGGTTTCAGAATACCCTTATTGTTTTAAAAAGACCTATCTAATGATACCCCACACATTAGGGTTGGAGTAAAAAAAATATTTACCCCCCTTTCCATGTGTACGGGAGGTACCCGAAAGAATAATATTTTTTCACATTTTGTTTTAAAACTTTGTCTGCGTAATTAAAACACATACTTATACGAAATTTCATTTCTCTAGTACTAGCCATCACTGAGCAGGGTGAGGAGGGGTCCTACCCTTGGAGTTTCGGCATGTCCGTCTGTCCCCGTCTGTCCGTCCACGGCTTTGCTCAGTGATGTTTAGTACTAGACATCTAGACGGACAGATGGGGTCAGACGGACATGGCGAAACTATAAGGGTAGGAAGTGAGGTAGCAGGGTGAGCAGCCTGCTCAGTGATGGTTAGTATTAGAAAATAAAAAAATCGTGTGAGTATGTACTTTATTCACGCCGGCAAAGTTTTAAAACAAAATGTGAAAAAATATTATTTTTTCGGGTACCTCCCGTACACATGGAGTGGGGGGGTAAATATTATTTTTACTCCAACCCTAATGTGTGGGGTATCGTTGGATAGGTCTTTTTAAAACAATAAGGGTATTCTGAAACAATTTTTGGACAAAACTAATACTTTCGTAAATATTAGCTCCGAAAGTTTAAAAAAGTGTTTATCGTATTTCCTCGATATCTCATTAAACATTGATCCTAGCAAAAAATTGCAAAGAATCTTTTTTATAGAAATTTAGATGTGGATGAATTAAGCAATAAAACATTTTTTCGTATGAGCTACCGTTACCGAGTTATTTACGAAAAACCAAAATAAGGGACCTTTACACCCCCCTCTCCCCGCTAGCGGCGCCCCCATCCACCGGTACTTTTAGTATGTTGTGTAAGATACCTTTGCCTACAACTACACCAAAATTCAGCTATACACGAATTACTTCCCCTATCAGGCAGTTAAGCGTCTTCGTTTGGTGAGCTACAATCGGTTATGTTTTACTTGCTTTCATTACTTGATTGCGTCCATGCAAATTTGGGGGGTAGTATACACCGTGTGTCTGATGAATTCATTCTAGAAATTCATAAAGCGTTTTTCTTTTCTTCATAAGTACTTTTAAATTTTATAGTTATTGAAATTTTGCTTTCCATGACCCAGATGACGCAAAATTTGGGGGTAGTGTGTAACAGGCCGCCGTCAGCACCCGTTCAAATAATTATAATTGTTAAATTATATTTTAGGTTTACCTTATATTTTTAAAAACCACAAACTGCTTGGTAATATAGTTCATATCTGCCTTTTTACTTCTACTGTTGTCTATGCCTTAGAAGAATGAATACTCTCTAGAATTCAAATCTGGAATCTGCATTATTTAAATTTGTTTGTAACAGATGTCAGAATGAAAATTATGTTTTGTTGAGTACGTCAAAAATATTGAAATATTCCTTAAATACATCTTAATTAGACGTGTGCGCCGCCATAAAAATCCGCGGCGGCGGCGCGCCGGGAATTTTTGGCGTCAAGGTCACTTTTGGCTCCGCTCGCAAGGCTCACGTTTCGCATTAAAATATGTTAAATACTTATCAAATACTTTTTAGGAACAAGGAACATAAAACGATAGGTACCAAGTTCCATAAAAATACCTCAAATCATAAATAGTTATAGGAATGCACACTTGATTTCCAGCAGTTTTTAAGGTACATTTTGAATAAGTATCACGTTACATAGAAATACCTAAAATTATAATAGTCAGAGAAACGCACACCGGTTTTTTTAGCAGTTTCCTGATAACATTTATTATTTTCAGTACTTTTTAATGATGTTACTTGGCAAGTTTTCACACACCACACACCTTTTCAATGCAATGAATCGACACCTTTGGACTGCAATGTGTCAAGTATATAATATTCTATTAAAACTTGCCAAGTTACTTTCACTTTCACTTTGACTTTTACTTTGACTTTCACTTTGACTTTCACTTTCAATTTGACTTTCACTTCCACTTTGACTTTCACTTTCACTTTGACATTAACTTTGACTTTCACTTTGACTTTTACCTTTGACTTTCACTTTGACTTTCACTTTCACTTTGACTTTCACTTTGACTTTCACTTTGACTTTCACTTTGACTTTAACTTTCACTTTGACTTTGACTTTCACTTTGACTTTCACTTTGACTTTCACTTTGACTTTCACTTTCACTTTGACTTTGACTTTGACTTTGAATTTGACTTTGACTTTGACTTTGACTTTCACACAAAGAAAGTAAAAGTAAAAAGAAGCTAGCTCCAGATTTTGATACCGGTACCATCTGCTCATCAGTACAAGTCGAATGAGCCCAAACAGCATGAGTCTATGATGCGCCAAACCCGAGATCCAGTAGGGATCCCCAGGGTCCAGCATGAGCTCCAGATTTTGATACCGGTACCATCTGCTCAACAGTACAAGTCGAATGAGCCCAAACAGCATGAGTCTATGATGCGCCAAACCAGAGATCCAGTAGGTAGCCCTAGGGTCCAGCATGAGCTCCATCTTGTGATATTGGTCCCGACTTCCGAACCCGAGATGCAGTTTTAAAATTAATTATTAGTGTAAGACAGGATTAATTTAGTTACACTAACGTTAATCTAATTAACTGTAATTCTTATTAAATTTTCGAGACGTTAGTGTAACTAATAGGTTAATTCTAATTGACGGTTAGTATAATTGACGACGTCACAAAATCAATGCGAACTAACGTTAGTAAAAATTGATGTTAGTGTAATTGATTAGTCTGTGTTAAGGCCTTGTTCTTTGAGAGTCCTCTGTCGCTCAATAAGTTCCCAGGTAGCATCAGAAATCCAGGGTTTCCGTCTTGCTTGGCTCCCAGGAGTGGGGATGACCTCTTTCGCTGTTTCGGACACAACCAACTTGAAGCCATTGCATGTTGTCTCTGTATCTTCAAAAGGATCCCTTATAACGTCCTTTATCTTGAGAGGCAACCTTCTGGCGAGCTCCCGCAAGACAGGACCGTCTAGCTTGTCACATTTCTTGGTAGCTGGCCTTGGTACACGCGTTAGATTGAGTTGGCTTTAAAAGGATCTTAATCCATCACAATTATGAAAAACATCAACATAAAAGCGATTTCCGAAAAATAGGCAGGACTGAAGCAAATGGCATTATATACCTACTTATTCAGATCTCACTTCTTTTATAGGCGAAGCATTCCCATAGTATCGAACTTGGCAGCCTTTCACATTTATGTTTTTGATGGGATCAACTATTACCTACTAAGTGAATATAAACAAAATAATCTGAGACTTATACATTAACAGCATGGCTTGTACATTACATCTATATAACTATATTGAATTACTACATATAATAGACTCCTTATAAATCTCTGTGGCACAAGGCATGCTCACCCACTAAAGAATTCGCCTGTCATATTACGCCTAACAGTTGTAATGTTGCTATTGAATATGTCAATGTCCAGCTCCCTCGTCAAATTATTTAAACTTATTCCAGCTCGTAAAAGAAAGCTATTCTTTCTATAGTTACGGGATGAAAACGGGATCAAAAGAGGGGGGAAGTATCTTTTGGGCCTAGATGGAGTAATAAAGGAAAGCTCGGCAAGTAATTCGGGGGAATCAATATTACCATTCGTAATGTTAAGAATATATAAAATATCAGCGATTTGACGCCGTTTATACAACGGGATGATGTGATGTTTTTTGCATACATTTTCATAGTTGGATGAGTTATAGGGTGTATTTAATTTGAAACATAGATATTTAATAAGCTTTTTCTGTACACGTTCGATTCGATTGATGTATGTATTATAGCACGGGTTCCAAATTTGAGATGCATACTCGAGTTTGCTTTTTACGTATGTGCAATAAAGGACCTTTATGGTTTTTGCCTGAGTTATTATGAACAAGTATTAAACTCTATTTCTTTGCTTTATTGGATACCTATAGCAATTGCTGTTATTTAAAAATGTGAGATCTTAAAGGAGGTTAGATTTGACTTGGCCAGTTTTCATTACATCAGTCATTTTATAAAGTTATTCAACATATATATATATTTTTTTCATTCTGATAAAAAGTGGCCAAGTCAAATCTAACCTACTTTAAGATCTCACATTTTTAAATAACAGCAATTGTTATAGGTATCCAATAAATCAAAGAAATAGAGTTTAATACTTGTTCATAATGTTATTTTGTTCCTACAAATACATATTTGGATTTTGCATAGAACTTGGCACTCATTTAGATCTTCATTCTTTTTGCGGCGAAGCCCCCAGCCAAGCATAAGTTTTGTATTGAACTTGGCTCTCTTATTTTACATTTATGTTTTTGGTGGGATATCATTACTTTTTGTAAAGAAAACTAGGCAGGTATTGAGATTCAATGTTTTTTCTTGCGTTTCCGCTGCATGGTTTTCTTTTTTATGCTATTGTCTACATTCTCTTTATTTCTGTTCTGTGTATAATTATGTGGTGCAGCGCGCCGCCGACGACACACCGTTGACCGGTCGTTTAGCGTGTATTACAAGTTTTTTGTATGGGGACACCACTTTATTTTTTGACTCAACTTTATTTTTATATTTCTGTTATATAGCAAATATAATAATACATATATTGGGATAGTTTCAAATATCTGCTTGTAACGGTTCCAACGATACAATAATTTTTTTTTTTTTTGTATGGGGACCCCCCCCTATTTTTTTACTTTTTTTTATTTTTAGATTTTTTCCTACGTTTACACACAATTACCGAGCTGGATTCCAAATTTCATCCTTCTAGGTCATCTGGAAGTAGGTTAGGTTTAGGTACTATATGTCAGTCAGTCAGTGCTAAAATTTACGACTTTTTGACCTTCATATCTTTATAACTGTTTGAGCTACTTCATGAAATTTGGGCTTCTAGATGTCCTTATGGATATAATTAAACACACGTAGTTTTATGTGTTTACGTTAAAGAGGTTTTGAGTTATAGAAGGGTCAAAAGTGGCACCAAGTGGTTCGTGTAAATATACACTTGGCGCTGGCTAGCCAGTTACTTTGCTTGAACTTGGCTTGACACGCTGCCGCGTGTCTAGATTAGGCCATCGACTTCATATTTGTAAGGTGAGCGGTTAATTCGACTCATTTATTAATCTCCCGAAAGAGATGGAATTGACCAAACCCTAAATATTTCAATGTGTAGATGTTTTCATCGTTTGATATACGTTGTAAAATTTTCAACTGACTTTCCTTCATCGGTAATTGTCATTGGCTATTTTATGCCGAATTCCGAAATTTTGGCCAACGGCGTGGATTTTGGAATTCGCGGTGGCGGCGGCGGCGTGGGTCCCACGGCGCGGCTACGCCAGGCCGGCGCGGCGCAAACGTCTAATCTTATTAGTAAAGTGTACAGTGTTCACATCAGCTAGATAATAAACCAATATAATATATTCTTATAATGCGAGGGAAGACTGCTGAGGTCGTATAAGTGGGAAACGGACTCAGCCCCATTGATTAAATTAAGTATTTTTAGTCTTGTATAATACTATAATGTCCCGATTTACCAAAGTTATTTTATTTAATGTGTTTGTGTGTATCCAATGTTAAAGGCCCTCCCTGTGTCCCTAACTTCATTCCTTACTGACCTTTGAGTGCGAGAGTGGACTTTCTGCGAATCCGGTATTTCAGACTTTGTAACTAGGCAAGACAACTATATATAGACAGCGGTAGTATAAGGATGATACTTAGATATTTTTGTAAAGGGTCGGCAACGCGCATGTGACTCCTTTGGAGTTGCAGGCGTCCATAGGTTACGGTAGCTGCTTACCATCAGGCGGGCCGTATGCTTGTTTGCCACCGTCGTAGTATAAAAAAAAAAAAAAGATGTGACCTATATATACTTATTTAATAATAACAGCATTTCACAGCGACAAGGTAGGTATTCATTTAATGGGCCCATTAATTCTAAGTTTTATGTTATGACATTCAAATAGCTAAAAGGACTGAGTACTGACGTACCCTCCCTACCTTAAGCTCATTGTTCTATACTTACTCGGACTAACTAACATCGTACAAAGACAATCTTCATGAAAATATTCCCTTATAGATCTAGGGGTACTTAATGGCCGTTTGGTCATACAATCTTTAAAAAACAGGAGGTCGATGAAGAAGCGTGTTGAAGGACGGGCGGAGCGCGGACGAGCTTTCTTTACTGTGTGACCCTGGTTACTTAGAACAGAACGTAGAGCAATAGACGATCACTGGCCGATTCACGAAGTTCACTACAAGGACATAAGGTAACTGGCTATAATTTAGGTACGCTAGGCTAGGGCTTTCAGATCCTAGAGCTCGTGACAACATACATTTCCGCTCACCCACGTGTCCACAGCCCTCGAGTTCGCTAAGACACTTCGTCATTGAAGTATGTCCGGTTCCTGACATGCTGCTTCTGCTGAAGCAATTCTTGCTGCGATCCTCCGGGCCTGGGTCCTGCGCGGTACTCGCCCTATGGCTTTCGCGATATTGCCGCTCACCGTGACACGGCTTCGGCGTTCGGGTTCACCAAAAAACTTGTCCATTGAGTTTTGTGGGGACCCTTTCATGCTCCTGCTGAAACAATTCTTGCTGCCGGATTTGGCCTTATTAGATTTTGGGGCTCCTGCTGCAAAAACAGTTTTCGCTGGGACGTTGCGCTCACACGCTACCGCGCGCCAGTACTTTCAGCGTTTGATCCTCTGTTCGAAGCATATTCTCCTGCAGGACCTCGGCCATTAGCATTCGCAGGTCTCGACGCACGCCTTTTAGTCAATTCATTGTATTACGGATGAACTAATAAATTTAGATAGATATTTATAAGTAGAACGCGTCAATTCTACACTAATGGCCTGGATAGTAAATGAAAATGACAAAACCTCCCACACACGCGGGCGAAGCCGCGGGTGGGTACAGCTAGTACTCAATATACTCATAACAAATTTCAGCTTTCTAGTGCTAACGATCACTGAGTTAAGCCACCGACGAACAGACAGACAGACGGACATGGCGAAACTATAGGGGTTCCTAGTTGAATACGGAACCCTAAAAATGGAATGAAGGTACCAGGACTGTGATCAGCACTCGGGCACTCGGACAAACAAAAAACAAACGCAGAAATATTACAGTGTCAGTGTTTGTTAAGTTAGGAACCGTACGGGTACCATATTTACATTATATGCTTTTATTGCGGTATATAAACTTGCCACCCACGTTCAAGTTGCCCAATATCGTCGTCGCGTCCCTTTATTTTAGCCCAGAAAACTTCTTATAATCGCTAGCTACATATGTGTATATTGGGTGTGTATCTAATGGTGTCTGAACACTTTGGTATATTAACTTCATATGCTGTGAACTTACTTGTACCTATTTATAGTTTCAAATGTACATATTTTAAGTCGAAGTGATAAGGAAACATCACCATTTATTCTGCCAACATTTTTGGATGAATAATTGCAATTTATTCGGCGTAATAATAGTAGTTTATGCAACAGATACATGCCTTAAAACACGAGTGGGGTTTATTAATTAAACGAGCGTAGCGAGTTTCATTATAGGAACACACGAGTGTTTTAAGGCCTAATTATGTACAGTTGCATACATTACTTTATCTACACACATATTGCAAGTAAGTACTTACTCAAAGATGGGTTCAGAAGCCGAAGGCAAATGACCTGCACTACGAGCATACTATTAGTTATTCTTGTGCTACGAGGTAGATACAAATATAGTGTTTAGTTTTAGGTTTATTTTAGTTAGGAACTAATATTGTTTTGTAAATGATATTGTGAATATTTTAATGTGTTAAATAAATAAATTATTTCCCTTTCATTTCGGTATTTCCATTTTATGGTCGTATAAACATATCAATAATATTCGCATGGACTTGGCTAACGAACTGTTAATAATTTTTATTAAACATTCAAAAGTAGTTTATGGGCTAGAGTTTCTGGTTTACAATATGCATATGTTGTGTCATTAGTGTGATGATACTGATGATACTCGCATGTTCGGTTCACTTGATGACTATTCGGCGTTTTGTTTTGAAAATTATTTAGGTACTATAAAAAAAAATGTGAAGTAGCCAAATAAGCCTTTGCAGCAAATTGTAAAACGATTAATAGCAATGGAATCATCACCATTCGTTAGCAAGTTATCTAGTGCAGATGATGATGCATCTGTTTTTTACCCTCACGTATCTGGGCACGTTCCTGACGGAAGTGCATATGCAATTATGCATGTTTTAAAATACTTGTATTAAATAAGGTTACTTTTTATATCGAGTCATATCGCAGAGCCGATTATTTTTGCTTTACTGAAAATAGAAAAGTTTTAAGGGATTCAAATAGAAACTTATTATTTTACGGATGTGAGTTTTTGTATTATAAGTTTTTTTAATCGTATGGCGTACTGGATACATATAGGCATTTCTTCCCTTGGGTACCTAGTAGTAGTGGGAAAACAGATGATGAAGAAAATCCAGTGAGTGCTGCGAGATCCAGATGGGACAGTGCACCTGCCAAGTGTGTTACTCTTTTAGGGATCACGTGTAAGGTTGTCTACGAATATCCATTTAGTCCGACAACTATCGATATTTATAATGTAAAAGAATTATCTTTATTAAAAATAATCTTAGTTGATAATTTACAGACAAAATGTTTCGTTATTGACAATGAAGATGTAGCTATGTCAGTATTCCACTGTTGCACACTCACTGTAGTAACGAATAAACAGACAGACGAGGGGGTCGTAGGTAAACCTACGTCATCAGCCAGTAGGATTCGTCATATATACTTTATCTTTAAAAGTTTTAGTAGCCAAATTTTAGAGTACCTCCATACAAATAAATAAATACAGGTACCGAGATGGAACTCATGCCAACTCGACAACCTGTTAATAAAAATATATTAACGTAAAAAAGTTTTTAGTTAAACGGTTTTATTTCAATCAAATGTTGTACCAAAAACTAGAAAATAAAAAATTATACGCATTTTTGTCCCACATACATTGCTTCCTGGAGAGTAATCATAACAGAATAGGCATCTCGAGTCGGATGCTAAAGGCCCTATAATAGGGCAATATAGTTAGAGACAAATAATTTGTCTCTAACTATATCAGTGGATTAAGTCATAATCGGAAGCTTTTATCAGACTAAAATAAAAACGTGGGGCGTCTAATATAAGATAGAATGGGTTAAATAAGTATGTAATACAGACTATTTAATCTAAAATCAAAGTCACGTAGCTATGCTTTAATGTTGTTGGAGGTGGCGTTAGTGTGAACTGTGAGAGTACTACGAGTAGTATTAAAAATATGTTTATATAAATTATAAAATGAGTTAAATACTAGTTAATTTGTATAAGGGCCAGCATTAGCTATTCTTATTTATTTTTAACCGACTTCAATTTCATAGAAGGAGGAGGTTCTGTATTCGGTTTGGGCTTTTTTTTTTATGTATGTTCACCGATTACTCCGAGACGCGTGGTCCGATTTGAATAATTCTTTTTTTGTTTGAAAGGATATACTTCCAAGGTGGTCCCATATTAATCTGGTACTGTTCTGATGATGGGATCTATGAGGAAATGAGGGAACTCCTCAATTTTTAAAGGCACATGTATGGTGATTTGGGTGTTTTCTTAAGCAACTCGAGGATTTTCTCTCGAAAACCACCAATTTGATGAAGTGGACCTGATAATGATGATTGTTTTGATGATAATGATGATGATTTTTTAACCGACTTCAAAAAAGGAGGAGGTTCTCAATTCGACTGAATTTTTTTTATTTTTTTTGTATGTATGTTACTCGATATCTCCGAGAATTGTGAATCGATTTACAAAATTCTTTTTGTGTTTGATAGGGTTCACTTCCGAGATGGTCCCATGTAAATTTTATCAAAATCGGTCAAGCAGTTTATGAAATATCAACAAAAATGGGTTGAAGGCGGTTTTTAAAATTTTTAATTTGGTGATTATTTAATGTAGGATGTTCAGCGATTACTCCGAGACCCGTGGTCCGATTTGAATAATTCTTTTTATGTTTGAAAGGATGTACTTCCAAGGTGGTCCCAAATTAATCTGGTGCTGTTCTGATGATGGAATCCATGAGGAATTGAGGGAACTTCTCAATCTTTAAAGGCACATGTATGGCGATTTGAGTGTTTTCTTAAGCAACTCAAGCATTTCCTCTCGAAAACCACCAATTTGATGGAACGGACCTAATGATAAAGACCACATATGACATGTGGAACTTTCCTTAGGTTAAGCGGGTGTATTATGAACTTTTTCTTATACGTCTTTACCGATTATTCCGAGACCCGTTGTCCGATTTGAGTAATATTTTTATTGTTTATAAAGAGTTACCTCGAAAGTAGCCCCGTACTAATTTGGTTGGACCTGATGATGGGAATCCATGAGGGATTGAGGGAAGTCTTCAATTTTAAAAGGCTATGGTGATTTGAGTGTATTTTTAAGCAACTCGAGTGTTTCCTCTCGAGAACTACCAATTAGATGGAGAGGACCCGATAATGAAAACCGCAGATGACATGTGGAGTCCCTTCCATAAATAGCTATTTGAATTGGGTATACATTGTGTGAAAGAAGGAAGCAAATTTAGTTTATGTCGAAAGAGCTGATTGAGATCCCGAGAAAGCGTAGCAAAAGATTCTACTAACTAATTTATAAGCATGAGCGTAGCGAGGGCGTTTAAGGCACGAGGTGCAAAGTTAATATCGGCAATCTCGTGTGGCACATACAACTCTTCACCTCAGCCTTCACACCGACTGCATCGCTGACCAACTACGTCCTAAACGCGGGGGGTGGTACAGTCGACTACAAAGAGAAGTATCCACTTTTGGACCATATTACAACGCAATAAGGTGAAAAAGTGGATACATCTCTTTGTATTTGACTGTACATTACTCCAACGATAGGACTGCTGCCTAGGGGCCCTAGGACATAGAAATGATAACTGATAATATTTAAATTTTATTGATAATCTTTGAATCTTATTCATGACAACATTGCCTTGTAGTTGTGAATATGCATGTAATAAGTACAAAGAATCTCGGTAAATTGTTTCAATGTGTTCTCGATTTGTTATTTGCATTAGATTTCTTTAGAAAATAAAACCTCAATATAATTTTAAAAGTAGGTAATCATTTATATTTTTAACCGACTTCAATTTCATAGAAGGAGGAGGTTCTGTATTCGGTTTGGGCTTTTTTTTATGTTTTGTTTGAAAGGGTCTACTTCCAAGGTGGTCGTATATTAATCTGGTGCTGTTCTGATGATGGGATCTATGAGGAATTGAGGGAACTCCTCAATTTTTAACGGCATAAGTATGTATGGTGATTTGGGTGTTTTCTTAAGCAACTCGAGGATTTTCCGAGGAAACCGTTTCGAGGAAACCACCAATTTGATGTTGTGGACCTCATGATGATGGTTGTTTTGATGATAATGATGATGATTTTTTTTAAATGTAGGATGTTCAGCGATTACTCCGACATCCGTGGTCCGATTTGAGGAATTCTTTTTTGTTTGAAAGGAACTACCTCTAAGATAGTTCCACATTAATCTGGTTCTGTTTTGATGATGGGATCCATGAGGAATTCAGGGAACTCCTCAATTTTTAAAGGCACATGTATGGTGATTTGGTTGTTTTTTTAAGCAACTCAAGCATTTCCACTCGAAAACCACTAATTTGATGGAGTGGACCTAATGATGAAGACCACATATGATATGTGGAACTTTCCTTACATTGAGTAGGTATTATGAACTTTTTCTTATATATCTTCACCGATTATTGCGAGATCCGTTGTCCGATTATGATAATTATATAACCACTAAAAATTGAAAAATAAAAGCTTTTTACAAAAAAAAAGATAAACCGACTTCAAAAAGGATAAAATAAATTATTATATTATTTATATGCGTTACAAACTGATATGTTTGAAGTCGGTGCCAAGCCAAAAAGTTACAATACCGGTCAAATCAGCTTCAAGTCTGAAAATCACAAAACATATCGATATCTACTTACATTGCAAAGGTGAATGTGAATCTATCTGTTACATTTTCACGTCTAAACCACTATAATCCAATTTTGATGAAATGTGGTACCCATGTCTATATACTCTGATACACGTCCACTTTGTCAATAATCAGATAAAGACGGCAAATAAATAAAAAAAACATGTATGGTTGACCTTCCATAGAAAATTTGAAATATCGCGCCTTTTTCTACTGAAAAGGTGGATCCCACACACCCAGTGTGTCTAAATATATAAAGACCAATCTTGCCATTGAATTCCTTTACACTTTGATATTAGGTACACCTTAAATGAAGTAGGATAAATAATTCAAACCGAAGCACGCGCTCCGTTCGAGATATGGTTAGTCCGAAAACTAGTAAAAAAGTTCATTAAGAAACATCATAAGACGCATGATTATACTTTCTTTCTGTACTTGAATGAAAACCTACGTGCAGTCAATACCGTATTAGAATAGTTCTATAGTATGAAGAACAATTCACTGAGCAAATACGCCTCGTTCATATTAACTGTTTTGTGATTTTCAGACTTGAAGCTGATTTGACCGGTATTGTAACTTTTTGGCTTGGCACCGACTTCAAACATATCAGTTTGTAACGCATATAAATAATATAATAATTTATTTTATCCTTTTTGAAGTCGGTTTATCTTTTTTTTTGTAAAAAGCTTTTATTTATTTACTAGTCGACTTGAGTGCCCTCCACTGCTGGGCAAAGGCCTCTCCACTAGATTTTCATGATTTTTAGGTCTTATAATTTTCTCTATTATTGTTTTACCATGTAATTACGATTTTGAATCACAGGATTTTCGTTCATTGGTAGCTTTACCTGCCTACCTAACTTTTTTGTCGTAACAACGCCCCACGTTTTTATTTTAGTCTGATAAAAGCTTCCGATTATGACTTAATCCACTGATATAGAGACAAATAGGGCCTTTAGCATCCGACTCGAGATGCCTATTCTGTTATCCGTCTTACATGATTACTCTCCAGGAAGCAATGTATGTGGGACAAAAATTCGTATAATTTTTTATTTTCTAGTTTTTGGTACAATATTTGATTGAAATAAAACCGTTTAACTTAAAACTTTTTTACGTTAATTTATTTTTAAGTTTTTAGTAAAATTTTTGTACTTGTTATGTTTTGTACCAGCCCTATTAACCGTAGTATGTGGTGGGAATACAATATGTGATGCCATCTCAAGTGGTATTATATTAATTGTATGTGATCTTTCGTGTGTTTAAAGTAGAGGGTACTTACATTAAGTTGGGTAGTTGGGTACCTACGTATATTATCGGGTACATATATGTATACAGTGTGGGAAAAATCTATGGGTCCTGGAGGGGAACTAAATCCTTGAAATACCTTAATTTACGTAAAGGATATTCTTTTATTTTAAAAATTTATGCGAAGCCGCGTATTGTATACGATCGGAACGTCACAACGAAAATTGCTTCAGCAGCAGTATGATATGGACTTTGTAAAACTCAATGTCCAAGTGTCTTAGCGAGCCCGAGGGCCGAAGGCCCGAGGGTGAGCCGCAATCTATGCGAAGCTAAAAGGCCGAGTACCGCGTATTGTATACGATCGGAACATCACAACGAGAATTGCTTCAGCAGCAGTATGATATGGACTTTATAAAACTCAATGTCCAAGTGTATTAGCGAGCCCGAGGGCCGAAGGCCCGAGGGCCGAAGGCCCGAGGGTGAGCCGCAATCTATGCGAAGCTAAAAGGCCGAGTACCGCGTATTGCATACGATCGGAACATCACAACGAGAATTGCTTCAGCAGCAGTATGATATGGACTTTATAAAATTCAATGGCCAAGTGTCTTAGCGAGCCCGAGGGCCGAAGGCCCGAGGGTGAGCCGCAATCTATGAAAAGCTAAAAGGCCGAGTACGTCACGGCGAGAATTGCTTCAGCCGCAGCATGACATGGACTGGACAAATCTCAATGGTCAAGTGTCTTAGCGAGCCCGAGGGTGAGCCGCAATCTATGCGAAGCTAAAAGGCCGAGTACTGCGTATTTCATACGATCGGAACATCACAACGAGAATTGCTTCAGCAGCAGCATGACATAGACTTGATAAAACTCAATGGCCAAGTGTCTTAGCGAGCCCGAGGCTGAGCCGCAATCTATGCAAAGCTAAAAGGCCAAGTACGTCACGGCGAGAATTGCTTCAGCCGCAGCATGACGGACTGACAAATCACAATGGCCATAAGTCCTAGCAGCATGACATGTATTTGATTAAATTCAACGGTCAAGTGTCTTAGCGAGCCCGAGGGCCGAAGACCCGAAGGTGTGCCGCTATTTATGCGAAGCTAAAAGGCCGAGTACGTCACGGCGAAAATTGCTTCAGCAGCAGCATGACATGGACTGGATAAATGTCAATGGTCAAGTGTCTAAGCGAGCCCGAGGGCCGAAGGCCCGAGGGTGAGCCGCATCTATGCGAAGCTAAAAGGCCGAGTACCGCGTATTGCATACGATTGGAACATCACAACGAGAATTGCTTCAGCAGCAGCATGACTTGAACTTGATAAAACTCAACGGTCAAGTGCCTTAGCGAGCCCGAGGGCCGAAGACCCGAGGGTGAGCCGCAATCTATGCGAAGCTAAAAGGCCGAGTACCGCGTATTGCATACGATTGGAACATCACAACGAGAATTGCTTCAGCAGCAGCATGACTTGAACTTGATAAAACTCAACGGTCAAGTGTCTTAACGAGCCCGAGGGCCGAAGGCCCGAGGGTGTGCCGCTATCTATGCGAAGCTAAAAGGCCGAGTACGTAACGGCAAGAATTGCTTCAGTAGCCAGCATGACATGGACCGGAGAAAACCCAATAATTAAGTGTCCTAGCGGTCACGACTCAGGAGTTGGAGATCAATAAAACACGTAAACGCCTATACCTAAAACTAGAACACAATTTATAAATGCATACATTCTCCAACTGGTCCTTTATGGCAGCCAGTAGCCTAGCAGCATTACGACTGAGTAGTTGGAGATCAAACGTAACGTAAATGTCTCTAGCTAAAACTAATGCACTATTTTAAAATTGACACATTCTGGAACCGGTCAGTTACGGAAGTTAGTAACCATGCAGCATCAGAACTGAGGAGTTGGAGATCAATATGAAATGTAAATGCCTCTACCTAAAACTAGAGCACTACTATTGAATTGACACATTCTCCAACGCATACATTCTCCAAGTGGTCCTTTATGGTAGCCAGTAGCCTAGCAGCATTACGACTGAGGAGTTGGAGATCAAACGTAACGTAAATGTCTCTGGCTAAAACTAATGCACTATTTTTAAATTGACACATTCTGGAACCGGTCAGTTACGGAAGGCAGTAACCATGCAGCATCAGAACTGAGGAGTTGGAGATCAATATGAAATGTAAATGCCTCTACCTAAAACTAGAGTACTACTATTGAATTGACACATTCTCCAACCGGTCAGTTATGGCAGGCTGTAACCTTGCATCATCACGACTGAGGAGTTGGAGATCAATATGTAACTTAAATGCGTCTACCTAAAACTAGAACACTATTATTAAATTGACACATTCTCCACCCTGTCAGTTATGGCAGGCTGTAAATATGCAGCATCAGAACTGAAGAGTTGATGGTCAATTAATTAAGTCACTAGGGATTTATTTACTAGCAACAATAATATAGTTAAATTAGCAGATGTGTACGACTCTCGGATAAGGTAAGCAGTGTCTCTGCAGCATCAGGATTTGAAGATCAAAGGTTGAAAATATTATTAAAAGTTATTGTCACGGAGACCTGATACGCATACCAAATTTCATCGAAATCTGTTAAGTAGAAATGGTCGAAAAATCGATTGCAAGATTTGATGCGTATAAATATACAAACAAATATACGGGGTCAAGCTAAATAAAACCGTTTAATATTGGTTGCCAATATTTATATTCGAATATAAAATTGACTGAATTTCGAACGCTCTTAGGTTGCTACTTTCGAATCGCATGAGTCCCATCTCGCTACCTGCTTTTTTTTGAATGGGACTACTCTAAAATAATGGGGCTACTAAAAAGTCATATCTTTTTAAGATGTAGGTAACCCTTTGTATACATATATGCCGATTCTTGCTGGCTACCTGTTGTCGCTTTGTGTTTAATTTACTTAAAACAATAAATTCGTACACATAGTAGGGTAGGAGGCTTGGGGCCTGTTTCACAATGTCCAAGTAAAGTCCTGAATAAGCTACTTGCCACTTATCTGACGAATAAAGTCATCGTTGGCGTTTCACAATCTTCAAATAGGCTTAAGTGGTAGATAAAGTGCTAAATTTTGTAGGTAGTTTTATCTGGCAGTTAATTTATTTGTTAATTAGATATCCAATACTTTACTCGGACATTGTGAAACAGGCCCTTAGTCTATTAATCATAAGTCCGTACGTAGAATAAAACTGTTAGCTCTTACATATACATATACTCTTGTATATTAATATATATGTACGATGTTTAAAAAAAATTGTGAGCATCTGGATGGCGGGATTAATTTAGTGTCTTAAATCGTACGATTTAATAGGTCCACCCGCCGCCAACCGGACGTCAGGATGGCGAGTCGACCTTTTTTGAGGTACACGATTCTTACTAAAGGTACACGTTTATAAACAAGTCGTGCAAATCCCTGAGGTCCACCCGCCATCCTGACGCTCACAATTTTTCAGCTGCGATATACTTATTATTATTATAATTATACATTATAACTATAAGCCTTTTTTTAATTTCCTCCTAAGTATCACATGTATGTATTTATTTTTTTGTTAGTTTCCTTAGGTAGGAACCCCTCTTTGGGTATAGGCCTCCTCCAGTTTTATCCAGTTTTCTCTGTTTTTGGCTTTCTTTGTCCATTCCTTGCCGGCTGTAGCTATGATGTCGTCACTCCATCGTTTCATAGGTCGTCCTCTTTGCCGTTTTCCGCTAGGTCCTTTCCATCTCGTTACTTCTGCTGTCCATCGCTTATCGTTGTAACGTGCTACATGGCCAGCCCATCGCCATTTTAAGCTTTGACAATAGTGTAGCGCATCAATTAGATTTGTCTTTTTCCGTATGTATTCGCTTCGTATTTTGTGCATTCTCCTTATTTTTAGTAGGCTTCTTTCCATCGCTTTCTGGCAGTTCGCGAGTTTTGTTTTTATTTTTGTGCTGTAGGTCATAGTTTGACAGCCATATGTAAGTGTCGGAAGAACGCATGTGTCCATTGCTATTTTTTAGGTGAAGCGGATAGTTGCCTTTCGTAATTTCCTTGAGTGACCAGTACTTCTTCCAACTCATATTTATTCGGCGTTCTACTTCTTCTTCGTTGTGAAACGATATTTGTTTTCCTAGATATATGTATTTATTTACGTATTCCAGAGGCTCTCCTTCAAGTTTTATTATATACGAGAAACTGTTAGTCATGAGTTTTGTTTTATCTTTGTTCATCAAAAGACCTGCTTTTTTACTTTGATCGTTTAATTGGTTAATCATTTTTTCTAGAGTTCTGTTACTTTCAGCGAAGAGGACTATGTCGTCTGCGAATCGCAGGTGGTTTAGATATCGGTTTCCGATTTTGATTCCTACGTTCTCCCATTCCAGGTATTCGAAGATGTTTTGCAGCACTGCTATGAAAATCTTTGAGGACAGAGGGTCTCCTTGTCTCACGCCTCGTAGAATTGGTATTTCCGGTCCTCGTTTCTTAAGTTTCACACAGCTAGTGCTATTATCATATATGTTTTTCAAGATATTATAATACTTTTCATGGACGTGGCATTTCTTCAATGCCTCCCAGATTGCATCGTGTGATATTGTGTCGAATGCTTTTGCGTAGTCGACGAACGCTAAATATAATGGTCTGTTAAATTCTTTATATTTTTCAATTATTTGTTGCATGACATGAATGCTGCGATATACTTATGACTTCAGTAAAAGTATTATAATATAATTAATAAACTGTTACTTTTAGGTTTTTATTTTTTATTACTAAATTCTCCAAATCACCCTATGACTGGTATGACTGTGGTTGTCACGAGACTTCTCATGGCAATCTCATGATTACGGCTATGTGACGTCATTTGAGCCGACAAGTGACGTCCATTTGACTACTCGGAAAGACGTCACCGTGACAATTGGTTTAACGTCTTGAATTGACGTTATTTTTCCGTCCAATTATGACGTGCTGAGGCTACGAGAAATTGAGGTAATTTTGTGGACCACAGACGTCATGAAATGACGTTAGGTACGTCAAATTTCTATTGGAGGAATGACGTCTCATAATATGACTTAAAATGACGTCGCGATATATCTAATAGGACGTCATTATGGCGATTGACCTAAGGTTCTTCTCACGTCTGGATTCGACGTACTTTTTCCGTCGAATTTGTACGTCAATATGACGATTGGCCTAAGGTTCTTCTAACGTCTGGAAAAGACGTACTTTTTCCGTCGAATTAAGACGTCCTGAGGCTATGACAAATAGGTCGTTATCGGGACCATCCGACGTCATGAAATGACGTCAGGTCAAATAGCTATTGAAGGAATGATGTCTAAAGACGTCATAATATGACTTCAATACGTCGCGATATAACTGTAATAGGATCATCATTGTTTATTGTTTATTATATATTTCCACAAAAAAAACTAGGTATGGTAAACTATACATCGCTTGAGACTCGTAGAAATATCTACCTTGAAGAAAGAAGAAATAATTAATACGGGGGGCGATAACAAACCCACAGCTACTGTCACAAGTAGCACTCCATGTCCCGCGTCCCTGCCCTATGCTACTACGTCCTCGTCGCCGCGATCTCTTCGCTGTCCCTTATGCCCGTACTCGAGAGCAGGCTGCCTCTCCTCTGCACCTAGCTCTTACTCTGCTTAATGACATTCTGGACAGTGATAACCAACTAGATATATTTTTTACAATCGAAACCAAATTCCTAGCCGCATCTAGTAACTACATTGGAAAAAACGTTACCACTAGCTCCATTGTCTAATATTAATGTACATAAATAGTATGATAGATTTAATTATTATTACACCGACATTATTTTTATATGATCCAATGAGGTAATTTTTAGTTAATTTAGTTAAATTTTGACATTACTTAATAATATCTGTTGAATTTGATTATTTTGACATTATTGGCATCTTATTTAATTTAATTTGACATTTAATTTATTTTTCAATTATTATTTATTTTCCATTGTATTGTAATTTCTTGACTTTGTAATATATGTAAGTACCTACTACTATAATGCATGTTAGACACCTTAGTGTCTTAACTGAGCGCTACGGCCATCTATCGAGTAAGATTCCGTGAAATTGAGGAACGTTCATGGGACTAAGGCCTCTTAATAGAGTTGGTTGCGAGTGTTGCGACGTACTTGACGTCATTTTATGACGTCAGGTGGTCCTGAGAGCGACCTCAATATGTCATAGCCTCAGGACGTCCAAGTTCGACGGAAAAAGTACGTCACTAAAGACGTTAAAATAACCTAAGGTCAATCGTCATGATGTTTATTGTTTATTATATATTTCCACAAAAAGCACTTACAGCTAAACCTTACGTGCTAATTGGTGTTTTATAACTTATTAAACATTTAAATTTTACGTCTATGGATACTAGAATAGGAACCCATTGAAATTGTGTTGGTTTTGACAGCTGTTCCAAATTTGAAACTCATAACTTAACAATATAAAATTTCGTTACTGCCACAGATAAGAAACTTATCATAGTAAAATCGTTTATCTACACTCGCATTGTAAGTCCTCTAAAACGTGTTCGAAAACGGTAAGCAATGGCTAGCATTACCACAACCGATTTTACTATGATAAGCTTTTTATCTGTGACAGTAACGTAATTTTAACTTTACATGCTCAAACATTGATGTGTTATGAGTTTTGATAACATAATGTACACCTGCACGCGCCCGCGCGGCCGCCGACACGCTCCCCCCCGACCGCCGGCACTCTCCCTCCCGACCGCCGGCACAATCGAGTTGGCCATGGCGGTGCAATGGCGGCAATTCTATGGTTTCCGAACACGGCAATTAGTATAAATAATATGAGTGTAGATAAAGCAGTGTATGCAACTGTACGTAATTAGGCCTTAAAACGTAACAGTTACATAAACTACTATTATTGTAATGCTGGTCATTGCCTACGGTTTGAACGCATTTTAGAGGACTTTACAATATGAGTGTAGATAAACTATTAAATATCAATCCCTGACAGTTTGAACATCACGAGTTCATCATTTGGATAGTTGATCAAATATTTAACATACGAGCATTTGTGGCTTCTAGTTTTATGTATTTTTTGGGATTATGATTGTTACTATATGATCACGAATTATTTACATAATTTGTAATACCAATACATCAAATGTTATATAAATCTCCTGGACTGTTCTTGTTGCAGCAAGTGACTTACTACGTGATCCGCACGGCTCTGCTCGCCGGGTGGTTCTGGGCGGCGGCGCTCACATGCGCGCCGGTACTGGGACTCGGCCTCTACTACAACGAGAGCACCGGCTGCTGCACGCGCTACCGCTACGCCGTCGAGACCACCGACGTCGTTTACGCGTGGATCTACGTCACGTTCGGTGAGTCTGCAAGTGACGTACTACGTGATCCGCACAGCCTTTGCTGGCCGGGTGATTCTGGGCGGCGGTGCTCACAGCGCGCCGGTGCTGGGGCTTGGCCTTTACTATAACAAGAGCACCGGCTGCTGCATGCGCTATTACTACGCCGTCGAGACCACCGACGTCGTCTACGTGTAGACCTACGTCACGTTCGGTGAGTCTGCAAGTGACGTACTACGTGATCCGCACGGCTCTGCTCGCCGGGTGGTTCTGGGCGGCGGCGCTCATATGCGCGCCGGTGCTGGGACTCGGCCTCTACTACAACGAGAGCACCGGCTGCTACACGCGCTACCGCTACGCCGTCGAGACCACCGACGTCGTTTACGCGTGGATCTACGTCACCTTCGGTGAGTCTGCAACTGTACTATGTTGTCCGCACTGTTCTACTTGGCGATAATTCTAAAAATGTTTGAAATTAAACAGAAATCATATTTGATGAAATTCCAATCATGCCATTTGTAGACCTAAATAATGCGTTTGTTTGTATCTTGCGCAAACAAATCGTTATCACATCTTCGCAGCGAGTGTTGTCTCAATTTTGTTTACATAAAACAACGGGTCACTGCGCTCAATACATACAACACCCAAACCTGGTTCCAGTCGATTCTGAATTCCGCTTTCTATTTGTTTGTTGTACCTAATATATGGTTTCAATGAATTGAGCCGGTTCGAACCCATTTAAATGTTAGAAATCGCATAGCGGACAGCACAACTGTTCACATATGCCACTTGGCTTATTGTTACGCTACTACAATAAAATTTTCGAACGAGAAGAGCAAAGTGAAGTTCTTACAAACAACTTCAGCTACTGGGACGTCTCGGCATTTCGATGGCTTTTTGATTTTGAGGGTTTGTTCCACGATAACTTTAGTAATGTTTTTATGATCTTTATGAAATTCGTTGGCAGAGATACATATAATTTGAGAGTTCGTATATGAGCAGGATCGATCAAGTGGTTGTGGAACTAGAAAGCGAAAAAAATTCTTATGAAGGGTTTTGTTATATTGGTCATCTCGTTTGCAAGTAAATCGCGACTTCTCAGTTCCAGGCGGACTACTAGTCTTAAATTAACTAGTAGTCCGACTCGAACTCAGAACTCGCGATTTCCTTGCGAACGACGTCAGTAGCAGAAGTTGTTTGTAAGAACTTACTTCGCTTCCGCTCCGCTCGTTCTATTAGTAAGATGCAGGATAGAAGATTATGTTATTTTGCGTACCATGCAATATGGCCGCTAGTTCTGTAAAGACACCTGGAAATTAAACGTCCTTAAAGAATTTTGTTTATGATTACTTGGTTTTTAGGAACTCTGCTGTGCGTGATCCTCGTATACTGCAATCTGGCAGTAATGCGCGCCTTATCCGAGATCAGCGCCCCACGTGGGGCTCCAGTCATGCGCCGTGTCTCCAAGAGCAGCTGCCGGCAGAGAGCCGCCGTGCCCGCTTCTGAAGCTGGTCACCACAACCCTGCCACGGCTGAGGAAGTAGCTTTCAGTACACTTATGGCGACGCTATCATGCCTGTTTATGATCTGCTGGCTACCACAAATGGTAAGTGAACTCTTTTAATATGCTGTCATACGTAGCTATCTTCTATCTAGCATCTTTTATCGCTTGGAAATGACAAGCTTTTCTTAAATTTAGTTTTAAAAACCGGGCAAGAGCATGTCGGGCCATGGGGCTTGTTACAATACATTCGTTCAAAATGTCGTTTATTAAGGGATATTTGGTGGCGCTTACGTCATTTTACTATCCGGCACTCACCTCCTTTCACCATCCGTTTTTGAGTGACAATTCAAAAACGGCTCAACCGATTTTATTCAATATAGTTTTCATTGAAAAATCTTATCAGGCCTTTCTGCATGAATAAAAAAAATTGGAGCCATGATTCAAAAGAGAGAGGGGGGGGCGCCCTTTTTTTAAAACTTTCAGAGCTATTATTTACGAAACTATTAGTTTATCCCAAAAATGTTTTAGAAGGCCTCTATCTATTTTTGAAAGACCTATCCAACGATACCCAACACGATAGGGTTCAAGCGAAAAAAAAATCACCCCCATTTGTATACTCTAAACAATATGAACTGAACTCATCCACTTAGTGTCTTATCTTTTGTGTGTAAACCGCAGGGGCGCGTGCCACTATGAAAAAAATGGTTTGGCCACATATTAGCGTTTATTGAATTTCTACTATATGAACCACGCAATAAGATTCAATATGAACTAATACGAAAACAGCTCTAAGTTCTATACGGTTGCACCCAGTACAAGCGATCCAAATGCTCTAGAACCAGCGTAACTAAACACAGAGATCCGAAACAAATGTGCGTAATTGGAGATCGCGCTTGCACTGGTATTCCGAGCGCATGGCTAGTTAGCGATTAGGAGGCAATTGTAATTTTCCCAAACGGGTAGGTAGAACAGGGTTGGATTCTGATTAAAACATTTGGATGGATGTACGATTTACAAATATTTAATATATGAAATATATACATATATAACAGATTTTAATAAATATTGGGTATGTTAAAATTATAATCAGACATATAAATAATCAACTATTTTAAAATTGCTTTCTTAACTTTACAGCTTAGACTTACTTTTACCTATAGCAAATTATGTACTGAGATTAACTCAATTCAAATATAAATAATATGAATCTACATTATAGTTGTGCTTGTTATGATAATTCAATAGACACAGCCTGGGGTCGTTAAATCGCAAGGTACTAAATCCAATCGAAAGCAGGGAATATCCGGTAAAACGTAGCCAAGTTGCGTAAAAGAGCACCATGAATCGGGAAATAAAACATGTATTGAGCAAGCGAAAGCCAGTCAAACACTAGACTCAAAACTGTCATAACCAAATGTGTCTCAGAAATTGATAACAGACCAGGTAGATTTTTTTATTGGTATCTCGCTCCCTCTTTCATGATTGAGGTTAGGTATAGGTAAGGGAAAATTACGGTAGATAACATTCAGAAATATACAGGTACTTATACCACGTGTTTATCAATTACAACAATGAGAGAACGACCCTGGCGACACATCTGTTATGTCTAAATGAAAGACGTGTGAAGTGTTATTTTTTCCTTTAAAGTATTTTTATTACTATCACATTGTATAAAATTAAGACAGCAATGTTTAAATAATTTATTATTAAGAGAATATAGAGCCTCAGTTAGAGATATGTTTAAGGACATTAATATAATGACAGTGCATAGTCAATATATCTATGAAAATATTGTGTATGTACATAGAAACATTGTTAATTTTAGAAAGAACTGTGATATACATAATTTTAATACTAGAAATAAGTATAAACTGGCAGTGCCCACCACTCTAAGGTTTTATAATATCCCAACTAGCAAAACCATGGTCGAGTAAACGTTTCTGCCGCTATATATGCTAATATGATGAAAAGATTAATATGATTATTTGTGTTGACTAATATGTACTATAAATATATATATTTTTATATTCTCTTTATATCTCCCAAATTATGATAAAAAACACAACTATAATGTAGATTCATATTATTTATATTTGAATTGAGTTATTCTCAGTACATAAATTGCTATAGGTTAAAGTAAGTCTAAGCTGTAAAATTAAGAAAGCAATTTTAAAATAGTTGATTATTTATATGTCTGATTATAATTTTAACATACCCAATATTTATTAAAATCTATTATATATGTATAGGTATATATTTCATATATTAAATATTTGTAAATCGTACATCCCCCCAAATGTTTTCATCAGAATCCAACCCTGTTTTACCTGCCCGTTCGGGAAAATTACAATTGCCTCCTTATCGCTAACTAGCCGTGCGCTCGGAATACCAGTGCAAGCGCGATCACCAATTACGCACGTTTGTTTCGGATCTCGGTGTCGAGTTACGCTGGTGCTAGAGCATTTGAATCGCTTGTATTGGGTGCAACCGTATAGAACTTAGAGCTTTTTTCGTATTAGTTCATATTGAATCTTATTGCGTGGTCCATATAGTAGAAATTCAATAAACGCTAACACGTGGCTAAACCATTTTTTTCATAGTGGCACGCGCCCCTGCGGTTTACACACAAAAGATAAGACATTAAGTGGATGAGTTCAGTTCAAATTGTTCAGACAGAAAGTATCCTAATAATAGTTATTTGTTATGCAAGGCTGCAAAGTGGTTATTTGGCGCGAGTGCTGAAATTGAAAGCTGAACGGGCGAAAGACCCTGAGCGTAGCGAGGCTTTCAAGACACGAGACGCCAAATAATTTTGCAGCCGTGCGGAACACACAACTTTTCACCTCACTACAGCGAGGAAAATGCGAGATGCAAGAAAAACAATAAAAATAATCATATTTAATTTTGCTCTCTATTTAAATTTATCAAATATAAGACATAACACACTCAAATCCAAACAAAATAAACAAGAGAAAAGCACACATATTAAAAAAAATAAGTAATATTGCCGTAATTTGTAATATTTCGTTGAGTTTTTCTTAGGCACTGTTATATTTGTATTTGTAACCTGTTAACTACTTGACACATTCGTTGTGAATGTGGGAGAATGACATTCTGATGGGGGAGGATTAGTTGGCGACTCGTAAGTATTTTCCAAAGCACTTACTTTGGAAGTTGATGATCGGTGGGGGTCCAAGATTCTTTCAACTTGATTTCTCCTATGATGCCCTTACATATTTTAGATTTATTTTCGATGGAATCCTCGATAACCTTCCGCTACTGTACTGCACTTCCAGCCCCCGTGACGCTTCAGCGTGGTCAGATCGGCACCCGAGTCGGCTAATAGCGTGGCCGAGGTCCTTCTAAAGGAATGTCCAGTATATTCCTTTGGTTTTTAGGGTTCCGTACCTCGAAAGGAAAAAACGGACGGACGGACGGACAACGAAGTGATCCTATAAGGGTTCCGTTTTTTCCTTTCGAGATACGGAACCCTAAAAACGATGAATAGGCGTATTCGTAGGGTGCAATGCCTGATATTTTTCTACAATATATTTACATATTCGTCATGAATAACGAAGTTTCTCTCCTTATTGGTTTTAGTTTTAGTGTTAGGTAAGTTTACCAATAGTAATTTTTCCGAATGCTTCTGAATGTTTTCCGTTGTAAGATACGTGAGTTCATTAGTACGGCATTTAGTAGCTCCACTTATGCCAATAATTAGGACAACCTGTAACGAAAATGAAAATACTTCTCGCGTGATTTTTCAGGAAGAAAGCTAACCTCGGCTATTTGTACTGTTTTTATTAATTCTGTAGGTGTTGAAATCATATCGTCATCGCTGCTAGAATCACTCATTTTTTATAGTTCAAAGAGTTTAGCACAGGACAAATTTACGTGAATTGGGTACTTTCCTGGGTAAAAATAATATAATTCTATATATTTAGTCCCTCAGTTAGATTATCAAAAAATATTGGATACGTATTTTTTATTTTCTCAATCAAACAAAAATTGGTGAAGATATAGCCTGTTAAAGTTCCGCGTGACGTCACATTATATTAAAAATTGTACTGAAATATGACGTCACGCGGAACTTTAACGGGCTTTAATCTTCACCAATTTTTGTTTGATTGACAAAATAAAAAATACGTGTCCAATATTTTTTGATAATGTAACTGACGGACTAAATATATTTTTTTAGGAAAGTAGCCAATGAGGGTTTCCGCGATTGAGATTTTCACTAGATGGCAGCACCGTGACGACAGGTCTTTTTGGCAGTAGCTGTCAAAATCCACCAATCAAAAAATATATGGTTAAACATGATTGGTGGATTGTGACAGCTAGACCTGTCGCCACGGTGCTGCCATCTAGTGAATAACTCGATCGCGGAAACCCTCATTGTGAAAACTTTCAACTTTTTAAATGTTTCTTTTTTTTCCGGGTGCGTTCAGAAATTACACTCTTATTTTTGTTTCAATTTTTATATTAAGTAGTAAACATTAAATTTGTGTTTTATTTAATAGATTAATTAGTTAAAATATGTAAATGAAACTGAAATACTATTTATCTACACTCATACTGTAAGTTCTCTAAAACGTGTTCGAAAACGGTAGGCAATGGCTAGCATTACCACGACCGATTTTACTATGATAAACTTTTTATCTGTGGCAGTAACGTAATTTTAACTTTACATGCTCAACTATTGATGTGTTATGAGTTTTGATAACATAATGTACACCTGCACGCGCCCGCGCGGCCGCCGACACGCACCTCCCCGACCGCCGGCACAATCGAGTTGGCCATGGCGGTGCAATAGCGGCCATTCTATGGTTTCGGAATATGGCATTTAAGATAATAATATGAGTGTAGATAAAGCAGTGTATGCAACTGTACGTAATTAGGCCTTATTACGTAATAGTTACATAAACTACTATAGTATTTATAATAAAACGCATTCAACATAAAATAAAGTGTAAAAAATAATTAAGAGTTAAAAATCTGTAATCACAAACTATGTTTCTGAACGTGATATTCTATGTATATTTTTTTAATAAAGAGGTATCTAATGTTCAGATTTTTTTAGGCGATCTGACTAGATAGCCCGTTATTAGCGTGCGTTGATTGGTTATTTGAAGATTTATCGACTGATGAAATCAGTCACGCGTTAAAGGAGTTTTAAAAAGTTCCATGCACCACAGAGAATTACAATCAATGTTCGAAATTCAAATGACTTTTGCACGCTAGCGGATAAAATAGTCTTCTGCATGCAGATTTTGCGCTATAAACTGAGGTTTTCCGAGCGAGTGAGGTGAAAAAATATTTTTCCAGATTTTATTCTACCACTTTGTCGGCGTAATTAATGCACATAATCATACCAAATGTCAGCTTTCTAGTGCTATCGGTCACTGAGCTAGACCGCGGACAGACGGACAGACGGACGGACGGACGGAGGGACATGGCGAAACTATAAGGGTTCCTAGTTGATTTCGGAACCCTAAAAAACCTACATACTTCCAGTTCTATCCTGAGGACTGTGCCAAGACTAGAAAGCAAGTTTGTAGTACTCGTAATCGCTTGATTGATTATGATAACATTGATAATAGATGAGCAATATGCTTACCTGGATAAAAAATTCTAGAGCCGTACCTTCACCAATCTGCGGAACTAAGATCCGTAAATTCTGTGATTATTGTCGCCAATAAAAACTATCTTTAATAAAAAATGTAGCCTTAACTGAGCAAAAACTATTCATATCAGAGGTAAAGAATGGTTGCAACCAACCAATATTCCAGTATGACCGTTAAAGAAAGAAGTGGGTTAAGGTCGAAGTTAATTAGCCCCAACCAGTATTTTCTTATTTTTCTAAACATACAAATACTTTAATGATGACTGATCGAGGGAGGATCAAAGCAATCAAATTATTCCTTACGTGCGACGGATGCGATAATCATCATCAAAAAAAAATATCGGCGTAGATTCGTTTATGTGCACATGGGCTCACAATTACACTTCTCTTTTTTACATTTGCATAACATATTGATTTGAAATAAATTTTATCTACACTCATACTGTAAGTACTCTAAAATGCGTTCAAAAACCGTAGACAATGACAAGCATTACAACAAACGATTTAACTATGATAAGTTTCTTATCTGCGGCAGTAACGTAATTTTACCTTTGCATGCTCAAATATTGTTAAGCAATGAGTTTCAAATTTGGAACATCGAATTTGATAACATAATGTTACCGCCATGGCCAACTCGATTGGTCCCGCGCGAGCCCCGACACAATCGAGTTGGCCACGCCGACACAATCGAGATGGCCGCGGCGGTGCAATGGCGGCCATTCTATGATTATCCGAATACGGCATTTATAATAAATAATATGAGTGTAGATAAAGCAGTGTATGCAACTGTACGTAATTAGGCCTTATTACGTAACAGTTACATAAACTACTATTATGTATCTGAATACTGATACCGGTATATTCAGTAGGTAAAGTGACTTTCAACGACCAAAATAAATTGTTAATAGATAGATAGATAGATATATTCTTTATTTGCTTGCCACAATATACACACAGTTAGGTAGGTACATAAATTACATCCTTAAAAAGAAAGAAGCTATAAAAATAGTTAAACATATGAAACCAAAAAACAAAAAAATAACGATTTCTGTGGGCGTTGCAGCAATACAAAAGGGTTCTGATTCAGCAATACGCTTCACTCTTACGGGCGAAGCACTGGTATTCTGCCAGAACCCAGGCCACGTCACGTGTATGATAGAAGTATAAATATCTTAATAAAATTGTATCTTGTCAATTTATTTTCATTTTTGTTGTTATTAAATGACAATTTAGCAGGTTTACAGAACGGAGTCTACATATTCCAAGTCTAGTCTACACTTAATCATTAACGTAAACAACTGTACCAGGCAGCGGTGGCCGAAGTTCACACAGACTTGTTCCTACCGTAATTCCAAGGCTGAAGTGCAAATGCCCCCCAGAGTTTCATTCAGTGTACTGAGCTTATTGCGGGTGAAAGGAAACAAAGCGAAAACTTTTGATGTTATGACGCGGTTATCATTATCACATTATCACACATCTGTGTCACACATACCTACACGTAGCGCACCTACCGAAGAAATACTTAAGGGGCGGATATATGACAACATCGTTTTAGACCTCACTTAGAACAAGGAATTTGTATAGTTAATGCTACGTATTCGCAATAATATGAATGTCTACGTATACATAAAGAAGCCGTGCAGAGGCTCCAATTGATATTTTATTTTATATTAGCTTTGATTATCTATAAACCGACTCCAAAAGTACCAAAAAATCAAAAAATGGCGTTCCGTTAGAACACGTCGCAATACAATTTTGTCTTTGACAGTGGTTCAATGGTTATGTTATTTTGAAAGCCAGATAACTAGACTAGTGCATCAGGGCATATTCATATTTTTCATCATAAAGACAACAAAGAAATTGAAACGTAAATATAAACTTTTGAAAAATTCCCATACATTCGCCATATCAGCCAAATTGTCATTGTGACATTTGTGACTCAGATGCCCGACGGGCCTCGTCGCAGGCGGACGTCTTGTTGGATGAGCAGCCATGACGTTTCATTTTGGCATTTATTTTGACAGTAAATCGTATACGTATACGAAAAAGGATACCAGTAGCCAGATTGTATTCAAAATATATAGGGAAAATTACAAGGGACCGTGAGTCCCACAAAATTAGATTTTTTATATTTACACGACTTAATACTACAAAAATACAACTAAAGATTGAATAAAAGACACTTTTCTACCGAATTCTCGTAATTAATTGCCTCAAAACCTGTTCAAAATTAAAAGAGTTTTTGGATTCCTTTTTAATTACTGGACTTTATTTTTATTACGCTGGTCATAATATTACGACATTTTAACATGACTTATAACGTCAAAATACTTGAATGACAATATTATTATAACAACTCTTATAAAAGACTTGATTATTTTACATATACAAAAGATATAATCAAATATTGAATGCAATATACGATAATCTGGCGAGGAGAGCAACCAAGTCAGTTTTTTGTGGTCATGATCATGAAGAACGTTGAACGACTCCGTCTGCAGACTATAGGTACAAATTGATACGCGCATTAATCTTTTGTCGTATATACGTTATGGTACCCCAGAGCTACAAAGGGGCATTGAGAGCTCATGATACGCCGCTTGATTCGAGCTACGCTACTAACGTCACTTCAACACATCATCGGAAAAGCATCCAACTCCTACCTAATAGAGCCCCGCCATTGAAAGCACGGGAGGACCCAACTTACATACGTTCGCTTCTTGGCGATTTCCAGGCAGATTGTGTGCAGATTTATCTATCGTTACACAAATGTACCCTGATCAAATAAATTACTTCCTTATATTATTAACAATGTTGTTTACTGACTTAAACTTACACAATTTTCACTCCTCATCCTCCTAGCGTTTTGCCCCGGCCTTGTGCCACGGCTCAATTAAGCCTGTAGGCCTTATTGGAAATAGATATGGTTTCCTCACGATGTTTTCCTTCATCAAAAAGCGACTGGTAAAAATATCAAATGATATTTCGTGCATGTGATATAACTTTCATAACTAGTACAGTCACCATCAGATATATCGGAGCAGCCAAGGTACTCAAATATATCTGAACATGCACTTTATCGCCTTGATCATGGAGGCGTTGTTTAGATATTTGTGACCACCTTGGCCGCTCCGATATATCTGATGGTGACTGTACACCAGGAGGTCGGGGTTTGAACCCGAGACCTCCGGATTGAAAGTCGGACGTGTTACCAGGTTACCAGCTCATTTAACTCATGGTTTACATTTAAACGGGACTTTTGAGTTATACCTACCTAGGTGAGACCAAGAACATAACATAATGTAGCGTTCAAATAAGAACAATGTGTTATTTCATCAATGTTCTGTGAATTTACATACTGGGTGAAGCATGTACAGAACCATAATTTTAAAACTAAATATTACCCAAATATGGTAACTACAAGTGTTGGAGCCATGGGTGTTTATCTAATTTCCTACTGATCGCCTTCCATATTTGTAGTGTTGTAGGAAGCGTTCTATTCATGAACACATTTTCTCATAAAGTTCTTGAAGACTAATCCAGCGAAACAATCCTTAAGGTACGTAATTATACCTACATAGCTAATTTAGATCCATTTCAGTAGCCGGTTTGGATTTAAGACTAATATCATATTTTTAATTTAAGACAATAATCTGACAGCTCCTGGCCTACATTGTAAATCATTTTGTATGGAGAGAACTGTCAGATTACTGTCTTGAATTAATAATACGATATTAATGCAAAATTTTGTCCCCAATTTATTTTTAAGCCTAACGTTTCTAAATTATTAGAGTACTATTTAAAATATACTAACCGAACAAAATTAAACTTTTTTAAACAAAAAAATTAGACCCTTTCTGAGGCTGGTTTGGATTTTAGGACAATTTTTAAGAAATGGTTTGATTATTCCGAAAATATCGACATACTATTAATTCCATAAAAAATATTTTAACGGCAATACTTAACATACTTTGATATTCATATTTAAAGTCTTAAATTGTAAGTCTTAATTATTTGTATTAAGTCGTTAAATTGACATTAAGCACATTTTATTATATTTTAAGCTTTATTGCACAAAACTGTTTTTACTGGGTAAAACAAATATACGTCTAGGGTGGTGGGTAAAATTTACAACATATTTATTCTTTAATCATTAAAATTGCTCAGTGATTTGTGTGATTGAAGAACTCAAATTTTTTAATGACTCTAAGGTATGTGGAATACCGTTTTAAAAGTCTTCATTACTGCGGACGTTAAGAGACAGAAATGCATGGACTCATCTGCATATTTTAGATGACGTCGATTAGCACGATTGGCCGTTAGGTCAAACATAGCTGTTCAAGCCTTCTAGCTGCCAGATTAAACAGTGGCAACCTCCCAAAAATCGGATGGGATAGCGGCTTCTGTTCTGAAAACCAATCTGTACATTCGGCCTACATTTCGCTGCTAGGTTTGATAAATACAATTTTATAAAATCTACTCATAAGCGGGTAAATAGAGGGATGAAAATTTGAATGAAAGTAAAAATAGAAACAATACATTTCATAATTATTTTACATGTTTTTAAAGTTGGGCATTCCACTCATACAATAGTATGTTATTCAATCAAATACAAACATTGAAAACATTGAAAAAATAATCAACCCAGCAAGACTTGAACTTGCATCGATACGCCTTACCGGGGCTCGATCGCTTTTAAAAGCGATCGAGCGGGAGCGAAAGCGAACGAGCCCCGGTAAGGCGTATCGATGCAAGTTCAAGTCTTGCTGGGTTGATTATTTTTTCAACGTTTTCAATGTTTGTATTTGATTGAATAACAACAATACATTTGTTTTCATATTTTTTATATATTTATAACCCTTTAACTTCCATGTGATTCAATCATATGTAAATCGCATTTGCCGCTCTATACTTTTTTTTTTACGAAAAAAAAAATGAAGTTGAACATTGAAGTAGATTCTACGCTATCTCGGCCCTGATAAAAGGCGGCACATTTATAAAATCTGCGTGTTGTATATAAAGCGAAAAACAATAATGATAGTTGAACAACTAATATTTTTTCTTACGACATAGTTATACATAGTATACATACATATCAGGTCTGCAAAAAATAACTCTTACTCGTACCTACTGCAATACTTTCATTGTTTTTTTAAACATACACCAATTTTAGGCTTTCGAAGTGTAATATGGTATGTGTATCGTACACAATCCTATAATTGTATGATTTCTACAATAATCGTATGTGTCGCCTCAAGCGTGTAATTATATATTCTGTTCTACAAGCTCCATTTTAGTTGCTTCAGAAAATCTAAATAAGTCAAAAAAGTACATTCTGAAATTTTTACTTTATGTTGCGTATTAAATATCAGAATCATCACAGCGATATCTGATGCCTTTTCTAAGTTTGTTAATTTCGTTTCAAAATCACTTTCTGCTTGTCTGATTTTTCTTAATACTTATTAATCATAATAATAAGAACCTGACGTGATTTCCTTTAATGGTTTCGTCAGGGATTTAAATGAAAACAATGAAAAAATTGTAATATATTTCCAAATGTCATTGAAATAACAAAATTATATACGTGTTTATAAATCCATATATTTTTAAGCATATATAAAAAAATAAACTTAAATGAATTCTTCGCACTTATAAGAAAATATCAAGCTGGACCTAGTAACTAATTGTAGGCAAAAATATGTATAGAGCAGACAGGACCTCGGAAGCCGACCATTCCCCGCCACCTTTTTTGGTAGCCACTGATTGATCTATTTACAAGGGAGCTTGATCAGCTTAATTTGACACGACTGACAATCATGCAAAGCGACGTTGCCTGAGACTGAACTGCAGATTATTTGCATGAATCAGTCACCAAATTTAAGGCCATTTATAGGATTTGTACTGCACTGGTGGCTATATTCATCATCATCATCATCATCAGCTTGTATCAGTCCACTGCTGGACATAGGCCTCTCCCAAGGCACGCCACTGAGCTCGCTCTTCAGCTCTCCTCTTCCAATCTGTACCGGCCACCTTACGGATATCGTCGCTCCACCTTGCTGCAGGGCGCCAAGCACTGCGTGTGCTGTCATACGGCTATATTAACCTAACCTAAACTAAATAGGTAACAATAGGTACTAGCTCAACAACATATCTTACCTTAAGGTCAAAAACGATGTCAACAAAAAAAGCGTAAGATGACTTATGACTTTTAAATGAAATATTCAAGTATGATTGAGCTATTTTATTATAATTTTAAAAGGGATTAAAAATTGTATTATATCATGACAGTTGAAAAACAGACGTATAAACCAAGGCGGTCACGGTTCTTTTATTTAATAGGTCCTATATACAGTAAAAATTTGGTACAGCAGGCTCAAAAATTAATTTAGAGCTAAAGTTCGTGATTTCAACTGGTCTTAAAGTCCAAACCGGCCAAAATAATGGTTTTGAATTCGAAATATAGGTTATTTGAAGTGCCCGATACCATGCGTTTTAAGTCTTAAGATTTGTACAACACTAAGTATGAGTATATTAATACTATAAAACTTTCGTGAGACTCTTTGTATAAGTATACTGGCCTTTTCCCGCGACTTCGCCCGCGTACTATAAGTACTCAAAAAGGATACGATACCCATGTTGATTTTCAGACTTTGTGACCACATTTGCCACTTTTAGGTGTTGAATTTTCAAAAAACCTGAAACACGTGTTTACTCATTTATCGTTAAGAATACTCCTGTGACGTTTCGAATAAAATAATCTAACAAATCTTGATTCGCCATACAAACTTTGGACCCCCATTTTACCCTCTTAGGGGGTGAATTTTGATAAATCCTTTCTTAGTGCACCCCTAGACCTTATAAGGAACCTACGTGCCAAATTTGGAATCTCTAGAACCAGCGGTTTGGGCTGTGCGTTGATATGTCAGTCAGTCAGTCAGTCAGTCAGTCAATCAGTCAGTCAGTCAGTCAGTTTCTTCTTTTATATATTTAGACTAGCCTTTTCCCGCGGCTTCGCCCGCGTACTATAAGTACTCAAAAAGGATACTATACCCCATGTTGATTTTCAGACTTTGTGACCACATTTGCCACTTTTAGGGGTTGAATTTTCAAAAAAACCTGAAACACGTATTTACTCATTTATCAATAGGAATACTACTGTGAAGTTTCGAATAAAATAATCTAACAAATCTTGATTCGCCATACAAACTTTGGACCCCCATTTTACCCCCTTAGGGGGTGAATTTTGATAAATCCTTTCTTAGTGCACCCCTAGACCTAGACCTTATAAGGAACCTCTATTTGGAATCTCTAGAATCAGCGGTTTGGGCTGTGCGTTGATATGTCAGCCAGTCAGTCAGTCAGTCAGTCAATCAGTCAATCAGTCAGTTAGTCAGTCGGTCAGTTTCTTCTTTTATATATTTAGATTATTATAAACTGAAAAAATAATAATTATAAACTGTAGATATGGAAGAGCGGTGCCTCCTAGCACAGGTTATTTTGTAAATAACTAACAAGGAGACGCCGGTCAATATAAGATATATGTACTTCATGTTAAAGAAATAAAGATTTTTTTTTGATGTGCCAAAGTTTGGAGCGATGGGATCAAAATATATTTACGAAATTTTTTTCAGTCAGTTACTGAACATATTCTCAGAGTGCATCAGTCTTGATATTATCTATTTGGAGTTATAAGCAGGAAATTATTGTAGGCATTACGTCCGCCAGTGACTTCAGTAATATTATATTCGATTTAGTATAGTATACTTTTACGGCATATCAAACGTTATGTCATGGTAATTAAATATGTATGAGTCTGCAAGTGTGTTTGGGCCGTTTAAATATATTTGTGTAAGGGATTTAAAGTCATTAGCTATTTTTCATATAAAAACAATTCTTTCTTAAAAATGGTCTTAAAATCCTAAGCACTTACCGGGTCTTAAATTTGGTATGTAGCTTATTTGAAGTGCACCCCGTGTCGCAAATATTTGGAGCGGTAGACTTGAAGATAAATTACATAATGTAGTTTTAGTGTGTTTTCAAATTGATGCAATATATGGGTGAATCAACTTTTAGAAAAGTATTTTTTTTTTCAAAACTAATAGATTGATTGCAATTCGGCTACATGTTTATTAAGACAATAAAACCAATACTTTACAAAATATATATTTAACAGTTTAACAAAATATATATTTTTATTTATGTGTCGTATCGTAACGTAACGTAGCAAAGCACTTTGTCCCTATATAACGCTTCATAATTAGTATCATCCTAAACTCGTCTGCTAAGTTTTTCTATCATAAAAGGTAATAAGTGTCCTTCACCCACATACCTACTAGCGACCATTTAGGACCTTCAATAAATTTATAGTATGGCCGGCTCCAGTACTAAAACTAAATTCACACGAAGGTATGCAGAAGCAGAACATTAGTTAGTAAATAAAACCAATAAATTCAATCGTAGAATAACATTTAGATTTATTTGCATGGAAAATTGACTAAGCTAGGAATAGATATACCTACCTAATTTACAATTCATCGAAACTCTTAAGAAGTTATTCAGACATATTTCCGTTCACTTCTACCTAAAAGCGACTTCTAGTCTACAACGGGCCAACCGCGAGTTCGAAAATCGACGTTTCGTTATCTCCGTTTCTATCGCTCTTGCATATTTGAAAGAGAGTGATGCAAATAGTCGATTCGACGACCGAAGTGGTTCGCGGTTATATGCCAAGTCTATTATGTATTTGTTCGGCTAGCTAACTTTCCAAAACGTGTATCTCGATAACGTATTACCAAAGTCATTTAATCATTTAAAATCAACCATAATACGTCATATGTGACATAAACAGGATAGACAAGGAAAGCAAGATAAAATATGTTATTTCTCTGTCTGCTTACAAAGGAAAACATTACAGTTTAAATTTCTCAAAGGAGGTGTGATTAGTATGAAACTAATAATGGCAACCTGTAAAAAAGTATAAGCGGTCAATGACCTGTCCCCCGAAAGTGTGGTAGTGTGCGTGAAGTCTGGTTGTGTGTGAATCAGGGTATTTAGACAGAATCTGAAAATTCTCCCACATATTTCCGTGTATATCCGCATTTTGGTATATTTGTAGTCATTTACGAAAAACTAAAAACCGGCCAAGTGCGTGTCGGACCACGCATAGGAGGGTTCCGTACCTTCAATGGAATAAGAACCAAACTAATACCAAAAGGTCGTATCTGATGCCTATGGAAGAAGTTTTTTGGAGATAACTCAAAAATGGCTGAACCGATAATGTTCAAAACAATTTTCGTTGAAAGTATATGATAAGGCGCATCTCTTCAAATTTTTTCATATTTTTTGAATTTACGGTTCAAAAGTTACGGGGGGGGGCTACACAACTTTTCTGACTTTCGAAGCGATTATTTCAGAAAATATTTACTTAATCAGAAAATAGTCAAAGAAACCTCAATGTTATTTTGAAAGACCTATCGATTGATGTGTCACATGTTGATATTTGGTAAAAAAATTTTTTTTTTAATTTAGTTACCTGTATGCAGCGCCCCCCTAAACTTTTTTTTTTTTCAAATTTAACTACATAACTAAGTAGCTGCATACAAAATACACCTTATGTGTAAATTTTATTCAGATGTCGTATAGTTTCCGAGTAAAATGCCTGTGACATACGGACGGACAGACCCCTAAAAAGGGACCTTTACAGCCGCCCTCCCCCCCCCCACTCCTTTCGTTTCACGGCTGTGGTGGGTGGCTACCCACCAGTACTTTTAGTATGTTGTTTCAGACACCTTTACCTACAACTATATCGAAATTCGGCTATACCCGGATTATTCCCCCTATTCGGCAGTTAGTGGTTTTCGTTCGGTGTGCAGACAGGCGCTCAACCGGGTGGGTGAACGAGACTGCGCTTGAGCGCTATACATATACAGAGCGCTATCTCGTTCTCACACCGTCGCCGCATGCGAAAATCGCAGCAGTGTTATAGTCGCCTTATAAAAGGGGATCGCCGATTGGAAAGTAAAATAATAAACAAATGTGCTGGAGCCCGCCTAACTGGAAATTTATCAAAAAACTAACCAATTTTCTTCCATATAGCGTTGTAGAGCCCATGAAAACTTAAGTCATAAAGGTCTTAAATGGCCACAAGTATGTATGGCGTCAAGTTGAAAATAAAATTTTTTGGCCTAAAATCAACAAGCCTACCGCTCCAAATTTTGACACATGATTTAGCCCACATCAAATTTAAGACCAGTTGAAGTTGCAATTTTTTGGCCTAAATTTATCAATTTATCAATCAAATTTTGACAGTAGTTAAAGGACCCATTCAACAAACCAAATCCCAATTTTGAGGCCATTCTGGTGGGCGCATAAGATTTTAAGACCATTTTAAGAAATATGCGATTCATACAAAAAATAGCAAATTACTATAATTTCGTTAAAAAAATATTTAGCTGGCACAACTGCATATTCATAATATAAGTGTCTTGTAATTTAAAACGCCGGAAAAGTATTCGGCAATAAGTCGAAAATTGGAGCAATTCGTCATAGCAGTAGTTTAGTCACGGGGGTCCAAATCGAATGGATTCAGATTATTAACATTTTTACTATGAAATAAATTGTATAAATAGCAACTATATCGATCGTCTAACTGATTATTGCAATATAAATAAATTACAATTAAGCATCCCAAAGTGTAACGTAATTAATTTTACTAAAAATAAAAATAAATTTGAACATACCTACATGTTGTGTAATCAACAGCTACTGAGAGTACACCTAATAAGCGATCTCGGATTACTCCTAGACTCTAAACTGCATCTAGATCAACACATTAATATGATTATATCCAAGGGTTACAAAATGTACCATTTTGTCCGACAGGCAGCAGCAGATTTTAAAAAATCCGGCATTCTATTATACTTATTTAAAAGTTTGGTCCGCCCCCAGCTTGAATATGCAAGCCAAGTTTGGGATCCCTTATATAATAAGTATATTGATGCCATAGAAAAATTACAATACAAATTCTTAAAGTATGTGAATTACAAACATAACAGAAATAAAACACCTTTATACAATAATTTACTAAATAAATATGGATTGTTAGCGCTAAGCAAAAGATGTTTTCCTGCAAGCGATGTTTCTTCATGGACTTTGCCACAATAAATTTGACTGTATGCAACTTGTTAATAAAATAAGTTATGTAATTCCTAGACGCCCAAACCGGCGGAAGACTCGCGTCTACCAGCTGTTCGCGACGGCACAGTGCCGTACAAACGCTGGCGAACGCGCAACTCTGCGCCGGTTGTTTGCTACTTATAACAAATATTTCACCCAGGTTGACATTTTCCACCTGCCCACAGCTTGTTATAGAAAAGTCATTTTAGATACCTGTAAACAGTTAAGTACTTTATAACTAATTATGATCTACTTTCTTAACTTAACCTATGTATATAAAAGCAAGTTGAAAAAAAAATAAATATATATATATATATGGATGCTAATAAATAA
Organism: Pammene aurita; assembly: GCA_947086415.1. Lineage (NCBI taxonomy): Eukaryota > Metazoa > Arthropoda > Insecta > Lepidoptera > Tortricidae > Pammene > Pammene aurita. Next base: position 32,765,221 of record OX352290.1, on the reverse strand, counting down.
ATGCATCAATTAATAGTATGTAATACCTTAACTTTAGCTTAAGTAAAGTTCCTGATGTTTGACAACCTTTAACAGTTTAATTGTAACTCGTGGATAATGTCGTTGATTGTACATATAGTAACACCAATTGTAACACTTATTGTAATATTTTCTGTACAGTTGTTTGTTATCCCTAAAATAAAAAAAAATAAAAAAAACTATAAACATAAACGCATCATTTCACTGTAAAAATGGCAATTTCATATTTTTTCTATTCTTAACAGCAAAACTAAAAAGGCAAGTAATTATATTAAATGGGTCTGTTTGAAATTTTATATCTAACATCGGACTCGACTCTGTCAGCTATCGATAGGACCAACGAAATAAATTTTATAATTTATGGTATAATTTTATAAATAATGTTTCTGGTCTGCAAAGTTATCCCTTGTAAGCATCGTAAATTAAATAAGTTCGGAAACTTTGATTTGCTTTTCTGTTCATGGCAGTAATGTATTATTTGATGATTGACAATTTCCAGGAAGAGGGCGTTTAAAATGTAGGTATTTACGTACTAATTTATATACCAATTTAAATTCGTTCTGAGTATGCAGGTAGTAGTAGTACACTCCCGCAGTTGCATCAGAAAGTAGGTAGGGTGATTGTGCTAGTTTCCCGTCCAGGGTCAGTTTCCGTCCACCTGACGGTTCTGCTACAATTATATGGGGAAAACTTGAACGTAAATGAAATTTCCTGCGGAAGTTTGGTCTTGTTGCGATCCATAATATCTAAGAAACAATTCTACTATCATAAAAAAGTAATTTGACAAATAGTGCCTTTAAAAATAAAACATTAATAGCCGCCTCGAATTTGGCCCTAGCAAATGTCATCGCAATGAAGAAAAAAACTTGTGGCGGGAAAAGTTAATGATGAGTTTTATTAAGACGATTGTCGCCGGAGTGTCCTTGAGGGTTTGGGCGCTCTGTATCCGCGCCATCCGCTTACCCCTCTCATTGCGATCGTGCGTAAATCCGCCGCGATGCACCGGGACGATGTTCAAAGAATATGACTTTACCCAGAGGCGTGCGGGCAACTATATAACAATTATGATCCTTTTGCGGATGTTTTGTGAATTGAATACTGTGAATACCTACTACTAAGTACTGTGGTGACATTTTTGGAAAAGCTACTTACCTATTAAGTAAGATAAGTAATAAATTTTGAATATGAAGTAAGTACAGTGAGCGGCAAAATATTTATGAATTTACAAAATATGGTTAAAAATATTCTGCATATCAGAAAAAAATAAAAAATACTGACTAGCACAGCAAAAAAAACTGAATGCACATCAAAGCGGTGTTTTCATGTGAATTTGGATTTTCTTTTATTTATTATCAACAAAACTAAGCCTGTTGCGAGTTGCGAATACTAAAAATGCACATGTAAGGAGCGGCATTTGTCCACGATATCGTCATACAATTGTCATAGCTGTAAGCCCATGAAAATGAATTTAAAATATAACACAACGCAAACACTTCTTAGGGTTCCAAAATGGCAAAAACGAAACCCTTAAAATTTTCTTGAAACATGTCCGTCTGTCCGTATGTCATAGCCATTTTTATTATAAAACATATATTAATTAAATTTTATCCAGGGGTGTGTTTCATGTGCCGCTACTTAGTTTTATACCTAAATTGCCAAAAAAACTTTTAGGGGAGGCATTCCATACATACATATGCCAAACTAAATGTCAAAAATATTTTGTTTGTAAATATGAACATGTTGTACAGTCACCAGCATAAATATATGACTGTGGGCAGCGCTGTAAAAATATCTGATTCTCCATTGAGGGCAAAAGTATATGACGACACTTCCATGGTAAAAATATGTGATGGTTTCTGGCCGGCATAAACATCGTTTTACATCGATCAGCATAAATATCGGATCCGTCCACTTAAAAATATCTGATTACCTATCAAAAGCAAAATTATGTGACTGCTACCGGCATAAATATCTAACCGCTGTGAAAGCTTTAACATCGGATGACAGGTCGACCGCATAAATATCTGCCATAATAACAAAATCAAAATTATGTCATCAATATACAGAACTAAACCTTATCTAGCTGGTATAAAGCAGTAAATGGTATATGATGGTATGGTTGATATTCATCATGACGTTTAATAGATCATCATAGAATAGATGAGTGGTCAGGACGTCAGCCGCGAAAGCTGAAGACGCCAGTTCGAATCTGGCCTCGGACACCGGAGGGTTTGGTCACTTTTTCTGAAGTATATGACATCTATTTCCGTTTAATAGATGTGATAAACCTTCTTATTACTATCCTAAACTATCATTAAAAAGTAAATTTTTTACGTCAATATGGCATGTCACATTAGAAATAAACAAGTCAAATTATTATTTTGCATGGATTGCAACTCGTAATAATTAGATTAATTCAATGCCAATGTATAGGGCGTCTTATCAAATCTACGAGCAATTGAAGCATAGGATTATTTAAATATACGAAACAATAGACCGCTCCATTAAATAATTAATCCATTGAGAGTTTATGTGAGATGTTTCTTGTTTACTTACATGATACTTACGTAATCAATAGGTTCTACCGACTTAATAATGCATTTGTAATTTCATATTGTTTTTAGATAAATGCCGTGAAATCGTGGATTACTTGCAAGTGGAAGTTGCAAAATCGACCATCCTAAAAATTTTGGCCGTATTCGTGAAAATACAGCTTTAGAGTTATTCAGTATATAACCCGGAGGGCCCAGAATGGTCGAATTTATGATACCTACTGAAGATAAATAGTGCAAAATAAAATTATTGAATATTGACCTTGTTTTATTGCATGTTGCAAGGCACCTGTCCGACAAGCGACAGGAGAGCAACGAGCCAATCAGGGTTGGGCAAAAATGTGTGTATTGAAACTAAAGTTAAAAATTAGAACGTTAATCTTTATCATATAAACATGATTACGATTTCAATCATGAGCTTTCCAATCAGATTGAGCGCCGACATGAGTAAATCATGACGATTTTTAGTTTCTATCGTGATTACTTAGCTGTAGTGATAACATTAGTAAGACAGCTGCTTAGTTAAACTAACGATTTAGTTGTTTTAATGATGTTTTAAATGAGATTAGATTTTGCATAGCTCCATTTTTTGTCCCTGACGGAACAGAGGCGGTACGAGTAAGGTCAGTGTCAATAGAAAAGTAAAATAAGGTAAACAAATATGTCTGAATTTCTATGCATGAAAGGCATTTGAAACATGACAAAATAATATTAAAGAAATCTGTTTTCACTTAAATACAGGGTGTTTGGTAACCGGATGCAAAGCCGAAAGTAGGAGATAGTCTAGGTCATGTAGAACATTTTTAGCCATACTTGTCTTAGACAAATGTTATTAGTTTTTTTTAATTTAAATTTTAAGATTTGTCGGAGAAAACTGCAAAACTTCAGACTAAATCGATAATTAGTACTTTTTTTACTGCAGGTAGATTTTTTTTTGTTTTATTTCGTATTGTGCAATGTCTATCAAACACTAGAAAAGTGATTTCAAACATCTGTGTCTAAAGAAAACAAGTTGACAGCGATTTAAAATTTTAGTTACATGAAAATGTAAACGATTTAAGTGATTTCAAAGTACGATAAAAAAAAAACTAAAATAGCCACGAATTTTCAAACCATTTTAAAAACATGCTTGGCTTTTACCCTTTTATTTAAGCTATCAAACACGACTGTAGCTACTGTATCCTTGAAAATAAGCCACCTAAACCAACTGGGTAGCTAAAATGTTTCACTCTACTTGTGATACTTGTGGTAGTTGTGGTGACGAATCTCATTATGATTTTACAATAAAACATTGGTTCTGAATACTAAGTTGGCATTGACTTGACATTTGACTTGTTTTAAAAGGGTTAAGTGTACTGGACAAAACTACCACATGCAATTTTAACAAACAAAGGCTTGCGGCGGTGAGAGACAAAAGAGACTGATAGCGGCAGGCGGTGAGCGGCGTTAAACAAAGATGATCGGTTTTGTGCTTTATTGACAAAGATAAACTGATTAGCTACATGAGTATTTGTGCAAAAACTAGTAATTTAGTCTAGTTACAACTTCAGTTGCGATTAGACGTTCATTGTGGTTTAATTTCCCGCTCTCATCTCAATTTACCGTGTCAAGTTGTAGCTGCCGTAGGCGCTCCTTCACGTGTAATTACGACTTCTTCATTGTAAACATGGAGTTTAGGAACGAAGAATACGCCGACATTATCTACATGTACTGCAAAGCTGACAGTAATGGAGCGATGGCCCGACGGATGTACCAAGAGCGTTTTCCAAACCGGAGATTGCCTAATGTGAGAGTGTTTTACAATTCATTCCGAAGGCTACGTGAGAATGGTATTGCTGTGCAACATGGAGGGAATCCAGGACGTAATCGCCCTGAAGTGGAGGAAGACGTTCTACAGGCATTTGCAGAGGATCCGAATACGAGCATCAGAGTGGTAGCTCGTAATCTGAACTTGTCCACATGGAAAGTATGGGCCACAATGAATCGTGAGGGAAAATATCCTTTTCGCGGCATCGGAGTTCAAGGTTTGGACGAAGGAAATCCTGCACGCCGAGTGTACTTCTGCCGATTTTTACTCAATGCGGATATCGAAGACCGACGTTTTTTGCGAAGCATTCTTTGGACCGATGAATCGAAATTTTCCCGGGAGGGGATCACAAATTTCCATAACCTACACCAATGGGCTGACAAAAACAACAATCCACATTGGAAAAAGCAAGTGTCCTTCCAAAGAAAGTTTTCCGTCAATGTGTGGGCTGGAATCATCGGCAGAGTCCTTATTGGGCCACATTTTTTGCCAAATAATTTAAATGGGGCAAATTATTTGGAATTTTTACAAAACGATTTGCCCAGGCTTATTGACGAAGACCAGCTGCCCGGTGCAGTGACATTTCAACACGACGGTTGTCCCGCCCATTACTCTCTGGCTGTAAGGGAGCATCTGGATAACTGTTTCCCGGACGGTTGGATCGGCAGAGGCGGACGAATCCCTTGGCCCGCTCGGTCACCTGATTTGACACCATTGGATTTTTTCGTTTGGGGCCGAGCTAAGGAGCTAGTCTACACACAAGAGGTCATTAATACCGTAGAAGAGCTGAGGGAGAGGATAGAAGCGGCGTTCGAAAGGATGAGGGAAGAAATGATATTCGGAACAACCACCACAGAAGTAAGAAGACGGGCTCGTGCTTGTATTCGAAACGGCGGGTCACATTTTGAAAACGAGCGATGATGTGTAATTTTAATGTGTTGATCGTAAAAATAAATAACTTATCTTTTATGCTTTTGTTTTAATTTACCCTAAACATTCCCTCTTATTAGTACAGGTAGCCTATTTTCAAAGATAAAATGACTTGAGACATGATTGTCTTATCGCCCGCCGCCTGCCGCTATCAGTCCCTTTTGTCTCTCACCGCCGCAAGCCTTTGTTTGTTAAAATTGCATGTGGTAGTTTTGCCCAGTACACTTAACCCTTTTAAAACAAGTCAAAGGTCAAGTCAACGCCAACTTAGTATTCAGAACCAATGTTTTATTGTAAAATCATAATGAGATTCGTCACCACAACTACCACAAGTATCACAAGTAGAGTGAAACATTTTAGCTACCCAGTTGGTTTAGGTGGCTTATTTTCAAGGATACAGTAGCTACAGTCGTGTTTGATAGCTTAAATAAAAGGGTAAAAGCCAAGCATGTTTTTAAAATGGTTTGAAAATTCGTGGCTATTTTAGTTTTTTTTTTATCGTACTTTGAAATCACTTAAATCGTTTACATTTTCATGTAACTAAAATTTTAAATCGCTGTCAACTTGTTTTCTTTAGACACAGATGTTTGAAATCACTTTTCTAGTGTTTGATAGACATTGCACAATACGAAATAAAACAAAAAAAAATCTACCTGCAGTAAAAAAAGTACTAATTATCGATTTAGTCTGAAGTTTTGCAGTTTTCTCCGACAAATCTTAAAATTTAAATTAAAAAAAAACTAATAACATTTGTCTAAGACAAGTATGGCTAAAAATGTTCTACATGACCTAGACTATCTCCTACTTTCGGCTTTGCATCCGGTTACCAAACACCCTGTATGTAAATAATAAGTTTGTGTATGAAATGACAAAAAAAAAACATAATTGTTCTTTAAAAAAGTGTAATTGTGAAGCAACGAAGGCAAATGTGTTTGGCTACATTATTTTACTTTTCTATTAACACCGACCTTATATACATTTAGGATAAATGGCTATTTATGACAATATTTTGGTAAAGGTATTACTTGGTGGTTGGCGTTTAAGTCATAAAATGTATTATACATATTCAATATTGTATTCGAGCAAAGAAAACGTATGCGCCAGCTGCCAAATGTTACCTTTACCAAAATACCGACATATTTGTTTGTTAATTTTTAGGTACATATGTGTAAAAATTAATGCTCCCATTAAACTTTGAAACGGCCCGTTCGATTTCATTGCAGTTTTCGGTTACGGTTAAGGTAACTATCACACTGCTGCGGTTTCCGCATGCGGCGACGACGTTCGAGTGAGATAGCGCTTTGCATATGTATAGTGCTGTTTCCTGGACGGGTGGCTGATATATGTGTCAAAACGTTTAGTTTCAAAGCTAATACCGAGTAATATGGCTGTGATATGCAGATTAACGCACACATGGGCGGGCGGGTCGCATACGGCGTATATTCAAGAAATCTCAATCAAAGGTCTAATATATGTGCCGCTACTTAGTTTTATAGTAAAAATATATTTAAGGGGGGCACTCCATAATGCAAATAAATGTTAATAAAATTATTTTTAGGAACTACCAATATCATAGGTCTTATAAAATAAGAAGAAGAAGAAGTTTTTAAAACAATTATTAGCTTAAGTACATAGTTTCAAAAATAATCGCTCCGAGAATCTTTAAACGTGTCAGTGTTGTAACCGTTTGTTCTTGTAAACAGTTGAACGCATAAAAAATCTTTAGAGTAAAACTTGTTGCAAATTTTATGCTATACAATGTACTAATAGATGTCAACAAAGGAGTTATAAGAACCAATATAATCCCGAAAACCCCATTTTTGGAGTTTGACCTTGCATAACTTCAGGCCCAGACACGAGATTTTCTGAGATTTTAGAGATAACGTTAAAAATATCATAATGAAAGTATATAAGAGTTTCCAGCGTATTATTTCTGATTCCGAGGGTTACCTTAATATGCTTAGGCTAATTTGAATTCTATTTTTATTCCCGATATAAAAAAAGGAGTTCAGTTCTACAATATCTACCCATTCTATTTGGTTTTGGACGAAAGTAATAATTTAATTAGGTAGATTATGTGGTAAAATCTCAATCTATCAAAATTTGTATTAAAATTAAATCAATATTGATGATAATGTAAATGATAAAGTCAGATTAGGGCAGATTGAGCGGTCGTTTTAGTAACTGCAATAAAACCTAGAATTTATCGAGAATACTGATGTTTACCTCAATATCTGATCACATCTATATCGTAGAGTAGTTGCCTAAAATTATTTATTTACAAAAAAAAACGACGAAGCCATTTTCAACCTCATATATATGTAGTCCACAATACAGCATTCACTATAAACTGTTCATTGATTTCAATTTGAAAGAAATAGGTAAATAAAAAATAAATAAATAAATAAAACAGTGAGATAAGACTAACAAAATCCTCCCACACTTTTCGTTACCTATATTAGAATTTAGTTGCTATCAGATAGGTCTATTTTGCAGAAACCTTTTTAGCTTGACACGATTTTTATAAACCACTTTTTTAAATTAAATTATGCAAAATGTATATTAACGAAAATTTCTACAATTCAGAATAAAGGCCTTATATCCTTATAATAATATAAATCCACTTAAAAATAGTCCAATCATATTAAACGAATCATGATTGACTTTAGTAGATTAGCATTACTTTAGTTTAAATCAGCACCCGTCGTTAATGATATATTCTTGGCGAAATTACTGATTGTTTTGTGTTATGATCAGTGATCGTACATTTTATGTCCGTGAAGTTGACCGCCCCAAACTCAGTATCCTGAATTTACGTATCTATATCGTTAGTTCATCGTTAGTTCACGTTAGTTCAGTATATTAAATCGTAAGGACCCGACCCCAACATCGATTTTTTTTTAAAACAAAATGGGGCGGCTAACTTCACGCTACCGCCCCAAAATTGATTTATCGGTTTTTGTCGATTGTAATCGGTAGATATTCGTTAGTTCACGCGAATTCACAAAGAAATTTCGTAAGGACCCGATCCGGTATATTTTTTTTTAATTTTTAAAGTGGGGCGGCTAACTTCACGCTACCGCCCCAAAACGGATTTTTCGGTTTCTATCGATGGCAATCGGTAGATAATCGTTAGTTCACGCGAATTCACAAAGAAATTTCGTAAGGACCCGATTCGGTATATTTTTTTTTAATTTTTAAAGTGGGGCGGCTAACTTCACGCTACCGCCCCAAAACGGATTTTACGGTTTCTATCGATGGCAGTATGTAGATATTCGTTAGTTCACGCGTATTCACAAAGAAATTTCGTAAGGACCCCATTGTGTATATTTTTTTTTTTATTTTTAAAGTGGGGCAGCAAACTTCACGCTACCGCCCCAAAATGGATTTTAAGGTTTCTATCGATGACAATCGGTAGATATTCGTTAGTTCACGCGAATGCGTAACGAAATTTCGTAAGGACCCGACTGGAAAAGTTTTCCTATTATTATTAAAGTACTGGGGCGGCTGTCTTCACGCATATGATACTGGCCAAACTGTACGGATATCAGCATAACTGGCCACATGAACCGATAAGATGAGGTGTTTTATTGTTTGTTCAGGCATTTTGGACGTAAGGACCCATATACTTTGGCTAGAAAAAAATAATTTCGAAAATATATAACGACCATTTTAGGTATTCAGATAAAGTGTCACATATGGTGTTCCCTTGAGATTCTAAGAAATTAAGTGCAAGAACTATCCTCTACAAAGCACGGGAAATCGATTAGGATATGTTTATTGCGGGCAAACTTAGCTACATGCCCACAATTGATCATAAAACATTTCTATAGAAAAGTACTGGGGCGGCTGTCTTCACGCATATGATACTGGCCAAACTATACGTATATCATAATAACTGGCTACTTGCACCGATGAAACGAGGTGTTTTATTGTTTGTTCAGGCATTTTGGACGTAAGGACCCATATACTTTGGCTAGAAAAAAAATAATTTCGAAAATACATAACGACCATTTGAGGTATTCAGATAAAGTGTCACATATGGTGTTCCCTTGAGATCCTAACGAATTCAATATCTCTACGGAGTACGGCTAATCGATAAGGATATGTTTGATGCTGGAAAACTAAGCTATATGCCTACAATCGATCATACAATATTTCTATAGAAAAGTACTGGGGCGGCTGTCTTCACGCATATGATAATGGCCAAACTATACGTATATCATAATAACTAGCTACATGCACCGATGAAACAAGGTGTTTTATTGTTTGTTCAGGTATTTTGGACGTAAGAACCCATATACTTTGGCTAGAAAAAAATAATTTCGAAAATATATAACGACCATTTTAGGTATTCAGATAAAGTGTCACATATGGTGTTCCCTTGAGATCCTAACGAATTAAGTGCAAGAACTGTCTTCTACAAAGCACGGCAAATTGATTAGGATATGTTTATTGCTGTCAAACTAAGCTATATGCCTACAATCGATCATACAATATTTCTATAGAAATGTACTGGGGCGGCTGTTTTCACGCATATGATACTGGCCAAACTATACGTATATCATAATAACTAGCTACATGCACCGATGAAACAAGGTGTTTTATTGTTTGTTCAGGCATTTTGGACGTAAGGACCCATATACTTTGGCTAGAAAAAAAATAATTTCGAAAATACATAACGACCATTTGAGGTATTCAGATAAAGTGTCACATATGGTGTTCCCTTGAGATCCTAACGAATTCAATATATTTACGGAGCACGGCTTATCGATTAGGATATGTTTATTGCTGGCAAACTAAGCTATATGCCTACAATCGATCATAGAATATTTCTATAGAAAAGTACTGGGGCGGCTGTCTTCACGCATATGATACTGGCCAAACTATACGTATCTCATAATAACTAGCTACATGCACCGATGAAACGAGGTGTTTTATTGTTTGTTCAGGCATTTTGGACGTAAGGACCCATATACTTTGGCTAGAAAAAAATAATTTCGAAAATATATAACGACCATTTTAGGTATTCAGATAAAGTGTCACATATGGTGTTCCCTTGAGATCCTAACGAATTAAGTGCATGAACTATCTTCTACAAAGCACGGCAAATCGATTAGGATATGTTTATTGCGGGCAAACTTAGCTACATGCCCACAATTGATCATACAACATTTCTATAGAAAAGTACTGGGGCGGCTGTCTTCACGCATATGATACTGGCCAAACTATACGTATATCATAATAACTGGCTACATGCACCGATGTAACGAGGTGTTTTGTTGTTTGTTCAGGCATTTTGGACGTAAGGACCCATATACTTTGGCTAGAAAAAAAATAATTTCGAAAATACATAACGACCATTTGAGGTATTCAGATAAAGTGTCACATATGGTGTTCCCTTGAGATCCTAACGAATTCAATATCTCTACGGAGCACGACTAATCGATTAGGATATGTTTGATGCTGGCAAACTAAGCTATATGCCTACAATCGATCATACAATATTTCTATAGAAAAGTACTGAGGCGGCTGTCTTCACGCATATGATACTGGCCAAACTATACGTATATCATAATAACTAGCTACATGCACCGATGAAACAAGGTGTTTTATTGTTTGTTCAGGCATTTTGGACGTAAGGACCCATATACTTTGGCTAGAAAAAAAAAATTTCGAAAATATATAACGACCATTTTAGGTATTCAGATAAGGTGTCACATATGGTGTTCCCTTGAGATCCTAACGAATTAAGTGCAAGAACTATCCTCTACAAAGCACGGCCAATCGATTAGGATATGATTATTGCTGGCAAACTGAGCTATATGCCTACAATCGATCATACAATATTTCTATAGAAATGTACTGGGGCGGCTGTCTTCACGCATATGATACTGGCCAAACTATACGTATATCATAATAACTAGCTACATGCACCGATGAAACGAGGTGTTTTATTGTTTGTTCAGGCATTTTGGACGTAAGGACCCATATACTTTGGCTAGAAAAAAATAATTTCAAAAATACATAACGACCATTTCAGGTATTCAGATAAAGTGTCACATATGGTGTCCCCTTGAGATCCTAACGAATTAAATGCATGGACTTTTTTCTACAGTTCACAACTAATTTAAAAGGAATTGTTTATTGCTGGCAAACTAAGCTATATGCCTACAATCGATCATACAACATTTCTATAGAAAAGAACTGGGGCGGCTGTCTTCACGCATACGATACTGGCCAAACTATACGGATATCAGCATAACTGGCCCCATGAACCGATGAAACGAGGTAATTTATTGTTTGTTCAGGCATTTTGGACGTAAGGACCCATATACTTTGGCTACAAAAAAAATATTTCAAAAATACATAACGACGATTTCAGGTATTCAGATAAAGTGTCACATATGGTGTTCCCTTGAGATCCTAACGAATTAAATGCATGGACTTTTCTATACGTTGCACAGCGAATCGACTAGGATATGAATATTGCTGGCAAACTAAGCTACATGCCCACAATCGATCATACAACATTTCTATAGAAAAGTACTGGGGCGGCTGTGTTCACGCATATGATACTGGCCAAACTATACGGATATCAGCATAACTGGCCACATGAACCGATAAGACGAGGTGTTTAATTGTTTGTTCACGTATTTCGGACGTAAGGACCCATATACTTTGGCTAGAAAAAAATAATTTCGAAAATACATAACGACCATTTGAGGTATTCAGATAAAGTGTCACATATGGTGTTCCCTTGAGATCCTAACGAATTCAGTGTCTCTACGGAGCACGGCTAATCGATTAGGATATGTTTGATGCTGGCAAACTAAGCTATATGCCTACAATCGATCATACAATATTTCTATAGAAAAGTACTGGGGCGGCTGTCTTCACGCATATGATACTGGCCAAACTATACGTATATCATAATAACTAGCTACATGCACCGATGAAACAAGGTGTTTTTTTGTTTGTCCAGGCATTTTGGACGTAAGGACCCATATACTTTGGCTAGAAAAAAATAATTTCGAAAATATATAACGACCATTTTAGGTATTCAGATAAAGTGTCACATATGGTGTTCCCTTGAGATCCTAACGAATTAAGTGCAAGAACTATCCTCTACAAAGCACGGCAAATTGATTAGGATATGTTTATTGCTGGCAAACTAAGCTATATGCCTACAATCGATCATACAATATTTCTATAGAAATGTACTGGGGCGGCTGTCTTCACGCATATGATACTGGCCAAACTATACGTATGTCATAATAACTGGCTACTTGCACCGAGGAAACGAGGTGTTTTATTGTTTGTTCAGGCATTTTGGACGTAAGGACCCATATACTTTGGCTAGAAAAAAAATAATTTCGAAAATACATAACGACCATTTGAGGTATTCAGATAAAGTGTCACATATGGTGTTCCCTTGAGATCCTAACGAATTCAATATATGTACGGAGCACGGCTTATCGATTAAGATATGTTTATTGCTGGCAAACTAAGCTATATGCCTACAATCGATCATACAATATTTCTATAGAAAAGTACTGGGGCGGCTGTCTTCACGCATATGATACTGGCCAAACTATACGTATATCATAATAACTAGCTACATGCACCGATGAAACGAGGTGTTTTATTGTTTGTTCAGGCATTTTGGACGTAAGGACCCATATACTTTGGCTAGAAAAAAATAATTTCGAAAATATATAACGACCATTTTAGGTATTCAGATAAAGTATCACATATGGTGTTCCCTTGAGATTCTAAGAAATTAAGTGCAAGAACTATCCTCTACAAAGCACGGGAAATCGATTAGGATATGTTTATTGCGGGCAAACTTAGCTACATGCCCACAATTGATCATAAAACATTTCTATAGAAAAGTACTGGGGCGGCTGTCTTCACGCATATGATACTGGCCAAACTATACGTATATCATAATAACTGGCTACTTGCACCGATGTAACGAGGTGTTTTATTGTTTGTTCAGGCATTTTGGACGTAAGGACCCATATACTTTGGCTAGAAAAAAAATAATTTCGAAAATACATACAGACCATTTGAGGTATTCAGATAAAGTGTCACATATGGTGTTCCCTTGAGATCCTAACGAATTCAATATCTCTACGGAGTACGGCTAATCGATAAGGATATGTTTGATGCTGGAAAACTAAGCTATATGCCTACAATCGATCATACAATATTTCTATAGAAAAGTACTGGGGCGGCTGTCTTCACGCATATGATAATGGCCAAACTATACGTATATCATAATAACTAGCTACATGCATTGATGAAACAAGGTGTTTTATTGTTTGTTCAGGTATTTTGGACGTAAGAACCCATATACTTTGGCTAGAAAAAAATAATTTCGAAAATATATAACGACCATTTTAGGTATTCAGATAAAGTGTCACATATGGTGTTCCCTTGAGATCCTAACGAATTAAGTGCAAGAACTATCCTCTACAAAGCACGGCAAATTGATTAGGATATGTTTATTGCTGTCAAACTAAGCTATATGCCTACAATCGATCATACAATATTTCTATAGAAATGTACTGGGGCGGCTGTCTTCACGCATATGATACTGGCCAAACTATACGTATATCATAATAACTAGCTACATGCACCGATGAAACAAGGTGTTTTATTGTTTGTTCAGGCATTTTGGACGTAAGGACCCATATACTTTGGCTAGAAAAAAAATAATTTCGAAAATACATAACGACCATTTGAGGTATTCAGATAAAGTGTCACATATGGTGTTCCCTTGAGATCCTAACGAATTCAATATATTTACGGAGCACGGCTTATCGATTAGGATATGTTTATTGCTGGCAAACTAAGCTATATGCCTACAATCGATCATACAATATTTCTATAGAAAAGTACTGGGGCGGCTGTCTTCACGCATATGATACAAGCCAAACTATACGTATATCATAATAACTAGCTACATGCACCGATGAAACAAGGTGTTTTATTGTTTGTTCAGGCATTTTGGACGTAAGGACCCATTTACTTTGGCTAGAAAAAAATAATTTCGAAAATATATAACGACCATTTTAGGTATTCAGATAAAGTGTCACATATGGTGTTCCCTTGAGATCCTAACGAATTAAATGCATGAACAATCCTCTACAAAGCACGGCAAATTGATTAGGATATGTTTATTGCGGGCAAACTTAGCTACATGCCCACAATTGATCATACAACATTTTTTATAGAAAAGTACTGGGGCGGCTGTCTTGACGCATATGATACTGGCCAAACTATACGTATATCATAATAACTGGCTACATGCACCGATGAAACGAGGTGTTTTATTGTTTGTTCAGGCATTTTGGACGTAAGGACCCATATACTTTGGCGAGAAAAAAAATAATTTCGAAAATACATAACGACCATTTGAGGTATTCAGATAAAGTGTCACATATGGTGTTCCCTTGAGATCCTTACGAATTCAATATATCTTCGGAGTACGGCTTATCGATTAGGATATGTTTATTGCTGGCAAACTAAGCTATATGCCTACAATCGATCATACAATATTTCTATAGAAAAGTACTGGGGCGGCTGTCTTCACGCATATGATACTGGCCAAACTATACGTATATCATAATAACTAGCTACATGCACCGATGAAACGAGGTGTTTTATTGTTTGTTCAGGAATTTTGGACGTAAGGACCCATATACTTTGGCTAGAAAAAAATAATTTCGAAAATATATAACGACCATTTTAGGTATCCAGATAAAGTGTCACATATGGTGTTCCCTTGGGATCCTAACAAATTAAGTGCAAGAACTATCCTCTACAAAGCACGGCAAATCGATTAGGATATGTTTATTGTGGGCAAACTTAGCTACATGCCCACAAATGATCATGCAACATTTCTATAGAAAAGTACTGGGGCGGCTGTCTTCACGCATATGATACTGGCCAAACTATACGTATATCATAATAACTAGCTACATGCACCGATGAAACGCGGTGTTTTATTGTTTGTTCAGGCATTTTGGACGTAAGGACCCATATACTTTGGCGAGAAAAAAAAAATTCGAAAATACATAACGACCATTTGAGGTATTCAGATAAAGTGTCACATATGGTGTTCCGTTGAGATCCTAACAAATTAAGTGCAAGAACTATCCTCTACAAAGCACGGCAAATCGATTAGGATATGTTTATTGCGGGCAAACTTAGCTACATGCCCACAATTGATCATACAACATTTCTATAGAAAAATATTGGGGCGGCTGTCTTCACGCATATGATACTGGCCAAACTATACGTATATCTTAATAACTGGCTACATGCACCGATTAAACGAGGAGTTTTATTGTTTGTTCAGGCATCTTGGACGTAAGGACCCCTATACTTTGGCTAGAAAAAAAATAATTTCGAAAATACATAACGACCATTTGAGGTATTCAGATAAAGTGTCACATATGGTGTTCCCTTGAGATCCTAACGAATTCAATATCTCTACGGAGCACGGCTAATCGATGAGGATATGTTTGATGCTGGCAAACTAAGCTATATGCCTACAATCGATCATACAATATTTCTATAGAAAAGTACTGGGGCGGCTGTTTTCACGCATATGATACTGGCCAAACTATACGTATATCATAATAACTAGCTACATGCACCGATGAAACGAGGTGTTTTATTGTTTGTTCAGGAATTTTGGACGTAAGGACCCATATACTTTGGCGAGAAAAAAATAATTTCGAAAATACATAACGACCATTTGAGGTATTCAGATAAAGTGTCACATATGGTGTTCCCTTGAGATCCTTACGAATTCAATATATCTTCGGAGTACGGCTTATCGATTAGGATATGTTTATTGCTGGCAAACTAAGCTATATGCCTACAATCGATCATACAATATTTCTATAGAAAAGTACTGGGGCGGCTGTCTTCACGCATATGATACTGGCCAAACTATACGTATATCATAATAACTAGCTACATGCACCGATGAAACGAGGTGTTTTATTGTTTGTTCAGGAATTTTGGACGTAAGGACCCATATACTTTGGCTAGAAAAAAATAATTTCGAAAATATATAACGACCATTTTAGGTATCCAGATAAAGTGTCACATATGGTGTTCCCTTGGGATCCTAACAAATTAAGTGCAAGAACTATCCTCTACAAAGCACGGCAAATCGATTAGGATATGTTTATTGTGGGCAAACTTAGCTACATGCCCACAAATGATCATAAAACATTTCTATAGAAAAGTACTGGGGCGGCTGTCTTCACGCATATGATACTGGCCAAACTATACGTATATCATAATAACTAGCTACATGCACCGATGAAACGCGGTGTTTTATTGTTTGTTCAGGCATTTTGGACGTAAGGACCCATATACTTTGGCGAGAAAAAAAAAATTCGAAAATACATAACGACCATTTGAGGTATTCAGATAAAGTGTCACATATGGTGTTCCGTTGAGATCCTAACAAATTAAGTGCAAGAACTATCCTCTACAAAGCACGGCAAATCGATTAGGATATGTTTATTGCGGGCAAACTTAGCTACATGCCCACAATTGATCATACAACATTTCTATAGAAAAATATTGGGGCGGCTGTCTTCACGCATATGATACTGGCCAAACTATACGTATATCTTAATAACTGGCTACATGCACCGATTAAACGAGGAGTTTTATTGTTTGTTCAGGCATCTTGGACGTAAGGACCCCTATACTTTGGCTAGAAAAAAAATAATTTCGAAAATACATAACGACCATTTGAGGTATTCAGATAAAGTGTCACATATGGTGTTCCCTTGAGATCCTAACGAATTCAATATCTCTACGGAGCACGGCTAATCGATAAGGATATGTTTGATGCTGGCAAACTAAGCTATATGCCTACAATCGATCATACAATATTTCTATAGAAAAGTACTGGGGCGGCTGTCTTCACGCATATGATACTGGCCAAACTATACGTATATCATAATAACTAGCTACATGCACCGATGAAACAAGGTGTTTTATTGTTTGTTCAGGCATTTTGGACGTAAGGACCCATATACTTTGTCTAGAAAAAAATAATTTCGAAAATATATAACGACCATTTTAGGTAATCAGATAAAGTGTCACATATGGTGTTCCCTTGAGATCCTAACGAATTAATTACATGACCTGTCTTCTACAAAGCTCGGCAAATCGATAAGGATATGTTTATTGCGGGCAAACTTAGCTACATGCCCACAATTGATCATACAACATTTCTATAGAAAAGTACTGGGGCGGCTGTCTTCACGCATATGATACTGGCCAAACTATACGTATATCATAATAACTGGCTACATGCACCGATGAAACGAGGTGTTTTATTGTTTGTTCAGGCATTTTGGACGTAAGGACCCATATACTTTGGCTAGAAAAAAAATAATTTCGAAAATACATAACGACCATTTGAGGTATTCAGATAAAGTGTCACATATGGTGTTCCCTTGAGATCCTAACGAATTCAATATCTCTACGGAGCACGACTAATCGATTAGGATATGTTTGATGCTGGCAAACTAAGCTATATGCCTACAATCGATCATACAATATTTCTATAGAAAAGTACTGGGGCGGCTGTCTTCACGCATATGATACTGGCCAAACTATACGTATATCATAATAACTAGCTACATGCACCGATGAAACAAGGTGTTTTATTGTTTGTTCAGGCATTTTGGACGTAAGGACCCATATACTTTGGCTAGAAAAAAATAATTTCGAAAATATATAACGACCATTTTAGGTATTCAGATAAAGTGTCACATATGGTGTTCCCATGAGATCCTAACGAATTAAGTGCAAGAACTATCCTCTACAAAGCACGGCAAATTGATCAGGATATGTTTATTGCTGGCAAACTAAGCTATATGCCTACAATCGATCATACAATATTTCTATAGAAATGTACTGGGGCGGCTGTCTTCACGCATATGATACTGGCCAAACTATACGTATATCATAATAACTAGCTACATGCACCGATAAAACGAGGTGTTTTATTGTTTGTTCAGGCATTTTGGACGTAAGGACCCATATACTTTGGCTAGAAAAAAAAAATTTCGAAAATACATAACGACCATTTGAGGTATTCAGATAAAGTGTCACATATGGTGTTCCCTTGAGATCCTAACGAATTTAATATATCTACGGAGCACGGCTTATCGATTAGGATATGTTTATTGCTGGCAAACTAAGCTATATGCCTACAATCGATCATACAATATTTCTATAGAAAAGTACTGGGGCGGCTGTCTTCACGCATATGATACTGGCCAAACTATACGTATATCATAATAACTAGCTACATGCACCGATGAAACAAGGTGTTTTATTGTTTGTTCAGGCATTTTGGACGTAAGGACCCATATACTTTGGCTAGAAAAAAATAATTTCGAAAATATATAACGACCATTTTAGGTATTCAGATAAAGTGTCACATATGGTGTTCCCTTGAGATCCTAACGAATTAAGTGCATGAACTATCCTCTACAAAGCACCGCAAATTGATTAAGATATGTTTATTGCGGGCAAACTTAGCTACATGCCCACAATTGATCATACAACATTTTTTATAGAAAAGTACTGGGGCGGCTGTCTTCACGCATATGATACTGGCCAAACTATACGTATATCATAATAACTGGCTACATGCACCGATGAAACGAGGTGTTTTATTGTTTGTTCAGGCATTTTGGACGTAAGGACCCATATACTTTGGCGAGAAAAAAAAAAATTTCGAAAATACATAACGACCATTTGAGGTATTCAGATAAAGTGTCACATATGGTGTTCCCTTGAGATGCTAACGAATTAAGTGCATGAACTATCCTCTACAAAGCACGGCAAATCGATTAGGATATGTTTATTGCGGGCAAACTTAGCTACATGCCCACAATTGATCATACAATATTTCTATAGAAATGTACTGGGGCGGCTGTCTTCACGCATATGATACTGGCCAAACTATACGTATATCATAATAACTGGCTACATGCACCGATGAAACGCGGTGTTTTATTGTTTGTTCAGGCATTTTGGACGTAAGGACCCATATACTTTGGCTAGAAAAAAAATAATTTCGAAAATACATAACGACCATTTGAGGTATTCAGATAAAGTGTCACATATGGTGTTCCCTTGAGATCCTAACAAATTAAGTACATGAACTATCCTCTACAAAGCACGGCAAATTGATTAGGATATGTTTATTGCGGGCAAACTTAGCTACATGCCCACAATTGATCATACAACATTTCTATAGAAAAGTACTGGGGCGGCTGTCTTCACGCATATGATACTGGCCAAACTATACGTATATCATAATAACTGGCTACATGCACCGATGAAACGAGGTGTTTTATTGTTTGTTCAGGCATTTTGGACGTAAGGACCCATATACTTTGGCTAGAAAAAAAATAATTTCGAAAATACATAACGACCATTTGAGGTATTCAGATAAAGTGTCACATATGGTGTTCCCTTGAGATCCTAACGAATTCAATATCTCTACGGAGTACGGCTAATCGATTAGGATATGTTTGATGCTGGCAAACTAAGCTATATGCCTACAATCGATCATACAATATTTCTATAGAAAAGTACTGGGGCGGCTGTCTTCACGCATATGATACTGGCCAAACTATACGTATATCATAATAACTAGCTACATGCACCGATGGAACAAGGTGTTTTATTGTTTGTTCAGGCATTTTGGACGTAAGGACCCATATACTTTGGCTAGAAAAAAATAATTTCGAAAATATATAACGACCATTTTAGGTATTCAGATAAAGTGTCACATATGGTGTTCCCTTGAGATCCTAACGAATTAAGTGCAAGAAATATCCTCTACTAAGCACGGCAAATTGATTAGGATATGTTTATTGCTGTCAAACTAAGCTATATGCCTACAATCGATCATACAATATTTCTATAGAAATGTACTGGGGCAGCTGTCTTCACGCATATGATACTGGCCAAACTATACGTATATCATAATAACTAGCTACATGCACCGATAAAAAGAGGTGTTTTATTGTTTGTTCAGGCATTTTGGACGTAAGGACCCATATACTTTGGCTAGAAAAAAAATAATTTCGAAAATACATAACGACCATTTGAGGTATTCAGATAAAGTGTCACATATGGTGTTCCCTTGAGATCCTAACGAATTCAATATATCTACGGAGCACGGCTTATCGATTAGGATATGTTTATTGCTGGCAAACTAAGCTATATGCCTACAATCGATCATACAATATTTCTATAGAAAAGTACTGGGGCGGCTGTCTTCACGCATATGATACTGGCCAAACTATACGTATATCATAATAACTAGCTACATGCACCGATGAAACAAGGTGTTTTATTGTTTGTTCAGGCATTTTGGACGTAAGGACCCATATACTTTGGCTAGAAAAAAATAATTTCGAAAATATATAACGACCATTTTAGGTATTCAGATAAAGTGTCACATATGGTGTTCCCTTGAGATCCTAACGAATTAAATGCATGAACTATCCTCTACAAAGCACGGCAAATTGATTAGGATATGTTTATTGCGGGCAAACTTAGCTACATGCCCACAATTGATCATACAACATTTTTTATAGAAAAGTACTGGGGCGGCTGTCTTGACGCATATGATACTGGCCAAACTATACGTATATCATAATAACTGGCTACATGCACCGATGAAACGAGGTGTTTTATTGTTTGTTCAGGCATTTTGGACGTAAGGACCCATATACTTTGGCGAGAAAAAAAATAATTTCGAAAATACATAACGACCATTTGAGGTATTCAGATAAAGTGTCACATATGGTGTTCCCTTGAGATCCTTACGAATTCAATATATCTTCGGAGTACGGCTTATCGATTAGGATATGTTTATTGCTGGCAAACTAAGCTATATGCCTACAATCGATCATACAATATTTCTATAGAAAAGTACTGGGGCGGCTGTCTTCACGCATATGATACTGGCCAAACTATACGTATATCATAATAACTAGCTACATGCACCGATGAAACGAGGTGTTTTATTGTTTGTTCAGGAATTTTGGACGTAAGGACCCATATACTTTGGCTAGAAAAAAATAATTTCGAAAATATATAACTACCATTTTAGGTATCCAGATAAAGTGTCACATATGGTGTTCCCTTGGGATCCTAACAAATTAAGTGCAAGAACTATCCTCTACAAAGCACGGCAAATCGATTAGGATATGTTTATTTTGGGCAAACTTAGCTACATGCCCACAATTGATCATACAACATTTCTATAGAAAAGTACTGGGGCGGCTGTCTTCACGCATATGATACTGGCCAAACTATACGTATATCATAATAACTAGCTACATGCACCGATGAAACGAGGTGTTTTATTGTTTGTTCAGGCATTTTGGACGTAAGGACCCATATACTTTGGCGAGAAAAAAAATAATTTCGAAAATACATAACGACCATTTGAGGTATTCAGATAAAGTGTCACATATGGTGTTCCGTTGAGATCCTAACAAATTAAGTGCAAGAACTATCCTCTACAAAGCACGGCAAATCGATTAGGATATGTTTATTGCGGGCAAACTTAGCTACATGCCCACAATTGATCATACAACATTTCTATAGAAAAGTATTGGGGCGGCTGTCTTCACGCATATGATACTGGCCAAACTATACGTATATCTTAATAACTGGCTACATGCACCGATTAAACGAGGTGTTTTATTGTTTGTTCAGGCATCTTGGACGTAAGGACCCCTATACTTTGGCTAGAAAAAAAATAATTTCGAAAATACATAACGACCATTTGAGGTATTCAGATAAAGTGTCACATATGGTGTTCCCTTGAGATCCTAACGAATTCAATATCTCTACGGAGCACGGCTAATCGATGAGGATATGTTTGATGCTGGCAAACTAAGCTATATGCCTACAATCGATCATACAATATTTCTATAGAAAAGTACTGGGGCGGCTGTCTTCACGCATATGATACTGGCCAAACTATACGTATATCATAATAACTAGCTACATGCACCGATGAAACAAGGTGTTTTATTGTTTATTCAGGCATTTTGGACGTAAGGACCCATATACTTTGGCTAGAAAAAAATAATTTCGAAAATATATAACGACCATTTTAGGTAATCAGATAAAGTGTCACATATGGTGTTCCCTTGAGATCCTAACGAATTAATTACATGACCTGTCTTCTACAAAGCTCGGCAAATCGATAAGGATATGTTTATTGCGGGCAAACTTAGCTACATGCCCACAATTGATCATACAACATTTCTATAGAAAAGTACTGGGGCGGCTGTCTTCACGCATATGATACTGGCCAAACTATACGTATATAATAATAACTGGCTACATGCACCGATGAAACGAGGTGTTTTATTGTTTGTTCAGGCATTTTGGACGTAAGGACCCATATACTTTGGCTAGAAAAAAAATAATTTCGAAAATACATAACGACCATTTGAGGTATTCAGATAAAGTGTCACATATGGTGTTCCCTTGAGATCCTAACAAATTCAGTATCTCTACGGAGCACGGCTAATCGATAAGGATATGTTTGATGCTGGCAAACTAAGCTATATGCCTACAATCGATCATACAATATTTCTATAGAAATGTACTGGGGCGGCTGTCTTCACGCATATGATACTGGCCAAACTATACGTATATCATAATAACTAGCTACATGCACCGATGAAACGAGCTGTTTTATTGTTTGTTCAGGCATTTTGGACGTAAGGACCCATATACTTTGGCTAGAAAAAAATAATTTCGAAAATATATAACGACCATTTTAGGTATTCAGATAAAGTGTCACATATGGTGTTCCCTTGAGATCCTAACGAATTAAGTGCATGAACTATCCTCTACAAAGCACGGCAAAACGATTAGGATATGTTTATTGCGGGCAAACTTAGCTACATGCCCACAATTGATCATACAACATTTCTATAGAAAAGTACTGGGGCGGCTGTCTTCACGCATATGATACTGGCCAAACTATACGTATATCATAATAACTGGCTACATGCACCGATGAAACGAGGTGTTTTATTGTTTGTTCAGGCATTTTGGACGTAAGGACCCATATACTTTGGCTAGAAAAAAATAATTTCAAAAATACATAACGACCATTTCAGGTATTCAGATAAAGTGTCACATATGGTGTTCCCTTGAGATCCTAAGGAAATAAATGCATGGACTTTTCTTTACGGAGCACGGCTAATTGATTAAGAATTGTTTATTGCTGGCAAACTAAGCTACATGCCTACAATCGATCATACAACATTTCTATAGAAAAGTACTGGGGCGGCTGTCTTCACGCATATGATACTGGCCAAACTATACGTATATCATAATAACTAGCTACATGCACCGATGAAACGAGCTGTTTTATTGTTTGTTCAGGCATTTTGGACGTAAGGACCCATATACTTTGGCTAGAAAAAAATAATTTCGAAAATATATAACGACCATTTTAGGTATTCAGATAAAGTGTCACATATGGTGTTCCCTTGAGATCCTAACAAATTAAGTGCATGAACTATCCTCTACAAAGCACGGCAAAACGATTAGGATATGTTTATTGCGGGCAAACTTAGCTACATGCCCACAATTGATCATACAACATTTCTATAGAAAAGTACTGGGGCGGCTGTCTTCACGCATATGATACTGGCCAAACTATACGTATATCATAATAACTGGCTACATGCACCGATGAAACGAGGTGTTTTATTGTTTGTTCAGGCATTTTGGACGTAAGGACCCATATACTTTGGCGAGAAAAAAAATAATTTCGAAAATACATAACGACCATTTGAGGTATTCAGATAAAGTGTCACATATGGTGTTCCCTTGAGATCCTTACGAATTCAATATATCTTCGGAGTACGGCTTATCGATTAGGATATGTTTATTGCTGGCAAACTAAGCTATATGCCTACAATCGATCATACAATATTTCTATAGAAAAGTACTGGGGCGGCTGTCTTCACGCATATGATACTGGCCAAACTATACGTATATCATAATAACTAGCTACATGCACCGATGAAACGAGGTGTTTTATTGTTTGTTCAGGAATTTTGGACGTAAGGACCCATATACTTTGGCTAGAAAAAAATAATTTCGAAAATATATAACGACCATTTTAGGTATCCAGATAAAGTGTCACATATGGTGTTCCCTTGGGATCCTAACAAATTAAGTGCAAGAACTATCCTCTACAAAGCACGGCAAATCGATTAGGATATGTTTATTGTGGGCAAACTTAGCTACATGCCCACAAATGATCATACAACATTTCTATAGAAAAGTACTGGGGCGGCTGTCTTCACGCATATGATACTGGCCAAACTATACGTATATCATAATAACTAGCTACATGCACCGATGAAACGCGGTGTTTTATTGTTTGTTCAGGCATTTTGGACGTAAGGACCCATATACTTTGGCGAGAAAAAAAAAATTCGAAAATACATAACGACCATTTGAGGTATTCAGATAAAGTGTCACATATGGTGTTCCGTTGAGATCCTAACAAATTAAGTGCAAGAACTATCCTCTACAAAGCACGGCAAATCGATTAGGATATGTTTATTGCGGGCAAACTTAGCTACATGCCCACAATTGATCATACAACATTTCTATAGAAAAATATTGGGGCGGCTGTCTTCACGCATATGATACTGGCCAAACTATACGTATATCTTAATAACTGGCTACATGCACCGATTAAACGAGGAGTTTTATTGTTTGTTCAGGCATCTTGGACGTAAGGACCCCTATACTTTGGCTAGAAAAAAAATAATTTCGAAAATACATAACGACCATTTGAGGTATTCAAATAAAGTGTCACATATGGTGTTCCCTTGAGATCCTAACGAATTCAATATCTCTACGGAGCACGGCTAATCGATGAGGATATGTTTGATGCTGGCAAACTAAGCTATATGCCTACAATCGATCATACAATATTTCTATAGAAAAGTACTGGGGCGGCTGTCTTCACGCATATGATACTGGCCAAACTATACGTATATCATAATAACTAGCTACATGCACCGATGAAACAAGGTGTTTTATTGTTTGTTCAGGCATTTTGGACGTAAGGACCCATATACTTTGTCTAGAAAAAAATAATTTCGAAAATATATAACGACCATTTTAGGTAATCAGATAAAGTGTCACATATGGTGTTCCCTTGAGATCCTAACGAATTAATTACATGACCTGTCTTCTACAAAGCTCGGCAAATCGATAAGGATATGTTTATTGCGGGCAAACTTAGCTACATGCCCACAATTGATCATACAACATTTCTATAGAAAAGTACTGGGGCGGCTGTCTTCACGCATATGATACTGGCCAAACTATACGTATATCATAATAACTGGCTACATGCACCGATGAAACGAGGTGTTTTATTGTTTGTTCAGGCATTTTGGACGTAAGGACCCATATACTTTGGCTAGAAAAAAAATAATTTCGAAAATACATAACGACCATTTGAGGTATTCAGATAAAGTGTCACATATGGTGTTCCCTTGAGATCCTAACGAATTCAATATCTCTACGGAGCACGACTAATCGATTAGGATATGTTTGATGCTGGCAAACTAAGCTATATGCCTACAATCGATCATACAATATTTCTATAGAAAAGTACTGGGGCGGCTGTCTTCACGCATATGATACTGGCCAAACTATACGTATATCATAATAACTAGCTACATGCACCGATGAAACAAGGTGTTTTATTGTTTGTTCAGGCATTTTGGACGTAAGGACCCATATACTTTGGCTAGAAAAAAATAATTTCGAAAATATATAACGACCATTTTAGGTATTCAGATAAAGTGTCACATATGGTGTTCCCATGAGATCCTAACGAATTAAGTGCAAGAACTATCCTCTACAAAGCACGGCAAATTGATCAGGATATGTTTATTGCTGGCAAACTAAGCTATATGCCTACAATCGATCATACAATATTTCTATAGAAATGTACTGGGGCGGCTGTCTTCACGCATATGATACTGGCCAAACTATACGTATATCATAATAACTAGCTACATGCACCGATAAAACGAGGTGTTTTATTGTTTGTTCAGGCATTTTGGACGTAAGGACCCATATACTTTGGCTAGAAAAAAAAAATTTCGAAAATACATAACGACCATTTGAGGTATTCAGATAAAGTGTCACATATGGTGTTCCCTTGAGATCCTAACGAATTCAATATATCTACGGAGCACGGCTTATCGATTAGGATATGTTTATTGCTGGCAAACTAAGCTATATGCCTACAATCGATCATACAATATTTCTATAGAAAAGTACTGGGGCGGCTGTCTTCACGCATATGATACTGGCCAAACTATACGTATATCATAATAACTAGCTACATGCACCGATGAAACAAGGTGTTTTATTGTTTGTTCAGGCATTTTGGACGTAAGGACCCATATACTTTGGCTAGAAAAAAATAATTTCGAAAATATATAACGACCATTTTAGGTATTCAGATAAAGTGTCACATATGGTGTTCCCTTGAGATCCTAACGAATTAAGTGCATGAACTATCCTCTACAAAGCACGGCAAATTGATTAAGATATGTTTATTGCGGGCAAACTTAGCTACATGCCCACAATTGATCATACAACATTTTTTATAGAAAAGTACTGGGGCGGCTGTCTTCACGCATATGATACTGGCCAAACTATACGTATATCATAATAACTGGCTACATGCACCGATGAAACGAGGTGTTTTATTGTTTGTTCAGGCATTTTGGACGTAAGGACCCATATACTTTGGCGAGAAAAAAAAAAATTTCGAAAATACATAACGACCATTTGAGGTATTCAGATAAAGTGTCACATATGGTGTTCCCTTGAGATGCTAACGAATTAAGTGCATGAACTATCCTCTACAAAGCACGGCAAATCGATTAGGATATGTTTATTGCGGGCAAACTTAGCTACATGCCCACAATTGATCATACAATATTTCTATAGAAATGTACTGGGGCGGCTGTCTTCACGCATATGATACTGGCCAAACTATACGTATATCATAATAACTGGCTACATGCACCGATGAAACGCGGTGTTTTATTGTTTGTTCAGGCATTTTGGACGTAAGGACCCATATACTTTGGCGAGAAAAAAAATAATTTCGAAAATACATAACGACCATTTGAGGTATTCAGATAAAGTGTCACATATGGTGTTCCGTTGAGATCCTAACAAATTAAGTGCAAGAACTATCCTCTACAAAGCACGGCAAATCGATTAGGATATGTTTATTGCGGGCAAACTTAGCTACATGCCCACAATTGATCATACAACATTTCTATAGAAAAGTATTGGGGCGGCTGTCTTCACGCATATGATACTGGCCAAACTATACGTATATCTTAATAACTGGCTACATGCACCGATTAAACGAGGTGTTTTATTGTTTGTTCAGGCATCTTGGACGTAAGGACCCCTATACTTTGGCTAGAAAAAAAATAATTTCGAAAATACATAACGACCATTTGAGGTATTCAGATAAAGTGTCACATATGGTGTTCCCTTGAGATCCTAACGAATTCAATATCTCTACGGAGCACGGCTAATCGATGAGGATATGTTTGATGCTGGCAAACTAAGCTATATGCCTACAATCGATCATACAATATTTCTATAGAAAAGTACTGGGGCGGCTGTCTTCACGCATATGATACTGGCCAAACTATACGTATATCATAATAACTAGCTACATGCACCGATGAAACAAGGTGTTTTATTGTTTATTCAGGCATTTTGGACGTAAGGACCCATATACTTTGGCTAGAAAAAAATAATTTCGAAAATATATAACGACCATTTTAGGTAATCAGATAAAGTGTCACATATGGTGTTCCCTTGAGATCCTAACGAATTAATTACATGACCTGTCTTCTACAAAGCTCGGCAAATCGATAAGGATATGTTTATTGCGGGCAAACTTAGCTACATGCCCACAATTGATCATACAACATTTCTATAGAAAAGTACTGGGGCGGCTGTCTTCACGCATATGATACTGGCCAAACTATACGTATATAATAATAACTGGCTACATGCACCGATGAAACGAGGTGTTTTATTGTTTGTTCAGGCATTTTGGACGTAAGGACCCATATACTTTGGCTAGAAAAAAAATAATTTCGAAAATACATAACGACCATTTGAGGTATTCAGATAAAGTGTCACATATGGTGTTCCCTTGAGATCCTAACAAATTCAGTATCTCTACGGAGCACGGCTAATCGATAAGGATATGTTTGATGCTGGCAAACTAAGCTATATGCCTACAATCGATCATACAATATTTCTATAGAAATGTACTGGGGCGGCTGTCTTCACGCATATGATACTGGCCAAACTATACGTATATCATAATAACTAGCTACATGCACCGATGAAACGAGCTGTTTTATTGTTTGTTCAGGCATTTTGGACGTAAGGACCCATATACTTTGGCTAGAAAAAAATAATTTCGAAAATATATAACGACCATTTTAGGTATTCAGAAAAAGTGTCACATATGGTGTTCCCTTGAGATCCTAACGAATTATGTGCATGAACTATCCTCTACAAAGCACGGCAAAACGATTAGGATATGTTTATTGCGGGCAAACTTAGCTACATGCCCACAATTGATCATACAACATTTCTATAGAAAAGTACTGGGGCGGCTGTCTTCACGCATATGATACTGGCCAAACTATACGTATATCATAATAACTGGCTACATGCACCGATGAAACGAGGTGTTTTATTGTTTGTTCAGGCATTTTGGACGTAAGGACCCATATACTTTGGCTAGAAAAAAATAATTTCAAAAATACATAACGACCATTTCAGGTATTCAGATAAAGTGTCACATATGGTGTTCCCTTGAGATCCTAAGGAAATAAATGCATGGGCTTTTCTTTACGGAGCACGGCTAATTGATTAAGAATTGTTTATTGCTGGCAAACTAAGCTACATGCCTACAATCGATCATACAACATTTCTATAGAAAAGTACTGGGGCGGCTGTCTTCACGCATATGATACTGGCCAAACTATACGGATATCAGCATAACTGGTCACATGAACCAATAATACGGGGTATTTTATTGTTTGTTCAGGTATTTTGGACGTAAGGACCCATATACTTTTGCTAGAAAAAAATAATTTCCAAAATACATAACGACCATTTCAGGTATTCAGATAAAGTGTCACATATGGTGTTCCCTTGAGATCCTAACGAATTAAATGCATGTATTTTTTTTACGGAGCACAACTAAATGAAAAAAAAATTGTTTATTGCTGGCAAACTGAGCTACATGCCTTAAATCGATCATAAAACCTTTCTATAGAAAAGTACTGTTGCGGCTATATTCACGCACATCGTACTGGCCAAACTATACAGAATTTGTAATAACTGGCTACACGTACCGATGAAGCGAGGTGTTATATTGTTTGTTGAGGCATTTTGGACGTAAGGACCCATATACTTTGGCTAGAAAAAAATAATTTCAAAAATACATAACGACCATTTCAGGTATTCAGATAAAGTGTCACATATGGTGTTCCCTTGAGATCCTAACGAATTAAATGCATGTATTTTTTTTTACGGAGCAAAACTAAATGAAAAAAAAATTGTTTATTGCTGGCAAACTGAGCTACATGCCTACAATCGACCATACAACATTTCTATAGAAAAGTACTGGGGCGGCTGTTTTCACGCATATGATACTGGCCAAACTATACGGATATCAGCATAACTGGTCACATGAACCAATAAGTCGGGGTGTTTTATTGTTTGTTCAGGTATTTTGGACGTAAGGACCCATATACTTTGGCTAGAAAAAAATTATTTCCAAAATACATAACGACCATTTCAGGTATTCAGATAAAGTGTCACATATGGTGTTCCCTTGAGATCCTAAAGAATTAAATGCATGTATTTTTTTTTACGGAGCACAACTAAATGAAAAAAAAATTGTTTATTGCTGGCAAACTGAGCTACATGCCTACAATCGATCATAAAACATTTCTATAGAAAAGTACTGGGGCGGCTATATTCACGGACATCGTACTGGCCAAACTATACAGAATTTGTAATAACTGGCTACATGTACCGATGAAGCGAGGTGTTATATTGTTTGTTGAGGCATTTTGGACGTAAGGACCCATATACTTTGGCTAGAAAAAAATAATTTCAAAAATACATAACGACCATTTCAGGTATTCAGATAAAGTGTCACATATGGTGTCCCCTTGAGATCCTAACGAATTAAATGCATGGACTTTTTTCTACAGTTTACAACTAATTTAAAAGGAATTGTTTATTGCTGGCAAACTAAGCTATATGCCTACAATCGATCATACAACATTTCTATAGAAAAGAACTGGGGCGGCTGTCTTCACGCATACGATACTGGCCAAACTATACGGATATCAGCATAACTGGCCACATGAACCGATGAAACGAGGTAATTTATTGTTTGTTCAGGCATTTTGGACGTAAGGACTTACACTTTGGCTAGAAAAAAAATATTTCAAAAAAACATAACGACGATTTCAGGTATTCAGATAAAGTGTCACAAATGGTGTTCCCTTGAGATCCTAACGAATTAAATGCATGGACTTTTCTATACGTTGCACAGCGAATCGATTAGGATATGAATATTGCTGGCAAACTAAGCTACATGCCCACAATCGATCATACAACATTTCTATAGAAAAGTACTGGGGCGGCTGTGTTCACGCATATGATACTGGCCAAACTATACGGATATCAGCATAACTGGCCACATGAACCGATAAGACGAGGTGTTTCATTGTTTGTTCACGTATTTTGGACGTAAGGACCCATATACTTTGGCTAGAAATAAATAATTTCGAAAATATATAACGACCATTTTAGGTATTCAGTTTAAGTGTCACATATGGTGTTTCCTTGAGAATCTAAAGAATTAAATGCATGGACTTTTATCTACGGAGCACATCTAATCGATTAGGAATTGTTTATTGCTGGCAAACTAAGCTATATGCCTACAATCGATCATACAACATTTCTATATAAAAGTACTGGGGCGGCTGTCTTCACGCATATGATACTGGCCAAACTATAAGGATATCAGCATAACTGGCCACATAAACCGATAAGACGAGGTGTTTCATTGTTTGTTCAGGTATTTTGGACGTAAGGACCCATATGCTTTGGGTAGAAAAAAATAATTTCGAAAACTTTTCCAGTCGCTATGTATAAACATTTAAAACTGAAGTTTCTTTTTATTTGCATTTCCGCCACCCTGGATCTGAGCAGGCGCCATTCATTTATTAATAAAGATTATATTTGCCACTACCTATTTCATTTCCCTTCCTTTTTGTTTCCGGTATCAATAAGAGGCTTAATTGGGTAGAAATCCCAGTTTACGCATTTTCACATAGGTAAGACCAGTATTTCGTACAGAAGGTCCTACTCATAGTTTTGTGTTCCTGCTGATCAGTAAGGTTGACAAAGAGCTCTAAAGAGGACCCAGTGTGTTGACGATGAGGGACCCCTATTGTTCCTTTAGCCGTCAACACAGTGAATCCTCCTTTTTTTAAAGGGTCGGCACGCTCATGTGACACATTTGGAGTTGCAGGCTACGGTAGCTGCTTAACATCAGGCGGGTCGTATGCTTGT
Source organism: Pammene aurita (assembly GCA_947086415.1). Classification (NCBI taxonomy): domain Eukaryota; kingdom Metazoa; phylum Arthropoda; class Insecta; order Lepidoptera; family Tortricidae; genus Pammene; species Pammene aurita. The sequence goes on along the minus strand of OX352290.1, from coordinate 32,733,115 downwards.
TTGCCACCGACATGGTATACAAAAAAAAAACAGGTCGTCTTCCCTACAAAATCAGCGTTTGACAGAACTTTGACAGATGAACGGTGACACATGACGTCTCCTCGATTTATTTCCATTGATTTATTCAAATTTATTACCTTATTTGTCCAATCTAATTATTATTTTATTACAAAACTACTATAGGCCAAGCAAATAAGATCTATAAAAAGTGTTTTGAGGAATTAATTCCCAGCAGGCTGGAAATCACTTTAATACCTTCATGTGGTCCTAAATGCATGTGGTCCGAGTTTGCCCAATCCCACGAGGTGTGCACAACTTTTTAGCGAAATTTTTGTTCTTTGTCAGGTTTTTGCTCGAAAACGATACGTCCGACGGAAAATCTCATTCATTTCAATATTAAAGAGGGTTAAATTCTGCGTCGATTGAGCAACTTATCTTTTAGTTCTGTTCAGCGGTACAGCCGAAATCAAAAGTTATAAACCGGGAAAATGTCTCAGTTAATTGAAAAACTCATATTTTGACTTCCATACCACATAGCTTTGAAACAGATGACTCCTGTTGAAAAACCTATAGAATAAAAGTTGTAGAGAATATAATTTCACGTTATATCAACATCTCAATTCTCAAAAACAGTAATTTTGAAAGACTAAATTTGGCATGAATTCAAAATCAGTTTTTTATAAATTCTTATGAGTTGCATATTTTCCATAAAATATGATGTGTGCCCTACATTTGATGCATCGTTACAACTAAGAATATTTCAGTGCAAATTTCTAAAACGTACCCAAATCGGAAAAGTGTTTTATTTATTTCTAAATTCCAAGGGTATATTCCTGAGCTTAAGTATATTACTTAAAGACGCCAGTGTCCTAATTTGCTCCAGTTCTGTGGTAATCGATATTTCTTTTTTGTCTTTCCGATTGTGTAAACCTACATTTAATTATTCTTTTAGTCTGAGAACCCGCTATAAAATCATGTAACTGTGTGTTAAGTCACTACAATATGGTTCCTTTGTATCTCGGATTGTTAATGTTCGAAATTTCATTGACATGTCACAATGCTCAATTGTTTGGTTGAGTTAATATACCTTATTTACATTAGGGGATTGGGGAATCAATCAATAACTGCTGAACCTATTTAGATGAAACTTAGTAAAGAAATAGTAATCCACTCCCCTTTTTACTTGACTTCTAAGATAAAAACTATTTTATTTCCTTTTCCAGAACTTAAACTATCTCCATACCACATTTTACCAATGGACTTAAATCAGTTCGGTGGATATTGATTCCCCATACAAATAACTTTTGCCCCCTTTTCACACCCTTCAGGAATATTTTCTAGGATAAAAACTCCCCAGAACTCAAACTATTTTCATAGGTACCAAATTTCATCTAAATCGGTTTAACTATATTAATAACTCTTCATACTAACTTCTTACCCACTTTTCAGCCCCTTAAGAGTTGGTATTTTGGGATGAAAACTACTTTTTATGTACTTTTTACGGACTCAAACTGTCTCAATCTCTATACAAAGTTTCATTTAAGTAAGTAGGTTCAGCAGTTACTGATTGATTCCTCAATCGGTCCCTAAACCAAACAATTGAAAACTAGACATGTCAATTTAATTCCATATCAAACATTAACAGCCTGAGATACACAGGAAGCATATTGTATTGACTTAACACACAGGTGCATCATTTTGTAGCGGGTGCTGAGGGCAAAAAAAATTATTTAATGTAGGTTTACACAATTAGAAAGACATAAATGAAATATCGATTACCTCAGAACTGGAGCGAATTCTGACACTTGCGTCTTTGAGAAATAAACTTAAGTTAAGCTCAGAAATATACCCTTGAAATTACCGGAAATAAAAAACACGGTGTATAAATAGTTTTCTCATTCTGATTGGGTACCTTATAGAAATTTGCACTTAAATGTTCTTAGTTGTAACAATGCATTACACATCATATTTATGGAAAATATGCAACTTAGAAGGATTTAGAAAATAAACCATTTTAAATTCATGCCAAATTTAGCCTTTCAAAGTTACTGAATTTGAAAATTGAGATGTCTATATATCGTGAAATTGTATTCTCTTCAACTTTTATTCTATAGGTTTTTCAACAGGAGTCATCTGGTTCAAAGGTATGGAAGTCAAAATATTAGTTTTGCAAATAAATGAGATATTTTCAGGATTTATAATTTTTCATTTTGGCTGTACCGCTGAACTGGAGTATAAGTTAACCATCTTTAATATTGATATACGTGATATTTTCCTACGGACGTACCGTTTTTGAGCTAGAAGCAAAATACTGACAAAGAGCAAAAATTTCGCTAAAAAATTATGCACACCTCCTGGGATTGGGCAAACTCAGATCACATGCATTTAGGACCACTTGAAGGTATTATAACGATTTCAAGCCTGCTGGATATTAATTCTTCAAAAAAATCTAATTTTCTTAGCCTACTACTATAAACTACTCAAATATTTTTTCTACTCGTCGACTGTAATGCTTGAATTGTGATTGTGTAGACCGAACTACTAGCGCATACTTTCCGATAGAGCTTTTATGGTCGCATATTGTGACATCGCCAACGATGGTACAAAGGATTTTCATACAATATTGTAACACTGTTGCCCGAGCCCGCGCGGCCACGCCGCCGTCGGGCACGATCTTCCGGGAGATTTAACTTACTCTATTGTATAGAGGCAGCAGGTCGCGGCGTTAAACTCAATTCTTACCGGCTTGCCTATATTGAGCACTCGTAGAAAAAATATTGTATACAATAGTGATAATCAAGTTTTTCAATCTCTTACCTTACTTAGGCCACTCAGCAAGTTTCGTGGCCTAAACACGGTACTCGACTGAAAAGCTCTTAATTATGTCACGATTGTATAAAATACTATTATCTTATCTGTGGTCATGCCACAAATAAACGAAATATTTTGACAACCCTGAAAACTTATCCGATACGTTTCAAGGCCGTAGCTTTCACTTCGTGGAGATGGACACCCTTGGCATTTTCACAAACTAGGGTCAGTTGATTTTTGCTATGTTGGACTGGACTAGGACACGCTCATTTGAAATAGAATATCTAAATATATAAAAGAAGAAACTGACTGACTGACTGACTGACTGACATATCAACGCACAGCCCAAACCGCTGGTTCTAGAGATTCCAAATTTGGCACGTAGGTTCCTTATAAGGTCTAGGAATGCACTAAGAAAGGATTTTTCAAAATTCACCCCCTAAGGGGGTAAAATGGGGGTCCAAAATTTGTATGGCGAATCAAGATTTGTTAGACTATTTCATTCGAAACTTCACAGGAGTATTCCCAACGATAAAGGGGTAAACACGTGTTTCAGGTTTTTTTAAAATTCAACCCCTAAAAGGGGCAAATGTGGTCACAAAGTCTGAAAATCAACATGGGTATCGTATCCTTTTTGAGTACTTATAGTACGCGGGCGAAGCCGCGGGAAAAGGCTAGTATTTAATAAAAGGTTTCAATGATAGCCATATCTATATAAACAATATGAACTTTCATAGACTTGGCCTCATGCGTTTCCTCCAGAGATGAGCGAGGAATGTGTTTTTTTTTTAAGAACCAATCCTAGAGCTGCGCTGTGCGAAGAAACAAATGAAGTGATTCTGTTGGTGCTTAACAAACACAATCCTCGCTCATCTCTGGTGGAAACACAGCCTTAGGATACCAGGTATAAACCGTTCAAGGTAATAATACACAGACCGAACGGGATGGTCTTGTCGCCAAGTCGAACAAAACAAACAAAAAAGGCACGACCGTACCATCCTTTTCTCGAAGCCACTTAGCCCATTTTCGACCCCCCTACCGACTGTTTAGCTTTATCTACAACTCTGTTGTGGATAAAGCTAGACGTCTAAAATGTCAGTGAACAAGAGGCCATAACACAAGAAAGATATATTCCCAATATCATTCAATTTTAACTTATACTTTAATAGTTATTGCAAGGCAAAGTTTCTTATTTTTGACACTGACTGACTGATCAACATAATTCTAAGGTACTTCTAGCTAACCCACAAGCTCCAAATTGTAAACACATCTAGTATTAGGGCTAAAAGCCACTGAAAACTTAACACGTTCGCGGACGCGGATTGCATAGCATCCGTTTTTGTACTATTCCTGGTGACGCGCCTGCTATTGAATCCGTTATTTGGTTAAAATTTCTGCATTGGAATGCTTACCAATCCGCTTGGCCACAGTATAATATTATTCACCAACATTTCCTCTACCATTCACTAAAATCAAAGAATGCATACTGTAATATTACATAGTTTTATCGCAGTTAAAAATTATCCTGTGACGTCTCAGATTCTGCCCCCCTCTCCGTGACATGTATGCAAGAGCATCCGTCTTTGTATGGAAGACTCCTCAGTAGCCCCTCGCGTGCGTCTGGGAGTGGGTGCGTGAAATGTGGCCAAATTTGGCGCGCAAACGCTATTTTACAGATTATTTGAAACATCATAAGCAATGCTTTTTTTACAGTTTCTTGATGTTTTTGGTTGTCGTTTTATAAACAAACATGTTTACTGACTGTTTATTGTAGTACAACTTGATTTCAATTACGGTAAATAAAGAAAAGTGAGGCATGTTTATACCTATTATTCAAGTAATTACTTTAGTACTAGTCATTGTTTGGGTCATATAATTGTGAATTATAAGCCTATTCGTGATACACGCGCTGTGGACGTATCGATAAAGTATTTTTTATAAACTACGTGAGCAATGAGGTTTCACTGGGTACCTATTTCAACCATAGACGATGCTAAAAATAAATAACCAAAAATATAATCAAATATTTTTGGAGGAATCTTAAACGAAAGAGCTATGGAGATATGATCTTGATATTAAGTAGTAACCCCTGTCTGTAACACAGACGTAGCTATACTAATATGCCGTAAGATACTGAAACATATCCTTTGGCTGGCCAAAAAGTGCAGTAACAGTGGAAGTAATAAGCTATACTCTTCCCTTTTTCAGTAGCGTGGGTATGAGCGTGAGAAAGAGACAGTATGATTCTGTCTGTCTATGCTTGAAGTAAAACAAACCCTGGCCTAACTATATATTATATAATAGCTAAGCACCACACACGACACAGATCACGACACGTTACTGTTTCCTGTCGATAGGATCGCAACATTGGTTTAAAGCGAAAATGTTAGAAACTTTAATTATTCACAATTCCGTTCTACTATGTGGCATTTATCGATGCATGAGATGAAAATCGACATTTTACATCCCTAATACGCACATCAATAAACCGACGACAACAACGTATATGGTTCTAATTGAAAAATGACAACTTTACAGGAGAGAAAAACAAAGGTAGAATTCTTATAACTTTTTTAGTATTTAAGATAATAAGTTGGAATTTGGCAAACATGGTTATGATTATATTTCATAGTTTTTTTTATTTTCATACACCTAAATTTAATTGTAGTTTCCGAGAAAATGCAGATAGAACACTAGATTAAGTTATGACTGTTTGCTCACGGTTGGGTATACGGTTCTATCTACCAGTTAGAATATTATACGTGGTTACAATTTTCTTTAAGAAGCACGTATGCAGGTTTATCTGGTATTTAGAGCATTATACTTGGTTATTTTTTTTTATAAATTCTCCGTATGTAGGTCTATTTGGGACTTAGAATATTATACTTCGTAAAAAAATGTTCCACTTACTGTAAAAGATTCTATGTGTGAGTTTAGTCATCAAATTTAAATCCTGTATTTTGATTAGTTTTCAAAATTGTAATACATAGTTTTAACGCACCATATCTTACTTAATTGTTGGTTGCATTATGATTCTGTATAAATATACATTATTATAATTTTGACACATTTTGCAGATAGAACCATATTCGTTTCATTAGTTTTAACTTAATAATTATGTAGGAAGTACTAAATAAAAGTAAAAGTATGATAAATGTGTTATTTATTCAAAAAATGTATCAAATTGTGTATTTTACAAACGTTTTACTAAATATCAGTCTTAATGACGGAATAAGAGAGAAAAAGTGAGCATCTTTTCATATTGTTTTTTCTTATTTACCTTATAATTATGTTAATATCACATTGATTAATCTTCATAAACATCACATGAGTTAACTGTCTTTCATACAAACTTACGTACCTACTCCAAGAATTGTCGCATACTTATGTATTAAAATGAACAATGTCTCAAAACAAAAGATAACTGTATTTTTAAAATAAATTAATCATATTCTTCTAAGGATAAGCGACATATTCTCAGTTTACACAATTATACCAACATAACATCGTTACAAAAGAGATACAAAAAAATGAAATAACAATCTAACAGTTAAGAAAAGCTTTGACGTAGGAACTTCAATCATAAATATTACTAATTTGCACTTTACCTAATCACATTAATTAATATATATTTCATAATCACATGAATTATCAGTCTTTCAGACTAAATTATCTAAAATTATTATGTACTCAAACAAATCTTTTCTAAAACATAAAAAAACGTCTCAAAATCGAATATGAAACTAAAAATAATGTCTGTATATGTATTTACAAAACAAAACGAACATAATATTCTTCTCAGAAAATAACTGCAATAATAGGGCATACCCTTAATGTAAACTTATCTATAAAGAACAGATAAACGAATCCAAATAATAATATTATAACAGTTAAGAGTAAATTACAGCTCTGACTTAGGAACTTCAATCTTATCATATTTATCACATTGATTAATCTTCAGCAGAATTAGGTGAATTATCAGATTTTTTCTCAAATGAGTTGAAAAAGTTATGATGTCTTTGTGGGATTAAACCTTTATTGCATAGATATAGCAGATCTCGGAACTTTAATGCAGGCAAAGGCAATGGCTTATTGTAGGCTGGAACTAACACCTCTTCACATGTTATTGATGCGGATTGTGTATTCCGTGTGACCCGCGTACAAGTTTGGGTACCACAATTCAAAATTTTATAACTCTCTTGGCTCAAACGGTTTTTATAATAAATAATATCTTCCGTATGGTCATGTTCATCTGATGTGTAGTCTACAAATATTTCTTTTATATCTGTCCAGGATATTTTTTCATTTTCTGTGTTTTTACTCCATTCCTTTGATTCCAAATGTGCTTTGAAATCATAAACTTCATTTTGCTGTAACTCGTATACCTCATATGACGGCTCATTAGTTTTGAACCAACGCACTAGGGTATACCATTCGTCAGGAGTGTAAATAAGTTTTCGTTTGGCAGATCGTTCGATGTTAGCATGAACAGAGTCACCCTCATTTTGGGTATGACCTACCTCCATAAATTTGTGACTGATTTTAATTTTAAGCTTTTTGGCTACGTGTAAATACATGAAAAACACGATGCGATTCCGGTTCTGTCCGGTACAATTGTCAGACCAAAACTTAAAGTCAGTCACGTCATTATTCTGAACTTGTTCATAAATGAATTGGTAAAGGCAACTAGCTACTTCATTTGAACCGCGTTTAGCAGTAGCTTCATGCCACATATAGCATTTACCAGTTTTAGAACCCATTTCAAAAAGTGTGAAGTTGTATACCGCTAATTTTCTTTTATAATAAAACACGCTGATTTCTCCATATGGACAACTTAAAACTTTTTGAAAATCGAATGTCACAGCTAGAATATGTGAACTGTTCCTAGATTCGGCTTTTTCCAAAGCTTTGAGGTCACGAGCAGTTCTTTTCTCTTTTAAATGGTTTTCGTAATCGGATATTTCCTTTTCAGATGGTTTCCTTAGATTTTTAAATGTGTGGCATATATCGCACTGGTCTTTTTTTGGGATAAAAGATCCAATATTCATGTGAGTGTTTGTTATATTGCGATATTGTCTGACTGACTTTGCTCTATCACGCTTAGGGATTTGTTTTTTGACACACCACTCTTTATACAATTTAAACATTTTTCTGAAACTTACGTCAGGATCAAGATATTTTCGCGAAGAATCTTTTCTAATCAAATGGGAATCAACGGGTTTAAATGAATTCACGTGACGAATCACATTCTCAATCATTGCGTCAGTTATCACAGTTTTATGTTTTCCATGCCTGCCTCTATTATCTATGATTTTTGATTCGCTTTGATCTTTTTCTAACGATGTATAAACCACCTTTTTTTACTGATGCCTAATGTGTTCAAAAACATAACCTGACATACTTTAATTACGGAATTTCCAACAGGCATAGTATATTTGTATGTAAAAGAACGTCTGGAAGATGTGGAGGGACTAGTAGTGTGCCGCTGTTTATCGATTTTTTTGACATGTTTTGCAATAAAAGTCCATTGCATAACGTGCTCCCCTGAAGACCAGTATTTAGCAAATATTTTTTTCCTTAGCAACTCGGGGCACTTTTCGTAGCATTTGAGATTACATTTGCAAGCAGGTTTCATTTCCTTTGCTTGTCTCAACGTGCCATCCCTTGATGCGTAAGCTTCACCTAAATTGCATCTCATTTTTCGAACGTTATCTATCCAACTTTTTTCATTTTTGCTTCTTTTTTTTCCAGGATTAGTTTTTTTAACACCCTTGCGTGACTTTTTTTTGTGTACTTGGGTTGACTCATCACTCAACGCAGTCTCATTTAAACCAATAGAATCCAATGATGATGAATCTAAACGAAGTCGCTTGTGTTTGAGATAGCCTACCGATTTTTCTTTTCTTTTAATAAAATTTTTAATGGCGAATTTTTTCTTTAACATTTGCTTTCTAAAATAATCAGTTTCATTGTCACTTGAATCGGAAGGCATTGGCGTGTTATCAAAGTTTACACGACTTCCAGGCCTGCTCATTGGGTTTGTAATTGTACAATTCATTGGACTGTTAAGTTCAGAAAAGACATTAGGCAACGGACTATTATTATATGATAATGCGTTCATTGACTGGGGCGAGTATGTAATTTCACTAAATAAAACCGATGATGGTGGTGCAGTGACATTCAAAGAAGGATCTCTAATATTTTCAAAATGATTAGTATTCTTGCAAACAATGTTTTGGTTGACTTGCCTGTCCGTATTTTCTAACAGGGGTGACAATGGGTGTAATGTATAGGCAGCATTTTCAGAGTTTGGGTCAATATTTTCAGTTCCTAATTTACCTGGCTCACTAATACAGCACTCTATATGTTCACTGCTCGTCAACTCGTTCATACAACTATAATTCTGATTGTAATCACAATCAGAGTCGTCAACGAAACATGGGCTAGAGATTTGATTATCAAGTTGACTATAGTTATATGCTTGTATCTTCTGACTCCTCAAACGCAGTTGACAGCGCCCTGTATAATTCTTCGCATGATGTTTCGTCCATCCTTAGTGGTGACTCTGAAAGTCAAATACCATGCATATTAAAAGCAACATAGACAAAGCGGTTAACAAAGTGCGCATATACGTAATTAATTATGTAATGCTATATTTAATGCTGTTAGTGATGCAAAGTAAAGCTAGGTATACTCGTAAGTATAACAAAACTACCCGTATAAAACCTTAATCTGTGATAGTTATTGTCTTACACATAGCATAGCGTTATAGCAATATTATCCTTCCTTTTGATATTTAAATTAGCACTTACAACGACAGGATATAACTATTTTGAAAGTGTCTAAAAATAAATTCATAAAAGTAAACAGATCCAAGTGACTGAATAAATGACGTAAACAATTCTAAGTGGCACATAGATTTACGTACTTTGTTAACTACAGCTATGATAGTAACGTATACAGTTCTAAGTGGTAGATAGTCCTGTGTACACAGTTCATTTTAAAAACAGTTCACGCGAATACAGATCTAAGTGGTAGATAGTCCCGTGTACGTAGTTGTATTAAATAATACTTCGTACGTATGTAGTTCTATGTGTCACATAGAACATTTTATACCTTTTTAAACATATAAATAAAAAAATATCAAGAAAACGGAAATAAATATTACTTACCGCCATTTATTGTAGCCCGTTTATTTATCTCTGTTTCGGTGCAATCCGTACCCGATCTTTTTGCCCCTGATTTTAACGATTCCAACCATCTCGCACGTTTCTCCGTCATTATAAACAAACTTATATTTGTGGTAAATTGGTAGACAGAATGACACCCAATAAAATTCTTACTAAAAAGTTAAAAATTCATGCGAAAGTAACGTAATAACATGTTAATATTTTCTACGCAAAGGTCGAAGAGTCACAACCGTTGCCTAGCCGATCAACGGCGAACTGAGTACGATGTGGCACATTGCGCTTTGTGCGCGTGAGTGAGTGAGATGGCAAACATCGCGTACAGTTCAATGTGGTACTTAGAATAGTGTTCGTGCTAGTTCACATATTGTTGACTCAGATCGCACTGTATGCGTCATTTTAAAATCTATACTAAGTGACATTTTAAGAAAAAAAATATACCAGACGATAGGTTTCGACGTGTAGATCAAATACTCAGGTCCATTGTCCCTTGGAGCTGTGAAAAAATCAAACTTAAAAGCCTACGCAATCAAGAGATACAGTCGTTTATGCTGCAAATTTTAGAGTTTTCGGCACTCGCAAAACCTACGGGGTACTTCAGATGTAGCAAAACCAAACTTTTATCTCAACGCAATCAAAAGAAATACCAATTTAAGTCGCATATTTTGAAACTGAGTACTCGCAAGAAACTCAAAACCTAAAGGGTACTTCCCGTAAACTTAGAAACATGACACTTGGCACGAAGAAACTTCATATAGCACAGACAAAGGAAAAATTACGAAAAGTAGAAATTTTTAGTAAAATCATACAAAAAATATTTTTATAAATTTTAAACTTACTACCTTTTTCCTCGTAAACGCGTAGAGGTATTAAATTGAAATTGATATCAAATACTCAGGTCTATAATACCTACCTACCTTAACTACCTTTAAGCTGTAACAAAATCAATTTTCTATGTCAATGCGATGGGTGAACTTACTTTTCTTTTTTTACTTATATACCTACAGGTTTGTACGGAACCCTCGGTGCGCGAGTCCGACTCGCACTTGGCCGGTTTTTTTTTGTTTGAGATAGACTAGGAATTATTGTTCCTATTTCCGTTCCATTTCCATGTTCCAGAGTGAGCTCTGACAATAGTTTGGTCATCGTATCGCCAAATAAAACTACCACTATAGTACACAAAGAAGTTACGCAAATCATAGGGGACATTTTCGTTATTATTTGCATATTAACACTTATTTGTAACTGAAACTATGTCTACGTTACCCGTTTTTCGTCAAAATAGCTATAAGTTTAAATAGATTAAGAAAATGGTTCGGGGATTAACAAAAGTTAGTTAAGAAAGTGTCTAGTCTAGGTTTGAGAGACATTAGAATACCATGAAGACAATGGTAAAAGTTAATAAACAAGGCTGCATAAAGTGGTTTTGTTTAGTTGAACTTAGGTAAAAAGAAAAACCGGCCAAGTGCGAGTAGGACTCGCGCACCGAGGGTTCCGTACAAACCTTTAGGTATATAAGGTTATTAAATTTAAAATTATTTTTATTATATGATGTAACTAAAAATGTACGGTTTTCGCAATTTTTCCTTTATATGTGCTATAGACAAGACGTTGCTTTGTACCGTCAAGTTATAAATTTCAAGATTCTGAGTTCACGGGAAGTACACTGTGGGTTTTGATTCCCTTGCGAGTTTCGAAAATTTGGGGCATCTTTTGATTGCGTTGGCTAAGAAGTTATTTCACAGCTCCAAGAGACAGTAGACCTGAGTATTTCATATAAATTTCAGCTTGATACCTCCACGCGTTCCTGAGAAAAAGGGTCTTGACAAACGGACGGACGGACAACAAAGTGATCCTATATAATCCGTTTTTTCCTTTTAAGGTTTTCGGAACAATGAGCCATGTAGCCAGTTATGATGATATCTGTATAGTGTGGCCAGTACGATGTGCGTGAAGACAGCCGCTCCAGTACTTTTCTACAGAAATGTTGTATGATCGATTGTGCGCAAATAACCGACCCTAACCGATTAGACGTGCTCCGTAGAGAATAGTCGATGCATTGAATTCGTTAGGATCTCAAGGTAACACCATATGTGACACTTGATCTGAATACCTGAAATGGTCGTTATGTATTTTGGAAATTATTTTTTCTAGCCAAAGTATATGGGTCCTTACGTCCAAAATGCCTGAACAAACTATTAAACACCTCGTTTCATCGGTATATGTAGCCAGTTATTATGATTTCTGTATAGTTTGGCCAGTACGATGTGCGTGAAGATAGCCGCCCCAGTACTTTTCTATAGAAATGTTTTATGATCGATTGTAGGCATGTAGCTTAGTTTGCCAGCAATAAACAATTCCTTTTTAATTAGTTGTGCTCAGAAGAAAAAAGTCCATGCATTTAATTTGTAAGGATCTCAAGGGAACACCATATGTGACACTTTATCTGAATACCTGAAATGGTCGTTATGTATTTTTGAAATTATTTTTTTCTAGCCAAAGTATATAGGTCCCTACGTCCAAATTAAATAAATAAATAAATATTATAGGACAATCTTACACAAATCGACCTAGTCCCACAGTAAGCTCAATAAGCCTTGTGTTATGGGTACTAGACGACGATATATATAATAGATAAATATGAATAAACACTTAAATACATAGAAAACACCCATATAGCCCACCCAATGAAGGAAAACTAAGAGGAGATAGTTCGTGTATAGCCAAATTTTGGTGTAGTTGCAGGCAAAGGTATCTTACACAACATACTAAAAGTACCGGTGGATGGGGGTGCCGCTAGCGGGAAGGGGGGGGTGTAAAGGTCCCTAATTTTGGTTTTTCGTAAATAACTCGGTAACGATGGCTCATACGAAAAAATGTTCTATGGCTTAATTCATCCACATCAAATTTTTCTATAAAAAAGATTATTTGCAATTTTTGCTAGGATCAATGTTTAATGAGATATCGAGGAAATACGATAAACACTTTTTTAAACTTTCGGAGCTAATATTTACGAAAGTATTAGTTTTATCCAAAAATTGTTTCAGAATACCCTTATTCTTTTAAAAAGGCCTATCTAATGATACCCCACACATTAGGGTTGGAGTAAAAAATTATTTACCCCCCCACTCCATGTGTACGGGAGGTACCCGAAAGAGTAATATTTTTTCACATTTTGTTTTAAAACTTTGTCTGCGTAATTAAAACACATATTTATACGAAATTTCACTTCTCTAGTACTAGCCATCACTGAGCAGAGTGAGGAGGGGTCCTACCCTTGGAGTTTCGGCATGTCCGTCTGTCCCCGTCTGTCCGTCCACGGCTTTGCTCGGTGATGTTTAGTACTAGACGTCTAGACAGATAGATGGGGTCAGACGGATATGGCGAAACTATAAGGGTAGGAAGTGAGGTAGCAGGGTGAGCAGCCTGCTCAGTGATGGTTAGTACTAGAAAATAAAAAAATCGTATGAGTATGTACTTTATTCACGCCGGCAGTTTTAAAACAAAATGTGAAAAAATATAATTTTTTCGGGTACCTCCCGTACACATGGAGTAGGGGGGTAAATATTATTTTGACTCCAACCCTAATGTGTGGGGTATCGTTGGATAGGTCTTTTTAAAACAATAAGGGTATTCTCAAAAAATTTTTGGATAAAACTAACACTTTCGTAAATATTAGCTCCGAAAGTTTAAAAAAGTGTTTATCGTATTTCATCGATATCTCATTAAACATGAATCCTAGCAAAATATTGGAAATAATCTTTTTTATAGAAAATTAAATGTGGATAAATTGAGCAACAGGATTTTTTTTCGTATGAGCTGCCGTTACCGAGTTATTTACGAAAAACCAAAATAAGGGACTTTTACACCCCCCCCCCCCCCCCCCCACCCGCAAGAGGCGCCTCCATCCACCGGTACTTTTAGTATGTTGTGTAAGATATCTTTGCCTACAACTACACCAAAATTCAGCTATACACGAATTACTTCCCCTATCAGGCAGTTAAGCGTCTTCGTTTGGTGAGCTAATAACTCAGGAACAAATATCTGTGATAAACACACAAATAAATGCCCCCCCAGTACTTTTCTATAGAAATGTTGTATGATCGATTGTAGGCATGTAGCTTAGTTTGCCAGCAATCAACAATTCCTAATCGATTAACCGTGCTCCGTAGAGAAAAGTCCATGCATTTAATTCGTTAGGATCTCAAGGGAACACCATATGTGACACTTTATCTGAATACCTGAAATGGTCGTTATGTATTTTTGAAATTATTTTTTTCTAGCCAAAGAATCTGGATCCTTACGTCGAAAATACCTGCACAAACAATGAAATACCTCGTCTTAACGGTTCATGTGGCCAGTTATGCTGATATCCGTATAGTTTGGCCAGTATCATATGCGTGAAGACAGCCGCCCCAGTACATTTCTATAGAAATATTGTATGATCGATTGTAGGCATATAGCTTAGTTTGCCAGCAATAAACATATCCTAATCAATTTGTCGTGCTTTGTATAGGATAGTTCTTGCACTTAATTCGTTAGGATCTCAAGGGAACACCAAATGTGACACTTTATCTGAATACCTAAAATGGTCGTTATATATTTTCGAAATTATTTTTTTCTAGCCAAAGTATATGGGTCCTTACGTCCAAAATGCCTGAACAAACAATAAAACACCTTGTTTCATCGGTGCATGTAGCTAGTTATTATGATATACGTATAGTTTGGCCAGTATCATATGCGTGAAGACAGCCGCCCCAGTACTTTTCTATAGAAATATTGTATGATCGATTGTAGGCATATAGCTTAGTTTGCCAGCATCAAACATATCCTAATCGATTAGCCGTGCTCCGTAGAGATATTGAATTCGTTAGGATCTCAAGGGAACACCATATGTGACACTTTATCTGAATACCTCAAATGGTCGTTATGTATTTTCGAAATTATTTTTTTTTCTAGCCAAAGTATATGGGTCCTTACGTCCAAAATGCCTGAACAAACAATAAAACACCTCGTTTCATCGGTGCATGTAGCCAGTTATTATGATATACGTATAGTTTGGCCAGTATCATATGCGTGAAGACAGCCGCCCCAGTACTTTTCTATAGAAATATTGTATGATCGATTGTAGGCATATAGCTTAGTTTGCCAGCATCAAACATATCCTAATCGATTAGCCGTGCACCGTAGAGATATTGAATTCGTTAGGATCTCAAGGGAACACCATATGTGACACTTTATCTGAATACCTCAAATGGTCGTTATGTATTTTCGAAATTATTTTTTTTTCTAGCCAAAGTATATGGGTCCTTACGTCCAAAATGCCTGAACAAACAATAAAACACCTCGTTTCATCGGTGCATGTAGCTAGTTATTATGATATACGTATAGTTTGGCCAGTATCATATGCGTGAAGACAGCCGCCCCAGTACTTTTCTATAGAAATATTGTATGATCGATTGTAGGCATATAGCTTAGTTTGCCAGCAATAAACATATCCTAATCGATAAGCCGTGCTCCGTAGATATATTGAATTCGTTAGGATCTCAAGGGAACACCATATGTGACACTTTATCTGAATACCTCAAATGCGCGTTATGTATTTTCGAAATGATTTTTTTTCTAGCCAAAGTATATGGGTCCTTACGTCCAAAATGCCTGAACAAACAATAAAACACCTCGTTTCATCGGTGCATGTAGCCAGTTATTGTGATATACGTATAGTTTGGCCAGTATCATATGCGTGAAGACAGCCGCCCCAGTACTTTTCTATAGAAATGTTGTATGATCAATTGTGGGCATGTAGCTAAGTTTGCCCGCAATAAACATATCCTAATCGATTTGCCGTGTTTTGTAGAGGATAGTTCATGTACTTAATTCGTTAGGATCTCAAGGGAACACCATATGTGACACTTTATCTGAATACCTCAAATGGTCGTTATGTATTTTAAAAATTATTTTTTTTCTAGCCAAAGTATATGGGTCCTTGCGTCCAAAATGCCTGAACAAACAATAAAACACCTCGTTTCATCGGTGCATGTAGCCAGTTATTATGATATACGTATAGTTTGGCCAGTATCATATGCGTGAAGACAGCCGCCCCAGTACATTTCTATAGAAATATTGTATGATCAATTGTGGGCATGTAGCTAAGTTTGCCCGCAATAAACATATCCTTATCGATTTGCCGTGCTTTGTAGAGGATAGTTAATGCACTTAATTCGTTAGGATCTCAAGGGAACACCATATGTGACACTTTATCTGAATACCTAAAATGGTCGTTATATATTTTCGAATTTTTTTTTTTCTAGCTAAAGTATATGGGTCCTTACGTCCAAAATGCCTGAACAAACTATAAAACACCTCGTTTCATCGGTGCATGTAGCTAGTTATTATGATATACGTATAGTTTGGCCAGTATCATATGCGTGAAGACAGCCGCCCCAGTACATTTCTATAGAAATATTGTATGATCGATTGTAGGCATATAGCTTAGTTTGCCAGCAATAAACATATCCTGATCAATTTGCCGTGCTTTGTAGAGGATAGTTCTTGCACTTAATTCGTTAGGGTCTCATGGGAACACCATATGTGACACTTTATCTGAATACCTAAAATGGTCGTTATATATTTTCGAAATTATTTTTTTCTAGCCAAAGTATATGGGTCCTTACGTCCAAAATGCCTGAACAAACAATAAAACACCTTGTTTCATCGGTGCATGTAGCTAGTTATTATGATATACGTATAGTTTGGCCAGTATCATATGCGTGAAGACAGCCGCCCCAGTACTTTTCTATAGAAATATTGTATGATCGATTGTAGGCATATAGCTTAGTTTGCCAGCATCAAACATATCCTAATCGATTAGCCGTGCTCCGTAGAGATATTGAATTCGTTAGGATCTCAAGGGAACACCATATGTGACACTTTATCTGAATACCTCAAATGGTCGTTATGTATTTTCGAAATTATTTTTTTTCTAGCCAAAGTATATGGGTCCTTACGTCCAAAATGCCTAAACAAACAATAAAACACCTCGCTTCATCGGTGTATGTAGCGAGTTATTATGATATACGTATAGTTTGGCCAGTATCATATGCGTGAAAACAGCCGCCCCAATACTTTTCTATAGAAATGTTGTATGATCAATTGTGGGCATGTAGCTAAGTTTGCCCGCAATAAACATATCCTAATCGATTTGCCGTGCTTTGTAGAGGATAGTTCATGTACTTAATTTGTTAGGATCTCAAGGGAACACCATATGTGGCACTTTATCTGAATACCTCAAATGGTCGTTATGTATTTTCGAAATTATTTTTTTTCTAGCCAAAGTATATGGGTCCTTGCGTCCAAAATGCCTGAACAAACAATAAAACACCTCGTTTCATCGGTGCATGTAGCCAGTTATTATGATATACGTATAGTTTGGCCAGTATCATATGCGTGAAGACAGCCGCCCCAGTACTTTTCTATAGAAATATTGTATGATCGATTGTAGGCATATAGCTTAGTTTGCCAGCATCAAACATATCCTAATCGATTAGCCGTACTCCGTAGAGATATTGAATTCGTTAGGATCTCAAGGGAACACCATATGTGACACTTTATCTGAATACCTCAAATGGTCGTTATGTATTTTCGAAATTATTTTTTTTCTAGCCAAAGTATATGGGTCCTTACGTCCAAAATGCCTGAACAAACAATAAAACACCTCGTTTCATCGGTGCATGTAGCCAGTTATTATGATATACGTATAGTTTGGCCAGTATCATATGCGTGAAGACAGCCGCCCCAGTACTTTTCTATAGAAATGTTGTATGATCAATTGTGGGCATGTAGCTAAGTTTGCCCGCAATAAACATATCCTAATCGATTTGCCGTGCTTTGTAGAGGATAGTTCATGCACTTAATTCGTTAGCATCTCAAGGGAACACCATATGTGACACTTTATCTGAATACCTCAAATGGTCGTTATGTATTTTCGAAATTTTTTTTTTTCTCGCCAAAGTATATGGGTTCTTACGTCCAAAATGCCTGAACAAACAATAAAACACCTCGTTTCATCGGTGCATGTAGCCAGTTATTATGATATACGTATAGTTTGGCCAGTATCATATGCGTGAAGACAGCCGCCCCAGTACTTTTCTATAAAAAATGTTGTATGATCAATTGTGGGCATGTAGCTAAGTTAGCCCGCAATAAACATATCCTAATCAATTTGCCGTGCTTTGTAGAGGATAGTTCATGCACTTAATTCGTTAGGATCTCAAGGGAACACCATATGTGACATTTTATCTTAATACCTAAAATGGTCGTTATATATTTTCGAAATTATTTTTTTCTAGCCAAAGTATATGGGTTCTTACGTCCAAAATGCCTGAACAAACAATAAAACACCTTGTTTCATCGGTGCATGTAGCTAGTTATTATGATATACGTATAGTTTGGCCAGTATCATATGCGTGAAGACAGCCGCCCCAGTACTTTTCTATAGAAATATTGTATGATCGATTGTAGGCATATAGCTTAGTTTGCCAGCAATAAACATATCCTAATCGATAAGCCGTGCTCCGTAGAGATATTGAATTCGTTAGGATCTCAAGGGAACACCATATGTGACACTTTATCTGAATACCTCAAATGGTCGTTATGTATTTTCGAAATTATTTTTTTTCTAGCCAAAGTATATGGGTCCTTACGTCCAAAATGCCTGAACAAACAATAACACCTCGTTTCATCGGTGCATGTAGCTAGTTATTATGATATACGTATAGTTTGGCCAGTATCATATGCGTGAAGACAGCCGCCCCAGTACTTTTCTATAGAAATATTGTATGATCGATTGTAGGCATATAGCTTAGTTTGCCAGCAATAAACATATCCTAATCGATTAGCCGTGCTCCGTAGAGATATTGAATTCGTTAGGATCTCAAGGGAACACCATATGTGACACTTTATCTGAATACCTCAAATGGTCGTTATGTATTTTCGAAATTATTTTTTTTCTAGCCAAAGTATATGGGTCCTTACGTCCAAAATGCCTGAACAAACAATAAAACACCTCGTTTCATCGGTGCATGTAGCCAGTTATTATGATATACGTATAGTTTGGCCAGTATCATATGCGTGAAGACAGCCGCCCCAGTACTTTTCTATAGAAATGTTGTATGATCAATTGTGGGCATGTAGCTAAGTTTGCCCGCAATAAACATATCCTAATCGATTTGCCGTGCTTTGTAGAGGATAGTTCATGCACTTAATTCGTTAGGATCTCAAGGGAACACCATATGTGACACTTTATCTTAATACCTAAAATGGTCGTTATATATTTTCGAAATTATTTTTTTCTAGCCAAAGTATATGGGTCCTTACGTCCAAAATGCCTGAACAAACAATAAAACACCTTGTTTCATCGGTGCATGTAGCTAGTTATTATGATATACGTATAGTTTGGCCAGTATCATATGCGTGAAGACAGCCGCCCCAGTACTTTTCTATAGAAATATTGTATGATCGATTGTAGGCATATAGCTTAGTTTGCCAGCAATAAACATATCCTAATCGATAAGCCGTGCTCCGTAGAGATATTGAATTCGTTAGGATCTCAAGGGAACACCATATGTGACACTTTATCTGAATACCTCAAATGGTCGTTATGTATTTTCGAAATTATTTTTTTTCTAGCCAAAGTATATGGGTCCTTACGTCCAAAATGCCTGAACAAACAATAACACCTCGTTTCATCGGTGCATGTAGCTAGTTATTATGATATACGTATAGTTTGGCCAGTATCATATGCGTGAAGACAGCCGCCCCAGTACTTTTCTATAGAAATATTGTATGATCGATTGTAGGCATATAACTTAGTTTGCCAGCAATAAACATATCCTAATCGATTAGCCGTGCTCCGTAGAGATATTGAATTCGTTAGGATCTCAAGGGAACACCATATGTGACACTTTATCTGAATACCTCAAATGGTCGTTATGTATTTTCGAAATTATTTTTTTTCTAGCCAAAGTATATGGGTCCTTACGTCCAAAATGCCTGAACAAACAATAAAACACCTCGTTTCATCGGTGCATGTAGCCAGTTATTATGATATACGTATAGTTTGGCCAGTATCATATGCGTGAAGACAGCCGCCCCAGTACTTTTCTATAGAAATGTTGTATGATCAATTGTGGGCATGTAGCTAAGTTTGCCCGCAATAAACATATCCTAATCGATTTGCCGTGCTTTGTAGAGGATAGTTCATGTACTTAATTCGTTAGGATCTCAAGGGAACACCATATGTGGCACTTTATCTGAATACCTCAAATGGTCGTTATGTATTTTCGAAATTATTTTTTTTCTAGCCAAAGTATATGGGTCCTTGCGTCCAAAATGCCTGAACAAACAATAAAACACCTCGTTTCATCGGTGCATGTAGCCAGTTATTATGATATACGTATAGTTTGGCCAGTATCATATGCGTGAAGACAGCCGCCCCAGTACTTTTCTATAGAAATATTGTATGATCGATTGTAGGCATATAGCTTAGTTTGCCAGCATCAAACATATCCTAATCGATTAGCCGTACTCCGTAGAGATATTGAATTCGTTAGGATCTCAAGGGAACACCATATGTGACACTTTATCTGAATACCTCAAATGGTCGTTATGTATTTTCGAAATTATTTTTTTTCTAGCCAAAGTATATGGGTCCTTACGTCCAAAATGCCTGAACAAACAATAAAACACCTCGTTTCATCGGTGCAAGTAGCCAGTTATTATGATATACGTATAGTTTGGCCAGTAACATATGCGTGAAGACAGCCGCCCCAGTAATTTTCTATAGAAATGTTTTATGATCAATTGTGGGCATGTAGCTAAGTTTGCCCGCAATAAACATATCCTAATCGATTTCCCGTGCTTTGTAGAGGATAGTTCTTGCACTTAATTTGTTAGAATCTCAAGGGAACACCATATGTGATACTTTATCTGAATACCTAAAATGGTCGTTATATATTTTCGAAATTATTTTTTTCTAGCCAAAGTATATGGGTCCTTACGTCCAAAATGCCTGAACAAACAATAAAACACCTCGTTTCATCGGAGCATGTAGCTAGTTATTATGATATACGTATAGTTTGGCCAGTATCATATGCGTGAAGACAGCCGCCCCAGTACTTTTCTATAGAAATATTGTATGATCGATTGTAGGCATATAGCTTAGTTTGCCAGCAATAAACATATCCTAATCGATAAGCCGTGCTCCGTAGATATATTGAATTCGTTAGGATCTCAAGGGAACACCATATGTGACACTTTATCTGAATACCTCAAATGGTCGTTATGTATTTTCGAAATTATTTTTTTTCTAGCCAAAGTATATGGGTCCTTACGTCCAAAATGCCTGAACAAACAATAAAACACCTCGTTTCATCGGTGCATGTAGCCAGTTATTATGATATACGTATAGTTTGGCCAGTATCATATGCGTGAAAACAGCCGCCCCAGTACTTTTCTATAGAAATGTTGTATGATCAATTGTGGGCATGTAGCTAAGTTTGCCCGCAATAAACATATCCTAATCGATTTGCCGTGCTTTGTAGAGGACAGTTCATGCACTTAATTCGTTAGCATCTCAAGGGAACACCATATGTGACACTTTATCTGAATACCTAAAATGGTCGTTATATATTTTCGAAATTATTTTTTTCTAGCCAAAGTATATGGGTCCTTACGTCCAAAATGCCTGAACAAACAATAAAACACCTTGTTTCATCGGCGCATGTAGCTAGTTATTATGATATACGTATAGTTTGGCCAGTATCATATGCGTGAAGACAGCCGCCCCAGTACTTTTCTATAGAAATATTGTATGATCGATTGTAGGCATATAGCTTAGTTTGCCAGCATCAAACATATCCTAATCGATTAGCCGTGCTCCGTAGAGATATTGAATTCGTTAGGATCTCAAGGGAACACCATATGTGACACTTTATCTGAATACCTCAAATGGTCGTTATGTATTTTCGAAATTATTTTTTTTCTAGCCAAAGTATATGGGTCCTTACGTCCAAAATGCCTGAACAAACAATAAAACACCTCGCTTCATCGGTGTATGTAGCGAGTTATTATGATATACGTATAGTTTGGCCAGTATCATATGCGTGAAAACAGCCGCCCCAATACTTTTCTATAGAAATGTTGTATGATCAATTGTGGGCATGTAGCTAAGTTTGCCCGCAATAAACATATCCTAATCGATTTGCAGTGCTTTGTAGAAAATAGTTCTTGCACTTAATTTGTTAGAATCTCAAGGGAACACCATATGTGTTACTTTATCTGAATACCTAAAATGGTCGTTATATATTTTCGAAATTATTTTTTTCTAGCCAAAGTATATGGGTCCTTACGTCCAAAATGCCTGAACAAACAATAAAACACCTCGTTTCATCGGTGCATGTAGCTAGTTATTATGATATACGTATAGTTTGGCCAGTATCATATGCGTGAAAACAGCCGCCCCAGTACTTTTCTATAGAAATATTGTATGATCGATTGTAGGCATATAGCTTAGTTTGCCAGCAATAAACATATCTTAATCGATAAGCCGTGCTCCGTAGATATATTGAATTCGTTAGGATCTCAAGGGAACACCATATGTGACACTTTATCTGAATACCTCAAATGGTCGTTATGTATTTTCGAAATTATTTTTTTTCTAGCCAAAGTATATGGGTCCTTACGTCCAAAATGCCTGAACAAACAATAAAACACCTCGTTTCATCGGTGCATGTAGCCAGTTATTATGATATACGTATAGTTTGGCCAGTATCATATGCGTGAAGACAGCCGCCCCAGTACTTTTCTATAGAAATGTTGTATGATCAATTGTGGGCATGTAGCTAAGTTTGCCCGCAATAAACATATCCTAATCAATTTGCCGTGCTTTGTAGAGGATAGTTCATGTACTTAATTTGTTAGGATCTCAAGGGAACACCATATGTGACACTTTATCTGAATACCTCAAATGGTCGTTATGTATTTTCGAAATTATTTTTTTTCTAGCCAAAGTATATGGGTCCTTACGTCCAAAATGCCTGAACAAACAATAAAACACCTCGTTTCATCGGTGCATGTAGCCAGTTATTATGATATACGTATAGTTTGGCCAGTATCATATGCGTGAAGACAGCCGCCCCAGTACATTTCTATAGAAATATTGTATGATCAATTGTGGGCATGTAGCTAAGTTTGCCCGCAATAAACATATCGTTATCGATTTGCCGTGCTTTGTAGAGGATAGTTCATCCACTTAATTCGTTAGGATCTCAAGGGAACACCATATGTGACACTTTATCTGAATACCTCAAATGGTCGTTATGTATTTTCGAAATTTTTTTTTTTCTCGCCAAAGTATATGGGTTCTTACGTCCAAAATGCCTGAACAAACAATAAAACACCTCGTTTCATCGGTGCATGTAGCCAGTTATTATGATATACGTATAGTTTGGCCAGTATCATATGCGTGAAGACAGCCGCCCCAGTACTTTTCTATAAAAAATGTTGTATGATCAATTGTGGGCATGTAGCTAAGTTTGCCCGCAATAAACATATCCTAATCAATTTGCCGTGCTTTGTAGAGGATAGTTCATGCACTTAATTCGTTAGGATCTCAAGGGAACACCATATGTGACACTTTATCTGAATACCTAAAATGGTCGTTATATATTTTCGAAATTATTTTTTTCTAGCCAAAGTATATGGGTCCTTACGTCCAAAATGCCTGAACAAACAATAAAACACCTTGTTTCATCGGTGCATGTAGCTAGTTATTATGATATACGTATAGTTTGGCCAGTATCATATGCGTGAAGACAGCCGCCCCAGTACTTTTCTATAGAAATATTGTATGATCGATTGTAGGCATATAGCTTAGTTTGCCAGCAATAAACATATCCTAATCGATAAGCCGTGCTCCGTAGATATATTGAATTCGTTAGGATCTCAAGGGAACACCATATGTGACACTTTATCTGAATATCTCAAATGGTCGTTATGTATTTTCGAAATTTTTTTTTTCTAGCCAAAGTATATGGGTCCTTACGTCCAAAATGCCTGAACAAACAATAAAACACCTCGTTTTATCGGTGCATGTAGCTAGTTATTATGATATACGTATAGTTTGGCCAGTATCATATGCGTGAAGACAGCCGCCCCAGTACATTTCTATAGAAATATTGTATGATCGATTGTAGGCATATAGCTTAGTTTGCCAGCAATAAACATATCCTGATCAATTTGCCGTGCTTTGTAGAGGATAGTTCTTGCACTTAATTCGTTAGGATCTCATGGGAACACCATATGTGACACTTTATCTGAATACCTAAAATGGTCGTTATATATTTTCGAAATTATTTTTTTCTAGCCAAAGTATATGGGTCCTTACGTCCAAAATGCCTGAACAAACAATAAAACACCTTGTTTCATCGGCGCATGTAGCTAGTTATTATGATATACGTATAGTTTGGCCAGTATCATATGCGTGAAGACAGCCGCCCCAGTACTTTTCTATAGAAATATTGTATGATCGATTGTAGGCATATAGCTTAGTTTGCCAGCATCAAACATATCCTAATCGATTAGCCGTGCTCCGTAGAGATATTGAATTCGTTAGGATCTCAAGGGAACACCATATGTGACACTTTATCTGAATACCTCAAATGGTCGTTATGTATTTTCGAAATTATTTTTTTTCTAGCCAAAGTATATGGGTCCTTACGTCCAAAATGCCTGAACAAACAATAAAACACCTCGCTTCATCGGTGTATGTAGCGAGTTATTATGATATACGTATAGTTTGGCCAGTATCATATGCGTGAAAACAGCCGCCCCAATACTTTTCTATAGAAATGTTGTATGATCAATTGTGGGCATGTAGCTAAGTTTGCCCGCAATAAACATATCCTAATCGATTTGCAGTGCTTTGTAGAAAATAGTTCTTGCACTTAATTTGTTAGAATCTCAAGGGAACACCATATGTGATACTTTATCTGAATACCTAAAATGGTCGTTATATATTTTCGAAATTATTTTTTTCTAGCCAAAGTATATGGGTCCTTACGTCCAAAATGCCTGAACAAACAATAAAACACCTCGTTTCATCGGTGCATGTAGCTAGTTATTATGATATACGTATAGTTTGGCCAGTATCATATGCGTGAAAACAGCCGCCCCAGTACTTTTCTATAGAAATATTGTATGATCGATTGTAGGCATATAGCTTAGTTTGCCAGCAATAAACATATCTTAATCGATAAGCCGTGCTCCGTAGATATATTGAATTCGTTAGGATCTCAAGGGAACACCATATGTGACACTTTATCTGAATACCTCAAATGGTCGTTATGTATTTTCGAAATTATTTTTTTTCTAGCCAAAGTATATGGGTCCTTACGTCCAAAATGCCTGAACAAACAATAAAACACCTCGTTTCATCGGTGCATGTAGCCAGTTATTATGATATACGTATAGTTTGGCCAGTATCATATGCGTGAAGACAGCCGCCCCAGTACTTTTCTATAGAAATGTTGTATGATCAATTGTGGGCATGTAGCTAAGTTTGCCCGCAATAAACATATCCTAATCAATTTGCCGTGCTTTGTAGAGGATAGTTCATGTACTTAATTTGTTAGGATCTCAAGGGAACACCATATGTGACACTTTATCTGAATACCTCAAATGGTCGTTATGTATTTTCGAAATTATTTTTTTTCTAGCCAAAGTATATGGGTCCTTACGTCCAAAATGCCTGAACAAACAATAAAACACCTCGTTTCATCGGTGCATGTAGCCAGTTATTATGATATACGTATAGTTTGGCCAGTATCATATGCGTGAAGACAGCCGCCCCAGTACATTTCTATAGAAATATTGTATGATCAATTGTGGGCATGTAGCTAAGTTTGCCCGCAATAAACATATCGTTATCGATTTGCCGTGCTTTGTAGAGGATAGTTCATCCACTTAATTCGTTAGGATCTCAAGGGAACACCATATGTGACACTTTATCTGATTACCTAAAATGGTCGTTATATATTTTCGAAATTATTTTTTTCTAGCCAAAGTATATGGGTCCTTACGTCCAAAATGCCTGAACAAACAATAAAACACCTCGTTTCATCGGTGCATGTAGCCAGTTATTATGATATACGTATAGTTTGGCCAGTATCATATGCGTGAAGACAGCCGCCCCAGTACTTTTCTATAGAAATGTTGTATGATCAATTGTGGGCATGTAGCTAAGTTTGCCCGCAATAAACATATCCTAATCAATTTGCCGTGCTTTGTAGAGGATAGTTCATGTACTTAATTTGTTAGGATCTCAAGGGAACACCATATGTGACACTTTATCTGAATACCTCAAATGGTCGTTATGTATTTTCGAAATTATTTTTTTTCTAGCCAAAGTATATGGGTCCTTACGTCCAAAATGCCTGAACAAACAATAAAACACCTCGTTTCATCGGTGCATGTAGCCAGTTATTATGATATACGTATAGTTTGGCCAGTATCATATGCGTGAAAACAGCCGCCCCAATACTTTTCTATAGAAATGTTGTATGATCAATTGTGGGCATGTAGCTAAGTTTGCCCGCAATAAACATATCCTAATCGATTTGCCGTGCTTTGTAGAGGATAGTTCATGTACTTAATTTGTTAGGATCTCAAGGGAACACCATATGTGGCACTTTATCTGAATACCTCAAATGGTCGTTATGTATTTTCGAAATTATTTTTTTTCTAGCCAAAGTATATGGGTCCTTGCGTCCAAAATGCCTGAACAAACAATAAAACACCTCGTTTCATCGGTGCATGTAGCCAGTTATTATGATATACGTATAGTTTGGCCAGTATCATATGCGTGAAGACAGCCGCCCCAGTACTTTTCTATAGAAATATTGTATGATCGATTGTAGGCATATAGCTTAGTTTGCCAGCATCAAACATATCCTAATCGATTAGCCGTACTCCGTAGAGATATTGAATTCGTTAGGATCTCAAGGGAACACCATATGTGACACTTTATCTGAATACCTCAAATGGTCGTTATGTATTTTCGAAATAATTTTTTTTCTAGCCAAAGTATATGGGTCCTTACGTCCAAAATGCCTGAACAAACAATAAAACACCTCGTTTCATCGGTGCATGTAGCCAGTTATTATGATATACGTATAGTTTGGCCAGTATCATATGCGTGAAGACAGCCGCCCCAGTACTTTTCTATAGAAATGTTGTATGATCAATTGTGGGCATGTAGCTAAGTTTGCCCGCAATAAACATATCCTAATCGATTTGCCGTGCTTTGTAGAGGATAGTTCATGCACTTAATTCGTTAGCATCTCAAGGGAACACCATATGTGACACTTTATCTGAATACCTCAAATGGTCGTTATGTATTTTCGAAATTTTTTTTTTTCTCGCCAAAGTATATGGGTTCTTACGTCCAAAATGCCTGAACAAACAATAAAACACCTCGTTTCATCGGTGCATGTAGCCAGTTATTATGATATACGTATAGTTTGGCCAGTATCATATGCGTGAAGACAGCCGCCCCAGTACTTTTCTATAAAAAATGTTGTATGATCAATTGTGGGCATGTAGCTAAGTTAGCCCGCAATAAACATATCCTAATCAATTTGCCGTGCTTTGTAGAGGATAGTTCATGCACTTAATTCGTTAGGATCTCAAGGGAACACCATATGTGACACTTTATCTTAATACCTAAAATGGTCGTTATATATTTTCGAAATTATTTTTTTCTAGCCAAAGTATATGGGTTCTTACGTCCAAAATGCCTGAACAAACAATAAAACACCTTGTTTCATCGGTGCATGTAGCTAGTTATTATGATATACGTATAGTTTGGCCAGTATCATATGCGTGAAGACAGCCGCCCCAGTACTTTTCTATAGAAATATTGTATGATCGATTGTAGGCATATAGCTTAGTTTGCCAGCAATAAACATATCCTAATCGATAAGCCGTGCTCCGTAGAGATATTGAATTCGTTAGGATCTCAAGGGAACACCATATGTGACACTTTATCTGAATACCTCAAATGGTCGTTATGTATTTTCGAAATTATTTTTTTTCTAGCCAAAGTATATGGGTCCTTACGTCCAAAATGCCTGAACAAACAATAACACCTCGTTTCATCGGTGCATGTAGCTAGTTATTATGATATACGTATAGTTTGGCCAGTATCATATGCGTGAAGACAGCCGCCCCAGTACTTTTCTATAGAAATATTGTATGATCGATTGTAGGCATATAGCTTAGTTTGCCAGCAATAAACATATCCTAATCGATTAGCCGTGCTCCGTAGAGATATTGAATTCGTTAGGATCTCAAGGGAACACCATATGTGACACTTTATCTGAATACCTCAAATGGTCGTTATGTATTTTCGAAATTATTTTTTTTCTAGCCAAAGTATATGGGTCCTTACGTCCAAAATGCCTGAACAAACAATAAAACACCTCGTTTCATCGGTGCATGTAGCCAGTTATTATGATATACGTATAGTTTGGCCAGTATCATATGCGTGAAGACAGCCGCCCCAGTACTTTTCTATAGAAATGTTGTATGATCAATTGTGGGCATGTAGCTAAGTTTGCCCGCGATAAACATATCCTAATCGATTTGCCGTGCTTTGTAGAGGATAGTTCATGCACTTAATTCGTTAGGATCTCAAGGGAACACCATATGTGACACTTTATCTTAATACCTAAAATGGTCGTTATATATTTTCGAAATTATTTTTTTCTAGCCAAAGTATATGGGTCCTTACGTCCAAAATGCCTGAACAAACAATAAAACACCTTGTTTCATCGGTGCATGTAGCTAGTTATTATGATATACGTATAGTTTGGCCAGTATCATATGCGTGAAGACAGCCGCCCCAGTACTTTTCTATAGAAATATTGTATGATCGATTGTAGGCATATAGCTTAGTTTGCCAGCAATAAACATATCCTAATCGATAAGCCGTGCTCCGTAGAGATATTGAATTCGTTAGGATCTCAAGGGAACACCATATGTGACACTTTATCTGAATACCTCAAATGGTCGTTATGTATTTTCGAAATTATTTTTTTTCTAGCCAAAGTATATGGGTCCTTACGTCCAAAATGCCTGAACAAACAATAACACCTCGTTTCATCGGTGCATGTAGCTAGTTATTATGATATACGTATAGTTTGGCCAGTATCATATGCGTGAAGACAGCCGCCCCAGTACTTTTCTATAGAAATATTGTATGATCGATTGTAGGCATATAACTTAGTTTGCCAGCAATAAACATATCCTAATCGATTAGCCGTGCTCCGTAGAGATATTGAATTCGTTAGGATCTCAAGGGAACACCATATGTGACACTTTATCTGAATACCTCAAATGGTCGTTATGTATTTTCGAAATTATTTTTTTTCTAGCCAAAGTATATGGGTCCTTACGTCCAAAATGCCTGAACAAACAATAAAACACCTCGTTTCATCGGTGCATGTAGCCAGTTATTATGATATACGTATAGTTTGGCCAGTATCATATGCGTGAAGACAGCCGCCCCAGTACTTTTCTATAGAAATGTTGTATGATCAATTGTGGGCATGTAGCTAAGTTTGCCCGCAATAAACATATCCTAATCGATTTGCCGTGCTTTGTAGAGGATAGTTCATGTACTTAATTTGTTAGGATCTCAAGGGAACACCATATGTGGCACTTTATCTGAATACCTCAAATGGTCGTTATGTATTTTCGAAATTATTTTTTTTCTAGCCAAAGTATATGGGTCCTTGCGTCCAAAATGCCTGAACAAACAATAAAACACCTCGTTTCATCGGTGCATGTAGCCAGTTATTATGATATACGTATAGTTTGGCCAGTATCATATGCGTGAAGACAGCCGCCCCAGTACTTTTCTATAGAAATATTGTATGATCGATTGTAGGCATATAGCTTAGTTTGCTAGCATCAAACATATCCTAATCGATTAGCCGTACTCCGTAGAGATATTGAATTCGTTAGGATCTCAAGGGAACACCATATGTGACACTTTATCTGAATACCTCAAATGGTCGTTATGTATTTTCGAAATTATTTTTTTTCTAGCCAAAGTATATGGGTCCTTACGTCCAAAATGCCTGAACAAACAATAAAACACCTCGTTTCATCGGTGCAAGTAGCCAGTTATTATGATATACGTATAGTTTGGCCAGTAACATATGCGTGAAGACAGCCGCCCCAGTACTTTTCTATAGAAATGTTTTATGATCAATTGTGGGCATGTAGCTAAGTTTGCCCGCAATAAACATATCCTAATCGATTTCCCGTGCTTTGTAGAGGATAGTTCTTGCACTTAATTTGTTAGAATCTCAAGGGAACACCATATGTGATACTTTATCTGAATACCTAAAATGGTCGTTATATATTTTCGAAATTATTTTTTTCTAGCCAAAGTATATGGGTCCTTACGTCCAAAATGCCTGAACAAACAATAAAACACCTCGTTTCATCGGAGCATGTAGCTAGTTATTATGATATACGTATAGTTTGGCCAGTATCATATGCGTGAAGACAGCCGCCCCAGTACTTTTCTATAGAAATATTGTATGATCGATTGTAGGCATATAGCTTAGTTTGCCAGCAATAAACATATCCTAATCGATAAGCCGTGCTCCGTACATATATTGAATTCGTTAGGATCTCAAGGGAACACCATATGTGACACTTTATCTGAATACCTCAAATGGTCGTTATGTATTTTCGAAATTATTTTTTTTCTAGCCAAAGTATATGGGTCCTTACGTCCAAAATGCCTGAACAAACAATAAAACACCTCGTTTCATCGGTGCATGTAGCCAGTTATTATGATATACGTATAGTTTGGCCAGTATCATATGCGTGAAAACAGCCGCCCCAGTACTTTTCTATAGAAATGTTGTATGATCAATTGTGGGCATGTAGCTAAGTTTGCCCGCAATAAACATATCCTAATCGATTTTCCGTGCTTTGTAGAGGATAGTTCATGCACTTAATTCGTTAGCATCTCAAGGGAACACCATATGTGACACTTTATCTGAATACCTCAAATGGTCGTTATGTATTTTCGAAATTTTTTTTTTTCTCGCCAAAGTATATGGGTTCTTACGTCCAAAATGCCTGAACAAACAATAAAACACCTCGTTTCATCGGTGCATGTAGCCAGTTATTATGATATACGTATAGTTTGGCCAGTATCATATGCGTGAAGACAGCCGCCCCAGTACTTTTCTATAAAAAATGTTGTATGATCAATTGTGGGCATGTAGCTAAGTTTGCCCGCAATAAACATATCCTAATCAATTTGCCGTGCTTTGTAGAGGATAGTTCATGCACTTAATTCGTTAGGATCTCAAGGGAACACCATATGTGACACTTTATCTGAATACCTAAAATGGTCGTTATATATTTTCGAAATTATTTTTTTCTAGCCAAAGTATATGGGTCCTTACGTCCAAAATGCCTGAACAAACAATAAAACACCTTGTTTCATCGGTGCATGTAGCTAGTTATTATGATATACGTATAGTTTGGCCAGTATCATATGCGTGAAGACAGCCGCCCCAGTACTTTTCTATAGAAATATTGTATGATCGATTGTAGGCATATAGCTTAGTTTGCCAGCAATAAACATATCCTAATCGATAAGCCGTGCTCCGTAGATATATTGAATTCGTTAGGATCTCAAGGGAACACCATATGTGACACTTTATCTGAATATCTCAAATGGTCGTTATGTATTTTCGAAATTTTTTTTTTCTAGCCAAAGTATATGGGTCCTTACGTCCAAAATGCCTGAACAAACAATAAAACACCTCGTTTTATCGGTGCATGTAGCTAGTTATTATGATATACGTATAGTTTGGCCAGTATCATATGCGTGAAGACAGCCGCCCCAGTACATTTCTATAGAAATATTGTATGATCGATTGTAGGCATATAGCTTAGTTTGCCAGCAATAAACATATCCTGATCAATTTGCCGTGCTTTGTAGAGGATAGTTCTTGCACTTAATTCGTTAGGATCTCATGGGAACACCATATGTGACACTTTATCTGAATACCTAAAATGGTCGTTATATATTTTCGAAATTATTTTTTTCTAGCCAAAGTATATGGGTCCTTACGTCCAAAATGCCTGAACAAACAATAAAACACCTTGTTTCATCGGCGCATGTAGCTAGTTATTATGATATACGTATAGTTTGGCCAGTATCATATGCGTGAAGACAGCCGCCCCAGTACTTTTCTATAGAAATATTGTATGATCGATTGTAGGCATATAGCTTAGTTTGCCAGCATCAAACATATCCTAATCGATTAGCCGTGCTCCGTGGAGATATTGAATTCGTTAGGATCTCAAGGGAACACCATATGTGACACTTTATCTGAATACCTCAAATGGTCGTTATGTATTTTCGAAATTATTTTTTTTCTAGCCAAAGTATATGGGTCCTTACGTCCAAAATGCCTGAACAAACAATAAAACACCTCGCTTCATCGGTGTATGTAGCGAGTTATTATGATATACGTATAGTTTGGCCAGTATCATATGCGTGAAAACAGCCGCCCCAATACTTTTCTATAGAAATGTTGTATGATCAATTGTGGGCATGTAGCTAAGTTTGCCCGCAATAAACATATCCTAATCGATTTGCAGTGCTTTGTAGAAAATAGTTCTTGCACTTAATTTGTTAGAATCTCAAGGGAACACCATATGTGATACTTTATCTGAATACCTAAAATGGTCGTTATATATTTTCGAAATTATTTTTTTCTAGCCAAAGTATATGGGTCCTTACGTCCAAAATGCCTGAACAAACAATAAAACACCTCGTTTCATCGGTGCATGTAGCTAGTTATTATGATATACGTATAGTTTGGCCAGTATCATATGCGTGAAAACAGCCGCCCCAGTACTTTTCTATAGAAATATTGTATGATCGATTGTAGGCATATAGCTTAGTTTGCCAGCAATAAACATATCTTAATCGATAAGCCGTGCTCCGTAGATATATTGAATTCGTTAGGATCTCAAGGGAACACCATATGTGACACTTTATCTGAATACCTCAAATGGTCGTTATGTATTTTCGAAATTATTTTTTTTCTAGCCAAAGTATATGGGTCCTTACGTCCAAAATGCCTGAACAAACAATAAAACACCTCGTTTCATCGGTGCATGTAGCCAGTTATTATGATATACGTATAGTTTGGCCAGTATCATATGCGTGAAGACAGCCGCCCCAGTACTTTTCTATAGAAATGTTGTATGATCAATTGTGGGCATGTAGCTAAGTTTGCCCGCAATAAACATATCCTAATCAATTTGCCGTGCTTTGTAGAGGATAGTTCATGTACTTAATTTGTTAGGATCTCAAGGGAACACCATATGTGACACTTTATCTGAATACCTCAAATGGTCGTTATGTATTTTCGAAATTATTTTTTTTCTAGCCAAAGTATATGGGTCCTTACGTCCAAAATGCCTGAACAAACAATAAAACACCTCGTTTCATCGGTGCATGTAGCCAGTTATTATGATATACGTATAGTTTGGCCAGTATCATATGCGTGAAGACAGCCGCCCCAGTACATTTCTATAGAAATATTGTATGATCAATTGTGGGCATGTAGCTAAGTTTGCCCGCAATAAACATATCGTTATCGATTTGCCGTGCTTTGTAGAGGATAGTTCATGCACTTAATTCGTTAGGATCTCTAGGGAACACCATATGTGACACTTTATCTGATTACCTAAAATGGTCGTTATATATTTTCGAAATTATTTTTTTCTAGCTAAAGTATATGGGTCCTTACGTCCAAAATGCCTGAACAAACAATAAAACACCTCGTTTCATCGGCGCATGTAGCTAGTTATTATGATATACGTATAGTTTGGCCAGTATCATATGCGTGAAGACAGCCGCCCCAGTACATTTCTATAGAAATATTGTATGATCGATTGTAGGCATATAGCTTAGTTTGCCAGCAATAACCATATCCTAATCGATTTGCCGTGCTTTGTAGAGGATAGTTCTTGCACTTAATTCGTTAGGATCTCAAGGGAACACCATATGTGACACTTTATCTGAATACCTAAAATGGTCGTTATATATTTTCGAAATTATTTTTTTCTAGCCAAAGTATATGGGTCCTTACGTCCAAAATGCCTGAACAAACAATGAAACACCTTGTTTTATCGGTGCATGTAGCTAGTTATTATGATATACGTATAGTTTGGCCAGTATCATATGCGTGAAGACAGCCGCCCCAGTACTTTTCTATAGAAATGTTGTATGATCAATTGTGGGCATGTAGCTAACTTTGCCCGCAATAAACATATCCTTATCGATTTGCCGTGCTTTGTAGAGAATAGTTCATGCACTTAATTCGTTAGGATCTCAAGGGAACACCATATGTGACACCAATACCTAAAATGGTCGTTATATATTTTTGAAATTATTTTTTTCTAGCCAAAGTATATGGGTCCTTACGTCCAAAATGCCTGAACAAACAATAAAACACCTCGTTTCATCGGTGCATGTAGCTAGTTATTATGATATACGTATAGTTTGGCCAGTATCATATGCGTGAAGACAGCCGCCCCAGTACATTTCTATAGAAATATTGTATGATCGATTGTAGGCATATAGCTTAGTTTGCCAGCAATAAACATATCCTGATCAATTTGCCGTGCTTTGTAGAGGATAGTTCATGCACTTAATTCGTTAGGATCTCAAGGGAACACCATATGTGACACTTTATCTGAATACCTAAAATGGTCGTTATATATTTTCGAAATTATTTTTTTCTAGCCAAAGTATATGGGTCCTTACGTCCAAAATGCCTGAACAAACAATAAAACACCTTGTTTCATCGGTGCATGTAGCTAGTTATTATGATATACGTATAGTTTGGCCAGTATCATATGCGTGAAGACAGCCGCCCCAGTACTTTTCTATAGAAATATTGTATGATCGATTGTAGGCATATAGCTTAGTTTGCCAGCAATAAACATATCCTAATCGATAAGCCGTGCTCCGTAGATATATTGAATTCGTTAGGATCTCAAGGAAACACCATATGTGACACTTTATCTGAATATCTCAAATGGTCGTTATGTATTTTCGAAATTTTTTTTTTCTAGCCAAAGTATATGGGTCCTTACGTCCAAAATGCCTGAACAAACAATAAAACACCTCGTTTTATCGGTGCATGTAGCTAGTTATTATGATATACGTATAGTTTGGCCAGTATCATATGCGTGAAGACAGCCGCCCCAGTACATTTCTATAGAAATATTGTATGATCGATTGTAGGCATATAGCTTAGTTTGCCAGCAATAAACATATCCTGATCAATTTGCCGTGCTTTGTAGAGGATAGTTCTTGCACTTAATTCGTTAGGATCTCATGGGAACACCATATGTGACACTTTATCTGAATACCTAAAATGGTCGTTATATATTTTCGAAATTATTTTTTTCTAGCCAAAGTATATGGGTCCTTACGTCCAAAATGCCTGAACAAACAATAAAACACCTTGTTTCATCGGCGCATGTAGCTAGTTATTATGATATACGTATAGTTTGGCCAGTATCATATGCGTGAAGACAGCCGCCCCAGTACTTTTCTATAGAAATATTGTATGATCGATTGTAGGCATATAGCTTAGTTTGCCAGCATCAAACATATCCTAATCGATTAGCCGTGCTCCGTAGAGATATTGAATTCGTTAGGATCTCAAGGGAACACCATATGTGACACTTTATCTGAATACCTCAAATGGTCGTTATGTATTTTCGAAATTATTTTTTTTCTAGCCAAAGTATATGGGTCCTTACGTCCAAAATGCCTGAACAAACAATAAAACACCTCGCTTCATCGGTGTATGTAGCGAGTTATTATGATATACGTATAGTTTGGCCAGTATCATATGCGTGAAAACAGCCGCCCCAATACTTTTCTATAGAAATGTTGTATGATCAATTGTGGGCATGTAGCTAAGTTTGCCCGCAATAAACATATCCTAATCGATTTGCAGTGCTTTGTAGAGGATAGTTCTTGCACTTAATTTGTTAGAATCTCAAGGGAACACCATATGTGATACTTTATCTGAATACCTAAAATGGTCGTTATATATTTTCGAAATTATTTTTTTCTAGCCAAAGTATATGGGTCCTTACGTCCAAAATGCCTGAACAAACAATAAAACACCTCGCTTCATCGGTGTATGTAGCGAGTTATTATGATATACGTATAGTTTGGCCAGTATCATATGCGTGAAAACAGCCGCCCCAATACTTTTCTATAGAAATGTTGTATGATCAATTGTGGGCATGTAGCTAAGTTTGCCCGCAATAAACATATCCTAATCGATTTGCCGTGCTTTGTGGAGGATAGTTCTTGCACTTAATTCGTTAGGATCTCAAGGGAACACCATATGTGACACTTTATCTGAATACCTAAAATGGTCGTTATATATTTTCGAAATTATTTTTTTCTAGCTAAAGTATATGGGTCCTTACGTCCAAAATGCCTGAACAAACAATAAAATACCTCGCTTCATCGGTGCATGTAGCTAGTTTTTATGATATACGTACAGTTTGGCCAGTATCATATGCGTGAAGACAGCCGCCCCAGTACTTTTCTATAAAATATTGTATGATCGATTGTAGGCATATAGCTTAGTTTGCCAGCAACAAACATATCCTAATCGATTAGCCGTGCTCCGTAGAGATATTGAATTCGTTAGAATCTCAAGGGAACACCATATGTGACACTTTATCTGAATACCTCAAATGGTCCTTATGTATTTTCGAAATTATTTTTTTTCTAGCCAAAGTATATGGATCCTTACGTCCAAAATGCCTGAACAAACAATAAAACACCTCGTTTCATCGGTGCATGTAGCCAGTTATTATGATATAAGTATAGTTTGGCCAGTATCATATGCGTGAAGACAGCCGCCCCAGTACTTTTCTATAGAAATGTTGTATGATCAATTGTGGGCATGTAGCTAAGTTTGCCCGCAATAAACATATCCTAATCGATTTGCCGTGCTTTGTAGAGGATAGTTCATGCACTTAATTCGTTAGGATCTCAAGGGAACACCATATGTGACACTTTATCTGAATACCTAAAATGGTCGTTATATATTTTCGAAATTATTTTTTTCTAGCCAAAGCATATGGGTCCTTACGTCCAAAATGCCTGAACAAACAATAAAACACCTCATCTTATCGGTTCATGTGGCCAGTTATGCTGATATCCGTACAGTTTGGCCAGTATCATATGCGTGAAGACAGCCGCCCCAGTACTTTAATAATAATAGGAAAACTTTTCCAGTCGGGTCCTTACGAAATTTCGTTACGCATTCGCGTGAACTAACGAATATCTACCGATTGTCATCGATAGAAACCTTAAAATCCGTTTTGGGGCGGTAGCGTGAAGTTTGCTGCCCCACTTTAAAAATAAAAAAAAATATATACACAATGGGGTCCTTACGAAATTTCTTTGTGAATACGCGTGAACTAACGAATATCTACAGACTGCCATCGATAGAAACCGTAAAATCCGTTTTGGGGCGGTAGCGTGAAGTTAGCCGCCCCACTTTAAAAATTAAAAAAAAATATACCGAATCGGGTCCTTACGAAATTTCTTTGTGAGTTCGCGTGAACTAACGAATATCTACCGATTGCCATCGATAGAAACCGAAAAATCCGTTTTGGGGCGGTAGCGTGAAGTTAGCCGCCCCACTTTAAAAATTAAAAAAAAATATACCGGATCGGGTCCTTACGAAATTTCTTTGTGAATTCGCGTGAACTAACGAATATCTACCGATTACAATCGACAAAAACCGATAAATCAATTTTGGGGCGGTAGCGTGAAGTTAGCCGCCCCATTTTGTTTTTAAAAAAAATCGATGTTGGAGTCGGGTCCTTACGATTTAATATACTGAACTAACGTGAACTAACGATGAACTAACGATATAGATACGCAAATTCAGGATACTGAGTTTGGGGCGGTCAACTTCACGGACATGTACATTTTCCAGCATTTTTGGTGCAGTGCTCGGGTTATTATTATTTTGACGCTATTAAATTGTTAAAATTACTATCAAATAAAATCAAAGCCATTTAGAACTAAGTAATAATGTAGAGATAGTTTGTTTGTAATTAAATTACAATTTCACAAAAAAAACGTCATTGCACCAAAAATGCTGGAAAATATACGATCACTGGTTATGATTTAATCAGCGATGATTTAATAATGAGAATCACAAATCACCGACTTCAATTATGAGTCCCCAACTCTGGAGCCAATGAACCTTGGCATCACACAGGAATCGTAGAAATAAACCATTTTTAGCTACCATAGAAAAAATTAAGCATTTACCTCTGATTTTGTCTACGAATTGATGAATTCAGAACTGAATTCAGATCAAGTGTGTGTAGTGCCGAATACGGTTAACGGCGATCCAGACGTCAAGTTGGTGCCATTACGCGGTGAGTATAGATAGATCCCTTTACCTCAGTCACTCGCCGGATTTCAAATGGGCGAATCTGCCTCTGCCGGTGTAGGACATTTACGAATGGATGTGAGAAACTGTGAATATTTTATGACATTCGTGCTTTTTACATTAGAAATCTATTATACTCTCGTTTGCAATATTTCACTTACCTCCTGGTGGTGAGTGTTCCCTAGGGAGTTATGGACTTAATATTAATTTATTTATGATTTATTTAGATATTTTTTGACTCATTTTTTTTCACAAGAGTGATGAATAATTCGTAAGAATATTGCAAACTTGAGTAACAAGGACCGTAAACAAAACCAAAATTAACCTGATATTGTAGTGACTAGTTAGATATTATTGTGTCGCCGGGAAGTTATATTATAAAAATACTACCCGTAAATGTTCAAAGTAATGTATTAAATAAACAGTACTGCTTCTTTAAATTAACAATGTATTTACCCTATATACGTAAATCAACCGTTAACAGTGTTGGCGCGCGATTTTTTTCTTTAATTTAATAAAATAAAATATCGCTTCTCGGAGATTGACGGCAGTCGCACCGAGTCCTAGAGTCTGACCAGCGAGTCGCTGCACAAGCATTTTTACAGAATTCTTCATATGGCAACAATTTTATCTGTCAAAAGTGTCAAACAACTGTCAAAATGTTGACAGCTTCTGTTACCAAACAATATTGATATTTGTGTCACATTTATGTGAGTTTTTATTTGCAAACATATGTTTGACCAGCGAGTCGCTGCACAAGCGTTTTTAGAGAATTCTATATATGGCAATAATTTTAGCTGTCAAAAGTGTCAAAAATATTGTCAAACGAGTTTACACATAACCTAGATTCTCAAATTCTCATGTTAGTTCATTCGTTACGGAAGTTTATAGTTTATATCGTATTATAATGGCTAAACCGATTAGAAGCAGTGTGAGGAGCATGTTGTTTACGATAATCTGTAACTATAATCAAGTTCGACACGACGAAAATGAGAGATTACTAGAAAAGAAGCGAATATTGGACGAAATCATTCAGGCGACCGGTAAGTCATTATCAAACAATGTTGATGCTTCTTGTACCAAATTTAATTTACGAGATAGGAACATTTGTTTGTATTACTAAACTTATGATTTATTTATATTACAGCGGGCGTAGATGACGAAAATGTTAGAGAAACTATTCAAAAGCTAGCAAGCGAACTGAAGAATGTTATTGATAATAACGCATCAGAATCAAGTTATTTAGAGAAAGTGTCTACTATGACAGGTAATATAAATAATCTATATTTTCACATCTAGGTTTATTAATATTTTAGTGTTCTTTTGTTAAAATTCCTATTGTTAAAACTGTTTTTTTTTTCAGGTACAAGCATTCGTACACTACGCACAATTAAAAAAGAGGGTTCTATTAACCAAGGCCAATGGAATACGCCAGGGAAAAAACGACCCCGGCCACCAACTGTGTCAAATTTAGACAATTTTGATGTGTCAGCCATCCGTAATAAAATTAATGAGTTTTATTGCGTCAAAAAGCAGGTACCTACTCTAAGAGCCTTACATGCGGATTTGAAAGAATCTATAGGATTCTCAGGATGTTGTGAAACACTGAGGAAAATACTACACGAGAACGGATTTGAGTTTAAAAAAAATAAAGAAGAGCGCTCCATCCTCATGGAAAAGTTTGAAATATCTGGGTGGAGGCAAAGGTTTCTTAGAGCTATACATAAAAAACGGGAAGAAGGAAAAAATATTGTGTATCTTGATGAGACATATGTCCATCAAAATTACAGACCGAAGAAGTCATGGCAAGGGCCTTCAACTTCCGGTTTAGTTGAAAAAATTTCCTCGGGTAAGCGGCATATTATAGTGCATGCTGGATCAGAGCAAGGATTTGTGCCCAATGCTTTGCTTGTTTTTAGCACAAAATCCAAAGCAGCTGACTATCATGATGACATGAACAGTTCTAATTTTTTAAAGTGGCTACGAGAAATGTTAATCCCAAATTTGACTGAGCCCAGTGTAATTGTTATGGACAATGCCAGTTACCATGTAACACAAATAAATAAGCCTCCAACCATGCACAGCTTAAAGGCTGATATTCAAAAATGGCTAAGGGAAAATAATATCCCATATGAAGAGTGTTTCAAAAAGGAGGAATTGATGTGCCTCGTTGAGGAAAATAAAATTGGTCCCATATATGCAGCAGAGGAGTTATTGAAGCAGCATGGGCATGAGGTCCTTAAATTGCCTCCATACCATTGCGATCTAAACGCTATTGAGTTGATATGGAGCCTCACAAAGCGAAAAATAGCCAGCAGAAATGTGGGGCTACCGGGTTCAGATACGGAAAACTTGATCCGAGAATGTTTTGCAATGATTACCCCGGAAGATTGGAAAAAAAGTACAGACCATGTAATAAATGTGGAACGAAAATACAAGTCTAAGGACAACATTACAGACACTGAACTAGCTCCATTCATAATAGAAGTTCGGGAAAGTGACAATGACAGTGATAGTTCTCTGTCAGGAATTGAATTTCTTGAATCCGATTTCGATTATGATTCTTAAATAAATAGGCACCTTCTTTATAAACTAACAATATTAAAAGTAGATTGAAACTAAATTGTGTTTTCTTTCACCTACCTTCAGTTCAGCTCCATTATACAATATGTGACTTTTTATTATTACTAACTTTATAAGTACAACGGGAAGCATAAATATTTCCCTTGTGAAGGTTTACTTTAATAGCACAAGGGAAATATTTATGCTTAATAAATAATCGCCTGTAATTAACCCGAGTTCAAAACTTCAAAATAAAACACAAATAAAGTAATTTTTAATCCTATCAAAAATATAAATGTCATATGAGAACCAAGTTCAATATTATGACATATGCCTTGGTTGTTGACTTCAACGACCAAAGAAATGAGATTTAAAGGGTGCCGTTTAATGGTCAGTCCTGAAATTTATTTGTAACAACAAAGTATCATTTTCTATAACTTAGGAATCTTAGGATAATATAATAACTTACTTTTTGTACAGTTGAAGTAAAGATATTTATGTTTACTACATATTTTTGTAATGATTGACTGATTAGTCTACTAACAATTCGTTCCTTCGTTTTTTAGTATCTCTGATAATAATGATAACTGCTGCCGTCATAAAAAAAAAGGACGTGTCTACAATAACTAGTAAACGGAGAAAAAAAATGTTTTGTAGTCATTGAAATAAAAACATACCCTCCTTGAAGAAAAACAACAAATGTTATATTTTTTAAGTGAAAAAATGTATAGTAACGTTTGATTTATCGGGGTGTCAATATAAAATGAATTAAGTTTAATTGATTTTAATATAAACATCAATTTTCCTTTTTTTATTAGTAAAAAAAATACCAGAAAATACTTAATACTACAATGAAAAGACGTTAGTGGCTAGATACGCTTTTTCAACTTAGCAATTTATGAAACGTCTTTCTTATGTAGCAAAAATATTTAAATACAGAAAACTCAACTAAATAACAAAGACGTTTGCAGCCATTTACTGCTATTCAACGTAGTAGTAGCAAGCTTATTCAATATTGATGAGCTTGAACAATTTTAGATATACCCTCATTTTTTGTTATTAATTAAGTAGGTATATTGTTAATATAAATTATTGTTCATGGTAATAGATTTTGAAATTAAGTTCAAATAAAATACAAATAACTAAAGCAGATACTTTTATTTATCAAGGAATAATCAACTACTTTATAAACCTTTTTTAACATAATGTATCTAAGTACTTAATGATATTTAGACACTTGACTTACTTACATTAATTTATAATAGTACCTGTAGGTGCATAATATTAGGTTTATATAACCAAACTCACAGCTTATTGGGGCTAAAAGTCAAGACTTACCTATTACTTATTTCTAATTATTATTTTAACTAAGAAACTTAAATCACAGCCAACTGCCAGCCTTCAGTGGTAACATTTAAACACTGACAAAAAGATGAATCATACGTAGGTGATAATATCAGGTTTGTTATACCTAATATATGTATTTTAACTTATAAATTCAACTTAATCAATTTACTTAAGCTTTCAAAACACAGTTTCTTATAAAAACCCAAATAACAGCCTCAGTAGGAACAAATACATACTTACTTGTAAAAAAAACTCTTATATTTAAGACTTAAATTAGTAATGTGCAGAAATCACAGCTAATATGTCAGTATCAGTAACAGTCAAATGAAACCTTTTAAATTACAATTCTTATAAAAACCCAAATAACAGCCTCAGTAGGAACAAATACATACTTACTTGTAAAAAAAACCTTTTTTTATGTATATTTAAGTATATTTAAGACTTAATTTAGTAATGTGCAGAAATCACAGCTAAT
Source organism: Pammene aurita (assembly GCA_947086415.1). Lineage (NCBI taxonomy): Eukaryota > Metazoa > Arthropoda > Insecta > Lepidoptera > Tortricidae > Pammene > Pammene aurita. The sequence continues at coordinate 32,690,114 of OX352290.1, read as the reverse complement.
ATGTAAGTAACAGCCAAATTAAACCTTTTATTTTGTTTCTCGCAAAAATTTTGGTACATACTGGCCACTGATAGGTCGGACGGAAGGTATCTTCGCTTTGGGGCATGCTCTCGTCGACGGTGAGATATTGAAGGATTAAATGATTCAATGTGTGCAATAACATGGGTTTCATCAATCTTTCTTGGGTTAGGATTGCGTCCTCGTCCATCTACTGGCATAGTATTTGCCTCAGTCTTTAAAGCATTTCTAACAGATTTGTCGTTTTTTCGATTGTAGCCAAGGGTTTCGCGACTTTATGATAAATTCTGTGAAATAAAACTAGTTGATGTCATTTGAACCATTTTACATATCTGGCATACACCCCAGGTTAAAATATCAAAACAACCGGACATGACAATAAAAAAATATTCATGGTCACACGAAAAAAGTCCTTATTTAAAAGGAACAAATGTATACAGCAATTTACTAAAACATTCTGATTCCTGTAGATTATATTATGTGTTCATTTCGATATACACCTTAACTTAATAATAATGGAAACACGAAATATCAAAGAAAACAATTTTAAACAATTTGTGTAAATGGCACTTAAAAATACCTACAACTGATTATTATATTTATTATGAACTGATAAAAAAAGGTACAACTTTACTGATCAATTTGAATCAAGTTTACTTTCTATTTCCATTTATACGGCCAAGATATTAGATAGGTAACTTAGGTTTTTCTTACCATATTGGATTGTGCTGTGACACGTCGGCTGCGTGGGCGCAACTGATTGAAACTATATCCCGCCACTCCCCCTTTACCTCAGCAGACCTAGCCGATACTAAGTAGTAAAGACGCTTCTGGCATTTGCGTCTGATTTAGTCGTTGAAATCCTAAGACAAAGGGTCACATCTACATCAGAACCGATTTTTCTTCTTATTATGGTGTAGATACGCCAGTTCATTTTATGATTGTGCACATATTTTGTAAGCAAAAAAAGCACATTTACTTAGATACGTCTTTTCATTGTATGTTAGAGTAGAAACGCCTCTTCAATTTAATATTATACCTAGTATCTTTCAGATACGTCCTATTTACTAGCTAGTAAAGTAGACTTCTGTTCATTTTTTCGCGAAATTAAAAATACCAGTAGATGCGTCTTTTTCCACTGATTCTGAATATATCTTTAGCTCAATTTTGGAAAAAATGTCAGTTGCGTCTTTTTTTCTTATGGCGGCGTTGATTATTCCTTGATAAATAAAAGTATCTGCTTTAGTTATTTGTATTTTATTTGAACTTAATTTCAAAATCTATTACCATGAACAATAATTTATATTAACAATATACCTACTTAATTAATAACAAAAAATGAGGGTATATCTAAAATTGTTCAAGCTCATCAATATTGAATAAGCTTGCTACTACTACGTTGAATAGCAGTAAATGGCTGCAAACGTCTTTGTTATTTAGTTGAGTTTTCTGTATTTAAATATTTTTGCTACATAAGAAAGACGTTTCATAAATTGCTAAGTTGAAAAAGCGTATCTAGCCACTAACGTCTTTTCATTGTAGTATTAAGTATTTTCTGGTATTTTTTTTACTAATAAAAAAAGGAAAATTGATGTTTATATTAAAATCAATTAAACTTAATTCATTTTATATTGACAGCCCGATAAATCAAACGTTACTATACATTTTTTCACTTAAAAAATATAACATTTGTTGTTTTTCTTCAAGGAGGGTATGTTTTTATTTCAATGACTACAAAACATTTTTTTTCTCCGTTTACTAGTTATTGTAGACACGTCCTTTTTTTTTATGACGGCAGAACTATTCAATCATATTTTTAATTTTTAAGTGGGCTAAATTAGAAGCCAGGGGTTATAATTGCATTGCAACGATATCCTCAGTCTGTTTACTGTATTAAATTTACAGTCTGCTACGTTGCAGACTTCAGTCAGTCACTAATCAAAACAAAAATTAATTACGTATGAATTACCAAGTATCAAATTACTTTTTTTGCACTATGCTTCGTGTTACCAGTTAAAGATTTTTTGAATTTGCCGCTTTTTTTTTGTGCAGCCACTCGCTGGTCAAACTCTAACTGTATGAATAAATCGTAAATATTGTAATGAAGCTTTTAATGCAATGAAACATATGAATTTGAATGTGTCAAATTCGTGATAGAAACTGTGAGATAGACATATGCAATGACAGTTCAATGACAAGTCTGCACTCTTTTCGTGAATTGTCAAATAGCTTTATACATTTAAGATCTCTATGCCAGCCAAATAGGGTTTGGTTTTGTATATTGATGACATAATTTTGATTTGGTTATTATGTCAGATATTTATGCAGTCGACCTGTCATCCGATGTTAAAGCTTTCACAGTGATTAGATATTTATGCCGGTGGCAGTAGTCACATAATTCTGATTTAGATGGGTAATCAGATATTTTTAAGCGGCCGGATCCGATTTTTATGCTGATCGATGCAAAACGATGTTTATGCCGGCCACAAAGCATCACATATTTTTACCATGGAAGTGTCGTCATATACTTTTGCCCTCAATGGAGAATCAGATATTTTTGCAGGGCTGCCCATAGTCATATATTTATGCTGGTGACTGTACATCAATCGATACGGCTTTAAAAATATATTATATATATGGAAGATCTTCTTTTATTAAGTCAATATTTTCAGAAATCATTCTCTTTGAATATCTAAATATAATAGTCCCCCCCCCCCCATCTAACTTTTAATCCGTATTTCAAAAAAATATGAAAAAGAGAAGATACGGCTTAGTACTAAATTTCTACAAAAATTATTTCACATATTATCGGTTCAGCCGTTTTCGAGTTATCTCCAAGAAACTACTTTCTACGGAACCCTACATTATGCGTTGACAGATACTTGGCCGGTCTTTTAAAGATATTTGGTAGGTAGTATTAACCCTAAGTAGTCATTTATTTATTTACTTGTATTGATAATTAATATAAAAATTTTATTTATTTGCATTTCACCGACATAGTGAAGTTTTTTTAGGGTAAGCAACGCGCATGTGAATCCTCTGGGGTTGCAGGCGTCCATAGGAATTATAACTGCTTCCATAACTGCTTTCCATCAGGCGGATCGTATGCTTGTTTGCCAGCGTCGTGGTATAAAAAAAAGCTTTTTTCCTTTATTCTTACATATTACATTGTAAGTACATTGAACTCTTAAATATCAGCAATTTTTAATTATAATCTATCAGGCTATGCTCAGTGATAGTTAGTACACTGAAATTTGGTACGAGTATGTGTTTTAATTACACCTACAAAGTGGTAACACAATAAATATTTGAAACACATGAAGTACTTACACATTGTTGGATAGGTATTTCAAAAAGAATAAGCCTTAAATAACTTTTGAATAAAACGTATACTTTCGTAAATAACAGTTCCGAAAGTTTAAAATGCCCTTTGATTTTTGAACCGTGGCTCCAAAAAAAATTGAAAATTCCTGGAAGTGATGCCATTGAAATACTTATCAAGTATTTTTATTAAAAACTATATGGAATATAATCGGTTGAGCCGTTTTTGAGTTATGCTTCAAAAACGCATAGTTAAAAGACGTAAGTGCTGCATAGTAAAATAACGTAAGTGCCACAAAATATCCCTTTATAAACGACCTTTTGAATGGATGTATTGTAAATTGTAATAGGCCGGCAACCACGGAACCCTACACTGAGCATAGCCCGACATGCTCTTGGCCGGTTTATATGCAATCCTTTGCAGTTTTCTTCGCAATTTCTTGATTTGATAAATTAGTTAAAGATTGTGTTTAATCTTAAAATAAAACGCATAATACATTCGTTTATAACTTAGAACACGTTATAAATACTTAAATGAATATATTTAAATAAATTCGGTCCTAAATAAATAAATTATTAGTCTATTGTATTGTAGTAACTACTAGCAGATTTCCGCAACTAACACCTATTTTGCGTGATGCATTAGTCTACTAAAACATAATACTTACATGATCAAATTTGTTTTCAGAGCATTATGAGATGCATGATTTTGGTTTTTTTTCTCCATTTTTATTTCATTTATTTTGAATACTTGTTATAATCTAAATAAAATGCACTTTTTATAAGAATGTACATGAACACGCATACGAGTACATTATCTGAAAAGATAAAACGTCTATGCTTTATTGATTCCGAGAAGACGCGTTATGTCCGCACCGCATGAACTCTCTGCAGTTATTTAGTCTTTAGGCACAGTAAGTCCGATATTATTGCTCACGGGCCATGCACAAGTATATGTAGTACAAGGGAAGCACGGAGCGACGAGCGACATAGCCTCCTCGTCTCAAAGCTAGCTCACGACTGCCAACAACGCCGTTTTCGAGCTACCAACGCACGAAATGTGGAATTATGATAAAGTTGTTTAAGAAAATCAAATCAATTTAAACATCCTACGTTGAGTTTGTAGTGTTTTGTAGTACACATTTTGTAGTTCAATATTTTTTTAAATCGAATGAGCCGTTCAGTAGATATAAGCAAAATTAACCGTAAAACGACATTTCGTTACATTTAAATAACGGAGAAACTATACGTTACACGAGTTATTCAAACGTTGACAATGTTGTGCATGAAATGGTAATTAACATATATTATTTTCAAATTTTTTTGATGACCCGTTATTGAGATATATCCCTTAGAAAGTAACTGTTTTCGGCCACAATCAGCGCCTAGCGCCTTAATGATTTAGGCAGTGCACTAAATATGTTTGGCACGAATTATTTATTTTAAAGTTAATTGTACAATATTTTAAGTGGAGATTAAAGTTTTAGAATATAATTAATATATAAACTTTGTGGACCAAAACTAGCAGAGCAATTTGGTATAAATTTCAGTTTTGCGACCACCTGATCCCGGAAACCCAGACAGCTAGGTAAATATTTCTAATGGTTATTTTACTTCAAAATACTTAATGAATACGTAATATTATAGTATATAGTAGTATGGTAATATTATATTTGATTACCACTTTAGTTTCTGTCCATTCCTCATATAATGTTACGTAAATAAATGTAATAAATAATTTAAATAACAAAGACTACTAGCTCTTCTGTTGCATTGTTATCGTTAATATACGAGTTATTTGTGAGTAGATAAAACTATAATTAACATTAGAGTGACCAAATGGTAGTCGAATAACAATTATAACCTCCATACTATGGCGTGCTCTGCTTATTTCACTTCAAAAGAAAGCTTTGTGATCGTGCCATTGCCATCGTCCGTACACACACACACGCACACACAGCCGTACATGTTTCACAATTAATATTATCCGTTATTTTCACTAAGCACTATCACATCACCTTTATCTATTTACCGGCAATTAAAACCACACAAAAAAAAACAAACAACAACATGCGCTGTTAAATATTTGAACAAATACATCCGAAAAAAGGAAGTCTCGTGTTTTGAGCTGATTACTATGAAAAAAGCTACTTTTTTAAATAGCCGTATAACCTTCGGATCTGATCGGAACCAATCGGAAACCTTCGGCGGCACGATTCCGGGTAATGCACGATCCTTAGAGAATTCAACCAACCGGAGTCGCCATTGACAGGCGTTCCCCTCTGCCGAAAACATATGACCAGTGGTCATGCATACACCTATTTGTACGTTACGTACGAATAGCCACAGAATACACTTGACGTCCCCCTCCCCCGCAAAAATCGGCAGACTTGCTTTGTAAAGAAAACGGCAGACATGGCTACTCCGGGTTGAATTCTCTAAGGAACGACCCAATAATGAACGATCCAATGCGCGGTTGACTACGCTAGTCGTGTCAATTGCATTAAGCCTTGGTCAAACAGCAAGCGTGGCGCGACCGCGGCACATGTTAACAGGTTAGCGACGTCAAACAGACTGCGTCCCGCTGGCGCCGCGCCCCGCTTCTGTCGCGCCCCGCGCCGCGCGGCCCCGCGCGTCCACGCGGCGCGGGCGCAGCGCTGCGCGGCGGGACGCGGCGGCACGCTGCGCCGCGCTGGGTCACATCAGTCGGACGTTAGGCAGCGCGGTGCGTCGTGCGAGCGTAGCAATATACTGTGATTGTGATTATGGATATAGAAAAAAATATCTTCTCTTCGAAAAAATAATCTTGGCTTCAGAAGGAATGAGCGACCCTCCGCGCGCGCATGCTGTATCGGGCGCGAGTCACGCTCGCATCGCGCGCGGCCCCGCCGCGTTCGCGCGCGCGATGAGGACGTGTTGAGAGCGCGAGGCCGGCGCGATCCGCGCGCGCCCTGTTTGAACAGTCATCGCGTCGGCGTCACGCGGCGCTGCGCCACGCTTGCTGTTTGGCCAAGGCTTTATAGTACAAGCAGTCAGAGTGGTTAACATTAAAGGCCTACAATATCATTGTTTGATGATAAAATGCCTTAGTTATAATATTCGATTGTTTGGTTGAGTTAAATATAATACCGTGATCGATTTAACAATACATACTTGTATGGAAAAAACAAATTTATAAAAACTAACTACGCCATTTCGTTTCCTTAATCGTACCTAAATGTATGCTAATATTAACGGAAATAAAGAAACACGGTGTTAATCATTACTATCATTAGTTTTTAGGATTCCGTAGCCAAAATGGCAAAAACGGAAACCTTATAGTTTCGTCATGTCCGTAGTTCGTCCGTATGCCATGGCCATTTTTTATTTGGAGACTATAACTAATATTGATGAAATTATAACAGAAGGTGTATTTTGTATACCCCTACTTAGTATTGTAGTAAAATTGCTGAAAATAATTTTTTTAGGGGGGAGCCACAAGGGGTTTTCCATACATGTAACATTTTTTTTTTTTTACCAATAATCATCATGTTGCACATCAATCGATAGGACTTTAAAAATAACATTGAGGTTTGTTTTATCATTTTTTGATTAAGTGAATATTTTCAGAAATAATCGCCCTACTCAGTGGACGAAAACTAGCCGAGTCCAGGACGGAAAACTGACATTTATGGACGAAAACTAACGAATACCCCACTTTTTCAAATAATATTTTTTATACAAAATCTCGCAAGTATGGATAATTATCGCGTAATATTAACATAAACTAGACTATATAAGCTATAAAATGAAATATAATACATTTAAGTAAGGGTACTTTAAGATATTCTTTTTGCATCACAAAGCTGGCAAAATCGATAAGTGGACGAAAACTAGCACAATTACCCTACTTATTAAACTTAAATTGCTCCATATTTTGTTAATATACTCCATTGAATGCTTTAGTCAATCTGATTTTAACAATACAAAACCTATTTGCGTAACAATGGTTGGTCAATAAACATTATAGTAAGATTAAAATTCTGGACACATACTTATTACCTACCAACACTTGTGAAGATGCAAACGAGTTCCCTCACAACCACGACCTCGGCGATTCGCAATGCGGGTTCGCGTCCATATTCGTATGTAGCTACATACACACCACACCACATAGGTACCATGAACCAAATAGGTATACAGAAATCAGATTTTTTTTTCTTTATTTTATTAACTCTCGAGTAATTGAGGAAACTTTTCTGCAACATTTTTGACCCTTTATGCCCTAGTTCTTGGGCTGCCGAAACACACTTGTTTTCATTGATTTATTAATTTTATTATGTATTCTACTCTCAGAGAAATAAACCAATGGAGTGGTAATTGTCAGGCGTCCCCCTCTGCCAAATGTACAAGACCACTGGTCGTAGCGGTTATACAGGGTGACTGGTAATTCGACCTATTCCTTGAAAGGGTTTATTCTAGAGGTTATTTACAATGTTTTAGCCCAGTCAACCAGGGGTCTAAATTCAATGGTTTTCGAGTTATTTTAGTGTTTTTCAAAAAAACGCCATCTTCCGGCCTTAAAATGGCAATTGTAAAAAAACTACATGAATTAGGATGGTTAATTATTTGTTTCCTGGTAGCCAGTGAACAGAAGATTATTTAAACAAAAAAATCATGTCAAACAATTAAGACTTTAGAAATAACAGGTAATAAATCAATAGCTATCGTACTTTAAAAAAAAATCAAAGACGAATACCCTAAAAAATGTGTATGACACTTCGCGTAAAAATAACAGAAATGGATTTCTCAATTCATAACCTTTCCGAAAAAGCACAAATGTTGACATGATTTACTAAATTATTGAAAATAATAATAATAATAACCGTGCTGCTGGAGGATGTGCCGCTTGGTACAAGGATGGCCATGATTTACCAACACCCAGCTCACTAGTACCGGTGTGTGCGACAGTGGATGGATTGGTCGAGGCGGTCCGATCCCTTGGCCAGCAAGGAGTCCAGATTTGACTCCATGTGACTTTTACATTTGGGGTCACATGAAGGCATTAGTTTACGACAGGCCAATACAATAGAAGACTTGAGAGGAAGAATTTTAGCCGCTGCTGAAAACATGAAAGAAGGCATGTCGCCGCGAGTAACAATCACCGATGTACGCAAAAGGCTTCGTGCTTGCATTCGAAATGAGGGCAGGCAATTCGAACAAGATTTGTAAATTATTATGTTTATTTTTAAGATTTTAGTGTGTTGTTCATTGTTATTATTAAGATTAATTTTTTTAAGTAAAATTTTGTAGCTGATTTTATTATGATTTATTTCAAAATTTTATTTTACTTTCTTTAATATCTCTACCATAAATCCATAATTTAAGTCGTGAAACACACACAAAAACCGGTTTTTGGTTAGGAATTCTTTATTATGACTACTTTCATTAATTAATAATACCATACCATACGAACACGTCCGAATACTCACTGAAGGCAACCTGTCCTGACCTTGACCTTCAAAAGATAAGATAGGCTACTGGAGGCAAACAAAGGACTCAGGGAAACAAAAGTGACAAAAACAAACTGGTTTCTGGTTAGCTTTATTTGTGTTGCTTTCATCATCATTCATCATCTTTCACAACACACGAACATGTCAGAATACTTCCCAAGGGCAACCAGTTATGACCTGGACCCTCAAAAGATAAAAGTCAAGATAAGATGAAAGATAAGGTAAACCAAGCACACAAAGAGAAACAAAAGTCACACAAACAAACTGCTTTCGGGTCTGGTACGCTTCCAGTACACCCGCTACCTGCTCTGTTATTATATTATTATTATTTTCAATAATTTAGTAAATCATGTCAACATTTGTACCTTTTCGGAAAGGTTATGAATTGAGGAATCCATTTCTGTTATTTTTACGCGAAGTGTCTTACACTTTTTTTAAGGTAATCGTCTTTGATTTTGAAAAAAAATAAAAAACGTACGATGGCTTGTGATTTATTACCTTTTATTTCTAAGTCTTAATTTTTATGACATGATTTTTTTGTTCGGAGTAACCTTTTGTTCATTAGCTACTAGAAAATAAATAATTAACCATCCTAATTCATGTAGTTTTTATACAAAGCCATTTTAAGGCCGTAAGATTGCGTTTTTTTGAAAAACTCGAATAACTAGAAAACCACTGAATTTAGACCCCTGGTTGAGTGGGCTAAAAACATTGTAAATAACCTCTAGAATAACCCCTTTCAAGGAATAGGTCGAATTACCAGTCACCCTGTATAAAACTAGTTGTCGCGCGTCAAACGCCATTCAATGAATGTCAGTCAGCCCGGAACGATCTGAGGTAAAAATGCCGAATTGCTGCGTGTTTTCATGTAAGAAAAGATCTGAGTTATCTAGTTTACATAAGGATAACGTTTCTTTTCATCTGTAAGTATAATTACGTCTAAATATCATCAAATAGTGCACGAAATTAGCAAAAAACTAAAAAATATTGTCAATCAAAAAGTGTTGCCACTTAATGGTACTACATCTGCTTTAGGGTAATTTTTAAACTTGACTCTTCATAGTACATTGTACCATCGGGTTCATAATTGCATACCCAATTTATCAATGAATTCATTCATAAATTGGGTATGCAATTATGAACACGATTACATCGAGGGAGGTAACTGAAATATTGCAAACAAGAGTAATCGACTCCAGTGCGGCAGAAATACGTCCTCCATTATGTCATTCATTGTCATTGTTATGACAGGTTAGGCTACTTACACTTAAAAGATACTCCGTGGGTTAGGCAGAGACCCATTCGGCATACAGCCATAATTGTAAAGCATTGCTCTGTTAAAAAAGCAGTGTGTCTGTGTGTGTGCTGTTATTAAATTATTTCTAAACGTATTTTAATCGACTTTTAAATTATTCAAATTGCATATTATTTTTAATCATTAACAAAAATGAAAAGTTTAACGTCAGTATTTCAAAGGTAAAACACCTTCACACGCATAGCTTTTTAAATTATATATGTCGTCGAGGACCGCCGAGGGCAGGGCTGTAAGGTGGTTTGGAACTCAAAAAACTGACACTATCAGGATAAACTAGCCTATAGCACATTACGCACGGTAATGAAATAAAACATAAACACCGGTTTAACAACTGTATTGAAATCAAATCTTTTTAAAACCGTATTATGGGAAGGGCAATAAACTACTACTGGTTCGGAAAGGAGCCCCAACTGAGAAGAACCAGCGTAAGAAAATCAGCGTATGTGTGCTTGTAGTACGGCACAATAGCTGAAATTTGTCTATGGTCTCAAAAATACAGCTACCATAAACAAATTTCCCTTTTAATAGACAAATTTCAGCTAGTGTGCTGAATTCCGCACTGAAATCCGCTCTAATGTGTGGCGCCCTTTAAGTGAAATATACTTGTAGATTCTTGAAATAACGATATTCCTGTTTAGAAATTAATTCGTTCCTTTATTTTCACCATACATTTTATGTAGCATTTTAATTTTGTATGGATTATACTTTATTTATTATAAGGTACGGTATACACACTTATCCCCTTACGAGTAAATAGGCACTTTTAATTTCTGACTCTGGTATCACTGTACCTAACGGGTAAGTTTTAGTGATGGGACAGCACAAAAATAAATATCGATATTAACATTAGCAGTATGTTATACTTTTTATTTATAATAGAAAATGAAGAAGAGATAATAGAAATAAAAACACAAATTGGAAACAGATGCCCATTACAATCAAAATATCAACTGCGAAGGACTCTGGAACATCACGATATCGCTAGTGACTGATTCATCATTGTTCATTACAGTGAAAAATTCACTGAGGTGGATAGAGGAACGTCTAGTGTAATTGGAAGCACATTGGAACGGTAACCTAAACACGTGGGTTCGAATCCCGTGATGTTCCAAAGTTCTTTGCAGTTCAATGTTTCATTGTAATAGTTATTTGTTTCCCATTTGTAGTATTTTCCACTAACTTTAAAAGCAAATACACATCAAAATATTAAATTGATAATATAAAAGTTATTCTAAATCAGCTTGCAAGATTTGTCCTGAACAAATAGACAAACTAACTTACATAGAATACTAACATTGTAAGTAATATGCTGGTAGAAAAACTTGATATTTAATCACAACTTAACATTATAATTATATCAATAGCTAAACCTTATACTTGGTAAATAAACATAAATATATAACTAACCTACGATCAATGATTCTCTGCGTCCGTAGGAAACACCTTAGACAACCCTACACGTAATCCCTGGGTGGTGCTAAAAGAGTTACAAACTTGGCAGCTCTACTGTCCTACCTGGACCTCGCAGCACTCACTGGATTTTCTTCATCATCTGCTTTCCCACTACCCTAGGGAAGAAATGCCTATCTATATCCAGTGACATGTAGGCATGCGATAAATAAATCTACGATAAAATGTGACATTTTCAAGTCAAAGGTACATCATTATCGGTTGTCAATAAGGCGTTACCATAAAAAAATCATTTAGAAATTAACTCTATTAACAACCGACAATGATGTACCTTTGACTTGAAAACGTCACAAATATCGATACTTAAGTATATTATTATCGACGCGTTCCTCGCACTGTGTACGTTTACTTAAAGATGACATTATCTCGTTCACGGACAGGTTGTCTGTGGCTGTGTTTATACTTGTGTGAGTATATTTTATGCTAGTGTTTGATAATTTTATCGTGTGCGTGTGTAGCGACGTCAATGGAAAATGCATTAGTGTTAACAGTATTTGTGTGCGTTTCCTCGTCCCCCGCTCCGAAATTGGCAGACTTTTTCTGATAGAAATTAGTGCGCGTCTCGCATCCGGTTGGTTTAATAATCAAAGATTCTACTAGATGTGATTTCTAGAACAAATTTTCTACGCCATGTTTGGCGGTTGACAGCTATGACAGAATCAAAGAGTAGTATAGACTTGTGGTGATTTCCACTACAACTTTTGGAACAAAAAAAATCTTACGGATGTCATCTTCTATTACTCAATGCTTGTTTTGCAAATATGCGACGGATAATTGGAAGTCCGGTATAGTGTGGCGCCACCATAAAATTAAGCTGAAGAAAACATTTTCCATATTTACAATTAGGCCAAGAAAATTAGATTTTTTCGAAGACTTAATTCCCAGCAGGCTGGAAATCGCTTTAATACCTTCATGTGGTCCTAAATGCATGTAATGCGAGTTTGCCCAATCCCAAGAGGTGTGCATAACTTTTTAGCGAAATTTTTGCCCTTTGTCAGGTTTGTGCTTGTACCTCGAAAACAGTACGTCCGACGGAAAATGTCATGTATATCAATATTAAAGAGGGTTAAATTCTGCGTCGAGTGAGTAACTTAACTTCTAATTCGGTTCAGCGGTACAGCCGAAATCAAAAGTTATAAACCGGGAAAATGTCTCATTTAATTGAAAAACTCGTATTTTGACTTCCATAACACATATCTTTGAAACAGATGACTCCTGTTGAAAAACCTATAGAATAAAAGTTGTAGAGAATACAATTTCAAGTTATATCGACACTAAAACTCTGTCAATTTAGGTCTAGAAGATCATCCTCTAAAACTCTGTCAATTTAGGTCTAGAAGATAGGAACTGATGATGTCCTGTTGATTAAGAAGGCTAGCTATCAAAACAACAAAAAACCTTGAATCACAGAGCAAAAGTTTTTGGGATGATACCTCTCGAACATGACATGTATTCTTGCTTTACGCGATTTTCAAAGCGTATTTTAGAAACTTTATGATAACATCTTCTAGAAGTAAGGACTTTTGTTTATACGTGTGTTAGGAAGCTAGCAACCTAAATGCCTGAGTTGTGAGGACCTAAGTGCCATATTTTCTGGTATGCCTAGTGACAAACATTACATTTATTGAAATTTTCAACAATTGTCCAACTTCTGTCTTTGAAAACTCTTTGAAATTTCGTTCTGGATTCTAAAACAGGTAATGTTGTGGTGTATAAGATTATTTACTGGCTACCTAGAACGGCTGCGATGCTGAGTCTAAGATCTATACGCTCGGATGCGAGAAGTGTAATCTAAGGACTGTGATTTTTTGAGCGTTACGACATTTATCCTCTAGAACGTTCGTAAAATTAGTTCTAGAAGATAGACTGGGAGTTTTCTTATGCCAGGCTTATGTTTAGGTATCTAGCTCTCCAAACCGGCTGAATTACAGGGCACAAAGCGAATCAAACATCGCATGTATGCAATTTTATTAGATGAGTGATTTCGAATATGTAGGTCACATGTGTATTAAAATTTTTTTTTTCTTCTGATTGACTAGAACTATTGCCTACGTGTCCAGAACTGATAGAACTTTCGATTTCAATTCATATTTTTGATGTACGAATCGGTACTTTTGGGATGCTAGAATCAAAGTGTGAAGTTAGCATCCCAATTTTAAATTTTAAAAAAACATGCTTAAATTAGTAGAACTATTTAAAAAAACCATTTAGAACTATAGAACTATTGTGGATGCTACTAGAACTGTCAATAAAATGTGAGATGCTAACATTTGTTATGCTAGGTTCACATGCACCTGTTAGACCCATTATGGCCCATGATGTAGGGGATCCTCAAGTTTTTTTTGTTTGTTAAGAATTTAATAAGGATATTTTTTTCAGACTTTTTTTCGTAACTTTAATATTTTTCTCAAAAAATAAAATAGCCTATCAACAGGGATACATTTCCTGCTCAAAGAGGGGGTATCGTCAGGGGTTGAGGGACGGGCGGTAGTGTGCGTTAAACACTATACCTAAACTAAAGGTATGATGCTATAATGGTTTCATAACTTTATTAGTTTGTTTGTCTACCCCATACATTGGAAAATAAGTTGACTGGATCAAATCTACCAATCACCAACGTAGGACACGGCCTAAGCAATCTAACTATAACCTGCCAAAGCTACCCTTTCTACCAACATTATATTAACCAAAAAGTATTATCTCAAAAATTATTTCAAATAAAATACAAAATGCTTTTGTTAAAAAATGTATTTAAATACAAAATAGAAAAATGGTATCTGCATTTACATTTTAAATAATACAATACGGAAACAGGAAAGAGATTATGGGGGTATCTAGAATTTCTATGAAATACCTCGGAGATCGTCTTGAATAGGGATGGGTTTGTTTTAATGTACATGGCAATTTCGAAAATATAGAGGCACGGAACTGTCAAAATGTTTAAATCTTTAAAATGAGACACACAGCTGTCAGTCATTACCAGTCCTCGAACAGCCCTCACGCATCTTTTCTGTGCTACAAAAACGGCTTCCCTGTGTTTTGAATTACCCCAAAAGAGGATCCCATAGCGTAAGGTCGAGCCAACGAAACCATGATATGCCATCATCACCGTCTCCGTACTAGCTTGCTTAGAAAGTTTGTACAAAGCGAAGGCATATTGATGGAGCTTTTTACATATTAGCTCAGTATGAGCAGACCATTTTAATTTGTTGTCAATTTGCACTCCCAAGAATTTCGTATCACTAACTGATTCAATTACCGTTCCTTCAAAGTTACAATCGATGGGTCTCGGAACTTTTCTCTGATAAAAGTGCATTATTTTTGTTTTATTTAAGTTTATCGTTAAGTTATTTTCCCTTAGCCACCCAATCATAGTATGCAAAGTATGATTAATTTCATATTCATAATCCATATCATTTTTACAACTAATTATCACTGTACTGTCATCAGCATAGAGTACCATCGGATAGTTAATGTGACGGGGCAGGTCATTGATATAAATTAAGAATAACAATGGACCTAACACGCTTCCCTGCGGTACTCCATACGTTAAATTTCGCTTACCGGACCTGTAACAAACTTGCATTTTTGACTTGAAACATATTTGTGACAGTTCAGTGTATTGTTTTCTGCTACTTAAGTATGATTCCATGAGATTAAGCACATTGCCACGAATGCCATAAACGCTAAGCTTCTTGAGAAGGATTGAATGATCGACGTAGTCGAAAGCCTTCGTCATATCCATATATATGGCGCATACGGGCACATTAAAAAACTACATGAATTAGGATGGTTAATTATTTGTTTCCTGGTAGCCAGTGAACAGAAGATTATTTAAACAAAAAAATCATGTCAAACAATTAAGACTTTAGAAATAACAGGTAATAAATCAATAGCTATCGTACTTTAAAAAAAAATCAAAGACGAATACCCTAAAAAATGTGTATGACACTTCGCGTAAAAATAACAGAAATGGATTTCTCAATTCATAACCTTTCCGAAAAAGCACAAATGTTGACATGATTTACTAAATTATTGAAAATAATAATAATAATAACCGTGCTGCTGGAGGATGTGCCGCTTGGTACAAGGATGGCCATGATTTACCAACACCCAGCTCACTAGTACCGGTGTGTGCGACAGTGGATGGATTGGTCGAGGCGGTCCGATCCCTTGGCCAGCAAGGAGTCCAGATTTGACTCCATGTGACTTTTACATTTGGGGTCACATGAAGGCATTAGTTTACGACAGGCCAATACAATAGAAGACTTGAGAGGAAGAATTTTAGCCGCTGCTGAAAACATGAAAGAAGGCATGTCGCCGCGAGTAACAATCACCGATGTACGCAAAAGGCTTCGTGCTTGCATTCGAAATGAGGGCAGGCAATTCGAACAAGATTTGTAAATTATTATGTTTATTTTTAAGATTTTAGTGTGTTGTTCATTGTTATTATTAAGATTAATTTTTTTAAGTAAAATTTTGTAGCTGATTTTATTATGATTTATTTCAAAATTTTATTTTACTTTCTTTAATATCTCTACCATAAATCCATAATTTAAGTCGTGAAACACACACAAAAACCGGTTTTTGGTTAGGAATTCTTTATTATGACTACTTTCATTAATTAATAATACCATACCATACGAACACGTCCGAATACTCACTGAAGGCAACCTGTCCTGACCTTGACCTTCAAAAGATAAGATAGGCTACTGGAGGCAAACAAAGGACTCAGGGAAACAAAAGTGACAAAAACAAACTGGTTTCTGGTTAGCTTTATTTGTGTTGCTTTCATCATCATTCATCATCTTTCACAACACACGAACATGTCAGAATACTTCCCAAGGGCAACCAGTTATGACCTGGACCCTCAAAAGATAAAAGTCAAGATAAGATGAAAGATAAGGTAAACCAAGCACACAAAGAGAAACAAAAGTCACACAAACAAACTGCTTTCGGGTCTGGTACGCTTCCAGTACACCCGCTACCTGCTCTGTTATTATATTATTATTATTTTCAATAATTTAGTAAATCATGTCAACATTTGTACCTTTTCGGAAAGGTTATGAATTGAGGAATCCATTTCTGTTATTTTTACGCGAAGTGTCTTACACTTTTTTTAAGGTAATCGTCTTTGATTTTGAAAAAAAATAAAAAACGTACGATGGCTTGTGATTTATTACCTTTTATTTCTAAGTCTTAATTTTTATGACATGATTTTTTTGTTCGGAGTAACCTTTTGTTCATTAGCTACTAGAAAATAAATAATTAACCATCCTAATTCATGTAGTTTTTATACAAAGCCATTTTAAGGCCGTAAGATTGCGTTTTTTTGAAAAACTCGAATAACTAGAAAACCACTGAATTTAGACCCCTGGTTGAGTGGGCTAAAAACATTGTAAATAACCTCTAGAATAACCCCTTTCAAGGAATAGGTCGAATTACCAGTCACCCTGTATAAAACTAGTTGTCGCGCGTCAAACGCCATTCAATGAATGTCAGTCAGCCCGGAACGATCTGAGGTAAAAATGCCGAATTGCTGCGTGTTTTCATGTAAGAAAAGATCTGAGTTATCTAGTTTACATAAGGATAACGTTTCTTTTCATCTGTAAGTATAATTACGTCTAAATATCATCAAATAGTGCACGAAATTAGCAAAAAACTAAAAAATATTGTCAATCAAAAAGTGTTGCCACTTAATGGTACTACATCTGCTTTAGGGTAATTTTTAAACTTGACTCTTCATAGTACATTGTACCATCGGGTTCATAATTGCATACCCAATTTATCAATGAATTCATTCATAAATTGGGTATGCAATTATGAACACGATTACATCGAGGGAGGTAACTGAAATATTGCAAACAAGAGTAATCGACTCCAGTGCGGCAGAAATACGTCCTCCATTATGTCATTCATTGTCATTGTTATGACAGGTTAGGCTACTTACACTTAAAAGATACTCCGTGGGTTAGGCAGAGACCCATTCGGCATACAGCCATAATTGTAAAGCATTGCTCTGTTAAAAAAGCAGTGTGTCTGTGTGTGTGCTGTTATTAAATTATTTCTAAACGTATTTTAATCGACTTTTAAATTATTCAAATTGCATATTATTTTTAATCATTAACAAAAATGAAAAGTTTAACGTCAGTATTTCAAAGGTAAAACACCTTCACACGCATAGCTTTTTAAATTATATATGTCGTCGAGGACCGCCGAGGGCAGGGCTGTAAGGTGGTTTGGAACTCAAAAAACTGACACTATCAGGATAAACTAGCCTATAGCACATTACGCACGGTAATGAAATAAAACATAAACACCGGTTTAACAACTGTATTGAAATCAAATCTTTTTAAAACCGTATTATGGGAAGGGCAATAAACTACTACTGGTTCGGAAAGGAGCCCCAACTGAGAAGAACCAGCGTAAGAAAATCAGCGTATGTGTGCTTGTAGTACGGCACAATAGCTGAAATTTGTCTATGGTCTCAAAAATACAGCTACCATAAACAAATTTCCCTTTTAATAGACAAATTTCAGCTAGTGTGCTGAATTCCGCACTGAAATCCGCTCTAATGTGTGGCGCCCTTTAAGTGAAATATACTTGTAGATTCTTGAAATAACGATATTCCTGTTTAGAAATTAATTCGTTCCTTTATTTTCACCATACATTTTATGTAGCATTTTAATTTTGTATGGATTATACTTTATTTATTATAAGGTACGGTATACACACTTATCCCCTTACGAGTAAATAGGCACTTTTAATTTCTGACTCTGGTATCACTGTACCTAACGGGTAAGTTTTAGTGATGGGACAGCACAAAAATAAATATCGATATTAACATTAGCAGTATGTTATACTTTTTATTTATAATAGAAAATGAAGAAGAGATAATAGAAATAAAAACACAAATTGGAAACAGATGCCCATTACAATCAAAATATCAACTGCGAAGGACTCTGGAACATCACGATATCGCTAGTGACTGATTCATCATTGTTCATTACAGTGAAAAATTCACTGAGGTGGATAGAGGAACGTCTAGTGTAATTGGAAGCACATTGGAACGGTAACCTAAACACGTGGGTTCGAATCCCGTGATGTTCCAAAGTTCTTTGCAGTTCAATGTTTCATTGTAATAGTTATTTGTTTCCCATTTGTAGTATTTTCCACTAACTTTAAAAGCAAATACACATCAAAATATTAAATTGATAATATAAAAGTTATTCTAAATCAGCTTGCAAGATTTGTCCTGAACAAATAGACAAACTAACTTACATAGAATACTAACATTGTAAGTAATATGCTGGTAGAAAAACTTGATATTTAATCACAACTTAACATTATAATTATATCAATAGCTAAACCTTATACTTGGTAAATAAACATAAATATATAACTAACCTACGATCAATGATTCTCTGCGTCCGTAGGAAACACCTTAGACAACCCTACACGTAATCCCTGGGTGGTGCTAAAAGAGTTACAAACTTGGCAGCTCTACTGTCCTACCTGGACCTCGCAGCACTCACTGGATTTTCTTCATCATCTGCTTTCCCACTACCCTAGGGAAGAAATGCCTATCTATATCCAGTGACATGTAGGCATGCGATAAATAAATCTACGATAAAATGTGACATTTTCAAGTCAAAGGTACATCATTATCGGTTGTCAATAAGGCGTTACCATAAAAAAATCATTTAGAAATTAACTCTATTAACAACCGACAATGATGTACCTTTGACTTGAAAACGTCACAAATATCGATACTTAAGTATATTATTATCGACGCGTTCCTCGCACTGTGTACGTTTACTTAAAGATGACATTATCTCGTTCACGGACAGGTTGTCTGTGGCTGTGTTTATACTTGTGTGAGTATATTTTATGCTAGTGTTTGATAATTTTATCGTGTGCGTGTGTAGCGACGTCAATGGAAAATGCATTAGTGTTAACAGTATTTGTGTGCGTTTCCTCGTCCCCCGCTCCGAAATTGGCAGACTTTTTCTGATAGAAATTAGTGCGCGTCTCGCATCCGGTTGGTTTAATAATCAAAGATTCTACTAGATGTGATTTCTAGAACAAATTTTCTACGCCATGTTTGGCGGTTGACAGCTATGACAGAATCAAAGAGTAGTATAGACTTGTGGTGATTTCCACTACAACTTTTGGAACAAAAAAAATCTTACGGATGTCATCTTCTATTACTCAATGCTTGTTTTGCAAATATGCGACGGATAGTTGGAAGTCCGGTATAGTGTGGCGCCACCATAAAATTAAGCTGAAGAAAACATTTTCCATATTTACAATTAGGCCAAGAAAATTAGATTTTTTCGAAGACTTAATTCCCAGCAGGCTGGAAATCGCTTTAATACCTTCATGTGGTCCTAAATGCATGTAATGCGAGTTTGCCCAATCCCAAGAGGTGTGCATAACTTTTTAGCGAAATTTTTGCCCTTTGTCAGGTTTGTGCTTGTACCTCGAAAACAGTACGTCCGACGGAAAATGTCATGTATATCAATATTAAAGAGGGTTAAATTCTGCGTCGAGTGAGTAACTTAACTTCTAATTCGGTTCAGCGGTACAGCCGAAATCAAAAGTTATAAACCGGGAAAATGTCTCATTTAATTGAAAAACTCGTATTTTGACTTCCATAACACATATCTTTGAAACAGATGACTCCTGTTGAAAAACCTATAGAATAAAAGTTGTAGAGAATACAATTTCAAGTTATATCGACATCTCAATTTTCAAGTAGAGTCATTTTGAAAGTCTAAATTTGGCATGAATTCAAAATCAGTTTTTTCTAAATCCTTCTGAGTTGCATATTTTCCATAAAATATGAAATGTGAGGCGTATATTTAATGCATCGTTACAACTAAAGCCCGCTCTACACTCGCGGCGCGAAGTCGCTCCGTGAATTCACGGCGTGAATTTACGCAGCGGTTCACGCACAACTGTGTCCCTCCACACTCGCAAAGCTTAGCAGTCTTGTTCGCGACTTCAACGATAATGGACGACGACGTTCCCCACGATGTCTTGTACGCTATTGCGAAAAACTGCGAGTGTAGCTGCGTTCGTGTTCACGCGCCGCGTACCCTTTGTCGCGGGCCAAAAAACCGACACTGATCGGGGAATGGCGCGAAGCGCGAGCGCGAAGGCGTGAACAACAGCTACACTCGCGGTTCGCGGCTTGCGCGGGCGTTCGCGCCGCGAGTGTAGAGCAGGCTTTAAACATTTAATTGCAAATTTCTTAAACGAACCCAGTCAGAAAACTATTTATACACCGTGTTTTATTTTATTTCCGGTAATTTTAAGGGTATATTCCTGAGCTTAACTTAGGTTTATTTCTCGAAGACGCCAGTGTCCTACTTAGCTCCAGTTCTGAGGTAATCGATATTTTATTAATGCCTTCTAATTGTGTAATCCTACATTTAATTATTTTTTTACTCTGAGAACCCACTACAAAATGGTGCACCTGTGTGTTATGTCAAATAGGTTCAGTAGTTAATTGATTGATTCCCCAATCTGTATATTCACTCAACCAAAAATTGAACATTATGACATGTCAATGAAATTACGAACATTAACAATCCTTGATACAAAGGTAACATATTGTATTGAAAATTTTATAATTGAAAGAAAAATTTAAAAATTCACCGCGACGAGCAAGATTCGAACTTGCGACCTTTCGGAACACCGGTCCGAATTTTTCCATTTTTATTTTAATTATAAAATTGAAATTTCGATTGCAGACGTTCCTGCTTAGTACAAAATTAATATTGTATTGATTTAACACACAGTTACATGACTTTATAGCTGGTTCTCAGACTACACATATACACAATCTGAAAGACGAAAAAAGAACTATCGATTACCTCAGAACTGGAGCAAATTAGGACACTAGCGTCTTTAAGAAATATACTTAAGTTAAGCTCAGGAATGTACCTTTGGAATTACCGGAAATGATAATAAAACACGGTGTATAAATAGTTTTCTGATTAGATACGTTTTAGAAAATATGCAATTAAATGTTTTTAGTCGTAACGATGCATTAAATGTACACCTCACACCTCATATTTTATGGAAAATATGCAACTCAGCAGGATTTAGAAAAAACTGATTTTGAATTCATGCCAAATTTAGTCTTTCAAAATGACTCTACTTGAAAATTGAAATGTCGATATAACTTGAAATTGTATTCTCTACAACTTTTATTCTATAGGTTTTTCAACAGGAGTTATCTGTTTCAAAGGTATGTGGTATGGAAGTCAAAATACTAGTTTTTCAATTAAATGAGACATTTTCCCGGTTTATAACTTTTGATTTCGGCTGTACCGCTGAACCGAATTAGAAGTTAAGTTACTCATTCGACGCATAATTTAACCCTCTTTAATATTGATATACATGACATTTTCCGTCGGACGTACTGTTTTCGAGCTACAAGCAAAAACTTGACAAAGAGCAAAATTTTCGCTAAAAAGTTATGCACACCTCTTGGAATTGGGCAAACTCGGTTTACATGCATTTAGGACCACATGAAGGTATTAAAGCGATTTCCAGCCTGCTGGGAATTAATTCTTCAAAACACTTTTTATAGATCTTATTTGCTTGGCCTAAATGGAGAAAAACTTAAATTAACTGTGGTCATTTCACTCTTTCTGTAAAATGTATGGAAAAAGTTTTCTTCAATTTGTGGATTTTAGTACATTACCATAAGTTGACCTCTAGGAAACTATTGATACCATAGGAATGGAATCTATTGGCATAAATAATAGCTTGTGAAAAATAATAGTTTTTATTTTCATACAAACTGCATGGGAAAAGTTTTCCTAGATTTGTGGCTTTTCTAGCCGGATTTTTTTTGTTCCATACAAGCTTTTGATCCTGGATTGAAATGGGATCTATTGGCATCAAACAAAAGTTTGTCAAAAATGACCTTTTTCTCGCATCCTTTGTTTTTCCAAAATTTGTAAACGCCAATCTGAATCTTATTTAATTTAAAATTTATTGAAGGTTTCTTAAGACCATTTTCGCGTAGCACCCAATGATATTTACTATGGATGGGTTACACTCTAACAAAATGAGCAGAAAAAATACTTCCAGAGTTATTTTATAACCTAGCAACGATTCTGTTATGTTTATCTATTTTGACAATCATTACATATTTGTCACTCTCATTGTTAGTAAATTACAGTTGGTCTCTTTCTCACACGGGTGACGGGAGCCCATTAGCACGTCCGCATCTCACGCTGGCCAGTGCGCGACTAGCGACAATTGTTTGAATTCACAAATTTTAAGTGCTTCACTTTTGGAGCGTGCATAACCCATCTGTCATTATTATATATCATAGGTAGCACCACGGGATCTGGTAGCTGCCCTCACTGACTCAAAAAGAAAATCCACCGTGTATCCCATTAATTATAGTAATTGAGATAGGTCGTTACGTTACCAAAGAATATTGTCGTTACCTACTCGTATATCTAATTTCAGAATTGATTAATTTCTATAAAACAACCGTTCATCTGTTTGCAAGTAATCGCCAACGAGATTGCAAGTGGGGTAATTAGCTTTTACAATCTACGTTCATTTATCTTACCATTTTGTCAAACTTATCTCAATGCAATAAAGTTTGTAAATAGATACTTATATCTTTGACTGAACATTAGCGGACAACACACTGGTACTTGTTCCTTTATTAAAGGTCTTATTTAACTTTCGATGTTCGTATGTACAAATCTATGTATCTAAGTAGGCAATAAGTACCTACCTGAAACCACCTGAAACCTAGGTAATTACCACTATTACCCATTCGTAAGTATGTGAGTTCGATTTTGCGACTACTTGGGCGCTATTCAGTACCTACTTATGACAATTTTTGCCACCTTTTGACCTTCCGGAAAGACAAGGCCGCTTCAGGTAAGAAAAAATAAGAATTGGCTGCCATTCTTCAGCCAAACGGTTGAATTAGGTATTTGAAAGTAAAACTTTCTATCAGAGAGTAGGTAGGTACCCAAATGAGGCCGTGTGGACCTAGGGAGGTTTTAGGTGTTTAGGACGTTGGAAGCAAGCCTTCCGATTTTCCAAATAGTAGAAAACACCCTAGTTAAATTATGTGTTTTTACAGAGCTATAAATGTCAAGCCGAAATTAATTAAGTAATTGGTTATCTACCTAACTACACTACCACCATCTTCTTTAAAAATGTGAGGTTGTGTGTGGCTACTAAAAGCTGTGACTGTCTATGATTTCCTGCTACTGCTATACATATATTACTAAGTTGACTTATAACATTGTTTATAAATAGAGGAAACGTAGAAAAATCCACTGCTTCAAGCGAGTTCGATAGCAGGCGTTCTGCCTGATCAAAAATTTATTTAAGTTGATTAATATTCATTTTAGACCATAGTGAAAGCTTTATTACTCTATTCGTAATCACTAAAAGTTATTGTTAAAAACATTGTTGTCTAAGGAAACTAAAAAGCGCAAAAGGTAATCGATTAGAAAACTCCGACGTTTTCTATTTGCCGCACCATCAGACAGCTGTTCGCATCCTATCAAACATTTCATGGGCCGCGATTCGAAAAATAAACACACACACTGGACAGGCACAGCTCCAACCCAACTCAACCCAACTCAACTCAACGCTATAACGACATTGACATTTGCTATTCGAAGAGATTTTCATTCAACATTGGTCACACATTGGTCACGCATTGGTCTCACATTGATACAACATTGGTACACGGCAATGAACTCCGCGTGATTTTGCAAGGCGCGATCCATAATGTGTTATTGTATTATCTGAAATTCAAGTATCAGGGGCCGTATTCCAGAGCCGGATCTAGGGGGGGGCAGGGGGCCCATGCCCCGGGCGGCAAATTCTACTCGGCAGACGAATACACGTACACGTCTCATCACTCATCATCAACGCAACCTTGGCCACTGAGATAGGTGTCCAATAGTCCAGTACTTTAAAAAAAATTTCGCGGGACGCGTAGGTCAACAACCAACGAAATGAAACGCGCTCTCATTTGAGGGCGGTTAGGGCGCGTGTCGCCGATATGCCGCCCCTCCACCGCCGCACGTCTGCGCTGTGTATACACGAGACGCGTAGAGCCCGCCACCGCGCCGCTACGGCGCCGCCAGCGCACCTCTGCCATGTATGTACGAGACTCATAAAGCCCGCCACCGCGCTGCTACCGCACCTCTGCGCTGTGTATACGAGAAACAAAAGGCGGTTTTTACGCATATCGTATACACAGCGCAGAGGTGCGGCAGCGGCGTGGCGGCGGCATCGTGTACATGATTACCCGCAATAACAGCGCGGCGGCGGCATCGTCTACACTTAGCCTGCGTGTGAAAAGGTTGTTGTATATTTGGTAACCCCTTCTTCGGTGTCTCTCAGGGTCGTGTTTTGTTTCAAACATTAAATCAATTTATGTTTACTATTTTCTTATTGGCGGTCTACAAAACATCTGTTTCTGTCAAAAAAAATATGTTTGTGTCACAGACCAGAAAAATTCTCCGTGGTTTGTGTTAAAAAACAGGTCACTGTTAATCCCTCCTACTCACTAATTACTTTTACTAGGTAAGTATTTTATCGTATCTTGTGCTTTTTAGGGTTCCGTAGCCAAAAGGCAAAAAACGGAACCCTTATGGATTCGTCATGTCTGTCTGTCTGTCCGTCCGTATGTCACAGCCATTTTACTCGGAATGTATCCGAATAAAATTTACTCATAAGGTGTATTTTGTATGCAGCTACTTAGTTATGTAGTTAAATTTGAAAAAAAAGAATATTTTATAGGGGGGACGGCATACATGTAACTAAATTTCAAAACATTTTTTTAACCAAATATCAACATGTGACACATCAATCGATAGGTCTTTAAAAATAACATTGAGGTTTCTTTGACCATTTTGTGATTAAGTGAATATTTTCTGAAATAATCGCTTCGAAAGTCAGAATAACTGTGTCCCCCCCTGTAACTTTTGAACCGTAAGTTTTTGACTCAAACGGGCTGAGAATTATTTATTAAGGTCAAAATAATGAGTGAAAGCTCTTTCTAAAAAACAAACCTGGAAAAAAATTTTTTTTGATAAAAACGATTTTAAAAAAATTTTAAGAAAAAAAACCGACTTCAATGGGGGTAGCCGGTGAAGGATTATTGTAGATGGTGCACTTAGATTCCATACAATGAAATAACTTGCTTAACAAACGCAGCGGAGAGGACAAATCGCCAAACGTGAACTATGTCATTGAAGAGTTCCGTTCTGATCATCATTAGCAGTTCATCAAATGTCACTCTTTTGAATGAAAATGCTTGATTTGTTGATAAAAATACAAAAATCACTTTATGTATGCCTTTAAGATTTGAGGAATTCCCTCGATTCCTCATGGAACTCGTCATCAGAACTTGAGCTTGACGAAAATTGGTCCTGACAATCTAACTTGCTTAACAAACACAGAGAAGAGGACGAATCGCCAAACATGAACTATGCGTCGTTGAAGACTTCCGTTCTGTTCATCATCAGCAGTTCCACTTCACCAAATGTCACTCTTTTGAATGAAAATGCTTGATTTGTTGATAAGAATACAAAATCACTATGTGTAAGCCCTTAAGATTTGAGGAGTTCCCTCGATTCTTCATGGATCCCATCATCAGAACTTGAGCTTCACGCAAATTTGTCCTGACAATTAAACTTGCTAAACAAACAGCGAAGAGGACAAATCGCCAAACGTGAACCATGCGTCGTTGAAGAGTTCCGTTCTGATCATCATCAGCAGTTCCACTTTATCAAATGTCACTGTTTTGAATGAAAATGATGGATTTGTTGATAAAAATATAAAAATCACTATATGTATGCCTTTAAGATTCGAGGAGTTCCTTCGATTCCCCATGGATCCCATCATCAGAACTGCGTTTTGACAAAAACGGGACTAATCTGTATATATATACTTACAATAAAAAAAAAAATTTTCAAAATCGGTTCAGACATGACGGAGTTATGGAGTAACAAACATAAAAAATAAAAAAACAAAAAAAAACATACACGCCGAATTAAGAACCTCCTGTTTTGAAATCTTGAAGTCGGTTGAAAACGAAAGCGCATCTGGTAGAAAATTTTTGAGTATGACAAAAATCAATAATAATTGGTACTATAACCATCCGGGAGGATATAACTGTTTGGCTTTTATTTTTGAAGAAAATTAGTTTTTTCTCATTCAGTTCATGCATTTTTTTTAATTATAATTAAATGTTTTCCCAACCTCAGACTCATTTTGGGACATATTAATACCTAGCTAAAGCTATTTCAAGAAAAAAAGGTGCAAATTAAGAAATCTATTTCTATGAAAGCCGATTTTCAGCCCACAGAGCGTTGTGGCGTTCTTTCCGTTAACAGGCCTATACAGTGTGGAAAGATAAGTCGGGCCCTGGAGGGAAACTACCTTAAAACGTTGGGATAGCTCAATTCGCTGAAAGGAAACATTCTTTTATTTTTCCTAAAAACTAAAAATGCATTCACAGATTTTTTCTTAATTTTCACTTTTTTCCATACTAATTGTATGAAAAATATTTTTATTATTATTTATGGGTTCTCTTGTGCCCTAAACTTGGTTGGTATTAAGAAGTTGTTATCCTTGTTGGAAATAGGATCGACTGGCATCAATCGTCATAAAAATTATTTATGGCAAAAATTACAAAATAAATTGTTTTTTTGTAAACTGTACTCTTTTCCAAAAAATTGTAAATGCAGTTATGTCCCTTTAAAAAAATTAAAGAATGTTTCCTTTCAGTGAATTGAGCTATCTCAACGTTTTAAGGTAGTTTCCCTCCAGGGCCCGACTTATCTTTCCACACTGTATATTTATGTCTAACAGAAGGTGTCTTTTGGTCAACATTATATGATACTTAATAATTAAGGCAAAAATATAATACATATCAAATATATGCAGGGCGGGGGCGGCATTTTTCAGATTTTGCCCCGCCTCGAAAAAGTTCTAGATCCGGCGCTGCCGTTCTAACTTTAAAACACGTTTTGACACAATCCAACTCCAATCCAACTCCAATACAACTCCAATGCATTAAGTAAGCAATACAGCTAGCGCCTAAACGTCTGAATCAGAAATATCAGAATTTGCTTGAAAATTATGTCGATGCAACTCTAATACAATATTGGTTGATTATTTGTTGTGTATTGGATTTATGTGTAAGATAGATTATGTTTTGAATGTATTGTTTATGTATTTTAAAATTAGAATACGGCACCGTACTCACCCTGGGGACCCATTTGACTCGAGAACGAGAAAGAAGGTGACGTGGCTAACTTCATTGCTACGTACTTTGTCGTAGGTGGCGGTAGGGCAGCAAAACTTTCCAATTTTTAAGACAGCAACCCGTAGGGCGACGTCTTAGTTGGAATCCATGGAATCTCCCATTATATTTGTAAAAGCAGATACCTATTACGTAGGGACAATTCTGTTTGATGAATTTAATAACCTTTTTTTATGTACCATAATAGGTACATATCTAACGTACCTATCAAACTGTAATTTATCTAATCTTCATTTCTCTAAACTATATGTCAATTGGTTGCAGACTTCATAATGCATATCTATTTGAAATCTCGACTATAAAGGCGTCTTAATATCATTTCAATCAGTTAAGAAGTTGACCGACACCAGTTCAGCGTTCAATCAATAACAATTAAAGCGTCAGGTCTTCACGTCTATTCTCAATATTCTCATTCATATACACTGACTGAGTATTTATTTATATTGCATGTAAAACAAATTAATATGCATGCTCTCGCGTAGTTGCTAACTGATATTGAAATTGAATTTTGATTAAATTTAGATTGGATTGGGTGTCCAAGTTAAGTCAGTACTTAGTTCAAATGACTCCTTTGTAAAGCAGATAAATGAGATAAAGTTTATGCATCTACAATCTACATTCCAGAAATTCTATTAAACCCAATTACGATTTCGCTTCAAGTTTCTCAAGTGAGAATGGTCGTGTCTGTCTATCACTGTCTTTTATGAAAAAATACCTCCCTTTAGCGCTTAGCCTCTCGACTGTGTCGAGAAAAAGTAGGAAGTACTTACCTTATTTGGTTGAAGCTGAGGCCTATTCGAAGAATATAATTTGTTATTGATTGTATTTGTAATTCTTGTGTTTCAACGTCTTGTTTATGTCAAATAGACATTATGAACATGACCAACTCGATTGTGTCGGCGGTCGCGCGGGCGCTTGCCGGCGGTCGGGGAGAGCGCGGATCTTAGTAACGTTACCGTGGGTAATGAATTTTCATACGTTATTACCACACTGTCAGAGATGTTACGTTACTGGTTGCAATAATAGTGGTATATACATACGGTTTCCGAACACGGAATAGAGGATTTATGATATTGGTGTAGATAAAATAGTTAGTAGATACGACACGTCAAACGATTCAGTGAGATTGGTTGACAGAATTACAATTTGTTTAGGTTTTATTTTGATTACAAAAGAAGTTAGTTCATATTGATAACAAATCAAGATTTTAAATTTATACTCATTGTTTTTCAAGTGTTCTTATTCTTACTCGTGTCGTTCCGTCTTTTGACGAAGATATCTTTATAATTGCAATTTTGCATGTTTTTATTTGTTATGAAATCATATGGGACGCCGATTAAAATAAACATTTTGCATGTCTTATTTTAACTTAAAAATAATTATGTACTTACTTACCTACAAACTCATTATTTGTCACACAAGTCTTACAGCGTGTGTATAGTATAAACATATTGGTATTAGATTCTACATACCTGCATGACTTAACTTTGATATTCAGATACCTGAATTGGGTGGACTACGCGAGTCTTTTCCTTATTTTGTGAATTTTTTTTCAGGATTTGATAGTTTATAAATATTTTATAACCTCCCGACTCCCAATAGTCTTTATAATGCGATGTTTTAAAAGAAGTTAATAGTAACTTCTATCTTTACTACTTACTACTAATCCTACGCACCAAATGAGTAAGGTATAACGCTACTTTGTATGCGCGCCGTGAATCGAGCGAAAATATTTCAGTGTCTCAATAAATGGATACCTAATAGCGCAATAATTGGAGCATTTGCCTTACAAAAGTTGGAGTAGAAAATGTTTTAATGGTTATTGGTAGGCTATAGGGTGGTTATTAAAATTCTAGATTTGAGACCTTGAGGGGGGGGTGCGTTGGCCGCCATCTTGGTTTAAACGTGCCATAAGTCCGTTTTTGAACCTTGGCGCTTAAACGGTTATCAGTATGCCTAAAATGTCTATGCAACGTATGAAGAACATAAAATTGTCTACAATATTTCCATACACAATACATCTGTAAGTCTTACAGATATAAAGATACAGGGGGTGAAAAAGTGTATATTTTCTTATATCATAAGAATTTTATTTATTAGCTTCAAAGTTTTGTGCTTCGAGATAAGGAAATGAAGTTTCTACCACAGTTTTTTCATCTTCTAATGATTCTTTTAAAAGATATTCAAAAGTTGAATTCACCCCTGGAGCGCTTATAGAGGGGGTGAAAGTAGTAAGTCTCACACACAAAATCAGTGTTCTATTACTCATCATAAAAAAACTACTAGGCGTTGTCAGGTATAGCTATGGATCAATTAGGGTATAATTAATTTAGATTTGACAAAAAACATATATGCTTTCATACAAAAAAAAATGTTTTTAAAGAAAGTGCTTGAAAATATTTTTATTTTTTTAAACTTCATATAACTGTCAAGTTATTATTCAAATATCGTATAGGCTTTAGCATTTTTTACATAATGCTTAAACAGTTGACTTTATGACAAAAATGTCTACGAGAAGTATAAAGACAATGAGTATGAGTAATTTTTTCCTTCCTGTAACTTTGTATCTTCTAAGACGTACAGAATAAATACAAATACAAAAAAAATAGTTTTTATTATTTTCGTAGACATTTTTGTCATAAAGAGAGCTGTTCAGGCATTATGTAAAAAATGCTAAAGCCTATACGATATTTTAATAATAAGTTGACAGTTATATGAAGTTAAAAAAAAAATATTCAAGCACTTTAAAAAAAAGATTTTTTTTTCTATGAAAGCGTGTATGTTTTTTGTCAAATCTAAATTCATTATACCCGAATTGATCGATTGCTATACTTGACAACGCCTAGTAGTATTTTATGATGAGTAATAGAACATTGATTTTGTGTGTGAGACTTACTACTTTCACCCCCTATAAGCGCTCCAGGGGTGAATTCAACTTTTGAATATCTTTTAAAAGAATCATTAGAATATGACAAAACTGTGGCAGAGACTTCATTTCCTTATCTCGAAGCACAAAACTTTGAAGCTAATAAATAAAATTCTTATGATATAAGAAAATATACACTTTTTCACCCCCTGTATCTTTATATCTGTAAGACTTACAGATGTATTGTGTATGGAAATATTGTAGACAATTTTATCTTCTTCATACGTTCCATAGAAATTTTAGGCATACTGATAACCGTTTAAGCGCCAAGGTTCAAAAACGGACTTTTGGCACCTTTAAACCAAGATGCCCCCCCCCCCCCTCAAGGCCTCAAATCTAGTATTTTAATTACCACCCTATAGGGTAGGCTTATAGCCTACCAATAACCATTAAAATATTTTCTACTCCACCTTTTGTATAGAGATGATTCCCCAATGATTGGATTATAAGCCATGGATGAAAATTTTAAACTCGCGAATGTAAACCACTGGAATTTAAACGAGCCATTATTTGCAGCTAATTCGGAATGGCGACTTTAATTCAGTTCAATAGCCTACCTCAATGCGATAAACTACTAAAATGTACAGCTCCGAGTTAGTGCTTGAGTACAACTGGTGTTTGAGTGGACGTTGTGAACTGTTGTAGGACCAGTATAAATCTGACCTCCGAATACCTACTTATACTTTTTTAGGATTTTAGTTCGAAACGCGCGGGGTAAAAACCTGTACCCATTCGCTACCGCGTACATGAATCGAACGTGAATTCAATTCAGCTCGTTCAAATCAGATGATTTGAATGGTATTAAACCGACATCAGATTTATAAAGTTCGAATACTGCTTCAGATTACACTTAAGCCGCGGGTAAAGATACAGCCTTGGCCAGAAGTGTTGAGCATAGCTCTTTTTTGTTTACAATTTTGATATTAAGTATTAATTCCCTTTAGGTAATATCTACTGGCTCCCATACAACAAGTGCTGTAAACTGGTCTTGGTTTTCGTATTGCCCTAAAAAGCCTCGCGGCGCTTCTTCATTAAAATTAAGTACCACTTCAAACGTACCTACTCCCCACGACGCTTTACGATGGCAGTAAGAGTTATAGGTAAGTACCTACTCTTCTCAAGGATCAATTAAGGGGAGTGGGTGTGTTATTATACTTATTATTTATTATTGGCACCCTGCCTCGTAACTAATGACGAACAAAACAAGTTATAAATAAGACCCCTGGAGATTATTTAATTAAGTAGATAAAGTCGTAGAGATGAACAAAATCGTTAATTTTGCATGCTAATTTATCCAGAAAGTCTAGATTCATTGAAATATTTGACTGAAATGGAAGTCGCTCCAAGAACAATTTTATTGTTATAGAATATAGAACAGGGATTTTCAAACTGGGGGGCGCGCGCCCCTTGGGCGGCGCGACCACATTTTAGGATTTTGGAGGCGCGGGGCCTCGGGAGAATTGAACAGGGCTAGCTAGACCATTTACTTCCGTTTCCTTATATCGAAGCGAAGGGGGGCGTGAGAATATAATTTTAGGCAGCAGGGGGGCGTGCCTAAAAAAAGTTTGGGAACCCCTGATATAGAATGTCGCTTTACTTTGATTATCAGCAAACAATAAGATTTTTTCATCAATTCCGTTTTATTTTAAGCGAATATGCTCACAAAGTCAACAAAACGGAAGCTAAAAAATAAAGAGCGCAATAAAATTATATGTAGGTATTAGGTATTTGCTTAACTATCTTTTAAAAGAAAAACTTACTTATCGTAATTGATTTTGTATCTACTTCATTAAAATCATTAATCTATCTATATATATATATATATATATATATATATATAACTCAAAGGTGACTGACTGACTGACTGACTGACATAGTGATCTATCAATGCACAGTCCAAACCGCTGGTTCTAGAGATTCCAAATTTGGCACGTAGGTTCCTTATAAGGTCTAGGGGTGCGCTAAGAAAGGATTTTTCAAAATTCATCCCCTAAGGGGGTCCCTTTGATTGACCCTTTGATTTCACCCAAATGGGGGTCCAAAGTTTGTGTGGGGAAACAAGATTAGTTATAGTCTATTTTATTCGAAACTTCACAGAAGTATTCCTAACAATAAATGAGTAAATACGTGTTGCAGGTTTTTTGAGAATTCCACCCCTAAAACGGGGAAATGTGGTCAAAAAGTCTGAAAATCAACATGGGTATTGTTTCTATAGTTTATCGGGTCGTTGATTACGAAAACAACAACGATTTTAAAATCCGCCGTGGCGGACGTGAAATACCATCTCCCCTGTTAGGGTACAATGGGGTTGAAATGTCTAAATATCCATATGGGTGTCGTTTTTGTGATTTTTTTGGGACGTTAATTAAGAAAATGGCATCGATTTAATATTTTGGACATAAAAATTCTTGAAAGTATTTGTGCCAAATTGCAATCTTCTTCTAAATATATAAAAGAAGAAACTGACTGACATATCAACGCACAGCCCAAACCGCTGGTTCTAGAGATTCCAAATGTGGTACGTAGGCTCCTTATAAGGCATAAGGATGCATTTAGAAATTATTTTTAAAATTTACCTCCTAAGGGGGGAAATGGGGTTCAAAGTTGAAACGAGATTAGTTCAACTATTTTATTCGAAACTTTACAGGAGTATTCCTAACGATAAATGAGAAAACAAGTGTTTCAGCTTTTTTGAGAATTCAACCCATAAGGGGGAAATGTGGTGACAAAATTTAAATATCAACAAGGGTATTGTTTCTATAGTTTATCGGGTCGCTGATTACGAAATCAACACTTAAAGGGGTGAAATGGGGGTTGATAGTTTGTATGGGGAATTTTTAAACGTTGAACCAATTTAGATGAAACTTGGTATAGAGATAGTTTGTGTACCGGAAAACGACATGGGACAGTTTTTATCTCGAAAATCGATCTTTAAGGGGGTGAAATGGGGGTTGGAGGTTTGTATGGAGATTTTTTTACCGCGAACCGATTTAGATAATTTTGTTGTGGATATAGTTTGAGTCCCAGGAAACAATATAGAATATTTTTTAAGCCGAAAATCAATCTTAGAGGGGTAGAAAACATGTTGGTAGTTTGTATGGCGAATTATTAACCGCTGAACAGACGATTGAAATGAAACTTGGTACATATTATATAGATTGAGTCGCGGTAAACAATATAGGATAGTTTTTATCTCGAAAATCAACCCTCTAGGGAGTGAAACGGGGGTTGAAAGTTTGTATGGGAAATTAATAACCGTTGAACCGATTTAGATGATTTGGTATGGAGATATTTTGCGTTCTGGGGAAGGATATATAATAGTTGTTATCCCAGAAGTCATTCCTTAAGCGGGTAAAAAGGAGGGTGGATTACTAATTCCACGCAAATGAAGTCGCGGGGAAAAGCTTCTATTCAAGAGTAGAAATCTGTATTAATCATAATCTCTCAGTAGTAAGTCGTTGATGGCGTAACAATTAAACAATTATTGCAATAATTTCTTTAAAATAAAAAATGAGGGAACCGCCGTCTTCTAAACGTGGTATACCGAAACCTCCAGAATGTAACGAATACTTTTCCGAAAACCGCTTCTAAATCAGTTCAGCGAAACGCAAGATGATCGCGGACAAACATACATTCATTGTATGTAGGAACATACAAACATACGAGTCTAACTGAGAACCTCCTATTTTAGTACTTTTAGTACGCGGGCGAAGCCGCGGGAAAAAGCTAGTATGGTATATACCTACCTACCTATAATTCAATATATTTCTTGCAGATGACGTCGTCCCTATATCTGTCTCTGAACCCCCGCTACTGGCCGCGCCTGGCACCGCTGGGGGCAATCTCCGACCTGCTCATGCTGCTCAACTATGTGCTCGATCCCGTGCTCTACGTGCTCATGCGTCGCTCGCGCCCGCGCTGCCTGCGAGCGCTGAGCCACACGCTAGCGCATTGTTTCAAGCGGGTCAGTTTGCATTAGCACATTAGCACATATTTATAACATTAGTTATAAAGATACCTACAAGGTAAAATTAAGAAATAGCGCATAACTCGCATAAGTAATATATCTACCTAAAGGCAGGCAACACTTATAGTTATACCTAATGTTAATCTACTTATATCCCCAGAACCACAAAACATCGACGGAATCGATGAAGACATCGTGCTGCCCGCAGGAGACGCTGCTGGTGAGCGACAGCTCGGGCGCCGAGATGAAGCCGCTGCGCCCGCTTCCGGCGCCCGGGCCCGCGCACCTGCTTGACTGACCGTGGAGCGACCACCTTCTCTAGACAGCCTAACTGTGAGCTCACACAACATCCACGCGTTCCATAAAGACGTGCAGCCCTCAG
The DNA here is from genome assembly GCA_947086415.1 of Pammene aurita. Taxonomy (NCBI): domain Eukaryota; kingdom Metazoa; phylum Arthropoda; class Insecta; order Lepidoptera; family Tortricidae; genus Pammene; species Pammene aurita. Next base: position 32,654,884 of record OX352290.1, on the reverse strand, counting down.
GAGACGCTGCTGGTGAACGACAGCTCCGGCGCCGAGGTGAAGCCACTGCGCGCGCTAGCGGCACCCGCGCCCGCGCACTTTTTTGAATGACCGTGGAGCGACCGCCCTCTCTAGACAGTCTAACCGGGGGCTCACGCAACATCCACGCGTTCCATAGAGACGTGCAGCCCTCAGGAGACGCTGCTGGTGTGAAGGTGTGCGCCGAGATGAAGCAGCTGTGCGCGCTGCTGGCTGCTGGCACACGCGCTCGCGCACCTGCTTGACTAACTGTGGAGGGAATGGAGCGATTGCTGTCTTTAGACACGGTTTAATCGGAGGGGGGCACAGGTCCACGGAGTCCATGAAGACGTGCAGCCCTCAGGAGACGCTACTGTTAACTAATTTGGATAAGTACCAGACCTGACCATGGAGACTACTCTCGTTTTACTCTCGTCTCGTCTCGACAATATAATCATGCCTGGTTATTCAACTAAGCTTCCGTTTTCAGTCAGTAAACTTAATCAAGTCAGTAAAAGCTGATCGTTGAAAATCCCCGACACGGGTCTATAATCTTTCCTGATCTTAGCGTTCGTCCAATCTAGTATATTTTGCACCCTCCAGAAACGCAGTCGTCAAGTTACTGGGAAATTGGGAATGGTAGTTTCGGTATGGGTAATGGTTGGAAAAGATGGATAGGGCTACGACTACAAGCCTATTGGACCGGGCGGCCACCGTATGATCACTTACCTCACCGAGGAGCAGCCTGGAACCTTATTCATCGAAAACAAAATAAATATAGGTTACAAATCACTTGGTCGGACAGCTCTCAGCCTGGTCCGTTCCGATTTCGGACACTTAGTGGTGCAATTTTTGGGGGGTGTCTCATCGAGTAGGACGATGAAACCAATCTCATTTGATAGTTAAAGTGATCCTCTTTCAATATTTTTTGGTGGGACAGCCCTCGGCCTGGTCCATTCCGTCTCGGACACTTTTAGTGGTGTAATTTTTGGGGTGTTTTTACCTTATCGAGTAGCAGAATGAAACCAACTTCATTTGATTACTAAAGTCATGCTCTTTCAATATTTTTTGGTCGGACAGCCCTCAGCCTGGTCCGTTCCGTTTTCGGGCAATTTTTGGGGTTTAGTGGTGCAATTTTATGGGTGCTTTTTCCGTCTGTAGCCGAAATTTACGGCCCTAAATTAATAAAATTTGGTGTGTGAATGGCATTTATACCCACCTTATATTGGAGCACAAGAATGAATTATTTTTAAATACATTTTTAGGGGTGCACTCCATCCATACATGTAACTGTTGAATACAACAAAAATAAATTTCTGATTCGGTAAACGGTCCGGTACGTTTTCAAAAATTAGTTTAACAAAAGTTACTAATTGTTTTTTATACAATAAATATTTAATATTGTCTTCGGTTGCCGCAATAGTTATTCATGAAATAAAACAATTAAAAACGGATTTTATCGCGTGTACTGAGCTTAAATTACATCCCGACGTTTCGAACACTTTACAGCGTTCGTGGTCAACTCGACCCGTTGACCACGAACGCTGTAAAGTGTTCGAAACTGAGGAAAAATAAAGAATTACCTCCGTTCAAAAATTATCACAATATGCAAACCTACCCACATATTTAATATTAAACAAATTTAGTGTTTGCACATGCCAGAGGGGCCTTCATAAAAAAAAATAATGTCAAATACCTAATTTACAATGGCTAATAATTTTAAGTTACAAAAAATATAAATAATGTTAATATGGTCAAATAAATAATTTCAAATAATTTACAAATTAAATTAGTATTAAATTATTATTAGTGTCCACACTGTCCACCATTATGGTCTCACAGTCCTATGTCTACCTTGCTCCTTAACCAAATGAATAACTGGAACAAATGAAAACTATCACAATATGCAAACCTACCCGGTTTGCATATTGTGATAGGTTTTGAACGGAGGTAATTATATATTTTTCCTCAGTCGACCCGTTGACCACGAAAGCTGTAAAGTGTTCGAAACGTCGGGATGTAATTTAAGCTCAGTACACGCGATAAAATCCGTTTTTAATTGTTTTATTTCATCAATAAATATGTAATAAGATATTTGACTATAAAGTTTTATTCTCTTTCTAGCTTCTAAAATATGCAATTAGCAACATGCATGCATTTTTTGGATGACGTCGATCAATTCTATTTCCCGTTAGATTCAAATGTCTCTAATAAACCTACTATCTATTGTAGCCCTGAAACGTCAAAAATGCGAAAATACGTTAGGCGTCTGCGCCGCGCGCCAAAACACCCCATACACCACATATACCACCACCATAAAAGCGTGAGGTTTGAGACGTCACCGACCTCAAAGTTGCGGAAAACTGTTTGGAAGGAACAAGTTTTTAGAAGATGTTTGTAATTTTAGGCACGAAAAAATGCGTTTACCTATATAGTTGTCATACATTTTTTTTTAGAATACAAGTAATGGAATTGTGGTATTGAAAATACATTCGGGGTATTAAAAAAAATTGCTCAAATTTTACGTTTTTAAACCGCAATATCTTTACAAAGATGTTAGAAAATTATTACGGATTTTCACGTTTTTATATTCATTTGCTGTTGCTGAACGTGTTTATTGAACTAATTCAATTAAATATTTTTCATACATGTTCTCAATTACAAAATAAAAAATAAATCCAGGGCATAGCTCTTAATACACTCTTTCATGTAAAATTTATTTGAAAACCAAAACCAAAACCGACCAGGCGGAGGGCTGTCCGACCAAGTGATTTACCGACCTATAAAACTTTTACTTTTCGATTAATAAGGTTTCATCCAAACAGCTCCTCGATGAGGTAAGTGATCATACTGTGGCCGTCCGGTCCTTATACCACCTTGACCTTACCCATACACACGTTGCCCATAGTGGTAACCGTACGATTAAAAAAACCGCAAATCGATGTACAGTTTAGCCGTTTGGCACACGCATACTAGAGGTCAAAACACATTTTTTGACCCGCAGTTCTTAAAAAAAAATCCCTTAGGAGGGGAGAGCCGAGACATTTTTTTATTTGTATGGATTTTTTTTTTTTCAGAAACCTATCGTGTGTGGTATCTTATAAAAGGGAATTTTGAGGCGATTCTAAAAATATACCACATCATTACATTTCAGCCATTTTTTTTAAATTAACACATAAATAATTTTCGAAAAGTTTGGGCTCATACCAAGTTTGGGCTCTTCCAGACACGATATGGCTGATATTTTAAAAATACAATATGCCACAAATGATACGCAATATCCTCATATCTAACCTCAAAAAAGCAATTTTGAAAATAATTTCATTAAGTTTTTTTTTTTTTTTTTCAATATTACAAAGTGACACAGTTCTTCTTCAATACCTATTTGGCGTGACTTATGGAACTGTAGTGCAGATACAGTACATATTAATCATAAAATGATACGTAGTATCCATATATCTAACGGGAAATACCTCTTTAACCCTTTAACTGCGCCTTTTCTTCAGCATGTTTAGTTTTTGACACAAAATATCAAGATTCTCAGACTCCTTTAGATACGATATACGCAACTTTTTTTTAGTGCAGTATATCACAAATGATACGTTATATCTTGATATCTAACCCCAAGAAAGCAATTTGGAAAATAATTTCATTTAAGTGGTATTTTTTATTATTTTTTATCTGTATAATTTTTCAATATTACAAAGTGACACAGTTCTACTGGAATTGTATTGAACTGTGCTTTTCTGTTTATTATTAGTGTTATCTAAGTGATAATAACGATCAAAAACGATAAATTATTTGTCTCCCCGCCCGTCCCTCAAGATCTGAGTTCCGAACGCGTGCTGCATTTAGTTTTGTTAGCTGCCCGCAGTCATGGCCAAAAGTTTGTCACCGGTGATAAGACCCTCTCTTTAATACCTCCTACTGCCGCTGCCCTCCTTCAGCATATAAAAAGGGCAAAATATCAGGCTGAAGAAATATGGGGGCGTGCACTAGAAAGTCACGTAGCAACCCGACCATCTCCAGAACAGTGGGGGTGGAAGAGAAGACCTGACCTTTCATTAGAGCCTAATGGGACTGAATTTGACTGTATATGGCATGCAGTTAAGGAGCTAGATAGGTGTGGATGCAAAATTGGATGCAAAACCAACCGATGCTTATGCAAAAAAAATAACCTCCCTTGCACCCCAGCCTGCAAAATTTGCCACGGTGATTGCCATAACGCGAGGTGCGCTATTATTTTCTCAATTTACGCCTTTTACGTAAATAAGTGAATTCATTTATACAACCCGCTTTTTTGTTTGCAGCAAAACGTATATAGAAGACAGAGAGGAAGAAATATAAAAAACCGGCCAAGTGCGTGTCGGACCACGCATAGGAGGGTTCCGTACCTTCAATGGAATAAGAACCAAACTAATAACAAAAGGTCGTATCTGATACCTATGGAAGAAGTTTTTTGGAGATAACTCAAAAATGACTGAACCGATAATGATCAAAACAATTTTCGTTGAAAGTATATGATAAGGCGCATCTCTTCAATTTTTTTCATATTTTTTGAACTTACGGTTCAAAAGTTACGGGGGGGGGGGGGGCTACACAACTTTTCTGACTTTCGAAGCGTTATTTCAGAAAATATTCACTTAATCACAAAATAGTCAAAGAAACCTCAATGTTATTTTGAAAGACCTATCGATTGATGTGTCACATGTTGATATTTGGTTAATTTTTTTTTTTTAATTTAGTTACCTGTATGGAGCGCCCCCTAAAAATATTTTTTTTTTTTCAAATTTAACTACATAACTAAGTAGCTGCATACAAAATACACCTTATGTGTAAATTTTATTCAGATACGTCGTATAGTTTCCGAGTAAAATGCCTGTGACATACGGACGGACAGACAGACAGACAGACAGACAGACATGACGAATCCATAAGGGTTCCGTTTTTTGCCATTTGGCTACGGAACCCTAAAAAAGAAAAATATATTTAAAAAATGTAAAAAGAAAGATTAATACAGTAGTGTGTGTATTATAATTATGAAATATAAACAACAGGAATAAACATCTTTAATTCAACTTTCAGCCACTTTTTAAGTCAGTATCTACCATAAAAACTATACCAACTGATGAAAAGACGCAGTTAAATGGTTAAAGAGGTATTTTCCGTTGGATATATGAATACTACGTATCATTTATACGTCTCGTAAAATAGGTATTGAAGTAGAACTGTGCCACTTTGTAATATTGAAAAATTTTAAAAAAAATACCTAATGAAATTATTTTCAAAATTGCTTTCTTGAGGTTAGATATGAGGATATCACGTATCATTTGTGGTATACTGTATAAAAAAAATCAGCCATATCGTATCTGGAGGAGCCCAAACTTGGTATGTTTCGAAAATTATTTTTGTGTTAATTAAAAAAAATGACTGAAATGTAATGATGTGGTATATTTTTAGAATCGCCTCAAAATGCCCTTTCATAAGATACCACACACGATAGGTTTCTGAAAAAAAAAATTTTTTTTCTATACAAATAAAAAAAATGTCTCTGCAGTCCCCTCCTAAGGGATTTTTTTTTAAGAACTGCGGGTTAAAAAATGTGTTTTGATCTCTAGTATGCGTGTGCCAAACGGCTAAACTGTACATCGATTTGCGGTGTTTCTTTAAAATTGGGCTTGTACGGCTACCACTACCAGTCCCATTACGCCTTTTACACATCTTCGTAGTGGATCGATTATTAGCCGCGAAACCAAAGCGGATCGAGAGCGAATCAAGAACGGAATCAAACCCGCGGAGCCTCGCCGCACGATTTCGCACTTGTTTCGCTTTCGATCCACTGAGGTTACGCGCCGAAACATGTAGTGCTGTCCACGTCAGATATGACACAATAATGAGAGCAATATGAAACCCATCTAGTAAGATTGCAATACTATCCTTATTGCTAGATCCGGGCATCTGGCAGCTTTTAATGGGTGGATGTCAGAGTGACAGACTAGCAAAGTTTTTGAATTGGAAAAAGTAATACCAAAATAGGTAAAAGCGGCCGAAGTTTATTTATTTATGGAGGACGAGGCCTATATTTTAACATTAGAACAAAAAACATTGAGTAATATTTCTGAAACAGAAAAAGGCGACAAACTATGAATTACATTATACGTCGTTTTGGACTACTTTCCCCCATCAGAAACTTTCGGCAATGATATGATCTAATTATTTATATAATTTTTCATAATACTGCATCGAAACCAGAACTCTAGGATTTGTTTTCTTAAAGTGGTTTGCATTCTTTGACCTCCGCCACTTTACAGCTGCCAGATGTCCGGATCTAGAAATAAGTATAGTATATCAAACTCACGAGAGGCGTTTCGTCGCTCTCATTCTATACCACGGTGTCGATCCCGCTACGCAGGTGAGCAAGAGGCGGGTGCTTTAAAAAAAATGTAGACCGTACACACAGAAAACTTTAATTTTTTGTCTGTTTAAGTAACAGGGGCGGCAAATTTTTCTGGCCCGGGCGCCAAATTTCCAAATACGCCTCTGCTTGCTAGAATGTGAGTGAACGTCTTGTGAACGTTACGATTGTACCACCTGTGAGTGATGTGCCTGACTCGACGAAATATTTAGTTCCGGGTAAAGTAGTTAAATGCTGGTTTTCCCTTTAACTAAAAGGAACATTTCAAGTTAATGATCTTAGAATGTATGAACTATGAATAACAAACACTATTATGTCGAATGTACCATATATCAAGGACCGGACAAACGCCCGTCATTTTGAAAATATAACCCTGTTCCGTACAGCAGAGACTTCCTTATGTTAATAAAAAAAATAGTATTTTATGGATTTATTGGACCATAATTTATATCCCGTGACAAATTAATTAATGATTGACATTCCCAAAATTACTTTCGCCAATAAAATAGAATGACCAAAATGTTTTTTAAATTTTCACTTGTCTAAAACTCCCACTAAAGCTCTAGATCTAAAACTCCCGGTAATATTTTGTAAAACAGTATGTATGTCCTCAACAATTTTAAATGATTCTTTTATGTGTAATTTCGTCTTTTCGTCTTTTATTTTAAATCTAGAGCACAGATTATATAATAGTTCTTTAGAGCTATATCAAAATTTCAAGCATTTTTTAACAGGAATCCTGATTACGTCACCGTGAAAGAAATACATGAAAAAATTAACTCCGAGGCACAAGCATATTGGAAGAACAGTATACTAATGTCAACGATTACATATGCCCCTATGACGTCCGTAGACTGCGAACGGACTTTTTCAACGCATAAATGGGTCCTAAATTCACATCGTTATAGGATCACAAGTGAAAATTTAGAAAAAATTTTGGTCATTCTATTTTAATAGCGAAAGTAATTTTCGGAATGTCAATCATTAATTAATTTGTCACTGGATATAAATTATGGTCCAATAAATCCATAAAATACTATTTTTTTTATTAACATAAGGAAGTCTCTGCTGTACGGAACAGGGTTATATTTTCGAAATGACGGGCGTTTGTCCGATCCTTGCATATAATTGTTTATTATTGTTTATTATATATTTCCACAAAAAGCACTTACAGCTAAACCTTACGTGCTAATTGGTGTTTTATAACGTAGTGTTTAACATGCATTATAGTAGTAGGTACATATATCACAAAGTCAAGAAATTACAATACAATGGAAAATAAATAATAATTGAAAAATAAATTATTTAAATGTCAAATTAAATTAAATAAGATGCCAATAATGTGAAAGTTATAGCTATATTTAGTTTAAGCAACTGTACATTCGTGTAGGTATTATGTTTCTAATCGTATATATCTATAAGTACCTACTTTATAATACCAGTATAATGAGTCAATAAATACTCATGGCGTCTAACGTAACTCACACCACTCGCTTTTTTGACCTCTCTTATACAACTGTTGCATAAACGAATATTGTTGTTAGGCTTATAGCAGGTAATATTACTTATAATAACTCTTAAAAGTAACATAATACATGCAACAGCCATCTGTAATAATTAACACTAATACCTGCGAAAAAGTTACCAAAATGCATGTGTCAAGTATACGCTCCCTACATAGGCTATAATGATACTAATATTTTTAAATATGTATGTGGATAAAGGATAGGTATACTTATTAATTACTATATAAACCAATTTGTAGGCCAGTACTTATAATCCTGACCAGAAATATGATCATGCGCCATTTATTTTATTTATTTTATTTTATTTTATTTATTTCCAAACATATTACACAGTATTACAGTAGATACTAAGGCACTGTGGTATGCATACAATATTATTATTATATTAGAATAACGTTAACATAGAGTTGTGTTATACAATAACAATAATCTTAAATACTAACTGAAGACGGCCGATCATCCATCGCCTCACATAACCTCTTACATTCGTCATATAACGTCTTCCAACTACTGGCAAAAACATCGCAGTCAGGTGCTGACTCGAGAAGTGCGTTAAGGTAATGTAAGGCGCGAACTAATGGCGAGTTCCTGTACGCCACAGTGCGCTCATTAGGAACTGCCAGTAAGTTGCGATTACGTGGCCTAAAATTTATCTTTGATTGAAACAGAGGGGGTACGAGAAGGCGTACCAGTTGTGAGACCAGCTGTGGACAGTCTGAATCCCCACGTATTATTCGGCATGCCCCGGTCACGAGAGCATAATTGCGCCTCACTTCCAGGGAGTTAAAGCCCAGGGTGCCAAGCAGAAATTTCGTTGGATAAAGGAAGGGATAGTACCTACCCATAGATTTTTTTATATAAGAATCGCAAAAACGCCTTTTGAATTTTCTCTAGGAGCAGGGCATAAGTGACCTCGTGGGGGTTCCACACTACAGACGCTGCCTCCAGTTAATAACAGAATAGTATAATTAATAACTTTTGATAAATACATTAATTGTCAGAATGTTTACAGGATAGAGGTACTTACGAAACTAAGATAATTAAATTTAACTAACCTTTTTTGTGATGTTATTGAGTATCTGGAACTCTTTTTCAAATCATTTCATAAAATTAAAGACTTCACATTTATTGTGCAATAAGTTATAGTATTTTTTTGTTACGTATTTATTGCTCACTAGATTTTTATGATGACATTTTACTAGTATGTATCACAATTTTGAAATATATACAGAGGTTAAATTAACGCTAAAATTGTCTTCTTATTCATTGAAAATATAATTTGTTTAAATTAATAAAACACGACGAGAAAAATCTAACAAATAAACAATGATTTGAGGTTAACTTATAAATGGCGCTCAATTTACTTTTTTGGATGTGCGTGCAGCTTGAGGCAAAGGCGCGGACGTATAATGCCAAACAGCCAATATTAAAACAGACAATTCGTGTTTAAATAGTAGATTGTACACCAAGGGGATAAAGCACTGTTTTATGTCACGGGCGCGATATTGAATCCCGAACGGAACGAAGGACTCCAGACTTTACTCCCGAGCGCAGCGAGAGAGAGAATTAAGACTGAGCAGGACTCAGGAGTGCAGTGAGGGGTTTAAGCGCGCCCGTGACAAAAACAGCTTTATCCCCGAGGAGTATACTCTACTTTTCTCACCTCTTGTGAGACAATAAAATAGTTAAGGCTACTACTAGAAACGGATTTTTATTAGGGTCCCGTAGCCAAAAGGCAAAAAACGGAACCCTTATGTATTTGTCATGTCAGTCTGTCTGTCTGTCCGTCCGTATGTCACAGCCATTTTACTTGGAAACTATACGACGTATCTGAATAAAATTTACACATAAGGTGTATTTTGTATGCTGCTACTTAGTTATGTAGTTAAATTTGAAAAAACAAAAATTTTAGGGGGGGCTCCATACATGTAACTAAATAAAAAATGAAAAAAATTTAACCAAATATCTACATGTGACACACCAATCGATAGGTCTTTAAAAATAACAATGAGATTTCTTTGACCATTTTTTTATTAAGTGAATATTTTCTGAAATAATCGCTTCGACAGTCAGAAAAATTGTGTCCCCCCCTGTAACTTTTGAACCGTAAGTCCAAGAAATATGAAGAAATTTGAGGACATGCGCCTTATCATACTTTCTACGAAAATTGTTTTGAACATTATCGGTTCAGCCATTTTTGAGTTATCTCCAAGAAACTTCCTCCATAGGCATCAGATACGACCTTTTGATATTAGTTTGGTTCTTATTCCATTGAATGTACGGAATCCTCCTATGCGTGGTCCGACACGCACTTGGCCGGTTTTTTAAAGTAAATCAAAAGTATAAATTGATTCTTGATACATTAGTCCATTTTATTCGAATTTTATCTTCTATTTTTATAGAACCTGCAGTTTTACTCCGTATACTGCAGCTCATATGACACTCGCGGCATTTGTTTTTGGTATTTAAAATTGAGGTAACCAGCGCGAGTTTCAAATCAGTTCGACGACGCGGCGGCGCGGGCCCGTGCACCGTGCGGACTTTACGAAATTAGACTTTAAGCACATAACAATAAGAACTATGGGAAGTGAAATCACATTATTAACCAGCGGGTTATAATAAGATTTAGTACAACATTATAACCCGGCTAAAGCCAAGGGCTATAATGATTTGCTTTCGGTCAGGTTTGCATGATATATAATTTAGCATTGTCGAGCAGGTGGTGTGAAAACGTATATTATTGTGTATTATGTGTAATATAATAAGTTGAAATTATTCTTATTTACAATCAGGATTGTATAATTTGTATTCTATCGTAAATGTGTATATTCTTAATATGTTTACTTTTTTTTACTTTTTTTTTATGTAAACTCATAAAGAGTTAAAAAAAATAAAGGTAATACCCGACTAAATTACAACGATTCGTCTGCGTACGTACAACTTAGTACTAGAGTACAAACGTCACTTGATCGGATTATTAAATTATTCCACTAGTTGGATAATTATTGTGAAATGCACCCGTGTTTAATATCTAGGATTATGAGCATAAAAGCGGTGGAATAAGAAGCTCTTTACGAGCAGGTGTGTTGAAAATAAATATATGGTTTACTTGAATTATAATAAAGTGTTGAATATTAAATAATAAACGACAAAAAATCCCTAAGTTATCCACAGTCAAGTGCGAATCATTGTAAATAGTGTATATAATAAACTGCTGTAAATTATACGCTCGGCAAATGAAACTATTTCGTTGTGAAACGTTTTCAAATTAACATTAACGCTGACAGGTAATAAAACGGCTATTAGACATGGCAATTTGTAGGGTCCAACCTGTCAGGTTGGTAGGTGTAATGGCACCTAGGGAGTAGGAGTCCCGATCTTTGGCGATCGGCAGTGCCCCGACACCCGCAGCTGTTTATGGAGGTCGTTAGAGTTATTTTACCTTTTTTATTTATAATGTTAGCCATTTTCTCCACATTCCGTCTGGTTTTTTATTTAAAATAAACGTTAAAATGTGTAGATTCGCTGGTAGTTAATATAGTTATCTAGTTTTTTATTTAAATAATAGAAGGATTGGGCAGATGAAGTTAGATTCAGGCAGCTCGAGCGGTCATTTAAATATCTATAATAATGAAAACAGTTTCTTTTTTTATTTAATGTATACTGTTATGAGTACTATTACCGTGATTCACCAATACATTTTTTAGATGTTTTGAAGGCATCTCTGTAAACGTTGAGCTAAGGCCGGTAGGGACGATTTATTGGTGAGGTAGGGTCGGTAGGGGCAATTTGTAGGGAAAGTGTAATAACGGGCGTTGGGGCCGACAGGAGTTGGACACAACAGGTTGGGCCCTACAAATTGCCATGTCTAATAGCCGTTTAAACAAATGAAGATGTCAACATACCATTCATAATAAAACGCTCTATGACTATACTGAACTGTTGCCATATAAATGAGAATAATAGCGCCCTCTTGACAATGATCATTATATGGGCAGGTTTTTACATATGTATATATAGAGATGACGATTATTCGAATAATTATGCATAAGGCCCACTGACTCTGTCAGTGAATATTTAGTGAATAATGACATTTATGCCAAGAGCATGTCGGGCCATGCTCAGTGTAGGGTTCCGTAGTTGCCGGCCCGTCACAATTGGGTGTATTGAATTATAAAAAGATCGTTTTTTAGAGTTTTCATATGATATTTTGTGGCACTTAAATCCTTTTACTATGAAATTACAATTTATTGCGATAACTCAAAATGGGGTTCACAGGCGTGCCAGATGTTAGTAATTCGACAGCATCCCCGAGAGGGATTCCCCGCGGGTTATGTAAATTGTATTTTTTATTCGTTCATCTCTGGTTCGCTGAGTGCATGATTGTGGCGCCATCTGTTGAGGCGGGGCCCTAATCTTTTTTAACGAATGGCTTGTACTCCTTGCTTATATGAAATGTCTTTGGCTGATTCACTATTTTGAAAGTTGACCGAGTTAATTTAGGTCAAATATTTTGAGTTTTGATATTGACAAGAGCCCTTTGCAGTTTCATTTCTTGTCACATTGTGCACTGCGATGTCTGCGATCGTTCACATTACCCCCACTGCACTGCGCACACAGCGAATAATGTGTACCAACACTACCCACCTTCACGAAGAGTCTCATTAGTTACCTACACCGTAATTGTAATCACGAATTTGTACATTTTTACAAAAATATATTTAGACTTTAGTTGTAATCATAGAATTAAAATAAAGCACATATCAAAAGAGCATTCCTTTTAATTGTAGGTTTCCCCTTTTTCTCCTTTAATTTTATCAATTATAACTCTGGAGCCTACTACACTCCGTAGTTTCCAGGGCCCTTTTTATCTGGTAGGAGTGGTAGGGTCCCTGGATGTTGGCCTATAGGCTGCAATACAACCAAGTGGAGTGGCTCTCGCTCTCGTCGCGAATGAATGGCGACCTCGCGATAAAATATTTTGTGTATACAGGGAGAAATCTGGGTCGTGATCCAGCCAGAACCACTTTGTCTGACTGTAATTGATCACCATTATCATTACGGTAGTACCTATTTAATCAAAACATAATGATTTTTTTAAATTCATATTAACCTAAAGTTAAGTAAATCATGATCACCCTATTTTATATCAGTTTTGTTTTAACATATTATAACTTATAAGTATGTCAGTGTGTCAGCCGAATTCGCCCAGCAAAGAGGCGACACACCAGCTGTGGATATATTAACACAAACCATACTTCCAATTTTGAGTATATATTCGTACGTCGTTACGTACAAATAGCCAAGTCAGATAAACGTCAGTCCATACAATAAATATCTTTTTAATACAATTGCTCGGAAAGTTTAGTTTATGTAGCTGCAAATCGTGCGTAAAGTTTTATTTTATACACTAGTGCTAAAAAGTAATCTGATTGATACTTTCTAAATAAATGAGTATTATGCGAGACCCGCTTCTAATGACCCACCTGAACAACGCGCGATTGGGCATAAAAGAATATTATGCGAGACCCAATTTTTGGGTTCGGAACCGGAACCCTTATAGGATCACTTTGTTGTGCGTCCGTCCGTCCGCCCGTCCGTCCATCCGTCCGTCCGTCTGTCAAGACCCCTTTTCTCAGGAACGTGTGGAGGTATCAAGCTGATATCAAATACTCACGTCTACTGTCCCTTGGAATGGAGCTAGAAAAAATATAACTTCTAAGCATACGCAATCAAAAGTACAGCCGTTTATGCCGCAAATGTCCGCAAATTTTCGAAACTCGCAAGGGAATCAAAACCTACAGGGTACTTCCCGTGAACTCAGAATCTTGAAATTTGGTACGAAGCAACGTCTTATAGCACAAGTATAAAGGATATAAAAATAATAGATAAAGGAAAAATTGCGAAAACCGTAAAGTTTTAGTTACATCATATAATAAAAATATTTTTAATAATTTTAAAGTTACTACCCCTATATACCTGCAGGTTTGTACGGAACCCTCGGTGCGCGAGTCTGACTCGCACTTGGCCGGTTTTTTAAATAAATTATGCGAGACCCGCTTCTAAATGACCCACCTGAACAACACGCGACTGGGCATAAAGGAGTATTATGCGAGACCCGCTTCTAAATGACCCACCTGACCTGAACAACGCGCGATTGGGCATAAAGGAGTATTATGCGAGAGCCAATAGTGACTTGAACAACGGGCGATTGAATGAAGCTGTCTTTCGTACACTGCACTTAAGAATATAAATGTAATTTTATTTCATTGTAGTTTTTTCGCAATTGTATTAAAAAACGTTGTTCGACACAACGTGTGGAAGTGTCATTTTCACTCGTCCCGAGTCTTGAATTCAACCCGGATGGAGTAGCCTTGTCTGTCATTTCCGATACAAAAACAGTTTGCCGATTTTTGCGGGGGAGGGGAACGTGAAATGTATAGCAATTCGTACGTAACGTCAGATAAACGTCAGTCCATACATGAGTATGACCACCGGTCATATGTTTTCGGCAGAGGGGAACGCCTGTCAATGGCGACTCCGGTTGGTTGAATTCTCAAAGGGCAGAGGGGAACGATGATGATTGATGAAGAACAAGCATGCTAAAGGTTGCCTAACAACTTTTTTTTTCGCTCTCGTACAGGGCCCCAGTCGGGTAGCCAATGATTTCATAAACAACATTTCGTAAATAATCATTTTACAAACAACGTTTGGCAAATTAACTATGCACAAATAGGACGTTTCATAAAAGATTGTTTTACAAATAGTACATGTGACAAAATATTTATTTGATAAAACATCATATTACAAAACATTAATTGGCAAATTATTCATTTATTATCGTGACAATCCACAAAATAACGCATGGTAAAACAACGTTAGTAAAATGCATTGTTTAGCAAACATTTTGTTTAAAATCATCATCGTGTGTATTCATACTTATCTAAGATTGTTCTTGTACGACCATAGAGACATTTAAATGTCTCTATGGTCGTGGTATGTAATTCAAAAATCACTTTTAGGTCGTGAAATGTCTACTGACATAACGGGTGCCTCGCTGTGATCAACTGTGTAGCTGTGTTACCAAAAAAGCGATAGTATTTTTCATAGATTATATAAGTCCCAGATAGAGTGCGGCTAACAAAATTTTGTGATTCCATAAAGAGCCAGTGTCCTCGTCGTTACGCACTACACACACATACGCACAGCAATAATGAGCCGCTCCCCCGCCATTCGTGTCCAAACGTCTATGCAGTCAAGAGCAGTTAAAAAATAATTAAAATATGCCGTCGTGCGTTGTCAAATGCTGCAGAAATGCCACCGGTCGAAAGAAAAAAACGGATGGGATAACTTTTCACCGTTAAGTAAACAATTAATTGCGTAATCACATTAAATATCAGTAATTTCATAAACTATTAACTTCATGGTAGCGGTGTTGCCAAGTGGTTGAATAGGGAAACTTCCCGAATGTAAAGGGGTCTATAATCGCCGCGATATGGTGTCAACACGATATGAACCAAACACAACTTGATGTTTTATTTCACGCACATTTTCAACTAATATTAACATATTACCTAATAGTTCATAAATTATAAGTTTTTGAAAGCAAATTATATTCCTTAGTATTTTTTGAATAAAATTAGTTAATAAACTAAACTATATATTTCTTAAAATAATTACAAAAATTGCGTAAAACATAAAGCTCATATATTATCAAGTCGTAGGTTGAATGCGCAAAATTATGCCACAATGAGTGATCTGTCCAACTTTTGTCTCATTCTAACTATCGCTCCCTCTCACTCTGATCGGTTGACTAGTCGCTTTAGTAAGCGACTGGTCAAGCGATTAGAACGAAATTGAACTATAGTTAGAATGAGAGGTTAGCTGTCAAACCGGTTGTGTTCGATCTAGGAGCATTTTTAACCGACTTCAAAAAAAGGAGGTTCTCAGTTTATGTGTGTGTATATATGTTTGTTCACGATTATCTCGCATTTGGCTGAACCAATTTTGAGGCGGTCCTTATATACAGCTGTATTTTTTATCTATCGCGTTCGTGAAAACAAAATATAAGTTTAAATAATATCTAATACACTGAACTTTACTGTAATAAAATTTACCACGTCGCAGCATTGCGTAGTTCCATATTTTTCGAAAAAAAGGAGAATTTCCTGAGCTACGCTTTTAAAGGATTCACATTCAATGATTCGTAACTCATATTTGCCATAATTAATATCAGTTATTACAAAATTTTCACAACCTTGTTCAAATTAAAAATAATTTTGTGAATTCCATTGAATTACTATGGAATTTAACGGTTCGAAGACCTCCGTCTACACTAAAGCCTCTAGCGGAAATTCGTACGCGATAGTCATCATTCATATTCAGAGGCGATTGTCTATGGTTGTGGAAATTTGTCTATTGTAAGATTGTAACTGATTTTTTTTATGGAAACCATAGACAATTGTCTATGAATTGATGAATTCAGATCAATCGTGTCGAGCGACAAATGCCACCTTCTTATCGAAATCGGTTTTGTAGTTTAGGAATGACAGTGTTATAGACAACATACAAATAATATAGGTGTACTTGCCCTTGTACCCCACGTGCCTGATATAAATTCAATTCAATTTAATGATCATTTATTTCGAAAGTTTCCATATTATATTAGTACATTTTATTTCTACTAAATTAATAACATCTTATAATTATGCCAGAAAGCCCACTGTCCACGACTGTGGCTAGAAGGCTGTCGTAAGTAGGTTTTGCACGATGGAAAATTATCAGTGGGCCCCATATAAAAAAAGCCAGAACTCATAGACCTGGCTGAACTGAACCCCGCTAAGTGTGTGTTGCGCCTAATCTTACCAAAAGCAAGCCATGTAAAATTAGCAGCCAAGACTCACAACACAAGCTCATAACGCTTTAGCGTCTGCTAGATGGTTGCCAACAAGGCTGACGACGAAGCTCAACCTGACTGAATTTTGGTTCTCTAGTGTGAAACGGTTTGAGATAAGGTAAGTTTATAATAATACGCTTTTAGTTGGGTTCACCTTGGCCATATTAAAAAGGTATGATAAATGCTTAAAATAATAATATTGGGTCGAGAAGAGAGGCCGGACACACTCAAGTCGTGTCCTTTTATTAATTTATAAATTAAGATTTTTTACATCACTATTTTTTCTTTTATCCGCCTCTTCAGAAATATATTTCATCAAATTTATTAAAACAGGTGCTTATTAATTATATTTAAACATATATATTAATAATCTATTTTTTTTTAATTCAAAAATACTGTATTCTTAATCGGGAAAATTTGTATTACATGGCAACACTCGTCTGGACACACACATTCAAACCAGCCGCCATCTTGCGTCACAGTTTGTTGTACAGCCATGCTCCGTCCTTTAATTTTTTTCGTCCAAGGTATTTTTAAATTAGTTCTAGTTTTTTTTAAGCTGCCGCTCACGGCTTATAAGTATTTAGGCACTCGTTATACACAACGTTATACGTTTCACGTTACACTCGTTATAAGTTGTACAAAAAATGGGCATTCAGAATTATAGAAGTTGCGGACAGAGAAATGTTAGCGACAAGCGCCATTTTATATCTATGGTTGCGGAACAATTTTGCGTGCAGTTTATTTTTAATCCACCCAGAATATACCCATGCAAAATTCTTATTTACCAGCTGGCGAGCGTTAAAAAAACATAAACCTATTTCCAGTACAAAATTGTTTTATTTTGTATGAATTAGTAAAGGATGGTTTTTCTACTCCAGCACTTCTATATGCCAATTAAATGACTGATAGTGGTATCTAAAACTACATCATTTAAGTGAAGGCGCTAAAGTCTATTTGTCTATAGGTATTTTCTATAACTGCTAGCAGTCACACAAAACACATTGTGCAACTGTTTTTGTTTTTTTAATACACTGACTTCCAGGTGCCATGTCTAAAAAGGGTTCGTTCTTGTTTACAATATAAATTATATTTTCAAATTGATATATACTTGAAATTATTTTTGCACAAACTATGATAAAAACATTATCATATCTTTTTTAAAGTATTAATATCTTAAATAATTTAGTTTTCATATTTATGAAAAGCATAATAGTACTTTAATGTAAACTTTTGCATTGAGAGTTACTTGAACGAAGCCTTATTTTTTTGCAATTGAAAACCAACTCGTGGTCTGTCTATGACATTTAGTAAAAAAGTTAATATTTAAAAAGTTTCAACACAATTAAGCCTTAATTTTTGTATTTACGGCTTAATTTTTGTATTTAAACTCGTATATTATGTTAATATCAAGAAGTTTATGTTAATTTTCATAAAATAAGTGACAAGAAAACTTCACAGTTAATATCCGAAGACTTCGGCACAAAAGTAAGAGTTATTAGTTGATAGAAAAATCTTAAAACAAAATTGATTTATGTACTCGTGATACTTAAGAACTTTAAAATTATTTATTAATTACGTTTTTGCTACTGTCGTAGAAAAATTTTCGTGTGCAACGGTACATAATTAGGTCTTAAAATTCTCGGGTCTGTTATTACAAAATTCGGCTTCGCCTCATTTTGTAACTTCGACCCTCGAATCTTAAGAACCCTTATTATGTACCTGTTGCACAAAATACTATTTTTGAATCGTTGCATAATGGAAACTTGTAATTTTAAAAGGATGTATTTGGCTCCAATTTCAGGCTCCGTAAATTACTTGAATACAGATTTAACAATAATTCCAAACATAATTATTTTAAATGACAGTATTTTAATGACAGTACAAAAAAACGGCAGAATGGCCAATTACGCTAATTAGTGCAAAAAAAATCCGGATAAACTTCATACCGCCCAGCGGTTCGCTACACGGAATGTTATTTTTAACCGACTTCAAGATTTGAAAAGAGGAGGTTCTCAATTCGGCGTGTATGTTTTTTTTTTTTTTATTTTTTTTATTTTTTTTTTTTATGTTTGTTACTCCATAACTCCGTCATGTCTGAACCGATTTTGAAAATTCTTTTTTTGATGGTTAGTATATATATACAGATTGGTCCCGTTTTTGTCAAAACGCAGTTCTGATGATGGGATCCATGAGGAATCGAGGGAACTCCTCAAATCTTAAAGGCATATATATATTGATTTTTATATTTTTATCAACAAATCCATGACTTTCATTCAAAATAGTGACATTTGATGAAGTAGAACTGCTGATGATGATCAGAACGGAACTCTTCAACGACGCATAGTTCACTTTTGGCGATTTGTCCTCTTCACTGTGTTTGTTAAGCAAGTTTGATTGTCAGGATAAATTTTCGTCAAGCTCAAGTTCTGATGATGGGATCCGTGAGGAATCGAAGGAACTCCTCAAATCTTAAGGGCACACACATAGTGAGTGATGATTTGGATATTGAGCGAGAGCGTAGGTCGTTGGCTGTCCGATGTAACATGTTGGCCCACAGGTTCGCGAAATACTGTACAAGTAAAGACTACACTTTTCAAAGCGTACTGTTCAGTCATTTTACACATGCAGCCTGTGGACCAACTATACGCGAGGGCATACAACGGCCTACGTGTCCAATATAATAACGCGTTCCGGGTGTTGATGGGGCTGCCGCGATTTTGTAGTGCTTCTGGTATGTTTGCGGAGGCACAAATTGACAGCTTTACAGCGATAATGCGCAACAGCCCCAACAGCATTCTGAGCGTGTTTATGGAGCGCGAAAATGGCCCCACGCTCAACCATTGGCAGATACTGCATGCAGTCGCCGTTTAGTTTTAGTTATGATTTTTAACCGACTTCAAGATTTGAAAAGAGGAGGTTCTCAATTCGGCGTGTATGTGTTTTTTTTTTTTTTTTTTTTTTTGTTTTTTATTTTTTATGTTTGTTACTCCATAACTCCGTCATGTCTGAACCGATTTTGAAAATTCTTTTTTTGATTGTAAGTATATATATACAGATTGGTCCCGTTTTTGTCAAAACGCAGTTCTGATGATGGGATCCATGAGGAATCGAGGGAACTCCTCAAATCTTAAAGGCATACATATAGTGATTTTTATATTTTTATCAACAAAACCATCATTTTCATTCAAAACAGTGACATTTGATGAAGTAGAACTGCTGATGATGATCAGAACGGAACTCTTCAACAACGCATAGTTCACGTTTGGCGATTCGTCCTCTTCGCTGTGTTTGTTTAGCAAGTTTAATTGTCAGAACAAATGTTCGTCAAGCTCAAGTTCTGATGATGGGATCCATGAAGAATCGAGGGAACTCCTCAAATCTTAAGGGCTTACACATAGTGATTTTTGTATTTTTACCAACAAATCAAGCATTTTCATTCAAAAGAGTGACATTTGATGAAGTGGAACTGCTGATGATGAACAGAACGGAACTCTTTAACGACGCATAGTTCATGTTTGGCGATTATTCCTCTTCGCTATGTTTGTTAAGCAAGTTAGATTGTCAGGACCAATTTTCGTCAAGCTCAAGTTCTGATGATGAGTTCCACGAGGAATCGAGGGAATTCCTCAAATCTTAAAGGCATACATAAAGTGACTTTTGTATTTTTATCAACAAATCAAGCATTTTCATTCAAAAGAGTGACATTTGATGAAGTGGAACTGCTGATGATAATCAGAACGGAACTCTTCAACGACGCATAGTTCACGTTTGGCGATTTGTCCTCTCCGCTGCGTTTTTTAAGCAAGTTATTTCATTGTATGGAATCTAAGTACACCATCTACAATAATCCTTCACCGGCTACCCCCATTGAAGTCGGTTTTTTTTTCTTAAAAATTATTTATTTACAGCAGATCGAGCATTTGGTGGAAAGGTGGATGCTTAGTGAAGTCGGTTCTTTTTTGTTTAAAATTATTTTCTTATTATGTATCTTTTTTTTCTACCAATAAATAAACTTTACTTAGTTTAATTTCATACATTCACAAATGGAGCTATCACTAGCTATAACCCTGTTTTTCAACCGACTTCAAGATTTCGAAGGAGGAGGTTATCAATTCGTCGGGATCTTTGTTTTTGCTATTTTTTTTTTTTTTTTTTATGTATGTTCACCGATTATTCGAAGACGGCTGGACCGATTTGGAAAATTCTTTTTTTGTTTGAAAGCCTATACTTCACAGTTGGTCCCATTGTAACCATGTTAGGATCTGATGATGGGATCCTGGAGAAATCGAGGGAACTCTTCAACTATTATAGGCACACCTATGGTGATTTGAGTATTTTTTACAGCAGCTCGAGCATTTGCTATTGGAAAGCTGGATGCTAAGTGAAGTCGGTTCTTTTTTGTTTAAAATTATTATGGAACAATAGTTTATGAATTGACGTTTTGCAAAATAACTAATTTTAAAAATGATTTATTTATGAAATCAATATTTTTTAAATTAATAATTTGTATTGTAATATGTTTACAAAGTGTCAGTGTTACTAAATGTCTATTTGTCGAGTAAATATTTACAGAATGAGCATTTTTAAGAATGTCAGGTTTGTGAAATGAATAGTTTGTGAATCGTTGTTTGTTAAGTGATTATTTACGAAATGTTGTTTGCCAAATGATGATAAACCGCCAGTCGCACCTGGAGGGATGGCATTAAGAGTCCGGTAAGGTTTTTTTTCGATTTCGCTCAACTTTTCGACACTATTTTACAATAAGACTACTATTAGTTTGTATACATATAATATTGGAAGATCGTTTCTTTTTAAACTGTATAAGTGGAAAACTTCTTTGTTTTATTTATAAATAATTCACCTTAATCTCATAGCTGTTTCGTGATTTTTGCTCGAAGAGGTGAAAAGAGTAAGATTTTTATTAATTAAAATGATGTTATACTAGTATGTAAAATATATACGTTGGAAAGTGAGTCGTTTAAGGATTAAGTGGAGTATAATATTATAGTTTTTTTCATTTACATACATATTTTTTAAGCAAGAGTATGTTTTCCTAAAACAATTTTAAGAAAAATTGCCGAAGTTTAGGTGGTATTTTTGGGAATGTATTAAAGTATTTCATAAAAATTTAAATGTAGAAATAAACTTGGCTTTATGCTTTAATTAAATAAATAAACATATTGGAGGGCATGACAAATAATAATAAAAAATCAAGTGACAAGTTTGCACGAATCAACGTTCTCACTAAACAAGCTCTGCCAGAATTAAGTTTTAGGGTAAGTATTAAATAATAATAAATGTGGACCAAAAGTATTTTTTTGCAATAACAAGACTTGAAGCTATAATATTAAATGCAATTCATGTGCGTTATTTCGTTATTAGCGTTTTTCATTTTCAAATCGTTACCGGACTCTTAACATTTTATTATATAACCACCGTACACACTTTCAGGTAACCGCTGTTTTAATCGGTTGCCTCGCGATAATTTTATTTCCGCCCCAGTACAAGTTGGGTCAGTTCGGACTTCGGGTTGCACAGGGAGGTTCCTTATCACTTCGGGAGCTCAAATACCGCGAGCCATCCGGTTGCCTTGAGGTCACTCTGACTACGCGTCATTGCACTGAATAACTCTACAGACAGTTGGAACACTCGTACGCCCAAGAAGGACAGAATACACGCAACGCGACTTTTAAAACGCATTTCAAGATGGCTGGGCTGAATACCGTAGCTAGTCTACATAATTTAGTCGGTTTCTTTGTTGCCCTTCAAAGCAGTATTGCCAGAACCACAGGTCTAAAATGGCGCTTACGCTAAAAGATAAATTAAGTGCGCAAAAGACAAAACCAACACGTATATGAACATTCCGCGAGTGCGAAACAGATACACGATCATTCTCCAAGCAGGACAACTTTTGTCCCTTGATACACTCAAACACCCGCGTCGCGGCAGCTCATATTTTATCGTGTAAAATACATTGAGTAACAGGAGATGACATCCCTAAGAAATTCTTTGTCCCAAAAGTTGTAGTGAAAATCACTACAAGTCTATACAACTCTTTGATTCTGACATAACTGTCAACCGCCAAACATGGCGCACAAAATTTGTTCTAGATGTCACATCTAGTAGAATACTTAATAAATCAATGGTAAAATATAAAATAATCCAGAGAAAAATCACTTAAAATGTAAAAGCAGAAACGTGGCGTCGTATTGTGTACCTGATTGCACCATTTACACATAAGAAAAACCCAGGAAATTACTCATTTCACAGGTAAAACGGCTATTAGACATGGCAATTTGTAGGGTCCAACCTGTCAGGTTGGTAGGTGTAATGGCACCTAGGGAGTAGGAGTCCCGACCTAGGGCATTCGTCAGTGCCCCGACACCCGCAGCTGTTTATGGAGGTCATTAGAGTTATTTTACCTTTTTTATTTATAATGGTAGCCATTTTCTACACATTCCGTCTGGTTTTTATTTAAAATAAACGTTATAATGTGTAGCTTCGCTGGTAATTAATATATTTATCTAGTTTTTTATTTAAATAATAGAAGGTTTGGGCAGATGAAGTTAGATTCAGGCAGCTCGAGCGGTCATTTAAATATCTATAATAATAAAAACAGTTTCTTTTTTATTTAATGTACGAGTATACTGTTATGAGTACTATCACCGTGCCTCACCAATACATTTTTTAGATGTTTTGAAGGCATCTCTGTAAACGTTGAGCTAAGGCCGGTTAGGACGATTTGTTGGTGAGGTAGGGTCGATAGGGGCAATTTGTAGGGAAAGTGTAATAACGGGCGTTGGGGCCGACAGGAGTTGGACACAACAGGTTGGGCCCAACAAATTGCCATGTCTAATAGCCGTTTAAATATATTATTCTGATCGATGTTTTTGAAGCGATATTTTTATCAAATTAGCAACATAAATTATTAAAAGTAAGAAAGTAAGCACTACATATCATTGAATATTAGTGTTGGTTTTGCTCTGTGGTAATATTTTATCATTAAAGTTAATATTCAAAATTATAACGTGTAAAAATTGAAACTGTTATTCTACGCTATTGATTCACACAACGTCTTTGGGATTTATATCGATAACTGATGTCCACGTTGAAGTACAAAAGTGACAATTTGCATCCGTTGCAATCACAGACCTAAAATTGCGCTTTGCTAAAAGACAGACGAACTGCGCAAAAGAGAAACCAACACGTATATGAACATTCCGCGAGTGCGAAAGAGATACATGATCAGTCTCCTAGCAGGACGCCTTTTGACATCACTCGTTACACTTAAACACCTGCGTCGGGAGTGCTCATATTTAATCTTGAAAAATATAATATTATCCGCTGTTCATTTACCTGGAATGAAACAAAAGAAGAATGGTGTCGTGTTGCGTCCCGGATTGCACAACTACACAAATAAAAAACCCAGGCAATCACTCGTTTCACAGGAAAATATGATATTCCGATCGTTGTTTTTGAAACCATATTTTATCAAATTAGCCAAATAAATCATGTAAATAACCGTTTGATACCATTAAATATTAATGTCTCTTTTACTGCATGTGAATATTTTATCATAATAGTTAATATTAAAGATTATTTTGTGTAAAAATCAAAATTGTCATTTTACGCTAGGGTTTGACAAAATATCGTAGGGACATAATATCGATAACTGTTCGATATGAAAATTATAATTATAAAGAATTATAATAAATCTCGTATTAACATTATGTCATTCCGCTTACTTTTATCTATGAAAGCTAAATTCCACTCTTAAGTGTGTGCTGCGCCTACCACTTCGACTTCCACCCAACTTCCACTCCACCAAGATTGCATTGATGCCTGACTACATTTGCATGCTATTTTATTAGCGTCACAATCAGGGGCGTATTTACCCTATGGCCAAGAGGGCCATGGCCCGGGGCGGCAGGCTGCCAGGGGCGGCGCAAGCCTCCCCGTGTGCTCGGTTCTGGCCGCTTTTTTCGATGCTGAACTTCAGTTAGGTACCGGCCCATAAGGCCTAAGAAAGAGTAATTTTAAACAAACGATTTCAAAACGCCACAATCTAAATAAACATGATGGTCGTTATTTTGTAGGTACTTATGCCGCTTTTCCATCTCTGTCATTATTATGTATCACATAAAGTAAACTGCATTTTTTCCTAAAAGGGAGGACAATATAACCATGCCTGGTTATTTAACTAAGCTTCCGTTTTCAGTCAGTAAACTTAATCAAGTCAGTAAAAGCTGATCCTTGAGAATCTGCGATTATAGACCCTATAATATTTCCTAATCTTAGCGTTCGTCCGACCTAGTATATTTTGCGCCCTCCAGAAACTCAGTCGTCAAGTTACTGGGAATATTAGTTTCGGTATAGGTAATGGTTGGGAAAGATGGATAGGCTACGACTACAAGCATATTGGACCGGGTGGCCACCGTATGATCACTTACCTCATCGAGGAGCAGTTTGGAACCTTATTCATCGAAAAGTAAAAAAATTATATGTCACAAATCACTTAACTAACAAGTTTAGCCTAAATGTTAACTGTCAAGTTAACTTTTAGGTTATGTCAATAGACGTAAGTTACTGATTATTCTGTTCTTGTGTGTACTTAATACCTACCCCGTAAAGAAACTATTAATTATTGTCCTTTTTTAAGGTTTTTATTTCATTTTAACAATACGATTTGTAATGTAACTTAATACCTCTCCAATTAGGTGACCAAGGGCGAGTTTAAATCCAGCAAGCTGTACCCGCACTCTATTTATTACTTGATTATAAATTAAATGTGATTCATATCCTTAAATTGTTACCTAACATAGACTACTTACGTACCTGACCTCTGTACCTTAAAAACAACTAAGTAATGAAATAAACGCATTTGTATTTATAAATCACTTGGTCGACAGCTCTCAGCTTTTTCCTGGTCCGTTTCGTTTTCGGACACTTTTAGTGGTAAAATTTTTGGGGTGTCTTTACCTCATCGAGTAGCACGATGAAACCAATCTCATTTGATAGCTAAAGTGATGCTCTTTCAATATTTTTTGGTCGTATAGCTCTCGGCCTGGTCCGTTCCGTTTTTGGACACTTTTAGTGGTGCAATTTTTGGGGTGTTTTTACCTCATCGAGTAGCAGGATCTGCAGGATGAAACCAACCTCATTTGATTGCTAATGTGATGCTCTTTCATTTTTGGTCGGACAGCCCTCGGCCTGGTCCGTTCTGTTTTCGGATTCGGACACTTTTAGGGTGTGTTTACCTCATCGAGTAGCACGATGAAACTATCCTCATTTGATTGCTAAAGTGATGCTCTTTAAATATTTCTTGGTCACACAGCCCTAGGTCTGGTCCGTTCCGATTTCGGACATTTTCGTGTTGCTAGTAAGTCATCATGAGCGATCCAAATGATAATAATCGACCAAAACCATATAAACACTCGTCGACATTTTGCAGAAAAGTGGGAATATTAAAAAATGTACAGAACGCAAATACAAGTAAGTACCAATATGGTACCATATTTTGTACGGAAAAATAAAAAAATTATAAAGCTAAAATTACTCCAAGAACTACTTATTACAAAATTTTCCAATTATGAGGCCTTAAAAATTTCAGACTTTATTGGGTTAATACTAAACTTATTTAAAACTTAAACTACTAAAACGACTTGCTGAGATCATTATACAGAATAATTAAAAATTAACGACTTAATTATATTAGGTATCCTCATAGATAAAGAAAAACATAAAAAATTGCAAAAAATGTAACGGAACGCTCACTTTTTGTATGTAACAATATGTAAAAAATTAAAACGTTAATGACAAATAAAAAATTCTGGACACAATCGAAGAATAACCAATATGGTACCATATTTTGAACGGAAAAATAAAAAATATATAAAGCTTCAAATGACCTAAAATTACTTCAAGAACATACTTCCTACAAAATTTTCCAATTAGGTTTTTTCCTTCGTGGTAACTAATTAATTCCGCTACTTTTACGGTGCACTGCAGTCGGACCCAGTCGTTGGAGGGCGGTTGTTCCACTCTCCGCAACCGGTCCAATTCGAATTGCGACTTCATGGTTGTGGGCCATAACAATATATCGTTGTCGAGTACCCAACAACTGGGTACCAACGAGATCATGTTTTTTTTCATTTTCCTACTTACACTACTGACCACGACATGGCTGTTACACTTTGAGAATATCTGAAAACAAATGAGTACAAGGAGCCATTTTGCAAATCCAGTAACTTTGTTACTACTTTTGGTCACGCGCCGACATGTGTCTACACAGAGTCGTAACATTACGACTACTTTGTGACTGGAATTTTTCTCAGCCTTAAAGCATATTTTTACATCCTAATTACCAAGTTTAGTAGGTGTGCAATAACTTTTAGTGGTGCAAATTTTGGGGTGTTTTTACCTCATCGAGTAGCAGGATCTGCAGGATGAAACCAACCTCATTTGATTTCTAAAGTGATGCTCTTTCATTTTTGGTCGGACAGCCCTCGGCCTGGTCCGTTCTGTTTTCGGACACTTAGTGGTGCAATTTTTGGAGTGTGTTTACCTCATCGAGTAGCAGGATGAAACTATCCTCATTTGATTGCTAAAGTGATGCTCTTTAAATATTTTTTGGTTGGACAGCCCTAGTAATCCAGCAGTTATGTCGGATGAAGTTAAGGGTAGCTGGAAAGTAACTCAAACTCAATGGAACTTTATCGGGTAGTTTGGGGGTATGCCACGACGACTCTTATAAGTTTTCGACCTCGAGGACCTTGTGAAATTTGGAGGGTGTACAAAAAACCTATTTTTTTCAGTTTTTCGCTTATATCTCATAAACTTAGCACTTTTTGTGTACAACTTGTATAGCAAAGTTAAAGGACAATAAATTTTCTGAAAGTTAGCTATCATACCAAATTTTCAGGCCAAATATTAACGAAGATACAGCCGAAAAAAGTTTATTAAAATTTAAAAAGTAGCTTATCTGTTGTTTTCATCATTGCTATGTTAATTATGTTGATCAATAACCAATATTAACGTATTTGAATACCTATAACATCCTTACTTTGTGGATATATTATTTTTTGTTATGATGTCAAGTGTCATCATACATTAATAGCAATTAATGTATGATATTCTGTGGATATTAAGTAAAAGTAAAGTTAAATCCTCTCTATTGTACACCTCATAATAAGAAAACAGCACACCATTATTCACTTCATATTTACATATGAAGAGAGGCAAACAACATGCGGCCTTATTGCTAATAAGCGATCTCTCCCAGACAACCTTTGGATGTATTATTTTTCGTTAAGCTGTCAAGTGTTATGACACTTGAAAAGTCATAACTTTTCATAATTGCTAAAAAAAATATGGTTCCACCGGCATATTGGAATCTCAACAATAAATTGGCTGTACGTTCGTTAATATTTGGCCTGAAAATATGGTACGACACCTCACTTTCAGGAAATGTATTGTTTTTTAATTTTGCCATACAAGGTGTACACAAAAAGTGCTTAGTTTACGAGTTATAAGCAAAAAACTGAAAAATAAAATAGTTTTTTGTCCCCCCTCCAAATTCCACAAGGTCCTCGAGGTAGAAAACTTATGAGAGTCTTCGTGGCATACCCCCAAACTACCCGTTAAAGTTCCATTGAGTTTGGATTACTTTCCAGGTGAAATGTACATAACTGCTGGACTATAGGTCTGGTTCGTTCCGATTTCGGACACTTTTAGTGGTGCAATTTTTAGGGTATTTTTACCTCATCGAGTAGCAGGTAGCAGGATGAAACCAACCTCATTTGATTGCTAAAGTTTCCATAATTTATTGATTGGATAGCATTCAGCCTGGTCCGTTCCGTTTTCGGACACTTTTAGTGGTGCAATTTTTGGGGTGTTTTTTCCGTCTGTAGCCGAAATTTACGGTCCTATACAATTGGGTGTGTGAATGGCTTTTATAACCCGTCATATTATGGAGCACAAGAATTATCTTTAAAAACATTTTTTAGGGGTGCACTCCATACATGTAACTATTGTAACTGTTGAATAAAACAACAACAAATGCTGAAAAATAAATTTCTGACTTGCATTTCGGTACGTTTTCAAAAATAAAGTTTAAGGTGACTAAATTGTGTTTTTTATGCAAGAAATATTTAATAAGACATTTGACTTTAAAGTTTTATTCTCTTTCTAGCTTCTAAAATATGCAATCAAAAAATAATCCAGGAGAATAATACACTCTTTCATGCAAAATTAATTTGAAAACTAAAACTAAAACCGACCAGGCTGAGGGCTGTCCGACTAAGCGATTTACCGACGTATAAAACTTTTTACTTTTCGATGAATAAGTAACGCCGTAACGTGTAGCGCTGTACCACGGTGTCGATCCCGCTACGCAGATATGCAAAAGGCGTCAGCAGTTTTTTCAACGTTTGATCGTACACTAAAGGTTCAGAGAGTCTTAAGAAAATTTTAATATTCTGTCTAGTTAAGTAACAGGGGCGGCAAATTTTTCTGGCCCGGGGCGCCAAATTTCCAAATACGCCTCTGGTCACAATTAATAACGCTATAATAAAGAAGTATGTAAAAAACAAACTATCACGTATATAAACACTCCACAAGTGTGAGAGAAAAAAATTACAAATCTAAAGGCGTGCCAACATCTTAATTTCTGTAAAATAACATGAACCCGCTTTTTAACAGATCAAATTTAATCGTGTGAAATATAAAATAATTCTGAATAAATATATTTTAGTTTTCTAGAATTTTAATATGCCGTTTAGTGTAAAACATGAATATAAATTTAACGTTGCAACTTATCGATAATAAAGTCAAATATCGATAGATAATTGACCTGTTGTACTTGGCACCACTATTTTTTAAGCTCACATAGACAATTTACCCACACTCTAGCATTTCAGTTTTTGTCGCACTTTTGATATTTGTCAAACCATCTGTCTATACTAGATCTGTGGTTGCAATGGATAATCAACGGTACTATAGGCGCTAGGCCGCTAGGTTGGTTTTAAATTGGTTAATGCGTCAAACTCAGACTTTAGTGTAAGAAATATTTAGTTTGTAATATTAGCCTCATGTATGAAACACTTTTTCGCTCTATTGATTTACAAAATACGAAAACACCTGGTTCGTTACATCGGCTGATGAGGTATAAAAGAACGGTAACCTATCGATCTTCCGAAACTGACTTGTCCGATTTTCACTTGTCCGAAAACAGTTCCCCGAATTTTTAAAATCCATCTGCTTTGTTTACCATACTTACGAAACGCCGCTGGTTTGTTTCCCCGAATTAACGTTTTCCCGAAACTCAATAGCCCGAAGAACGTTTGCCAACTTTATTGTTTGACAACTGATTTGTTACCCCACTTTTCATAATTCCGATGCTACGTTACACCTAAATTTCATTTCCCCTAATATCATTACACCGAATGCCATTAAAAAAATTGCAACAGATTTTATTAATTATTCCCGGCATTTGGAAATTTGTTGCTTGTCGCTTTTTTGTGTTATGATTTGGTTTTTGCGACTCTCGTGCTAGAACAGTGGGTTAAGTAGGTTACAACTGCGACTCCGCGGAAAAAAACTGGCACGAAAAGTGGGTTAGGTTAGGTTAGAACTGCGACCCCGCGGAAACAAACTGGCGCTAGAAAAGTGGGTTAGGTTAGGTTAGAACTGCGACCCCGCGGAAACAAACTGGCACTAGAAAAGTGGGTTAGGTTAGGTTAGAACTGCGACCCCGCGGAAACAAACTGGCGCTAGAAAAGTGGGTTAGGTTAGGTTAGAACTGCGACCCCGCGGAAACAAACTGGCACTAGAAATAAAATAAACAAATGACAAGATTGGGTTGACAATTTTATTAACTTACCCACCCAATTAATAACATTAACGCCTACGCAAATTACATTGCAACTCATGCGATTCGATGTTTTGACACAGCGGAAAAGTAATATTTCGGAAGTAAAACTTTACGCCAAATAAATTAGTTGGCAAATGAAACTTCGGGATTTCAATAAGTGGCGATTCGAATCATAAGCGAAATGAAATTGCGACGAAATAAAAATAGGGGACATAATAATATGGGAAACGGAATTTCGGGCAAACAATAATTACGCGAAGTGGAAAAAAGGGAAACGTTTTCGGGCTAATAATATTCGGAGTAACGAATTTTGACATTATGATAGGTAACCTAAAAGAACCGGAAAACTGATAATCAGGTTCTTTTGCAGTTGAAATGTCAAGCTGTTAACTACTCTCTGAGTGCGATGTGGTATTATGAAATAGCGAATTAGTTGTGATTGTGGAAAAGTTGTGGTTGTGATTGTTAAATAATAAAATTATTCTTAGCCAAATTATTTGATTAAATAAAGACCTACTATCTGTAGTTTGGCGTTATGTATTTTACCATCCGATACCTTATATTAGCATAAGTATAAGAAGTTATCAAGTTTAAGTATGGAACATTTTATAATTTGAACAAAAAAAACACATCATGTTTTGACGAATTATAATATGCCGTTTAGCGTAAAATCCATACTAATATTATAAATGGGAAAGTGTATGTGTGTATTTGTTTGTCCATCTTTCACGGCAAAACGGGGCGAGGAATTGACGTGAATTTTTAAGTGGAGATAGTTGAAGGGATTAAGAGTGACATAGGCTAGTTTTTGTCTCTTTCTAACCCCCCACTTCCCTAAAATATGAGGTGGAAGTTTGTATGGAGCATTCCGGGGGCAATCAGGAAAGGGGAACCGTGTTACCCCGAATTTAACGCAAGCGAAGCCGCGGGCAAAAGCTAGTATGAATATAAATGTGTTGCAACTTATCGGTAAGAAAGTCAAATGTCGACAGATAACTTACTCACACACTGCCATTGCATTTTTTGCCACACTTTTGATCGTTGTCAAGCTATCTTTACTATATTAGATCTGTGGCCATTTGGTACGATCTTAGAGAATTCGACCAACCAGAGCGGCCATGTCTGTCATTTTCTATACAAAAAAAGTCTGCCGATTTATGCGGGGGAGGGGAACATCAAACGTATGGCTATTCGTACGTAACGTACAAATAGTCACGTCAGATAAACGTCAGTAAATACAATAAATATGGTACCTAGGGCTTGCAATCCGTATATTTCGAATAGTATTGTATGGAAATTATTAGAAATATTCGTATTATCCGGATAATTGCAAGCCTAAAACATACCTTGCGAAAAATCGTACTAAAACCGTACTATTCGTACAAAAATCATACTTCATGGCGTACCCGGTGAAAATCTTACTAATATACACGATTGGCTTAAAAGGACACGTATCTGGGCCATACATAGCTATAAAAAACATAAGCTGCTGTCAAACGACTGTCAAGTTTTTGTAAGCTAGGCTAGAGCTGAGCGCTGAGAGCTTTTAAGAATACAATATTTCGTGTATTTCAGAAAAAGATGCTGAAATTCGTGTTATTGTAAAGGATCTTTTATTATTTTTAAGTGGGTCTGACCCTTCTTAACAGAACTTACAAATATTGGCCAAGATGTCAAAGTGGTGAGTCATTTACATCATTAATATTGTTACAAACTGTTGGTAGTGATCTTAGATCGTTTATCTAATTGAGAAACATACTCGTCTATTAGCTACATTAGAGACTACGTCATGATGTTGTTACTGACTGCTTTCTACGAGATTGTACCGGCCCTACAGTTCAGTGTGTTTGATGCACTTACGTTATCTTTAACCGGCAAAAGCTTCCTGTTGAAATCGATTCTCTCCATGTAATGCGCTATTTTCAAATATTACTGGCACGGTAAAAATACGTATTATTGGAATTATCGTTGTAGATAGACATACAACTGGGATTTTACACAAAACATGTCATGCATAAATAATTTTATAATATAAACTTAATTAAATTGTACGACTGTTGTATGACAAAATAAATAATAATAATAATTAAATAATAATAATAATTAAATAGAGTTTAAACGTTATCCCGGGAATGTTAAATATTCGAATCACATTAATAACTGAATATTTAGTTCAACAATATATTTATTTATATGGGAAGGGCTTTAGAATGTCTGGCATGGCCAAATAATGCCATTTTTATTTTTTGGGTAGAGGAGGCTGTATATAGTGTATTTTTGATATCAAAAAAGTGCGGAAATGCGTCAAAAAATTTTTAGGGTCGTTTTGTTTTTCGTTTTTAGGGTCAAAAAAAAAATAACCGGAAGGACTGTACAATATGTGACACCGAGTTCAGGCTTCATATTTTTTTTATAGCTTCTACTCGCCAAAAGACAACTCCTCACCAAATTTGAAGTTGCGGAAACGCTTGGTTTGCGAGATAAAAAATAATCAAAGTTCCATATAAAATCCCGATTTTACACCGCCATGACACAATATTTTGCAGAGAAGAGGGGGGAGTGTGATAGTGTTAGGTTCTGGCGCTTCGCCGGCCGCTGCCGCGGCACGCTCGCTTCGCTCGCTCGGCTCGCGCGCTGTAGGGTCGCAGTTCTACTAACACTCCTCCTCGCTTCGCTCGTCGTCGTACCTACACCGACCTGCCTTAGAGTCTGTCTGAAACTAAAACTACTTTGAACTAACCTAAAAAGTTCCTACAAAGTGTCATGTTGTATCCCCCGCCCGCAGACCCCGCCAATTCTATTTGCGTTTTGTTTTACGCGTTTTAGTAAAATAGTACCATTTTTGATAATTATTAATCAACAAATTTCCACAAAATAGTGCTTATAAATTAAAATCATTGAATAAATATCATGTAACTATTATTGTACACAAATAAGTCGAAAAAACTGTATTTATGTAAAAACTGAACATAAAACAAATCATCACGTTTTAGTTTTTCTCAACACGTTTAACGAAACGCAAAATATTGTGTCATGGCGGTGTAAAATCGGGATTTTATATGGAACTTTGATTATTTTTTATCTCGCAAACCAAGCGTTTCCGCAACTTAAAATTTGGCAAAGAGTTGTCTTTTGGCGAGTAGAAGCTACAAAAAAAATATGAAGCCTGAACTCGATGCCAGACATTCTAAAGCTGAGCCTTTATATGTCCACATAGAATAAGTATCTGGACACATAAATAAATATAGTCCACAATACAAAGTTTGTATACTTGTGTGCCAGGAGCTGTCAGATTACTCGACTCAATTAAAAATACCACTTTAATTTCAGTTTAAAACTACAAGTACAATAATCATCTGGTACAAATCCCTTATAGGGATAAGTCCACCTTAGCACTTCAATGCTATTAATTCAATATAATGTACAATTAAGTGATTACTACTGGTACAGTCGCCATCAGATTAATCGGAGCGGCTAAGGAGGTCACAAATATCTGAACTAGGCCTCTATTGTCAAGGCAATAACATGCATGTTCAGATATATTTGAGTACCTTGGCCGCTCCAATATATTTGATAGTGACTGTTAAAAGGTACAGGTTAAAAGAAAATGCTGTTAAAGATAGAGAAACTTTGACTAAACAATAACATATAGCAATTTGTTTACTTGTTTCCAGGCAATCGGAACGTAGTATCCATGAGATGCTGAAGGACACTCCGCCGCTGCGAGAGTCCAGTGACTCCATCACGTCTGGTACAGAGCCCAACTTCCCTGCTTCACGCTCAATGACCTTCCCGCCAGCTTATGGTAAATTTTTAAATATTTTATTAATTAATACTTTAGAAACGAATTTGAATAAAAACTTATCCATAATTTTATTCGGTTTATCATAAAGACCCCCCTCGTCTCTTATTAATAAAAATGTATAAAGACAAATTGGAAATAACTGCAATGATTTTATTGCAATCCTACTCATGTAGTCACATGCCACATGCTACTGATACTTAGTTTAAGTAGCTACCTAACCACTTTGACAGACCTTAATTACTGATGTACAGTCAGCATTAAAAGTAACTACGTAATTGAAGACGTCAAAAGCTCTTATTCCCTTTTAAAAGGACTTGACATCTTCATTTGCGTAGTTACTTTTGATGCTGACTAGTGACTGTACCAAGGAGAACTTTCTGAAATTGGAGAATACAGGGTCAAATTAAGAAACCCATCAATTTTGTACGGAGACTGATATTTTCTGTTTTTTAATTTAGATTTCTTGTTCCAGCAATATCTAAGAACTTTGTGAAGTCTTTGTTAACTGTCCTCAACTTGCACGTGTATATTATGTAACTTTAATAACACAGTGTTATGCAAATGTTTTTTGAGCTTGCTTTATTAATTTTAGAGTATTATTTCTTGCAGCCCCACCGGACGTTTCTGCGGGCGCGGGCGCGGGCTCGTTGCTCCGCGCGGGAGGCTCCCGCCTGGACTCTCTACGCTCCTGGTCGTTGTCCACATACAAGTGTACCAAGCAGCTGCTTTATGAGAAACTTGGCAAGACCTCACGTACAGTAGATACTGGTCAGTAATTATACAATACAAGCTGAATTTTGGTTAAGTTCCCCTCCCAGTATGTACAAAATTAATATGCGAATATATAAGTCCGGATTGACAAATTTTTATGTCCACAGCCAGTATCTATAGACTAGGGATTTTTGTATGGACGGAATCCAAGATCCCAGTACATATTTAGATACAAACAATCCTGGGATTGGAAGACCCACTAGGCTTATCTCTCATGCTAGTTCCACCAACCACATTTCACAAACTAGTGAACTTGGAGGACGAATATGAACTTTCTCATACACAGACATTTTAGCAAACAGTTACAATTACAGATCTCATGGTTTTGTTCAATCGATGCTTAAATCTCTTGAATAATTTCTGCCTTATTTATAGTACAGTACGCGAACAGTTTTGAGCTTCGATAACTCACAAGTGCAATTTTCTTTTTTATTGAGAATATGATATGATTACTTATAGTAAAAAATATTTTCTAACAGTTTATGACGTCGCGCTAGGTATTATATAGATATTTGTTAATAACATCAAGAAAAGATTATACAAGATATATTTTCCTTTACCATACTATTGCATTCAACTATGTCAACATCATCTGTAATTTTATAACAGTTTGGTCAATAGATTATTTAGCATAATCGAAAACAATTTGTCAAAATATAAGTGACTTTGAATTCGAAACGAATTACAAATGGCTAAGACGACATATGCTCTTGACAAAACCGTTATAAAATGTGAAGTTGTGTTGCAATAGTAAAAAGCGATAGCCTGGCGGAGAAAAATAAAACTTACATAATCTTTTCTATGTGTAGCAAACAAATACATGTATTATACCTAGCGCCAATGCTAACAATTGTTAGAAAATATTTTTTATTATTAGTACTTAACGTATTCTAACAGGTCACAAAATAAAATCGGACTTGTGATTTATGTCATTTTTATAGGTTAAAAAGGCGTTCCCGTACTCCACTATTAGGCAATCCTGGTCAATAAATGTGTGATATCTTGTACAGAGTTGGAAGCGCAAATCGAAGCGTTACGGGAAACGCAGCGAAAGTACGCGGGAGTGCTGCGGCTGAGCTGCGCGCTGACGGCGCAGCTGGCGGCCGCGGCGGGCACGCAGCGCCAGCTCGGCGACGCCTTCGCGGAGCTCGCGCAGCGCTCGCCCGAGCTGCAGACACAGTCAGTACTGTGTGCTCTATATTAAGAATAAGAATAATCTTTATTGACTTAAACCTAATAGTCAATCCTTTATTTGCATTATAATACATAACAATGCATGCAAATACAATTTTTAAACAATTAGGCAGTAACTTACATAAGGCAAGTCAAATAGGATAATTAATATACATATAATCATTATTAACATTATAAATCAATGTGGCAAAAATAAAAGCAAATAAAATAATAATAATTTAAACAATATGTCAAGCACGATACATTTATCAGTAACAAATAAAAATAACAAATAATTGTGTAATACAAGTATAACTAATATGTGCACAGTATGCTAATAGCTTAAGTGAGACTTATGTATTAGGTTTGAAACAGTTTCACCGGAACTGAGCCTCTGTCTTCCGAACTAGGCGGATGCCTGTGACTCGGAAGTCAGTGATTCCACCGAGAATATGAGTTGAGCCGAGTAGTATGCAGTTGTGCCTAATATACAAAATAAATTAAAAGGAAACTTAACTATAACAAAGCAGAAAATACAATGATTTAAGAAATTATTATTATACAACAATAACACTTTTTACCTGACGTATGGTTGTGTACTTGTGTGCGTGTGTGTGCGAGTGTGTGTATGTGTGTGTGTGTATAAGAGAGAGAGAGTGAACGTGTGTGAATTGTGTGAAAGCGTGCTAGTGAACATGACAAGTTATTAACTGGGACGTGATATAACGTAATAGAAGTAATACTAACAGAGGTTGAAGGTGGAGGTCGAAGTGGTCATAGTACTTGTAATAAAACATGGCAAAGATGAGGCCACTTTGAGTAGTACTAGGTGCTATAAATCTCATATTTTAAAAAGGGACAAATGGAACCAATGTTGAAACTAACTGCTTTGTCCACCTTCGACGTATTGTTATGTGTTGCTTAACTTAGGGTGATAATGATTTTGATAGAAATGAAGAGAAAAAAGTAAGCAGATTCGCTTAACTTTTTAACTGCCTCGACTGTTGTACGACTGAACGTATTAAGTCGCATTTTAAACTGTGCATTGGCATTTGGCATGGATGATTGACGATTACTTACGCTAGTTTGCGTATTTCCAGGTTCCTATACAACGCGGACACGCAGCGCGCGCTGACGCGGCACGGCGACACTTTGCTCGCAGCCTTGCATTTCTTCAACAACTCGCTTAACACACTCACCAATAAGACCATGGAGGACACGTTGCTCACTATACGGCAGTACGAGGCTGCTAGGTGAGCTCTCTTTCATGATCATTTCTTTGCTGTCCCTTCGAGATTCGAGACATAAACATACGAAGTACTATATAGCTTTTGCCCGCGGCTTCGCTCGCGTTAAATTCGGGGTAACACGGTTCCCCTTTCCTGATATAAAACGCAGAAGAGAACTCGGAACAATATATTATTTTAATACGCTACTGTAGACGATATTATTTGTCTTTATAGCTTAAATATGCACGTTTTTTTTTGTTAGTCATAAATAGTCCGCATACCAATTTTTAGCTTACCTTGAAAATTGCGGAATGCTCCATACAAACTTCCACCCCCCATTTTAGGGAAGTGGGGGGTTAGAAAGAGACAAAAAGTAGCCTATGTCACTCTCCATCCCTTCAACTATCTCCACTTAAAAAATCACGTCAATTCGTCGCTCCGTTTTGCCGTGAAAGACTGACAAACAAACAAACAAACACACACATACACTTTCCCATTTATAATATTAGTATGGATAGACGGGACAAGGTAATAACTGAACTGGTAACTGGCGGCGGTTGGTCTAGATATTCAGTTACTGCCTTTGCACAAATTTAGTGATAAAAGATAAGTTGTGTAAAAAGGGATATTATAAAACATCAGAATATCTAGAGGAGTTAAGTAGTTAAGAATTATGTTTATATTGTTACAATTTTAGTTTTTTTTTTTTAAGTTTTTATGCTAATGCTTGACGTCATAAAGTTGTGAAATCCTATTATGAAAATTAATAATATGATATGGTATGGCAGAGAAAGCGCTATTAACTATTATATTGTTACCTCCTGCTAGTCGCTTTCTCGCCGCTGGCTGGAGCTACGGGATATAGACAATTTATTTTTTCTTTCTAAATAAAAATAAAAATTAATAATGTTGTATGATGTCGCATGCAGGGTGGAATATGACGCGTACCGCAGTGAGCTAGAAGCACGCGGCGGAAATCCGCCATCTGTACTGTTGGCCAGCATCGAGCGACAGCGGCGAGCCTACGAGCGGCTGCGGGACGACTCCGCCGTCAAACTTGCGCTGCTACACGAAAACAGGGTATGCCTTAATATCATTGGTATAAGGTTCAATTTTGGTAGGACCATGGCGTAACGCAGTGAACTGGAAGCACGTTATATACTGTTGGCCAGTATTGAGCAACAGCGGCGAGCCTACGAGCGGCTCCGGGACGACTCCGCCGTCAAACTTGCGCTGCTACATGAAAACAGGGTATGCCTTAATATCATTGGTATAAGGTTCAATTTTGGTAGGACCATGGTGTAACGCAGTGAACTGGAAGCACGTTATATACTGTTGGCCAGTATTGAGCAACAGCGGCGAGCCTACGAGCGGCTCCGGGACGACTCCGCCGTCGAACTGGCGCTGCTACATGAAAACAGGGTATGCCTTAATCTCATTGGTATAAGGTTCAATTTTGGTAGGACCATGGCGTAACGCAGTGAACTGGAAGCACGTTATATACTGTTGGCCAGTATTGAGCAACAGCGGCGAGCCTACGAGCGGCTCCGGGACGACTCCGCCGTCAAACTTGCGCTGCTACATGAAAACAGGGTATGCCTTAATATCATTGGTATAAGGTTCAATTTTGGTAGGACCATGGCGTAACGCAGTGAACTGGAAGCACGTTATATACTGTTGGCCAGTATTGAGCAACAGCGGCGAGCCTACGAGCGGCTCCGGGACGACTCCGCCGTCAAACTTGCGCTGCTACATGAAAACAGGGTATGCCTTAATATCATTGGTATAAGGTTCAATTTTGGTAGGACCATGGCGTAACGCAGTGAACTGGAAGCACGTTATATACTGTTGGCCAGTATTGAGCAACAGCGGCGAGCCTACGAGCGGCTGCGGGACGACTCCGCCGTCAAACTTGCGCTGCTACATGAAAACAGGGTATGCCTTAATATCATTGGTATAAGGTTCAATTTTGGTAGGACCATGGCGTAACGCAGTGAACTGGAAGCACGTTATATACTGTTGGCCAGTATTGAGCAACAGCGGCGAGCCTACGAGCGGCTCCGGGACGACTCCGCCGTCAAACTTGCGCTGCTACATGAAAACAGGGTATGCCTTAATATCATTGGTATAAGGTTCAATTTTGGTAGGACCATGGTGTAACGCAGTGAACTGGAAGCACGTTATATACTGTTGGCCAATATTGAGCAACAGCGGCGAGCCTACGAGTGGCTGAAGAACGACTCTGCCGTCAAACCGGTGTTGCTACATGAAAACATGGTATGTCTTAATGTCATGGAACTCATGGATATAAGGTAAGTGGTTTTAATTTATTTTTAAGTAGTTTTAATTTTTATCTTTTTTTTTGTTAATTAAGTTGTGTTACTTGTACAAAGAGGTAAGAGGTAAGGTAATTTAGCCGGGTCAATTGAGTATCACAGTGAACTGGAAGCACGTAGTGTAACTGACGTGTCGCAATAGAGAACACCCAAGTAACACATCAAAGCAGTATAACGGCCGTCTTACAGCATATCTGTATGCTTTTAGCATTTTGAGTTCGTTTTATAGTAGCATTATAAACGTTTATAGTGCTGATATAGGTCTTAAATGGGCACAAATTACCCAGCTTGAGATCCTATACAGGTCATTTAATAGCATTGCAGGCGCATTATGTCTGCGCTATTAGCATTATCGTTGTCATGGAAAGTGCCAATCGCCTCAAAGATGCATTAGTACGCTCTATTAAGTTGCCGACTGCATTAAAGAAGCCTTAATACGGCCAAAAAACTTGCTAATCGCAGTAAAGAAGCATAAGTACTCTCGATTAACTTGCCAATCGCAATACAAACGCATTATACTAGCATAAGAGTGTAGTAAAATAAACCTTACGTCAATGCAAAAACGTCTCTAATACCGACGGAACAAATGTTATAATACAATGAACGTTGTGATTTAACTACTTTGTCTCGCAATATAAAATGGACGAAGACGGTACAAAAAACTGAATGAGTGACACGTCATATTTGTTTGCATCCTAACAAAATTTATAAAAGTTTTTGACACTTTTACGTTATTATATCCTTCAAATATTACTGCGCAATGTAGTTTACTGTAAATGTGTATATAAGTTTCATTGAAAATTTTCACGCGCCTTTGATTTATTGTGGTTTTGCTATAAAATATTATAAAAAGATATGCGTCAAATAAACAAAACAATTGTGTAATCCTCGTATAGAACGAGTTTTGCATTATTAACACATTAGTGTTGGTTGAGCAGTCTTAAATTAAGTAATTTCTTTATTATATAGGTATTTTCCTTGTATAAATAGGTCCGCATGATTTTATTTTTAGGTTATTAATTATTTACAAAATGGCGTTGGTCTATATAGACGGAGAGCTAGCCACGTCCACGTCGGATATGACAATAATGAGAGCAACCAAACCCCTCTAGTCAGTTTGATATATTATGCTTATTTCTAGATCTGGACATCTGGCAGCTTTAAAGTAGTGGAGGTCAAAGAATGCAAACCATTTCAAGAAAATAAATCCTAGAGATCTGGGTTTGATGCAATATTATGAGAAACTATACAAATACTATACAATATTAAGAGAAATTATACAAAAATTTATGTTGGGAGAAAGTACTGCCAAACGATGTATAATAAAATATAGTTCATAGTTTTCGCCTACTGTTTTTGTTTCCGTAATAATCATATATCGGGGTTTTCGGTGCGGGAATGATTTGAGAAAGAGTAGAGATAAACAGATAGGTTGAGAGTTAGTCTGAGAAAATATCATATTATGCTTAATGAGTAACTACCTCTCTGTGAATAGCTTACACACTATGATACGAGCTTTTTTTCTTAGAGGCATGTTTGTATTGACTATTATATACTTAGTATTTTAAAAATGCTATTGCATATCCGAAATTTATTAACTAGATCTACCTAAGACAAAGACACGGTATAGTAAGTGTCAAATATTAATCTTGACGTCCGATATTTATGAACTATTTGATTAACTGAAGAGGTTGACAATGATCAGTCACTACATGAATTAATAAAAAAATACTTGAAAAAATCATAGGTATATGTACCTACAATATATATACATAATAGTCAGCTATTTCATATAAATTGTATATACCTATGATTTTTTCGATCAATTATTCATTAGGTAGAAACGTGCTAGAGTACATTCTGTTTTTTAAGTTAATGCCTACTCTTTGGCTAATGTCAAACATTCCCGCACCGAAAACCCCGATGTATGGTAAGAATACACAATATTTTTTGGTCTAACGTTTTTTTTTATCGATTTTTGACCAGTTTTGAGTCGATATTCCAACATATTCAC
Organism: Pammene aurita; assembly: GCA_947086415.1. NCBI lineage: Eukaryota > Metazoa > Arthropoda > Insecta > Lepidoptera > Tortricidae > Pammene > Pammene aurita. The sequence continues at coordinate 32,612,849 of OX352290.1, read as the reverse complement.
TATAGATAGAATTATAAGGCAAACGACTATCGGTTTTTGAATCTTTTATCTCCATTCTGTAGAGCCGGATCTTGAAATAAATGAGCCGTTATTTTTTTATGATATTTTTAAAATATGGTCTAAAAAAACACTTTTATCGATATTCGAATGGTGTAAAGAATCTTACATATACGTAATCTACATATTAGGGTTCCTCTTTGATTTCTACATATTAGGGTTCCTCTTTGATTTCTAGGGTTGTTCTCTAAAAACTGTAGAGAGATTTTAATTTTTAACTAATTAAAACAAAATTTATGACCATAAAACCACTTTTTTAGCCTAAACCGGTTCGACTTTGATGTCAAATATCTCGAAGACAATGAATATTGAAGTAAATATAGGATACTATATTGTTTAAAGCCGTTACTGATAATATGATAAGCTATATAAATAATTAGAAAAGTAAGGGAATCAGATCTAAGGTCGTTGGCGCCAGGGAGCCCCTTAAAATATAGGCCCTGGCCTTTATAACTGAGACAACTTCGGCAATTTTTACCTAGTTTTGTATTACTATTTTCCAATTAAAACATTTTGCTAGTCTGTCACTGTGACCTCCACCCATTAAAAGCTGCCAGATGCCAGGATCTAGCAATAAGAATAGTATAGCAATCTAACCAGACCGGTTTTGTTGCTCTCATTATTGTGTCATATCTGACGTGGCTAGCTCTTAGTCCAATAGCAGCTCAGTGACCCTTAAAAAATGCCTTATTTATGCCTACAGCATTACACGTGAATAATTATGCTATTAAACAACATTAAGCATTTATTTATGCTATTGTAGAACCTAAGGCACTAAAACCGCTAAAAGCTGTATAGGGGCTGTTCATAAATTACGTCATCAATTTTTGATAGTAAAGCTGGCAAATAAAGTGACGTCATTAAAAAAAAATGCGTTTTAAGCTTAATTGTAAAATAAAAAACTATTTAGTAGATAATATTTTATAGCATTAAAAGTTTATAGAAACACGACTTTCATTCCTTTTTTACACATTGATAATGTGAACCTCGGAATGACCGCCCCCCCCCCCCCCCTCCTACGTCATGCTACCATCATCCGATGTCCAGACCCCCCCCCCCCCCATTTGAAATGACGTAATTTATGAACAGCCCCTTATAGTGAATTACTTGGCTTTATAATGGTTTATATTATTGCTATTATACTGCATTAGGAACGTATTACCTACTTATAAATGCTATTGTACACCCTAAGGCATTAAAAATAGCTGAAAGCTGTATAGCGAATTTACGTGGCATTATAATGGCTAATATTCATGCTCTTAAACAGCATTAAGCATTTATTTATGCTATTGTAGAACCTAAGGCACTAAACCAAACCGAAGCATTAGTGTAGCAAACCAAAACGCAACTGTACAGCATTCAGCTGTACAGTTGCATGTTGTTCGCTGCACTAAAACTAATGGCTAAACAAAATCATTTACATATGCCATTATACAACCGTTATACAGCGTAAAGCATCATAAAATGCTATTGTAGAACCTAAAGCACTGAAAACAGCTGAAAGCTGTATACCGGATTTACGTGGCATTATAATGGCTAATATTCATGCTCATAACCAGCATTAAGCATTTATTTATGCTATTGTAGAACCTAAGGCACTAAACCACACCGAAGCATTAGTGTAGCAAACCAAAACGCAACTCTACAGCATTCAGCTGTACAGTTGCATTTTGGTTCGCTGCACTAAAACTAAAGGCTTTAAAAAAGCATTTATACATGCCATAATAATAATAAATACTCTTTATTGCACACCTCATACAGTTACAAGCACAAATTTTACAATTAGATAAATTTAGGTAGAGGTAACAACAGGCGGTCTTATCGCTAATGAGCGATTTCTTCCAGACAACCTTTGGGTAGTGGAGACTAGAGAATAACAATAAGCAGTAGGTGGTGCATAGAAACAAAAGAGACGAAATAGATAACACAGCACATTCATATGAATATACATACTTAAATAAATACAAAATAAACATACATATACGTACATATATACATATATAATACACACAATAAGAAACAACAGTGTCAACTTAAAAACCTAAGGAAGAGATAAATAGTATTCCTTAAGTTGCGATTTAAAGCTACCAATAGATTGCGCGCGTTTAATGTTGAGAGGGAGAGAATTCCACAAACGAACGGCCTGGAACGTAAATGAGCAATTATAAAATTTGGAAGATGAAGATGGCACTTTTAGGAGCAATTTTTGAGAGGATCTAATAGAATTAAGATAAGAGAAACGCTCTTTGAGGTAGCGGGGAGTTGCAGGGTTAAAAAGTATAGAAAAGAGTAAAGAAAGTATGTGAGAGTTACGGCGGTGACGGATAGGGAGCCATTTGAGTTGAGAACGAAAACTAGAAACATGGTCGAATTTGCGTAATCCGAAAATGAACCGAATGCAGGCATTTTGAATACGCTCAAGCTTATTAAGTTGCTCCTCGGTTAGGTCTAAATAGGAGATATCTGCATAATCAAGAATGGGGAGAAGTAACGACTGAGCAAGCGCAATTATTATTATTTATTATTATACATGCCATTATACAACCGTTATACAGCTTAAAGCATTATATAATGCTATTGTAGAACCTAAAGCACTTAAGTGCTTTTAAACAGTCGAAAGCTGTACAGTTGCGTTGTGGTTTGCTGCACTAAAGCTAAAGGCTTTACAAAAGCATTTAGATATGTCATTATACAACCGTTATACAGCTCAAAGCATCATATAATGCGACAAGGTGCTCGGTGAACGTATATAAGAGCTTATACGGTCCTTAAGTTCGAAATAAGTTAACTATTCATATGTTATAATGCTTCTTGTGTTACTTGGGCATGCGTGAAAAATATTTAATTGAATTTGTTGCATAAACACGTTCAACAACCCCAAATTAATATAAATAAGTGGAAATCCGTAATAATTTTAACAGTTTTTTAAAGATATTGCGGTTTAAAAACGTAAAATTTTAGGCATTTTTTTTTATACCTCAAATGTTTTTTCGAAACTTCAGTTCGATTACTTATGTTTTAACAAGAAAAAAAATGTATGACAACTATATAGCTAAACGCATTTTTTCGTGCCTACAATTACAAAAACCTTCCAAAAACTTGTTCCTGCCAAACAGCAACTTTGTGGTCGGTGACGTCACAAACCTCACACTTTTTGTATGGGGCGTTTTGAAGCGCGGCGCAGACGCCTAACGTATTTTCACATTTTTGACGTTTCAGGGCTATCATAGATAGTACGTTTATTAGAGACATTTGAATCTACAGGGAAATAGAATCGAATGACGTCTTCCAAAAAAATCATGCATGTTCCTAATTATTTTATCTACACTCATATTGTAAGTTCTCTAAAACGTGTTCGAAAACGGTAGGCAATGGCTAGCATTACCACGACCGATTTTAATATGATAAGCTTATTATCCGTAGCAGTAACGTAATTTTAACTTTTCATGCTCAATTATTGATGTGCTATGAGTTTTGATAACATAATGTACACCTGCACCCTCCCGGGGATCCGCCGACAGCCCGACACGCGCCCGCGCGACCGCCGGCACACGAGAGTTGGCCATGGTGGCGGTGCGATGGCGGCCATTCTATGGTTTCCAAATAAGGCATTTAGAATAAATAATATGAGTGTAGATAAAGCAGTGTATGCAACTGTACGTAATTAGGCCTTAAAACATGAGTGTGGTTTTCATAATAAGATCACACGAGTGACCCTTATTACGTAACAGTTACATAAACTACTATTATCACATCAATTTAAGATTCAATTTTGCCTGTCTGTTTGAAAGGTACCATCGCACAACAAATAAGTGTCGAGCCATCACGTCGTCCTCTTATTGTACTTTGGCACAACTGGCATTAAGTACCTACATTTAATTTGCAGGTGAAAGTGATGAACAAGCAACTCCTCCTATTCCACAACGCCGTGTCGGCGTACTTCAGCGGCAACGGCGCGGCGCTGGAGGCCGCGGTGAAGCACTTCAGCATCCACGCGCCCGCGCCGCCCGCGCCGCCGCCGCCGCCGCCCGCGCTGCCCGGCACCGCGCCCGCGCCGCCCACCTCGCCCCCGCCGCCCGCACCGCCCAGGTCCACGTAAAATGGACGTTCAATCAAGTCTCGTTTTCAAAGTGCTGTTGCTACCACTGCGATTAAGAGGCTAACAACACCCGATGACCTTCAAATTGACTTTACTCAAACAGTGTTTCAGCTATAATAATAATAATAATAATAATAATCTTTATTGACTTAAACCAGAGAGTTCTAAACCAGGAGAGGCCCTGAGTATCATTTCCCCTCTGTCAAAAGTATTGGCGGAAAATCTAGTACATCTATAAAAACTATTTCAATAATCGATGCCACGCCATTTTCGTCATCGCTGTCGATGGATAACAAGCTCCGTGAAAATGCCCTTATGCGCTGTTTTTGGATGTAAAAAATGTTATATTTCGTCTAGTTTACAAAAAGATGAAATACCATTTCAGATGTAAGTACTTTTACTTTATTTACCATTAGTTTCGTAATAAAAGATTTAACCTAAATCGAAAATCAAGCTTCGTTTACAGAATCGATTCAAAGACAATCGTTTTCTTTCTGACGGGCAGTAACTATTTGACGTTTGACACTTCTCCATATTTAATGCGCTTAAGGATTGCTGTCTTCTATATTTTGTTTGAAAATACAATCAAAAATGATCCTTGGCTTTTTTGTTTGACATTTCCAAAGACTGCATCCAATAATGAACCATATGTTAACGTATGTACAGTCGACTATCTATTGCTCCATTTAGTGTTATGAAGTATAAAAATAATATGTCAAATATGTTTGGTGTTTTCAAGTCAAAGGTACATCTTTGTCGGTTGTCAATAAAGCGTTGCTGCCATAAAAATTCATTTAGAAATAAACTGTATTAACAACCGACAATGATGTACCTTTGAATAGAAAACTTCACATGCGTGCTACCTCGCCCCCCTCAGATTTTGGCAGACTTTTTTGTTTGGAAAGATGAGGCGAAGCGTACTCCATTTATAGAGCTTTATGACTTAAACCTAATACAAGTATAACTAATATTTGCACAGTACGCTAATAGCTTAAGATAGACTTATGCATTAGGTTTGAAACAGTTGCAACAACTATAACTACTTGTTTTGAGAAAGTAAAAAAAGTGTATGTTAATATTCGTTATATTTGGAAGAACTTCGTTGCGTCCGATACACGATTGGACGAAATCGGCTCGATAGAAAATAATTCCAAAGTTACATCTTAAAATTAGCTTTAAACAGTTGTATGTCTTTAGTTTCTTGACTTATACGTCTGTAACTAAGGACAAAATTCCACCACCCTAATACTAAAAACTTCGTTGCCTTATATTTCTCAATTAATGCGTCGTTTTTTTTAAATTCATTATTTTGTAAAATTTGCAATGAGCTCCCATACTAATCGTAACACAGTGTTTCTCTTTCACTCGCGCTGAATAAGATAGGGAGGGAACTTAGCTGTTGTCAGCCCCTTAACTTTAAAATCAGGGGCCGATTGCATGACAACTTGTAACTAATATTATTAGCGGAAGTCTCTTTCTAATAAATGGGATTGGAAAGAGACTTCCGCTAATATTATTAGTTACAAGACTTACAAGTTGTTATGTAATCGGCCCCTCGTGTCTCAAAGTCTTTTGTTATCGCTTCTGTCACGCCAACCCTGCATCACTCGAAGACCACTCTCAATCATGTGGTTTACATTTTACGTCTTATATATAATAACGGCCTCCTAGCCTAGTCGGTAGTGACCCTGCCTACGAAGCAGGAGGTGCCGGGTTCGAATCCTGGTCAGGGCATTTATTTGAGTGTTTATCACGGATATTTGTTCCTGAGTTATGGATGTTTTCTATGTATTTAAGTATTTATATGTGTATATCTACTATATATATCGTCGCCTAGTACCCACAACACAAGCCTTATTGAGCTTACTGTGGGACTAGGTTGATTTGTGTAAGATTGTCCCATAATATTTATTTATTTATTTATTTTATATGTAAATAATAAAGTATTTAATTGTTTTCGAACTTTCGTATTTAATTGTTTTTGAAAATTGTTTCGACTTTTTCATTAATTAAAATGTTGAATAGGCGGGTCCACACCTGACGCACCGCCTCATGAGGAAATTGCCGCGCGAGGCAGCTCGGCTAGTGTGAACGTGCCTCGCCAGAGGCATTACGGCCGCACATGCGTTTGCCTCGGCCGATGCACGTTCACACTTCACACGAGGCGTGATTAGTTCCTCGCGAGGCGGTGCGTCAGGTGCGGACCCGCCTAATATGCATTGGGCCAACTAAAGTACGTTTGTAGAAATGCCTTCCTACAGACGCAAAAGATCGAGTTAGCAATGATATCATATGAAAATGATTAAGCACGTCAATAATAGAATCCGCTTTAGCCTGGACATTGTGTTACGTTAACGCCATAAACAAAACTGAAGAATACATTTACTTTCTGTTCATAATTATTTTTGTTCTATTTTACAGTACGCGGTATCCTTAATACTGTGAAATTTGTATGGATCCGCAAACATCCGCGGTCAATTGTGATTGTAATTTTTTGTAAGTATTATTTCCAAAACCAATCTGGCCCTCAAAGGATAATATATTAGTAGGTACTTAACGTTACATAAATGAAACCCCAGCACAACAGATGTGAATGCACTGTAATATTTTAGGAGCTACTGTTGTAAAAGTCTTGCCAGGGATATGTTTGCGTGCGAGTTTGAGGAGGGATTGTCAGTGTAAGAAATTAACAAGTGTTGTTTACTATGTAATTATATTAAAGTCATCTCTTTTGTTTACATTAGTGGCTTAACAATTTAGTAGTGTCTATGTCTTTAGTTTTGTTGCAAAACATAACTCATACTGAAACATTGTTAGTTCAGCTGACACCCTCCATTTATAAATGACACTCGCTGATAGTTCATATTTACATTTTGATCTGTTTATTTAGCATAGGGCCCTTAGTGTTCGTTCATTCAGGCATTTGTTGCTTTTACGCTTGCCTAGAGTACATTTTTTGTACATATATTGAAAGATTTGTTTAATTACATTTCCAATATTTTTATATATTAGTGTTAATAAGAATCTTTACGATGTTATAGTAGTTTATGTAACTGTTACGTAATAAGGGTCCTTAAAACATGAGTGTGGTTTTATGAAATGAGCCGCAGGCGAATTTCATAATAAGATCACACGAGTGTTTTAAGGCCTAATTACGTACAGTTGCATACACTGCTTTATCTACACTCATATTATTTATTATAAATGCCGTATTCGGAAATCATAGAATGGCCGCCATTGCACCGCCGCGGCCATCTCGATTGTGTCGGCGTGGCCAACTCGATTGTGTCGGGGCTCGCGCGGGACCAATCGAGTTGGCCATGGCGGTAACATTCTGTTATCAAATTCGATGTTCCAAATTTGAAACTCATTGCTTAACAATATTTGAGCATGCAAAGTTAAAATTACGTTACTGCCGCAGATAAGAAACTTATCATAGTTAAATCGTTTGTTGTAATGCTTGTCATTGTCTATGGTTTTTGAACGCATTTTAGAGTACTTACAGTATGAGTGTAGATAAAGTTATGATAGATATTGTTCAGCTCAAACTTGTCCTTCCTGACATGTTTTATGACAAGCTTTTAGTCCATATAGAAAGTTTGCAATCTCATATGTGTGTAAGATAAATATAATTATCAAGATTATCATATCCAAAGATGAAATTGTGTAATCTAGCATCTCTATCTATATCCGTGATATTGTATTTTCTAAGTTAGTTGAGGGTTGTTAGTTAGAGCAGGCCTTATTGTTTGTGTTAATATTTCCGTTACCAGTATCCCGGTTCCTATTGTTAGGTTAGGTTAGTGGCAACGGTGGTGTCAAACACAAATATTATATTGTGATCTGTGAGCAGAACTGACAATACAAGTGAATGTAGCTTGAGTATGGAAGTATTTGAAATAGCTAGTCAACCTTTGTTTTATTGTATGTAAATGACTTATTTATTAACAATTATTTTAGATAAATTTTCTTAATTATAAGTTAAATGCATTTATTATTTATGGAGTGTAAAATAGACCTATTGAATAATAAAATAACATAGTTTTATTTGATTATTATTTAACTATGGCAGTTTACAGATCAGGCAAAACATTACACTGAAAAGGTTTCTTCAAAAAATATTTATTTATATGTAGAAACTTTCAGTGCGGAACTTTTCTATAGATAGTCTTCTGCTTATTCAATATGCATCAGGACATTGTTCGAATGTCCACCTCACAGAGAACCTCCTATAGAGTAATAATGTTGCTCATTTTGTTCGCGCCGCGAGTCACCAAATTTTGCGGAAGACGTGAGGGGCGGGTGGGTGATAGCGGTGCTGCGATTGGTCGATTCAAGGACCGCGCGCTATCACCACGCTATCACGTGGTTGCGTAGTGATGGGACATGTGTACTACAAGTAAACGGTACTGTACCGTACCGTACCGTAATTTGTTGTTGTTGATTGAGGTATTTACTAAATTGATAACAAATAACAATAATGCAATATGTATATGCCTACTTTAAAAACGTATTACCAATAAATTTTACCTAGTCGCCTTATAGACTAATCTAAAATTACCTTATCTGTGCATTGAAAGTACTTTTAGAAGCGACTCCCATGTGACACACAATTCAAGGTGTCTTCTAGAAGCAACGCTCATGTGACACCCATTAATAGTTGCTTAAAGCCACTCCTATGTGACACCTATTGAAAGCGCCTTATAGAAGAAACGCTCGTGTGACACCCATTGAAAGCGTCTTATAGAAGCAACGCTCATGTGACATCAATTAAAAGTTCCTTAAAACAACCTCTCATAAGACACCATTTGAAAATGTCTTATAGAAGCAACGCTCATGTGACACCAATTAAAAGTTACTTAAAACAACTCTCATGTGACACCCATTGAAAGTATCTTATAGAAGCAACGCTCATGTGGCACCCTTAATACCCATATTTATTATAACTACATATATGAAAAGAAAAGCTACCGACAGAATAAATCTTTAAATTCTACCAACTACTCAAACTAATAGAAAAAAGAAAATAAAACAAAGATCTTCTGTTTTCTATTGTACTTCGTATATTTGTTAAGTCGAAAGTACGTGGTGCCGGTATATAAGTCCGGTACACACCATCCGCACATCACTATCCTACACGTGCTTCCGTAAGAAAGGAATAGCACATTGCGTTATTAACATGATAAAAAGAGACGGGCATACTAACTACTTCTCAATTGACTAATTCAAAATGAACTCCGCTGGCTAAAAACATATTAAGGTAAAAAAATTATTTTGAAGTAAAAGTGGAATGTAACTCCAACTCTTTTGATTCTTAACGTTTAAAAACATTTGCCACACCACCTTACACTACGATATGCTAGAATTTTGAATAATTTTCATACGTATTTTAAAAAGAAAATTGCATACACGCACACTACGTGCAGGTCTAAAACATGGTCGCAACTGAACGGCACGGCGGACGCCCGCGCAATTTATTAGTCGTTTTACTCCAACGAGTGGTGACCCCAAGTCGCCTTGTAAGGCTTATCTAGTGGTTACCTTATCTTTGGTCCACCTAAATATCCATACTAACATTATGAAAGTGTGTCTGTCTGTTACCTCTTCATACTTAAACCGCTCAGCTGAACCAATTAACACTTTCACAACCAACCAAAATTTTGAACAATACCTCAGAAACCGACAGAACCCGCCAGGCGGGCTATGACGTGCAACGCAATGCCGCACGCCGCGTGCCTGGCATCTGAGCAAACATTACGAATGCCTACCAGGCGGGTTCTCGGTAGTCAAAGTGTTAAGATGAAATTTGGTATGAAGATAGATTGAGTCCCGGGGAAGAACATAAAGGTTTTTATCCCAGAAATCTTCCTTCCAGGGGGTGGAACTTTACATGGGGAATCAATAGGGATTAAGATGAAGAATAAATAATAGTTTTTATCCCCTAAACTAAATCATCTTTAAGGGGATAAAAAGGGTAGATTATAAGATTACTAATTCCACAGAGACAAACTCCAGGGCAAAAGCACTAGCAATAGATTACTAAGTCTATATAACAAATTCAGGTGTATTGTTTCATCATATTACATTGTCCTTTGATGCTATATATTATTATCTCAATATGATTCTGGTAACTTTCAAACTTTACTAGCAAAATTGATTATAAAGGTAGGCAGAAACCGAGTAAAAGCTAAAAGTGCAGTCATCAGCAGTAGCTTGGCAGTAGCTAAGTGTGTGAGAAGCTCAAATAATCTTGGCACAACTCCACACAGAGAACACGAGTATATGAAGGTAGTTTTGAACACCTCACTTTGCAATTATTAAAATAGTTATGTTTTTAACAAACAATGCCTTTGTATTCCGCAATATATAAATGTGCTAGTCAATTAGTGCCCAGATTAAATAAATGACTTGTACCTATGTCCAATCAATATTTTGTTCATCAAAGGCAAACTTATTTAAATTGATCCTTTATTCAGAGTATCACAAAAAAATCACAGAACACCATCCATCAAGGAGTGCTTCTTGAACACCCTAATTTGGGGCTAGCAGTGCAGAATTTCATTCTCAAGTATTCTCAACACATGATTACATGTATCATCTTATCACCAGGAGTCATTATGCCTTCACTGCTTCCTTGTCGCCATCTGCTTTGTGTAGTTCCTGTTCTTCTGCTTTGAACTTCTCCTGAAGACATGGAATGTAATTTAAATTAGTTCAAAGTTAAAATGTCTATTTAAAATTTCAGTAGATCTAAAAATTACAATTTCAATTCTGTAATAAATGACATGTTTAAATACTTCTTTTATTAAATTAATGTAAAAATTCTGACTTACTAAATCGTATATAACTTTTACAACAAGAGAACAGCTGGGACATGTTGCTACTTCCTCTCCCGCCATTAATTCCTCCTGAAAAACGCAACCATTAGAAAATGTAGTGTCCATATGTGACTAACGCAGCTGCACACGCAGTAAATAAATGGGATATATTCAGATTACTTTTTAAGAAAGCAATATAAGGTCATTGTGCTAGTTTTCGTCCACTCTTGTCAGTTTTCCGTCCATACTTATTTATATGTTTATCTTCAAGTATTTCCCAAAATAAAAGCTTAAAAGTAAAAAATCTACTAAAGAATAAATTATAAATATAAACTATGTTGACCTTAAAAAGTTCTTCCCGTTTATTTGCAGCAGTTTAATCAAGTGGACGGTAAACTGGACCTGGACGGGAAACTAGCACAATTACCCTACTCTAATTAGAAAATAAATAGATTTCTAACCTTACTAATTTGGAATCTGTCTCCACATGGACAAGGATAATAATACATATCGTCTTCCACGTCATACTCAAAGTCCTCGATTTCTATTTCGTCGTGAAATATTGTCATGGTTTATTCAATAATACTGGTTTTCGAAACAAACGTAATTTGTTATTATCACAACACCAGACATCGCCTGATTCGCCACTTTCGCCAGGCCTCTCGCCCAGTGTTGCCAGGTGCGTCCAAGTGGATTATCGTACCAACCATTAAAAATTATCGTACATCTATAAAACCGGCCAAGTGCGTGTCGGACCACGCATAATGTAGGGTTCCGTACTTTCAACGAAATATGAACCAAACTAATACCAAAAGGTCGTATCTGATGCCTTTGGAACAAGTTTTTGGAGTTACTCAAAAATTACTGAACCGATAATGTTCAAAATAATTTTCGTGGAAAGTATGTGATAAGGCGCATCTTCTCAAATTTCCTCATATTTTTTGAACTTACAGTTCAAAAGTTACAGGGGGGACACACAATTTTTCTGACTTTCGAAGCGATTATTTCTGATACTATTCACTAAATCACAAAATGTTCAGAGAAACCTCGATGTTATTTTAAAGATCTATCGACTGATACTGTGCAACGGGTTGATATTTAGTATTTTTTTTTAAATTTAGTTACATGTATGGAGCGCCCTCCCTAAAAATATTTTTTCTGCGATTTAACTACATAACTAAATAGCGACATACAAAATACACCGTATGTCCAATTTTTATTAAGATACGTCTTTTAGTTTCCGAGTGAAATGGCTGTGACATACGGAACCCTAAAAATGACACTATCGCATAATTTTCTTTAGAAATGAGCTGAAATATGAAACGTGTAAAAGAACACACGCACTTTACATACTAAGGCTTCAAGGTTATTTATTTTAACTTTAATTTTGTTAATGACAATTAAATTGACACTTGACATTAAGACTACCTATAGAGTTTGACTTAAGGCCCTAAAGCCACATGCTGTCCCTTTCCTCAGAGTCACTAAAAAAGAGATGGCAGTTGGGGCATGCAAATGACATTTCTATAGTGACTGTAGTCGGTCATATTTCTAAGTTAACGCTAAATGCCAAAAAGAATAAATAGCATATCAGCCTGGTACACGATGCCATAAATAGGATAGTTTTTTTTAAGTTTAGTGTACTATACTGAATACTAGTCTATTTATCTTAAAATTATCGTACTTTTGCGTACGATAATCAACATTGGAACGTACATCGTACGGAGGTGCAAATTATCGTACATGTACGACAATTATCGTACGCCTGGCAACGCTGCTCTCGCCTCACCTCGCATTTGCGGCTTTCCTTTCCTTTGCTGTCACTGTCGGATGTCAACATGATGTCAAGTTAAATATTGTTCGAGTTTTATTTAAAACTGCAACGAGGTATCAGCATCAGTTTCTATACACATACATTTGATAATACCAATATTAAATTGAATACAATATCTAATTATTACTTAACGAATGATTAAACAAGAGATTAGAATTAGAAAGAATTTACATAATTAGTTAATTTGGCAATTAACGTGACTTGGCAACATTGATAAAGTCACGTCACACACGTCATTCCCATTCGTTCGTTTCATTTTCGTGCAAGAGGATGATCGTGGTGGTCTCGCTGGAGTATCGCCGTAAAATAGTGCAGTGAGTGAATTGTGTTTGAGTGTTTCACCTCAACTGAACCAAAAGTGCCACCATGTTTAGCTGGTTAAAGAAGGAAGGTGAAAAAACGGAGAGCATCGACAATGTCGTGGAGGGACTCAAAAAGATCTACAAACAGAAGTTGCTACCACTCGAACAGCATTACCAGTTCCATGACTTTCACTCGCCACAACTGGAGGAGCCGGACTTCGATGCAAAACCCATGATTCTGCTCGTGGGACAATACTCGACCGGCAAGACGACATTCATAAAGTACTTGCTGGAGCGAGAGTTCCCTGGCATCCGCATCGGGCCGGAGCCCACCACGGACCGCTTCATCGCCGTCATGTACGACGAGAAGGAAGGTGTTATCCCCGGAAACGCGCTCGTCGTCGACCCAAAGAAACAGTTCCGACCCCTCAGCAAGTTCGGAAACGCATTCCTTAACCGATTCCAGTGTTCCACTGTAGCGTCACCGGTGCTACGAGGCATCTCCATCGTGGACACTCCTGGAATCTTGTCAGGCGAGAAGCAGCGCGTAGACCGCGGTTACGACTTCACTGGCGTATTGGAGTGGTTCGCGGAGCGCGTAGACCGCATCATTCTCCTTTTCGACGCACACAAGCTCGACATCTCTGATGAGTTCCGACGCAGCATAGAGGCACTGCGTGGTCATGACGACAAGATTCGCATTGTGCTCAACAAAGCCGACATGATTGACCACCAGCAGCTAATGCGTGTATATGGCGCCCTCATGTGGTCCCTTGGAAAGGTGTTGCAAACACCTGAGGTGGCTCGCGTTTACATCGGCTCCTTCTGGGATCAACCGCTACGTTACGACGTCAACCGCCGCCTATTCGAGGATGAGGAACAGGACCTCTTCAAAGACATGCAGTCCCTTCCTAGAAATGCCGCATTACGAAAACTTAATGATTTAATTAAAAGAGCGCGCCTCGCAAAAGTGCATGCATACATAGTGAGCGAATTAAGGAAAGAAATGCCTTCAGTATTTGGTAAAGATGGTAAAAAGAAGGATCTCATCAAAAACTTGGGACAAGTGTATGACAGGATCCAGCGCGAGCAGCAGATCTCACCGGGTGACTTCCCAGACATTAAGAAAATGCAAGAAACTCTAGCCAATCATGATTTTACTAAGTTCCATCCTCTCAAACCCAAGCTTCTTGAAGTTGTTGACCACATGCTGGCCACTGACATTGCCCGTCTTATGGATATGATCCCACAAGAAGATATCAATGTTGTTGCCGAGCCACTTATCAAAGGTCAGTACTTTTATATGTATCGCTTAACTTCAAACTCGGGTAAATCCATTCGACCCTCTCAGCAAATATCTACCCTATTACCTTTTGTTAATACCAAAATCGCATAATCTGACAGATGTATTTACCCGAGTTTGAAGTTAAGCGACTCATATTATGATTATTTTTAAATTAAATTTTTACATATTTATTAAATTTTTATATATTATCATTAAATATTTTTATTAAATTTTTATATATAGCAGAATAGAAACATCAGAACTTTGTGTGTAATTTTAAATACTTTCTGATTCATAATTTCATCTTTTCAATATCTGATAGGATTTTTTTTTGTATCACAATGGTGGCAAGCCTTCTAAGTTCTAGCCTCTCCAGAGGATTCACATGCATGTTGCCGAAGAAGAAAAGAAATTCCTTATTTCTTAAACTTCTTTTCAAGATCTACTTAAATAATTTTATTAAGTACAGTCAATGGAAAGAAAAACCTTTGCACTTTCCACATGGATTTATAGTTTTGTGGTATTAAGGTTTTGTGGAAATTAAATAACCTAATACCATAAATTATATCCAATTCTGAGGTAAACCCCCAGCAACGACTCTTGGGATCAAACCCTCTAACAAGTTGTTTTTCATATTTAAACCATTAGCATTTAATTGGGTACTATTATCCAATAGATAAACCTAATTGTTACATTGCATTCATAAAATCAAAATTTCAAAAATACACGGGAAAATCCAGGTGTAACATGTGTTTACGCTTTAAATAATTTTATATGGTGTAAACTTTTATAAAGTAGGTGTATTTATCATATAGTATTGTGACGTCACAATATTAGTCTCCCGTATAAACTCCATAGTAACAAATCGTTTTGACATTTCCTAAAGAGGAACTGATTTGACTTCATAGGAAAGTAGCCTATTACTTAACGCCATTGAGCAAACCTTATTACAAACAATTGATTACATGTTATTTCTGATATTTCCATGCAAGGAGTGGCACTTATCGTCACGTTCTCAAGGCTACGTGCGCGAGTGTGCATATCTATATCATTCTTACACACGGCGATAGACTACGGTGAAACGATGGCGTAATCACATAGATGCTGTTATCTGAGATATTGACCTGAATTTGCTATCTGATAAGGGTATGGCATATTAGCTAAGACAATAACTATAAGTGTTGTATGCCTTAAGCATCGGCGCCCGAAAACCTCCACTCTAGGCATTTCTTTGAATTGTTTCACATATAGGATTACCAGGCCCAAAAATGAAAAAGCCGGACTCCGCGCTTAATTTAGCCGGACATTTGATCCCAAAAGCCGGACATGCCTTTTTAAAATCGTGCCACTGGCGTGACTGGCGCGTAGCGTAAGTCAGACAAAAGCCGGAATGGCCCAGCAAACAAAAGTATGACAACACTAAGAATCAGTGAAAAAAGCAGCAATGATGCCAATGATCATCAAATTTTATGTTTTTAATTTTAGTTGGTATTTTCGCCCCTTTCACTTGGTGGCATTTACGGTGTGTAAAAAGGAGACGGATATATTTCGTCTGATCTGTCATCAACTGCAACAGATAATCTGGTTGAGGCAATTGACATGTGCCTTAAAAGTGAATTTAAATTTAATTGGGAACGTTGCAGGAGTTCTATCTCACTCGCGCTTAAGATGAGAGAGTGAAATGCACTAGAAACAAATTTAATGTGAATTTAAATGTTCGTCATGAAATACGGTGTCTCATCACAAAGGGTTGCCACAGGTACGTATTTTGAATTTGCCGCGCGTTTCTACTGACAGAAATGGTTTGCCAGACTATAACTACATAAGACAAAAAAATTGCATTGCATTTTCGCGTCAAAAAACCTTTCTCCTATTTTTTCTTAGTCACAATTAAACACAACCCTTAAACGTATCACTAGTGTTTTTGTTACACCCTACCCTGTATGGTTGGTCCGATTGTGAAGTTGTAGTGTCTAGTTGGGTTATAAGCTATACTCGCTCAAGATACATAATAAGTACCTACCTAAGGTTACACAATGAAAGACCTCTGAGAGATTTACAATTTGATTTTTTTCATCTGCTCATGGCCATAATAACGAAGTTCGCCTTTTGTACTCTTTTTTATTGTGCAATAAAAATTGAAAAAAATAAATAAACAATAGTGTTATAAATTGTGTTATAATGAGTGAGCCAGATTGCTGTGGAAAAGAGGTCGTAACACTCGTAACCGAGAATTCAATAGGTACATCGTCATCATGAGTCTCATGGCAGGCTTTCAGTATGGGAAAAGTAAGTTTGTGATAATAACTGTCACGATTTCGTATGCTACGAATTAGTTTCTGACCGTCATTGAGTTACAATATAGTAGAGGTACAGTCTCAAACAAGATTTACCGAAAATATGACTCGTGAAAATTTGTAACCGACCAGTCTTTATCACTGACTAAAGTCTAATAAAACTGACCGCGAAACTACTGTACGAGTCGTTCTTACAGCACTATTGCGGGGCCATTTTTTTTTGAGCTGATTGTGTATCCCGTTCTTTATTACATATCGGTGACCGTACAATATTATACCATTAACATTTCATCATTAATGCCATCAAAACATAATGCGAGAAAAAATCTAAAGTTGGAAGCCTACTACGGCGCAAGGCGAAGATTAAATACCATAAGGAGGTTCTTGTTACACTAACACCCTTTTATTATCTCAAAATGTTTATTTATGGGTACGTTTACACACATAACTACTAGTCCAACTCGCATATGCGAACCAGTCATTGAACAGCTTCGAGCTGGCTTGCTGCTTGGTAATACAATAATATTTGATAAGTGGAGTAGCTCGCGACAGGCCGGGGAAAGTGGCGACCCAAGTGCGCCCGCGCTGACACGTCCTGATTGTGATTGCATCGTATTTATTGACTTACCCTTCGACCGACCTATTCAATCAAACATTTCTTCAAATGATCTAAGATCGCACCTTTACCGGTTTCGTTGAGCTGATTAGCTCTCTAAGTATCGTAATTGTAAAAGCCCGGTTCACAGCCGGCGATAAAGCCACCCAATAATTAAGTATTGCCGCTTACCGATGTTGTGACACTACGTGCACGCCATGCACTCCACTTACTTAACCACTCTACTAACTACAACTTGCTGTAAAGTGTAAATCGATCGTTTCTTGTCCTTGCCTCTTTTAATTAAAAAACATCATGGCCGTTACAAATATATATATGAACTACCGAATATATTTCTAAATTTAAAATGATTGAAATTTGGCATTTTGAAAATAAATCAACTGGTGGGACTTTCTGTATTCAGAGATATTCGGTATTCAGAGATAAAAAGTTAGTAAGAGGTAAAACGTTTTGTAGTCCCGAAAGTGATGATAGAAATTGTTCCATAATACTACATGGGAACTGTCGTTGCCGCCAACTTGAATAATAAACAGCCTTATCGATAAACCGTACTTCCAAATGTTAGCCAGCTTCTGTTCGTAATTTCAACGCGTCCTTGTGTGTAATTGTATACGTAATCAATTGCTACCATTAACTTATTTAGTTTTCCTTGTACTATTCTCTATTTGAGCTGAAAGGCCGGAATATACACGAAAACGACGAGAAATAGTCAACTACAAATAAATAGATGGGTTTGGGTTTCCAATACAGTCGAATCCTAAGATATCAGAGTCTCTTACTAGATTATAGTTACAGAAAGGCACTTAATAATTGGTTAATCTCGTAAATTTCTTGCTTCGGACAATCTAATTTTATGTTAGCTTTCTAAGATGGTAATCAGCTGCATAATATACGTTATGTCCTCGTCAAATGAATATTATACGTTCATGCTTCATAAACAAAATATAGGTAAGATCATGTTTCGGTTCTTTTCCTGGCCCAAAAAGTAACCCCATTACTAAATTATTGATGTTTGTTCGACTCTTTGTCAGCCCGCTGTATGTCATGAATCTTGCTAAAGTAAAACAGATGATTAGACATTTTTTTTAACTTTTCATTGCCACTACGTACCCGCATGCGATAAAAGTAAAGACTAAATAAAGTACATCAATGAATTTGAAACATTGAGTCACAGTCTCACATTTGCAGTCACAAATAAAGGCAAAGATAAATTTAGAAAATAAGCATTAAACATCCATACTAATATTATAAATGGGAAAGTGTATGTGTGTGTTTGTTTGTCCGTCTTTCACGGCAAAACGGGGCGACGAATTGACGTGATTTTTTAAGTGGAGATAGTTGAAGGGATGGAGAGTGACATAGGTTACTTTTTGTCTCTTTCTAACCCCCCACTTCCCTAAAATGGGGGGTGGAAGTTTGTATGGTTTGTTACCCCGAATTTAACGCGAGCGAAGCCGCGGGCAAAAGCTAGTTGTCAATAAAATAAAACAATAACACCGCATCTTAGTCATCAACATCATATATGGATCTGAATGGCACCAAGTGCTTCAGCAGTTGATTTCCTAATTGGACGAAACTTTCTACCGTTGGTCTTCATTAGCAGGCACGCCGCGCCGTCTCGTGTGTGGCTTTCCTCAAAAACTAGCAGCCTGGGCCTGACCGTGACCGTACCAACCGCTCTCCGGGCCATCGGTAACCATCAAGATTTAGTGTTTAGATCGATTAGGTACACAATGTTAATTGAATCCTGCCATCAAGGCCTTTATTAATTAACATATGTGAACTAAATGACCGCTCATAAACAAATTAGGAAATTAAAGTGACAGCGATCACAATAAAAACAGCTATTAAGTAGTATAGTCGTTTAGAGTTCCCCGGGTTTTCTGTGCCCGTCATTAAAGCGATAGATTTCCTTCAAAGCGATTAGCTCTCGGTCCATGGTTTCATCAGCACCGTACAGTCAATTTTACACATTAAAGTTAGGGTAGGGTCGGCCTGAATCCAGAACTTAACACGACACTTTCCTAGACAAACTCTTTGAACTTCTAGGTACGCTGGATTTTTCTATATCGTACCAATGAATGTTTTATAGCTAAAATATAAACGTGGTACAATTATGCATAGCAATATACTGTGCATTAATGTATGTCGATTATTTTAATGCATTAATTGTTTGTTCCAAAGTTTCCACTCATGAAGTCGTTCACCTGTTGCATTAAATCCGCGCCTTAACTGTTGCGCCATCCTTTCCGTGCCAAAAGTATCTCCTCACAATTTCATACAAATTAACGGCATTTTGTCTCTGTAAATATGTTTGTCGCGTAGTGCATGTCAAAATCCGACCTCCTTTTGTTCTTAGTGCCCCTTCAACTCGCTTGGCTCAATGGCTCACTTATTAACGTTTTCAACTGTTCCTGAGAACTGTTAGTTTTGAGATAGTTCATTGACCTAAAAAGGTTTTTGGTCTTTATACTCTTTATTGTCACGGCAATCGTGCATACTTTGGCACCTGAACTGGATGTGTTAGTTCGCCTTACTTCCACATTCCAAAAGCAATACGGTATGGACATAATTAACATTTTTAGCGCACCTATGATACCTACTGTAAAAGCAACGAATTTTATTTCCAGTTCAAGATAGCCAGTGGCCTGATGTTCTGATGCTGTAATATGTACAAATATAGCCGTAACATTTGTTTATTCAATGACTGATGGTGATGATACTTAAATAGTAACGAATTAATTAATTACGTTAAGTATAATATCAGTAGATTACGCAATCTACGTAGTAAAAAATTCCTCTATATACCTATATCGCGTCGACGTAACTATCTTAATCACCGGGTTCTGTATATGTGTTGCAGGATTATCGCTCTCATGCATATACTCTATCATATAGGTACTTATCTAGTAAAGTGGTTCTAATCGTTTGAAATGCAGAAATATATTATTAGCACGAACAGACACGGAACCATAGCGAGCGACCATTGCGCTATGCAGATCCTTCACATCAAGTGTAGTCTAGTGATAATTATAACCTGTTAAGGCATGGCCATTTAACAGGCGTTTACGTCACGGTTTCACGTGAACGCTGAATTTCTAGGCAGTTAAGTACTTGATAGTCATAAAGGTGTTTATGTAAATTGCTCGAGTAAAGTCGAGCCGGATTGTCATCCTGAGTCACTGAACACCCGGCCAATATGAGTTCGCTATTTGATGACATTTACTTCGTAAGGATTTCAGTGTGATGCTACACTGGTTTACCTGAGAACTAGATTCCTGCGCTCGTGCCCCCAATAATAATACATAGCTCGGTGCAATACGGCGCCGGCGCACCTATACGCAGTCCCGCGACCTTGCCCATTGTGCGCGGAACGGTGATCCTCCATTATATCACAACACAGCCTTCGCGTTACAGTTCCGATAATTATTTATCGGTGTCTGGTTTTTAGAGAACACAGCTTTTTGTCGGAAGCATCACGGTCAAGGCCATCTACTGTATTCACCTTCATTTCTGCCTCTACTCTCAACTTCTCGCATCTCTTCTCTAGAGTATGGTATGTATGGTATGAGTAGATACCTACCTAAGATATACATAAAACTTGCGTCAGAGGTTGTTAAAGGCTATAGGATATATAATAAGGAAATTAAGGAATGAGTAATCAGACTTTGCAGTAGGTACCTATCTAACGTAATAAAGTATCTATTCATTCAGTAATTGCTAACATAAACATCTCTGGCCGACTTTATTTCTACGCCATGTTTAATATGTTATTTTAATAAGTAAAAAAAAGGAAATATCGCAAAAGTTGTAAAATTACCGTTCATAAGTATGTTGGCTATCGGGTATGATAGCTATCTCTACATTTCTAGCCACTATAATTGTTCTAATTTTCATCGAACGCGCTATCTTTGAATAGCCTACTTGTTTGTCCAAGTTCTGTAAAACAGTTATTGGCACTTATATTGTTTTCTTGGTATAAAGGTACTCCTTTTTCTTGGGCCATCATTCGTCATCGGCGTCCGTCATCGCTGCGCTGAATCAGCATCACATGTCCAATCGCATTTTACCTTCCAGTAGTTCCAGTTCATTGTATTGATTTCGTTTACGTTGCTTAGCATACGGAGAAATTTGGCTTTCGAGTGTCGTAAATATTAGCTTTTTACTCATTTCACTGAGACTGTCATAATGACAATCGGTCCGTTTTTATCGCCGTCGATATAGGTACTTAATTCGCTTGTTGGTTTAAATAAGTAGACGTGGTAACGAGGTGAATGTATTCAATTGATAGCGATTTCTCCGTATGTCGGTATGATATACCGATAGACGTTTTATCAGTCGGTGCATATTTTTTATGCTTTTGCTTTTAGCCACTAGCAATACTAATGTTACTTTACTTGTAGACTGGGACGAAAATTGAAAAATCTACTTTCTAACGGTACTTTTGGAGACATTTTAGCAACATGTTTTTTAGGGTAATTAGACCCTCCTGATTATGATTTTTCAATGTTGCTAGCCGTAACTTGTCATTTAAAGTCTCTAAATTGAAAGTGGCCGTAAAATTCAGATTTTTTTTTTCAGACTAGACTAGCAGACTATGACGAGCTACGTCGCAAGTTTCTTCATTACTTTTATATAACAGTGCGATGATTTTTTCGCCCCGACCTATATAGCTACCTCTGTGTCTCTGTCAGAGGTTGTAGGCCTTTGTCATTCAACAGGTCATGCCATGAGCTTAGCCACGGTGGTCAATAAAGTGAATGCATATGAACATAATAATTACGTCGTTCAATACATTATTCACAGGTACTTTTAATATAACTACGACAGTATAATGTGTATATTTGAATTCTACGACCCTGAAAACCGAGAAAACGACACCTCTCTTGCATTTCAGGGAAAAAATAATTAAAAAAAAAACAGAATTATTCCACCATTTTGTATTTTCTGACCTTAAATAATAAGTTACAGCTGGCAACATTGAAAAATATTATACAGTGTGGAAAGATAAGTCGGGCCCTGGAGGGAAACTACCTTAAAACGTTGAGATAGCTCAATTCGCTGAAAGGAAACATTCTTTTATTTTTCCTAAAAACTAAAACTGCATTCACAGTTTTTTTCTCAATTTTCACTTTCTTCCATACTAATTGTATGAAAAATATTATTATTATTTTTTATGGGTTCTCTTGTGCCCTAAACTTGGTTGGTATTAAGAAGTTTTTATCCTTGTTGGAAATAGGATCGATTAGCATCAATTGTTATAAAAAATATTTATGGCAAAAATTACAAAATAAATAGTTTTATTGTAAACTGTACTATTTTCCAAAAAATTGTAAATGCAGTTATGCCCCTTTAAAAAAAATAAAGAATGTTTCCTTCCAGTGAATTGAGCTATCTCAACGTTTTAAGGTAGTTTCCCTCCAGGGCCCGACTTACCTTTCCACACTGTATATTAATTAATTACCCTAAAAAAATGTTGCCAAAATGTCTCCAAAAATGCCGTTAGGAACGAGAAATAAGCGTCTTTTCGTATTTTCGTCCCAGACTTTTGGGGTTCTTGCGGCCGTTAAGTGCCATTTAATTTAATAAAGGCGAGAATTGGCAATCAACGCCAGGGAAAGACAGTGTTGCGTTGCGATGCCATACATGATTGGCCTTAGAATCAAAAGCCACGAACAGGACTTCAAATACGAAATAACACATAAATAAATAAATATAAAATATTATGGGACAATCTTACACAAATCAACCTAGTCCCACAGTAAGCTCAATAAGGCTTGTGTTTTGGGTACTAGGCGACGATATATATAATAGATAGATATAGATAAATACATAGAAAACACCCATAACTCAGGAACAAGTATCTGTGATAAACACACAAATAAATGCCCTGACCAGGATTCGAACCCGGGACCTCCTGCTCCATAGGCAGTCACTACCAACTAGGCTAGGAGGCCGTTAAACACATCTACACATACATCTGAAAGTTAACAGACATTTATAAACACTTCTCAGAAAGACAAGGATTAGATTTTTTAGATTTAGGTTAGAATTTCTTAACATATATCTTAGTACAGTAAAGACATGACAATGTACATTTGAGGTACAGGGTAGAGCTAAGTTAGTTTTAGGTTTTTATGTTTGTCTGCAAATTAATGCCGTCATCATGAAATGACAGCCTATGACGCGACGGAAGCGTTTAGCTGCTAAATCAAATAAGTAACACGGGATCAGAATCTCTATTGACTATCTCTAATGAAAACTACGACATTTCACACGATAATAGGACGTTGATAATGATAAAGTCCACTACATAAGTTCTTTTTGGATCTGAAATATATGATCATGCGCCATGTTGCGGAACATCATTGGAACTGATTTCTTGCACTGGCAATAATTTTAATGACAGGATGATATGCATGTGTGAGGGCATGTGATTAGGCTGTCACTTTTGTCAGTGTCATTATGGCGATTTTTTTATACTACGACGGTGGCAAACAAGCAAACGGCCTGCCTGATGGTAAGCAGCTACCGTAACCTATGGACGCCTGTAACTCCACAGGAGTCACATGCGCGTTGCCGACCCTTTACAAAAAGGAGGATCCACTGTGTTGACGGCTAAAGGAACAAGAGGGTCAACACACTGGGTCCTCTTTGAGCTCTTTGGCAACCTTACTCACCAGCAGGAACACAACACTATGAGTAGGGTCTAGTGCTATTTGGCTGTGGTTTTCTGTAAGGTGGAGGTACTTCCCCAGTCGGGCTCTGCTCCAGATTTGAGCGAGATGACATTCACTGAACGTGCCCTACCACACTAAGCGAGATGCCATTCGCAGTGCCCATACCTCTCTTTTTGGCATAGTTTAAGGACATACCCAAGTCCGGACGTAGTTTAAGGACATACCCCGGGTCCGATTTATTTGAATAATAGTAAAGTGTTGAATGTTAAATAATAAACAACAAAAAAATCCTAAAATTATTCATAGTCAAGAGCGAAACATTATACATATGTCATAAACAGCTGTAAATAATACGTTCGGGAAAGGAAACTATTTCGCAGTAAAAAAAAATCAAAGTAACATCAGAGCTGACAGTTAAACAAATCAATATGTCACCATACCATAGAGAATAATACGCTCAATGACTATACTGAACTGTTGCCGTACAAATGAGATTAATAGCGCCCTCTTGACAATAATTATATATTTCTGGTCAGACTTTAGAAAGATTCCAAATTTGCTAACTTTCCAAAAATGCTAATTTCCGTCGCTTCGAGTTCGCAAGAATTAAGTAAATTGCTAACTTAATTTGCAAACGTCAACGCTGAGTTATTTGACCTGTTAAACCGTGATGAATGTGTAGGTTCAGTTTAACAGAATACTCGTACACTACCTCAGGCAAAAGTTTGCTAACCTTAATCAGCAACACAGTGATTAAATCACAACGATTAAGGAAAATAAACTGCAGTTTAGATTGACGGCAATTAGGTACTTGCAATGCAAACACTCGATCGATAGCATTAGTCCTCTGCGTGACCCGATAATACCTGTGGTAGTCAGTGTAGATATCACTCAATGTTTTCGAGACGAATCAAACATGACACTGGTCGTTATTCGTTTTGGAGCATACAATATCAGACAGCAATCCATTTCAATTCTCCGTTTCAGTCCTAAAACGAATGAAAATGGTTAGAGTTACTTCATAAGAAATTAAAAACATGCTACCTTATTTTGAACATGAAGTATCTTCACAAGCCCGTATTTGCCTGCTGGCATATATAGGTACTAGCTTTCCGCCCGCGACTTCATCCGCGTATAATACGGTTCCTCATACAGAGTTTCATATCCAATTTTATCTTCTTAACTAACTTTTGTTAATCCCCGAACCATCTTCTTAATCTATTTATACTTATAGCTATTTTGGCGAAAAAAAGGGTAACGTAGACATAGTTTCAGTTACAAATAAGTGTTAATGTGCAAATAATAACGTAAATGTACCCTATTATTTGCGTAACTTCTTTGTGTACTATATTGTGGTGGTTTTATTTGGCGATACGATGACTAAACTACACTCGCGATCAAAAAAATCGACTCAAACTAATTTTTAATTTCATCGTTTAATATTTCAGGAACCAATCATGAGATCAAAAAAGCAACGGTACCATTTTAGAGCTAACAGTGTCAGCTTTCAATACGAGCATGTTTTTCAGGCGAAAAATTTCAGTTCATGAAAAACAAGCTGGCATACCAAGGAGGTGTAAAATTTGGGTGCAAAAATGACCTTAACAACGAAAGAAAAAACATTTTCATGAACGAATAACAATTTATTTTTATCTTTAATACCTGGTGTTACCACCAAAAACCTTTTTCACACATGCCATGCGTCTCTTCATTGACCTTATCAGCTTCCTGATGGTATCCTGGGGGCATGCTTCCCACTCTTCGACCAAAGCTTCTTTCAGGGCCAAAATTGTCTCCGGAGCAGGATTGCGAGCTCGAACCTTGCGTTTCAGGTAATCCCATAAGTGCTCGATAGGATTTAAATCAGGATTCAGAGGTGGCCACTTCAGAGTCGGGATGCCAACTGCGTCAAGGTACTCCTTTGTGACGCGGGCGGTATGACAAGGGGCGTTGTCTTGCATGAAATGGAACCCCTCGTCAAAGAACCCGGCGTAGGGGACGACATGGTCTTGCAGGATGTCGGTGATGTACCTGTCTGCATTCAAACCACCGCCTCGACCCCCGCCATCAACAAAAACCAGCTCGGTCCGCCCCTCCATGGAAATCCCCGCCCACATCATGACGGAACCTCCACCGTAGGCGACTGTTTCAGCGAAGCAACACTGGGCGAACCTCTCTCCAGGTCTTCGGTACACCCGTCCTCTTCTGTCGCTGCCATGGAGACACACTCTGCACTCGTCGCTGAAGAGTACGCGGCTCCATTGGTCGTAGGTCCAATTTTCGTAGGTCGCCACGAATTCCTTCCGAGCGTCCCGATGCCTCTGAGTCAGTTTGGGCACAGTAGCAGGTCTTCTTGGGGTAAGGTTGGCTTCCTTGAGTCTCCGCCGATTTGTTGAGGTGCTAACAGGCACAACCCGGTTCCGCATCAGGTCTTGCTGGATGGCAACAGCGGTACGGTGGCGATTACGAAGACTGGAGGTGGCGATGAAGCGGTCATCCCTCTCCGATGTGCACCGCTGACGGCCAGATCCTTGTTTCCGTTTCAAGGTTCCAAACCGACAAAACCGACGATAAACTCTGGAGACAGAAGACTGGCTTAAATTCAGCTGATCAGCAACAGAACGCTGCGAGAATCCTCGATTCACCAAGGTGACGACTTCGGTGGCTTCAGCTTCGGTGGTATCCATTTTTCGAAGGTGATTCCGGTGTAAGATTGCGAGGAGATGTGCACTGGTCAACTTCTGATAAGCGAATGATAAGAAATAACCGGTTACACCGGTTTTTATTGGTCTCAAGAGGGCACAACTCGTGCATATCATAACCATGTAAAATGCCATTTTGTACAAAAACTGCGATAACCTAAAAACTACGCAACTGAGATCGATGTCTTTTACTGTTTTTTGTAGCTGAATAAATTCGTAATAAAATTGCATTCAAAGTTTTATTAAAATATTTCCCGCTTTCCGGAAATACGACCAAAAGTAAAAAATGTTGCTTGAGTCGATTTTTTTGATCGCGAGTGTATTGTAAGAGCTCACTCTGGAACATGGAAATGGAACGGAAATAGGAACAATAATTCCTAGTAAATCTCAAACCAAAAAAATTGTAAATCTCTACGAACTTTCAACCCCTTTTTAGCCCCGTTCTAGGTTGAATTTTGAAAAACGCTGAAATTGCGTTTATTATTTTTAGGGTTCCGTACCTCGAAAGGAAAAAACGGAACCCTTATAGGATCACTTTGTTGTCCGTCTGTCTGTCAAGACCATTTTTCTCAGGAACGCGTGGAGGTATCAAGCTGAAATTTATATCAAATACTCAGGTCTATTGTCAATCAAAAGATAAGTCGTTTATGCTGCAAATTTTAGTTTTACGGCACTCGCAAAACCTACGGGGTACTTCCCGTGAACACAGAAACTTGAAATTTGGCACGAAGCAACGTCATATAGCATAGACAAAGAAAAAAATACAAAAAGTAGACATTTTTAGTAAAATCATACTAAAAAATTTTTTTTTTAATTTTAAACTTACTACCTTTTTCCTCGTAAACGCGTGGAGGTATTAAATTGAAATTCATGTCATATACTCAGGGCTTATAGGACCTTTCAGATACCAAACTTTTATGTCAACGCAATCAAAAGAAGTAGCAATTTAAGTCGCATATTTTGAAACTGAGTACTCGCAAGAAACTCAATACCTAAAAGGTACTTCCCGTAAACTCAGAAACTTGAAACTTGGCACGAAGAAACTTCATATAGCACAGACAAAGGAAAAATTACGAAAAGTAGACATTTTTAGTAAAACCATACAAAAAAGATTTTTATTTTATTTTAAACTTACTACCTTTTTCCTCGTGAAGGCGTAGAGGTGTTAAATTGAAATTCATATCAAATACTCAGACCAGGAGTGCGATTTTTGAATCTCACCAAGTGACTAATTCTCACCGATGTAAATGATTTCCGAAAGTAAATCACTCACATCGGTGAGAATTAGTCACTTGGTGAGATTCAAAAATCGCACTCCTCGTCTATAATGAAATGAAAATGTTTTATTCCAGAATAAATTCCATATGTGTACAAATGTAATTAAAATAACGCAATAAATACAATAAAATAACACAATACATATAATAATACCTTTAAGCTGTAACAATAGTAGATTGTGTAACAAGGGAGCAAAATGAAATATTTACGGCGAGGGCGTATATTGATTCCCAAACGAAGCGATGGAGTCTATAATAGAATCCAGAGCGTAGCGAGGGATTCTAAAGTAGACTCCTGAGCGTAGTGAGGGATTCAAGTGTTAACGCCCAAGTTGAAAATAGTTTTGCTCCTATGTGACACATACTGCTTTTCACACCACCTTAGAGGAAAATATTTTTTTTTATTGTTGAATCATATTTATTTTAACTTTATATGTGCTTAGTGTGCTTCTTGATTATAATGAATCTATTAATTTAATAAGAAATTTGATTGTGATGACGGACTGGCTGAAAAAAATACGAATGTCCTAGAACAGAAAAGTGCCACTTTGTTCCCTCCTAGCAGGGAAGAAAAAGCCCGTATACGACTAGGTGGTGTGAAAAATCAATTTCCTATGTCAATGCAATGGGTGAACTTTTACTTATATACCTACAGGTTTGTACGGAACCCTCGGTGCGCGAGTCCGACTCGCACTTGGCCGGTTTTTTATTATTATTAGTAAACGTACGAAGTTTCAAATCTCTAACACCAAATTTTAAACCCCACCGATACAAACTTTTACCCCCTTAGGGGTTGAATTTTTCAAAATCGCTTCTTATTAGTTGTAAAAATTGTAAATTTAACTCGTCCTGCAAATTATAACTTTCTAGCTTCAGTAGTTACGGCCTCCCTTTAATACAAACTTTTCAACCTCGTTTCAACCCCTCTGGGGTGGAATTCTGAAAAACGCTGGAATTAGTTTTTTGCCTTGATGTAAGCTACTACAAACGAACTTTCAAGTCTGTCATAAAAAAAAAATCTCTATACAAACTTTCAACCCCTTTTTTTCCCTGTTAGAGGTTTAATTTTAATAAACGCTGAAATTACTTTTTTTTTAAATTATTAGTAAACGTACGAAGTTTCAAATCTCTAACTCAAAATTTAAACCCCATCCATAGAAACTTTCAACCCCCTTTTAACCCTTCCCTTAGGGGATGAATTTTGAAAAACCCCTTAGTGGATACTAACGTTATAAAAACTACCTATTGTGAAAAATTCAGCTCTCTAGGTCCAACGGTTCGGGCTGGGCGTTGATTTAAGTGAGTCAGTCAGTCAGGACTTTTACGTTTATATTATATATATATTATAGGTATAAAAACCGGCCAAGTGCGTGTCGGACCACGCATAGGAGGGTTCCGTACCTTCAATGTAATAAAAACCAAACTAGTACCAAAAGGTCGTATCTGATGCCTATGGAAGAAGTTTTTTGGAGATAACTCAAAATTGACTGAACCGATAATGTTCAAAATAATTTTCGTAGAAAGTATATGATAAGGCACATCGCCTCAAATTTTTTCATATTTTTTTGGACTTACGGTTCAAAAGTTACCGGGGGGGCTACACAATTTTTCTGACTTTCGGAGCGATTATTTCAGAAAATATTCACTTAATCACAAAATGGTCAAAGAAACCTCAATGTTATTTTTAAAGACCTATCGATTGATGTGTGTCACATGTTGATATTTGGGTAAAAAACATTTTTGAAATTTAGTTACATGTATGGAGCGCCCCCCTAAAAATATTTTTATTTTTTTTTCAAATTTAACTCCATAACTCAGTAGCGGCATACAAAATACACCTTATGTGTAAATTTTATTCAGACACGTCGTAGTTTCCGAGTAAAATGGCTGTGACATACGGACGGACAGACAGACATGACGAATCCATAAGGGTTCCGTTTTTTGCCATTTGGCTACGGAACCCTAAAAACCGACCAAGAGCATGTCGGGCCATGCTCAGTGTAGGTTTCCGTAGTTGCCGGCCTGTTACAATACATCCGTTCAAAAGGTCGTTTATTAAGGGATATTTGGCGGCGCTTCCGTCATTTTACTATGCGGCACATACATACGTGCTTTCACTATGCTTTTTTGAGTGATACCTCAAACACGGCTCAACTGATTTTATTCAATATATAGTTTTCATTGAAAGTACTTAACAGGCCACACTTCTATTACTTTTTTTTAATTTTTGGACCCACTGTGCAAAAAGGTACGCCCCCTTTATGAACTATCAGAGCTATATTTACGAAACAATTAGTTTTATCCAAATAATGTTTGGAAGACCTCTACTCTTTTTGAAAGACCCATCCAACAACGGGGCTGGAGCGGAAAAATTCACCCCCCACTTCATGTGTACCCTAATAAATAATATTTTTCCAGTACCACCACGTAATATTCTACCACTTTGTCGGCGTGATTAATACACATGCTCATACCTAATTTCAGCTTCCTAGTGCTAACGGTCACTGAGCTAGACCGCGGACAGACGGACGGACATGGCAAGGTATAAGGGTCCCTTCCGAGTAGTCTACGGAAAATCAGTAGAATACACCTTTAAAACTATTTTTAATGCTTGTGTCTTATCCTGTTTTAAGACTTCTTAACAAATTATATAAGAAGTTCTTATCTTGAACTCACACTGTATTAAGCTCTATATTTATAATTCAATTAAATGTGATAAGTTTTTATCACTGACTCTTTCACTTTAGCTATGTGTCAAACTGCCAATCGGAATTCAGTGGGTTGTAAAACTTTAGTGGGCTTGTAATACTTACATGTAAACTTACATAGGAGTTCAAATTATCTAACTTTTTTCGATTTTCGGGATTATAATCGTATACCTAACTTCAGATAACAATTCAGTTATTCATATGAACGTGTAAAAGTCCAAGAATCAATTGCGATAATCATGTCAATTCGCTTCATCCGCTTTGTCGAGTGCCTTGGCCCTGTTCTTTGAAAAATTACGTTTTATCGGGTGTTATCGATCGGGTGGTGTCTTATCTGGGTTATCTGCGCGTTTGTATTGGACTGTTCGCAAGGCGTCGAACGTCGAACTATGAAAGTCAAGGAAAATTATCCAAATGCGAAGGCTGTTTTTTTTTATTTACTATGTATATTTAAAACAAAATAAACAAATGCATAATTATATGGACCTATATCGTGTTCGTATTAAATATGTCACGAATCCGTCGGCCGGATTCATAACTTTTAGATCTCGCGTGCTATATCAACAAAACCTTTTTAACATCGCAAAAAAGTCCCGAGTCACCTTCTCAATTGGAAACTGTTTCGCGTAATGTGAATGTCAAGGCTTCATGTAGGGTGCTACTGGTTCCGCCCTGCCAATGGGAGCGCGACGGGCACTTTCGCCGCACTGTGCGCTCTGCGCGCACGCCGATGCGTCTGATACTCCATTGTACAAGTATAATAAATAACACGCCGGAACAACATGCTTTTGTTGCTATTGAATGGGATAATTCTGTACAGTACCGAGAATTGGATGTGTCATCAAACTCCGTTTGATTGTCACGTTAGTCAGCCTAGTTAGATGTCACTTGGATAGATTCGTCTATTAAGATTAAGCTATTTGAAATACTTAGTATTGTCTTCTTTCAATGGTACAATTCATCGGCTATCCGTTTGTTTTTTACTCTTAAGCGTCTTCAAGTCTTCGTTTGTCGTCCCATAAAGTCGTCCTACCTACGACAATAAAAGTTGTATCGTGCAGCTGGGGCGTTAATTATCACATGTTTAATGCATACGGCATAAGTGGGCGGAGAAGGGTGACTAATGTTTGAGAGCCCTGGAACTGCTCTTAAGGGGCTGACAACAGCTAAATTCCCTCCCTATCTTATTCAGCGCGAGTGAAAGAGAAACACTGTGTTACGATTAGTATGGGAGCTCATTGCAAATTTTACAAAATAATGAATTAAAAAAAAACGACGCATTAATTGAGAAATATAAGGCAACGAAGTTTTTAGTATTAGTGTGGTGGAATTTTGTCCTTAGTAACAGACGTATAAGTCAAGAAACTAAAGACATACAACTGTTTAAAGCTAATTTTAAGATGTAACTTTGGAATTATTTTCTATCGAGCCGATTTCGTCCAATCGTGTATCGGACGCAACGAAGTTCTTCCAAATATAACGAATATTAACATACATTTTTTTTACTTTCTCAAAACAAGTAGTTATAGCTGAAACACTGTTTGAGTAAAGTCAATTTGAAGGTCATCGGGTGTTGTCAGCCTCTTAATGTCATGTATCAATCCACTAGCTAGGTCATATAATATTTACTGGTAATTGTAGCATGAAAAAGGTCTTTGACCGCCTTGCATGCACGGCACATGGCACATATTTTACAATTTACAACATCGTGTACAAGTATAGTATGTGGCAATATAGTGATTTAAATAAATTGCTAAAACAAGTTCACTCCTCACTACAAAATCAAATGTAATGTGGTGACGATTTAGGTTCTTCCATTTAGCCATATGAGATTTACGATTTTGTAGACATGGATTAGGTTACCTACAAGTTGCGTTATTGTTAAAATTTATAGCCACGAGTGAAACTCGTTACGCTATGCGATATAATAACAATGAAATCCATTCTAGATCGTCTGATACAAAAACTATTCTGGTATCGGATCGATCGGTGCAGTGTCGCAAAGCATTGCAGCGTAGCGCTTCCTGCGCCGCCGCCCGTGACGGCGGCCGCGGCCTCATCACGCTAGTCTGGACAATGGTACCTATTTTCATTGACTCTCAAAATTAACGCTCAGTTAATCCAGTGTAACTATGACTTAGAAACCTTTTACCATTGCGCGCAGTCTGAGAGCGCGCTTATTGTGGTCTACGCTAATTGGTAAGCAAGTAAAATAACATCCCTGAATTGCATTCCTTTACCTAATTTCGTGGTGCATGCATACCACTAATTTGTTAAACATTTGCGGCGGTCAGCAAATATCAGTTTAGGTGACAAATTGTGGAAATAGCTGTTATGACAGGATATCAAACAGAAACGCACATTCCTAAAATCGTTTTTTAAACATGCCTATCCACTTTTCCCTGTCTATGATAATACTCTTTAGGTTCTCATAGATTCAGTCCTATCGGACGCGCAAATCATGTCAGTCAAGAAGAAACAAGAAAATCAGGGTCAATATAGGTATTTGCGTTAAACAATAGCGTCATTCGCCGGGGATTCTTCGGCGACTCAATTTATCATCTAAACCCTCGTTCATACCGCTGTCCCGGCTGGCTTACACAGCTGCAAAGACGCTCACTCTCACTAATGAGGAACTATTACCAGAACATAATCAATGGATGTTCCAATTGCACTGCTGATGGGTGTAATCGCACGATTTCGGTCGATAGACGGGAACACAGTTAATTGTGGCGGCATTGTTCCCGCGTCCGCTGTGACATCATGCGCGTGCGCTCTATTGTGCGGCTTTGTGACCACCCTCGAAACTAGTACTCGATTGTTCTTTCCCTTTATCGCGAGAAGAAATTGATGCTATACTGAGTTGCAATTGGCTCGATAAACTAGATGTTTACACAGTTGATCGGCCATGTATCCTATCCTATAATTCCTGTACAGGGTTTTTGTAAGTGATGCATAATGTTAAGTAGAGCATCAATATTCACTTTTTTCGGTTGTCATTAAACGGGTGAAGTTTCAACTAATATCTTTTGAATTGTTTTCATTGTCACTGCTCGGCGATTCAGATGATTGGTAATGAGATTGAGAGCCAATTACGTAGATGAAGTTCCACATGATTTATAGACCTAATTATGACTATGGCTGTTGAACCAACTATTGGTTATGTTATGGCTCTCATATTGCATATTAGCGGTTAAAAATGGACGTGCTACCTTGGGTGGCCCAGGACGACGGCCTCCTGGGCATATTAAGAAAGATATCTACTACTATCATTATCGTATTAACGTAACAATCAATAATTATCACTTTTGCTAATGGGTTGTGGTTGTATCAAGGTTCAGATTCAGAAAGCGTTAATCTTGGATACGGCATAGTCCGAAGGATAGTGTTTTTGTGTTTTAGATGTATTTTTATATTTTTCTTCTGTAAAAATATTATAAAGAAACGAAATAAAGGATTGTAGTCATAAAAGTGTACGTCTGGAGCATAACCTATACGGATGCGAAACGTGGACAATGAAGCAACGTTATAGAGAGAGGCTGGAGATGTGGTGCTAGCGTCGTATGTAGAAGTTCAGTTGGAAAGAGAGGAAAACCAATGAAGAAGTTCTAGAAAATAGGAGAGGAAGGGTGTTTGGACACCTGCTACGACATGACGAATTTATTAAGAACAAACTAGAAGGAATAGTTGAAGCAAAGAGGATAACCAGGGAAGCCAAGAAGAGCATACATGGATCAATTCAAGGAAAAAATAAACGTCGTGTCGTATCAGGCTGTCAAGGAGAAGGCAAAGGACAGATATACATGGAAATTGCTCCACCGACAAGAGCCCAACTCTTAAAAAATTGATGCTGATGATGATGAGTCATTATCAGTATAATTTTGAAAATAATGTATCCTAAAGATATTACACAATTCGAATTAAAAACAAACCCCCTTGTTCATAAACATCTTACAAGCCTCATTTAACTAATAATTGTTGTCCTTATCTGCCACTTTGACAGTTGTGATAGTTAGAAACAGACAAAACGTAAACAATTTTACGAGTCTTTTAAGTTGTCTATGAATAAGAGCGTAAGTTCTTGTCTATAGTAGTGTCCAACTGTCCACTAATGGCGAGATTTAGTTCAGAAGCCTTCGGTGTACGTTATACAATGTATATGTTATTTATAAAAGTTATAATTTTGTTTTGACCGCGTAAAGAAGCCTCAAGCTTAAAGGTACTAGTAGCCGATAACAACTATATTTTTTGTTGAGTACATTGACGTATTTAGTTACAATTTCGTAAATAAATTACTGTTTAATAACAGGCTCTGCCAAACGCGCAAGAACACTACGAACAGCTACCCTTTTTCGTCGGGCATACATACCTACATATTACAGTATTCTTTTTGCCAAATTTGCAAACAATTGGCCGTAAAGTTGAAATAGCTAAACGTTATCTATGTACATGTTAGCACTAGTTATCAGCGATGTTGAGTGTCTACTTGTATTAGTATGCTCATTAATATGATGTCATCTCCAATGCTTCGGCAAACAATATAGTCGTGGGTTCGATTGGAATGGTCCTCCACATAACATAACGGTGCCATTGTATCGATGGCGTATGATAATGTGTACGACGTGCGCCCGCGCGCGTGATTGTATGCAAGTCGACACCGCTCCCATTTATTTTCACCTTTCTGCAAACAAACAATCAATCTTTGTGGTTTATTGGCATACAAAGCATTTGTAGCATAACTTTTAATGTACATACAGTAGAATCCGCTTATAACGACATCGAACGGAAGTGCAAAACAAGTCATACTAACTGGACGTAATACAGGGTGTTTGGTAACCGGATGCAAAGCCGAAAGTAGGAGATAGTCTAGGTCACGTAGAACATTTTTAGCCATACTTGTCTTAGACAAATGTTATTAGTTTTTTTTTAATTTAAATTTTAAGATTTGTCGGAGAAAACTGCAAAACTTCAGACTAAATCGATAATTAGTACTTTTTTTACTGCAGGTAGATTTTTTTTTGTTTTATTTCTTATTGTGCAATGTCTATCAAACACTAGAAAAGTGATTTCAAACATCTGTGTCTAAAGAAAACAAGTTGACAGCGATTTAAAATTTTAGTTACATGAAAATGTAAACGATTTAAGTGATTTCAAAGTACGATAAAAAAAAAACTAAAATAGCCACGAATTTTCAAACCATTTTAAAAACATGCTTGGCTTTTACCCTTTTATTTAAGCTATCAAACACGACTGTAGCTACTGTATCCTTGAAAATAAGCCACCTAAACCAACTGGGTAGCTAAAATGTTTCACTCTACTTGTGATACTTGTGGTAGTTGTGGTGACGAATCTCATTATGATTTTACAATAAAACATTGGTTCTGAATACTAAGTTGGCGTTGACTTGACATTTGACTTGTTTTAAAAGGGTTAAGTGTACTGGACAAAACTACCACATGCAATTTTAACAAACAAAGGCTTGCGGCGGTGAGAGACAAAAGAGACTGATAGCGGCAGGCGGTGAGCGGCGTTAAACAAAGATGATCGGTTTTGTGCTTTATTGACAAAGATAAACTGATTAGCTACATGAGTATTTGTGCAAAAACTAGTAATTTAGTCTAGTTACAACTTCAGTTGCGATTAGACGTTCATTGTGGTTTAATTTCCCGCTCTCATCTCAATTTACCGTGTCAAGTTGTAGCTGCCGTAGGCGCTCCTTCACGTGTAATTACGACTTCTTCATTGTAAACATGGAGTTTACGAACGAAGAATACGCCGACATTATCTACATGTACTGCAAAGCTGACAGTAATGGAGCGATGGCCCGACGGATGTACCAAGAGCGTTTTCCAAACCGGAGATTGCCTAATGTGAGAGTGTTTTACAATTCATTCCGAAGGCTACGTGAGAATGGTATTGCTGTGCAACATGGAGGGAATCCAGGACGTAATCGCCCTGAAGTGGAGGAAGACGTTCTACAGGCATTTGCAGAGGATCCGAATACGAGCATCAGAGTGGTAGCTCGTAATCTGAACTTGTCCACATGGAAAGTATGGGCCACAATGAATCGTGAGGGAAAATATCCTTTTCGCGGCATCGGAGTTCAAGGTTTGGACGAAGGAGATCCTGCACGCCGAGTGGACTTCTGCCGATTTTTACTCAATGCGGATATCGAAGACCGACGTTTTTTGCGAAGCATTCTTTGGACCGATGAATCGAAATTTTCCCGGGAGGGGATCACAAATTTCCATAACCTACACCAATGGGCTGACAAAAACAACAATCCACATTGGAAAAAGCAAGTGTCCTTCCAAAGAAGGTTTTCCGTCAATGTGTGGGCTGGAATCATCGGCAGAGTCCTTATTGGGCCACATTTTTTGCCAAATAATTTAAATGGGGCAAATTATTTGGAATTTTTACAAAACGATTTGCCCAGGCTTATTGACGAAGACCAGCTGCCCGGTGCAGTGACATTTCAACACGACGGTTGTCCCGCCCATTACTCTCTGGCTGTAAGGGAGCATCTGGATAACTGTTTCCCGGACGGTTGGATCGGCAGAGGCGGACGAATCCCTTGGCCCGCTCGGTCACCTGATTTGACACCATTGGATTTTTTCGTTTGGGGCCGAGCTAAGGAGCTAGTCTACACACAAGAGGTCATTAATACCGTAGAAGAGCTGAGGGAGAGGATAGAAGCGGCGTTCGAAAGGATGAGGGAAGAAATGATATTCGGAACAACCACCACAGAAGTAAGAAGACGGGCTCGTGCTTGTATTCGAAACGGCGGGTCACATTTTGAAAACGAGCGATGATGTGTAATTTTAATGTGTTGATCGTAAAAATAAATAACTTATCTTTTATGCTTTTGTTTTAATTTACCCTAAACATTCCCTCTTATTAGTACAGGTAGCCTATTTTCAAAGATAAAATGGCTTGAGACATGATTGTCTTATCGCCCGCCGCCTGCCGCTATCAGTCCC
Source organism: Pammene aurita (assembly GCA_947086415.1). Lineage (NCBI taxonomy): Eukaryota > Metazoa > Arthropoda > Insecta > Lepidoptera > Tortricidae > Pammene > Pammene aurita. The sequence goes on along the minus strand of OX352290.1, from coordinate 32,575,194 downwards.
TTTTGTCTCTCACCGCCGCAAGCCTTTGTTTGTTAAAATTGCATGTGGTAGTTTTGTCCAGTACACTTAACCCTTTTAAAACAAGTCAAATGTCAAGTCAACGCCAACTTAGTATTCAGAACCAATGTTTTATTGTAAAATCATAATGAGATTCGTCACCACAACTACCACAAGTATCACAAGTAGAGTGAAACATTTTAGCTACCCAGTTGGTTTAGGTGGCTTATTTTCAAGGATACAGTAGCTACAGTCGTGTTTGATAGCTTAAATAAAAGGGTAAAAGCCAAGCATGTTTTTAAAATGGTTTGAAAATTCGTGGCTATTTTAGTTTTTTTTTTTCGTACTTTGAAATCACTTAAATCGTTTACATTTTCATGTAACTAAAATTTTAAATCGCTGTCAACTTGTTTTCTTTAGACACAGATGTTTGAAATCACTTTTCTAGTGTTTGATAGACATTGCACAATACGAAATAAAACAAAAAAAAATCTACCTGCAGTAAAAAAAGTACTAATTATCGATTTAGTCTGAAGTTTTGCAGTTTTCTCCGACAAATTTTTAAATTTAAATTTAAAAAAAACTAATAACATTTGTCAAAGACAAGTATGGCTAAAAATGTTCTACATGACCTAGGCTATCTCCTACTTTCGGCTTTGCATCCGGTTACCAAACACCCTGTATAAAACGTAGTTTCAGAAACGAAACAATTTTAATAGCCCCATGGTAATTTTAAAAACTCACTGAAAATGCGTTATGTTAATACATTAAGTTCGTCAATAATAATCAAAACAAAATTTAATCACGCGTCAGACACCTACCTACCCGACTTCATCACAGGAGAAGGAGTGAAAAGGGTCACGGAACTAACAAAAATGAAGGAAGGTGTCACTGTAAGTGGAAATAGTTCTCTTTTTTTTAATAGGTCACAATATCCGACATGTTATGTCAGAATATCCGGTTTAAGTATAATGAATTTTCTATCAAAACCAAACATTGTAAATCCGTCATGTGAAGCGGTTGGTCATTGTATGCGGAGTCATAACGGATTCTACTGTATATCGCTCTTATTAGTATGCTATCGTCAGTTTCGTATTAATTATATTTACCTTGAACTGACCTTTGACCTTGATCCTATTCATATTAAATCAGCCTTAGCTCCCTAACATCGATTATTTATTTCCTATTGACCTTTACAGTTTTTTAGCTGGATGTAACATCATTACTGAATCGAATAGAAAACACTCATTTAATTTTTAGTTATCTTTCTAAACTGCCAGCTCGTTGCCGGCTGGCAAAAGATAACTTATCTCGGCGCCGCATTGTTGACTCTTTATATAATTGGTCAGAAGTTTGTTTTTGGAAGTTTGCATAGCACATTCTGAAAAGTAATCTAAAGCCGTGTTCGCGATTACAATATTGCTTTAAAATACCGTAGTAACGATAGGAAGGTGTGATGTCGTTATGAATGCATTCAATTCTCAGAGTATGAGGAAGCGGTCAGCAGGCGCGGCTACTACGGGGCGCCGATGCATGGCCGGTGGGCGGCGGACGCGCATCCTCCTTACGCCGAGGATACAGGTATCCTGTCCGTCGCCTGACCTTCCCTGTGTCGTTCGACGACGCTAACTACTCGTCTGCGTCAGCTATCCTGTTCTTACCTTACCCTCGCGGTGCAGGCTTCCCACGAGCTCGCTCGATCTCTCCATTGTTGTTCGATAAACTACGTATTGTTGATTCAGCTTCGCGTGCTGTGTTGTCGTGTGCGAGTATGTAATCATAAATCGATTTGTCCGGCATCCGTCACTAAGTGTTCTGCTTCCTCCACTTTCTCCGGACTCCATCATGTAACTAGATTACTGATTATTATGTCACCGCTTTGGGCCTTAACACTGTAAGCAATTTAATACGTTTGTCTTTGTGTTAAACATAAACACGATAATGAGATCTATTTATGTTTCACACACTGATTGCTGCTTTTTATTGTATCATTCAGTATTGACCTATGGAGTCGTGAGTCTACGTTGACTTTGATCAATGATTTGTTTACCCTACGCTATCAACTATCATGTGATTAGTTCATCTGTCTCATAAAACTATGTCAATGGGTAGGTACACCGGGTGGGTACTAATTAACCGTTATCGGGGTATAAACTATTTACATGACATCATTTGGCTAACCTAGATCTCAGTTCACGCAACCTTTAGCCTAGACTAGGCATTATTATTTCGCTAATTCCACTACAGCACGTGTAATGATCTTAAGTTTTCCATCAGGCAAATGATTTTTCTTGTCAACCAGGGGGAATGCGTTGTCATTTCCGCCATAAAAGTACGATTTTTAATTATTGTTTTATTTTGGGGAAGCATAGGCTCAGCGACTGGATTGGTATGCAAAATGTAGCTAAAGCTGCTCTAAACCAAGCTCACAGGAGCTTTCACTCGATCTAACATAGAGCACTTAAACTTTATAAACGTCATATAAATACCTAACATATATGTAATAGGAAGTGAACTATCCGATGTTGTACTATACCTACAAGGAAGGTAATGGTTCAATTATTTGCTTATAATATAATACCTGAATATATACACTGAGCGTTGCGACACGTAACGCAAATGTTTTTTTCCTGGGAAACTGTTTTAAATTATAGTAACGTGTCCGTACTTATTAACAAATCGAATGTGAGGCTTGTGTTATGTTATGACTAATGTTGGTACTTTTATGGACCACGTCAACCACGTGTCAGGCGGTCTATTTGCGTATCTGTGGGTGCATGTATGCCCGCGTGTGTGATTGTTTGTCGTCTGTGGGCGATGCGATCCGCAACAACACCAATTTGCTCACTTCTCCGTCCGCATGATTTATTACTAAGGTTGACTATTAAACAGTGATATTTATTGAGTGAATGTCACAGGCTATTTAATACAGCTACAGAGCAAGCATGCTTCAATTAACTTCATTTTACTGCAGTTAAAGTTTGCCCTACATTACATTCCAATATCCTTGACTTTGCAATTTGATTAGGCGTAAGAAAATAGATTAAAAAAACTATTACTCATAGAACAATACTAGCGGTCATGAAATAAAAAGCGCCGATAAAAACGATATCGTACCCGTCTGGGGAGGGGAGGGGTCATGAATGGGTGACCTTGCGCTCAAGCCGAGATAATGCCCAATGCGACTGTTCAGATACAGCTGTACAGGGTTGCTGCTCTCGAATCTTACAATTGAAAGTCGTGACCGTAACATTAACTGATTCATTATAGAAACTGTTACTGCTAATTTTTAGCTTTGATCTGTTTCCATGTTAGTAATTCACCTTGGTTTTTAGGGACGTAGCGAAATAAAAATAAAAATACATATTGGTATAATGTAACAATCTTCGTAGGGAATTTATATCGAAGTTTTGACAACCCTGTCTGCAGTGCAAGCACTAGCTGCACTGCACCCAGTTCCGTGCCTATGAATGGCTTTTGGTATCCTGCTACTATACTAAGTGTGCTATGGAGTCTCCATTGACAAACTCCCTTGTGTGTTACTGAACATCAGAACTTCACTCATTAATAGCCTAATAAATACATAATCTTTGACATTGGCCTCTACTTCCTTGGCACCACTTGCGGCGTCGAAATTAGAATGATGGGCCACAAATTAATATCAATAAGTTTATGACGCCCGCATAAGGTTCACGGTTCACTGTTACGATCGGCAGCCGACAAATCGGGCTACTACCTCCTTTCGCCGCCTGATTCAACGCCTGGCCTACTTCTGCCGGTCACTTCGTGCGTGAACACCAATTTCTAGGCTATATGTGCGATTAAGTACTTAACTTAGTAGGTACCTGACGCATGTGGTATACTACTGGCTAGTTAGCGCCGCTGCAATAATTTTCGCACGACGATGCGGTCACGTTGTAGTGAGCTGACGCTTCCGTTGTATTATTTGCAGTTTGTTATAATAACAATATGTGTTGACTGTTGGTCTGGCATTGGTGCTGAAACGTGCCTGCAAGGTGCACGTGGAAGTACCGCGGACTTTGTTAAGTTTCACGGTCTTCCACTTGTTTTATTAGCTACCGGTTCTCTTGAAAACATCCTGAAATCTCTGCTCAAGTTCAGCCGTTTAATAAAAATGAATTAGGTACGAATCGATAAAACTCGCATCAAAACAAATTGAAGTATCTCCATTCGTCGATAATTTCTTGTTAATGGCATTAAATTCAATGGCTTTAAATGTCAAGGTGTCGTTAATATATCCAGGTGCTTTCATTAATTTTAGACGCTGATTCTCTAAGAACAATATGTATTTATGTGGTGTTGACAATTGTATTATTTACATTTCAGGCGGAGCGTTCGAGGGCGTAGAAGACCAGGTGTCACCGTTCGGCTACGGGCGCGGTGAGGGCGTCGACGCGGGCCACGGGGACCCCGAATGGATCTGCAGCCGCGAGAAGCCACGCTACGATGAAATGTTCAGAGGACTCAATCCCATAGATGGCAAAGTCACAGGCGCTGGTACGTCTACTCTCACAGGGGTCAGAGCACACGACGCTCTACAGGCGTTGCTCTCCTCCACGCACAATTGCTCTCTGCTCACAGAACTCTGCATGACGCTTTCTAATAACAATAATCACCCCTCCGATGAGGAGTTCCACAGGCTAGCTGGAGCCTTGACAGTCGCCACTCACAACTGTAATTTAATCGCGCATTACTTAGTGAACGATCAGTCTAGCAACGATAGATTATCTTCAGGAGTCTCCATCCATAGTCTACCGTCCACTCGAGTTAGTGTAGATAGGGCTTCCACGTACATCCCCAGTAGACCAGAATCTCCAGTCACAAACAAAATGGCAAACAGCGACAGCTCTGAGGACGATTCGAGCGTAGAAGACGCACCGAGATATAATCTAGATCTACCAGAAGCAAATTCAAATTTCTTTCAACCTGTTTTTCACTCCGTGAAGTTTATATTTTTATTGCTTTTGAATATCGTAACAATAACGATAACGGCGGAGGTAATTTTTTTGTCCGTGGCGTATGTGCTAACTGGGGAGCCGTATTTCGAATTTGTAGCTGAGAAAACTCCCGAGTCTTGGTTGGATAGGTCCAGGGCTTTGGCGTTCGGGCCTGAGGAGGAGCTGGTGCGTATAGAGTCGCTGCGTCAGCTGTTAACTCGCTCCAATTTAGTAAAAGTGCTAAAGCGATTTACAAGTAGCGTTAGCCCTTCTTAGGAAGAAGATTGCCTTAATCTGATTATTTTCATGACATCTTATTCCTACTAGTTTAACTCTGATTGTTGACACTACATTTTGTTTATTGATAGGTTTGTAAGTATTTGTTGGAGTAGTTATCATTTCTTATCATATTTCCACAGTTTTAGTTTCTTTATATTGATTGATAGGTTTGTATTTGGTATAATGTAGGTCAAGTATGTAGATAAACTGAATAGTTAATTATATGTACTTTAGGAATAGTGATAGGTACTAACCCAAGTGTATATTCTCGACACAAAATCAAAGTAATTTCGGAAACGCATGCCCATGTCTTAACCCAAATCAAACCTTTTAACTCCATCCTAAGCATGTTGCTTATACTAAATAATCAAATTGCTTAGTTGGGTAATTTGATTTGGTACTGTCCATTTTCTACTCGTTAAACTGAATAAACCATTTAACCCTTTGACCACCAAGCAGCGGACGGAAAAATCGGGCTCTCGGCGCCAGCGCGCGCAAACTGGACTTTCTGTCTGTCTGGTCTTTGGCGGTCAAAGGGTTAAATTCTTCCAAATAAACTAGTAATTCGACTCTTTGTTTTCCAAGCATTTGTAAATTAGGAAGAAAATATGATGCGGTCTTCTCAATTATGTGGAGGCTCACACCTCTCTGGTATGTGATCGAGAGTGCGCTATGCACTTATATAACGGTGTCCTGGTCGCACACCGGAGCGGCGTGCGGGTCCGCATCTAATTCGAAGACCGCCCAAGGAATCTGACGATCTAACTTTAATTCAATACAGGGTGTAACAAAAATACTGGTGATCAGTTTAAGGGCATAATTGGTATCGTATTTCGACTAAGAAAACGTAGAAGAAAAAGTTTTAAATCGCGAAAAAAATTTTTTTCACCTCAGCAGCAGGAACGTGGGTTCTTTGATACCTAAAAACAGTGAGCAAAACTCAATTTTGCTGCGAGCGTGAGACAAAATGACCTTGTTGACCTTGGAATTACAATGTCAATCCGCGCGCGAGATCTAATCCAAAATCGAAATACTCGGAAGCTATTCTTGTTGTCTTTTTCACGTCATTAGTAAATAGAGAGAGACAGAAATATTTTAAACGTCATTCAATCAAATTTTATTTAATTTTAATTCGTATTCTGAACTTTCGATTCGACCCCTGAAACAGAGTCAGAACGAAACGTTCCGAAATGCGCAGAAGTACTAATTTGTAAATATAATTTAAACAAATTTTAATTTTGAAATGTTTAACCATACAACACCTAAAATAATTTACGTTCTTTATTTCAAGATCAAATAAGTATAAACGGAAAAATTACAAGATTATCATGTGAAAAATATTATTACTTACAACAATCTCTCGTATTGTGATCAAACAGTAGTTACCGAACGCAGATAAAATAATTTTTAAGAAAAAAAAACCGACTTCAATGGGGGTAGCCGGTGAAGGATTATTGTAGATAGATGGTGCACTTAGATTCCATACAATGAAATAACTTGCTTAAAAAACGCAGCGGAGAGGACCAATCGCCAAACGTGAACTATGCGTCGTTGAAGAGTTCCGTTCTGATTATCATCAACAGTTCCACTTCATCAAATGTCACTCTTTTGAATGAAAATGCTTGATTTGTTGATAAAAATACAAAAGTCACTTTATGTATGCCTTTAAGATTTGAGGAATTCCCTCGATTCCTCGTGGAACTCATCATCAGAACTTGAGCTTGACGAAAATTGGTCCTGACAATCTAACTTGCTTAACAAACATAGCGAAGAGGAAGAATCGCCAAACATGAACTATGCGTCGTTGAAGAGTTCCGTTCTGTTCATCATCAGCAGTTCCACTTCATCAAATGTCACTCTTTTGAATGAAAATGCTTGATTTGTTGATAAAAATACAAAAGTCACTATGTGTAAGCCCTTAAGATTTGAGGAGTTCCCTCGATTCTTCATGGATCCCATCATCAGAACTTGAGCTGGACGAACATTTGTTCTGACAATTAAACTTGCTAAACAAACACAGCGAAGAGGACGAATCGCCAAACGTGAACTATGCGTCGTTGAAGAGTTCCGTTCTGATCATCATCAGCAGTTCTACTTCATCCAATGTCACTGTTTTGAATGAAAATGATGGTTTTGTTGATAAAAATATAAAAATCACTATATGTATGCCTTTAAGATTTGAGGAGTTCCCTCGATTCCTCATGGATCCCATCATCAGAACTGCGTTTTGACAAAAACGGGACCAATCTGTATATATATACTTACAATCAAAAAAAGAATTTTCAAAATCGGTTCAGACATGACGGAGTTATGGAGTAACAACGCCGAATTGAGAACCTCCTCTTTTCAAATCTTGAAGTCGGTTAGTAAGTTGACGAAAGTTGACAAAAGTCAAAATGGCGGTATAGATATTTTAAAAATATTTAATTTATTTTGATTATTTTTTGTGTTATTAACTTATAATTGAGGTTTTTGAACTCAAATGTAAGAATATTATAATGAATACAAGTGAAAAAAGTGACAAAGAAGGATTAAGCATCACCCAGGTTGTATTTTTCTATGTCTTCTTATTGCTGAGGTGAAAAATAGTGTGTTCAACATGAGAATAAAGTTGTTTACATCTTGTGCTTTTGAGTCCCTCTCTACGCTCAAGATTCTATAATAGAATCTTTCGCTTGCTCAGGACTCAAAATAAAATTAGCACTCGAAGTAAATACGAACTTTCTTCTCTTGTTGTACAAATATCTATTCTTACGCCCTTAAACGGATCACCAGCATTTTTGTTACACCTTGTATACACGATTTATAAGATCTAGCACGAATTTGTACGGATTGGTCAATATTTGCATAGACTTCGACAGCAGTTCTTTTTGATTCGATCTGTATGAACCAAAATCTTTTCGTCTTAAAAGCTGTATTCTGTAAGTTGGATGATAGCAAGTTGCTAAGCTGTCTGGCGGTTTGTCTTCAGCGGCCAAGACGGAGATGGTGAAGTCCAAGCTGCCCAACTCGGTGCTCGGCAAGATCTGGAAGCTGGCCGACATCGACAAGGACGGCTTCCTCGACGACGAGGAGTTCGCCCTCGCCATGCACCTCATCCAGGTGAAGATCGACGGGCACGACCTGCCCGCGGACCTGCCGCCGCACCTCGTGCCACCCTCCAAGCGGAACTGAGGCATGAAAGGATTGGTAACGTTACGGTCCATCAGCAGCGACGAAAGCGATCACGTTTTCCCATTTATCCTGTAGAATTACTTCCTGAACCTGTTGACAGATGTTGTGTTCATCAGGTCTATGACGCAGTTCTACAGAGTAAACAGATATTACTACCGTCCTGCGGAAGTTCGCGAGTCTGTAATATTTTACTAACGGCCTTGTTTCATTGGAATCAGTTGATTAACCGAATTTATCTTTTGATGCATCTAAGCCTAAGGACGTTGGCGGAAAGAGGCTTACATATATCCTGGCATATCTTAATATTTCAATAAAGGAGTGCTCATTATCTAGCTTAACCATTTATTTTCTTCCGCCGACGAGTGATTTGGTGAACTGCGTCAACGGGTCCATTCGGTTAATATGCAGCGGTTTTCGTGCATAATATATTAATAGCTATTTGTATACCGCGAATGATTGTTTATCTGTGAATTGTTGTAAAAACGAATTATATTTTTAGTGCGTTGAAAATACGTAAAGTAAAATATAGTTTGTTTTGTTATTGACGTAACGAGTGTACGCTCAAGTGTGATCGTTGCTGTGAAGGAGTCGTTTGTATACGCTGCGGCCGCACAGACTGCGTCATCGTCACGCACTATCCTATCCCGTATCCTCCCACTCGCTTGTGTGACTGTCTGAAGCTTTCATAACCCTTGTTCTGTGGCGGAGAGCGGCGTGGCTCGTCCACCTGTGTGCGTGCTAATACAAACTGCATTCAGCATATCGTATGGGTCTCATGAGATGAATGGATTTTAAATTATATCAGGACGTAGCAATGATTTAGTGGCAATATCTACATTATTTATGGAAATTTAAAGTGAGGTTTTATTTTATCGAGAGAGTATTTCATAATTTATATCTTAAACGTTGCTCCGATTGTTTAGGTTACTTACTTAATTTATTTGGCAAGGTGAAGTTGGTGCTCTAAGAGTTAGGTTTAGTTACATCGTCATCGGTATTAGTTCATATCATATTAATTTACCTTGTATCACATTTTTATGTAATTAGAGCTTTTTTCTGAAACCATAACTTTATTAATTGAAACAGTTACAGTTATATTTACAGTGGTTCCTATTATTTAGATGATTCTGGGCCAGGACAGAAACATTTTTTTTTTTTTGAAATAATAATAATTAATTATTAATATTTTCCCTATCATTTATAAAATTTCATAACTCATGTTTTAAAGGTAGATTGACTGCCGTAATTTGAAAGTGTTAAGGGGAATAATGTGTCTGTCGATAGACACTAGTATACTACAGTCAGACACACAATCATTTATGTTTTCTTAATTTCATTCACTTCATCTTAAGTAAATCGATGTGTATCCGTTTTTTTGTATAATATTTCATTAAAACTAAAAATATTGCATTTATATGAAACCTTCAGATTGTTCAGTGCCTTTACTACAATAAGTAGAGGGTGGTCGATGAGACCGCTCACTCGCTACAGCCACCCGGTAGCAGCTTTTACCTTTTCTAATTGTTCTAGTAGATGAAGCCAACTCTATGTAAATAGGTACAGATTTTTATATGCGTTAGATATTTGGAATGTATTTAGTGCTTCGTTCCGTGTGAACACCCGGTTTCGTGAAATAATTTCAGAAAAGGTTTGCTACCACTGGACGGGGCACGTCATGAACGTTTTTACATTTGCTATTGTGTGTACATAATTAATTATATGTAAATTTATTAAATATATCGTAAATTATACATAGAGTATAATAAATAGATAAGAAGTCAATGGTTTATACTTATTTTATTTTCCTATTCGTATCTCCGGCAAAGATTCGGCTACCACCACCGACGACTTCTGGCCCTGGCAACTTATAACACGCGTACACTGCGGACCGACGAAAAGATAGTGGAACTGGAGGAAGGATTGAGCAAGTTGCGTTGGGATGTCATAGGGTTATCTGAAGTCCGAAGAGAGGGGGAGGAAACGATAATCCTAAAGTCCGGCAACTTGCTTTATTTCCGGGAGGGCGACCAACAGTCCCAGGGAGGTGTCGGGTTCATCGTCCATAAGTCCCTTGTGAACAACGTGGTGAAGATCGAGAGTGTGTCGACTAGGGTGGCGTACCTTATACTCAAGTATCCAAGAGGTACTCGTTGAAGGTCATACAGGTGTATGCGCCGACTTCGGCACACTCCGATGACGAGGTGGAGGCTATGTATGAGGATATATCGAAGGCCATGCATAGTTCCAAAACCTACTTCACCGTTGTTATGGGGGACTTCAACGCGAAACTGGGCAAGAGAGATGGTGAAGAGCTGAGAGTGGGGCAATTTGGATTTGGAAGTCGGAACCACCGGGGCCAACTACTGGCTGGCTTCTTGGAGAAGGAGGGACTCTACATGATGAACTCCTTCTTCAAGAAACGTGAGCACAGGAAGTGGACCTGGATGAGTCCCGACGGTGCAACTAAAAACGAGATTGACTTCATCATGTCGATGAAGAAGCATATATTCAATGATGTCTCTGTGATCAATACGGTTAAAACCGGAAGTGATCACCGTCTGGTGAGAGGCACATTGAATATATGTGTTCAGCTAGAGCGCTCTCGACTGATGAAGTCTACGCTCCGTCCAGCGGCACTTCAAATCCAAAACCCTGAGAGCTTCCAGCTGGAACTCCAAAACCGTTTCGATTTTCTAGGCGGCGATGTGGACGAATTCAACGACGGGTTTGTGGAAGCTGTCCATAGCACTGGGTCTCAGTTTTTTAAGGCCCAGCGGAGAAACAGAACGAAAAGGCTCTCTGAGTTCACTCAGAAACTCATCGAGGAAAGGAGAGAAATGGTTCTGCAATCCTCAGGAGATGCGTCATTATACCGGCAGCTCAATAAACGGATCTCTAAGTCCCTTACCCGTGATTTGCGCCAATTCAATACAAATCGTATTGAAGAGGCCATTGAGCAGAATATTGGGCAGAGCCAGCTCGCCAAATTAAAAACGGAGGATGGTAGAATCGTTTCATCCAGACCCGAGCTTCTGGGGGAGATAGAGGACTTTTATGGACAGCTGTACACATCAACTAGCGGACCTGAAGTTGATCTGGCGGAAGACCGTAGAGCTAGACTGACCCGACATTATACCGAAGACATCCCGGACATCAGCCTGTACGAGATTAGAATGGCTCTTAAACAGGTCAAAAACAAAAAGGCACCTGGTGAAGACGGAATTACAGCCGAACTTCTGAAGGCGGGTGGTAAACCGGTCCTTATGGCCCTTCAGAAGTTGTTCGACTCCGTTTTACTAGAAGGGAGAACGCCTAAGGCATGGAACAGAGGTGTGGTGGTATTGTTCTTCAAAAAGGGTGATAACGCGTTACTGAAGAACTACCGACCCATTTCACTTCTGAGCCATGTCTATAAGCTGTTTTCAAGAGTCATTACGAACCGTCTCGCACGCAGGCTAGATGACTTCCAGCCTCCCGAACAAGCCAGTTTCCGAAAAGGCTTTAGTACCGTAGACCACATCCATACGATCCGCCAGGTTATACAGAAGACTGAGGAGTATAACCTGCCCCTCTGCTTAGCGTTCGTGGACTACGAGAAAGCCTTCGACTCGATCGAAACCTGGGCTGTACTACAATCTCTCCAGAGGTGCCAAGTGGACTACCGCTATATCGAAGTGCTGAAGTGTTTGTACGAGAACGCCACTATGTCAGTCCGACTCCAGGACCAGAACTCGAAGCCTATTCCGTTGCAGCGGGGAGTCAGGCTAGGAGATGTTATTTCTCCTAAACTGTTTACCGCTGCACTGGAGGATGTTTTCAAGACTCTGGACTGGAGAAGGCTAGGCCTCAACATAAACGGCGAGTACATCACTCACCTTCGGTTTGCTGACGATATAGTAGTCTTGGCTGAGACCATGGAGGATTTGAGTACGATGCTCGATAACCTCAGTAAAGCCTCCGAGCGAGTTGGTCTAAAGATGAACATGGATTTGACGAAGATCATGTCAAATACCCATGTAGCACCAACTCCCGTTACAATCGGAGACTTTACACTCGAAGTTGTGGACGATTATATATACTTAGGACAGACTGTCCAGTTAGGTAGATCCAACTTCGAGAAAGAGGTCAATCGACGAATCCGACTCGGTTGGGCAGCGTTCGGGAAGCTACGGCACATCTTTTTGTCCAATATTCAGCAGTGTCTCAAGACGAAAGTCTTTGACCAGTGTGTGTTGCCAGTGATGACATATGGAACTGAAACGTGGTCGCTTACAATGGGCCTCATAAGAAGGCTCAAAGTCACCCAAAGGGCAATGGAGAGGGCTATGGTTGGAGTCTCTCTGCGTGATCGCATCAGAAATGAGGCCATCCGTAGCAGAACCAAAGTAACCGATATAGCCCTCCGAATCGCTAAACTAAAGTGGCAGTGGGCGGGGCACATTGCTCGTAGAACCGATGGCCGTTATTGGGGCGGAAAGGTTCTCGAGTGGCGACCACGAACCGGAAGCCGCAGCGTGGGTAGACCCCCCGCAAGGTGGACTGATGACCTGGTGAAGGTCGCGGGAGTCCGCTGGATGCGGGTGGCGCAGGACCGGTCATTGTGGCACTCTTTGGGGGAGGCCTATGTTCAGCAGTGGACGTCTTTCGGCTGATATGATGATGATGATGATGATTCGTATCCTTCCCTTGATTTTTGGTAAGTAGATTTATATTAGGTACTGTCGCCATCAGATACATCGAAGTGGCCAAGGTGGTCACAAATATCTGAACAACCTCTATTGTCAAGGCTATAAAGTGCATTTTCAGATATTTATGCCGCTCCGATATATTTGATGGCGACTGTACAGACACTATTACCTACTTGAAGGCTACCGTCCACTCCTACGACGCCCGGCTTGAAAAACGAGGATTTTCATAATATATATTGTTTCTGATATAGGAGAAAGGCGGCTTAGACTTAAATATATACATGTATATTCAGTAGAGATAGAGAATCAGTTTTTTAAGCTATCCTAAGTTGAGCATCGTAGGCTAGGTAGAATATTGCAGTTAGTTGACGGTACTTTACTGATGAATGTTAGATAAAATTGCCAGGGAAAATAATTAGCTTACGAATTTAGACCGCGCTGATTTTTACTGTTGTGCTTATGCGACACAAAGGGTTCATTCATTTATTACCTACCTACGTCGCATGTTAGGGGGAGGGAAGGGGTTAACAAAGCGAGACAACGCGTCAACGAGGTGGTTGGCGCGCCCGCCGTGGGCCTACGAACTAAAGCCACACCAAGTGGCCCACCTGGCATTGCTGGCCCTTGACGCCACAGCTAATATGATTTTGTGGTCCCCGAGAAAAAAATACGTAAGGTTGAGTAACTATAATAAGTAATAAATAACCTAACCTAGCCTGAACTATATAAGTACTCTTTCTGTGCCTATGTCAAATAATTTTAAAGAAAAAAAGAACCGACTTCACGTAGGCTCCTACGTCCTCCTACTACTCCACCTTTCCAAGAGCAATGCCCGAGCTACTGTAAAAAAACTTAATGTGTTCCAATCATATTTGAAGAGTTCCCTAGATATTTCTCCAGGGTCCCATCATCAGATCCTGCTGACCTGGTGGCAATGGAACCAACTGTCTACCAACCCTTTACTCTTACCTCTAATAAACAGGTTTCTTACAAACAAGCAATGGAACCTTCTAAACAAAGGTGCAATGTTTATTTGATGCACTTTTGTAAAGTGTAATTTTCATAAATTGACCGCGTGTTTGCGTCTTCAGGCAATCTTGTGCTTTATAAGGATTTTCAATAAATTTCCCATCTGTTTTGTATATTATTATACCACATTATGTTCATTAGAAATTAGGCTATTAAAAAAATACTTCAAATTTTTATTTACAACTTTATTTTACATTTTATCAGTCAGAAATCTGGTAACAGAACTTAGTATATAACCAACTAGGTATGTTCTATGAAGATAATTTTTAGGAAGGTAACATAACAGCCTCTATCATAACATTGAGGAGAAACACGTATTTTCACACCACCTGCTCGACAATGCCAAATTATATATCATGCAAACCTCACCGAAAGCAAATCATTATAGCCCTTGGCTTTAGCCGGGTTATAATGTTGTACTAAATCTCATTATAACCCGCTGGTTAATAATGTGATTTCACTTCCCATAGTTCTTATTGTTACGTGCTTAAAGTCTAATTTGGTAAAGTCCGCACGGTGCACAGCCCCGCGACGCCAGCCGGGGCCCGCGCCGCCGCGTCGAACTGATTTGAAAATCGAATTTATTCGGAAAATCGTGCTGGCCACCTTTTTAAATGCCTAAAACAAATGCCGCGAGTGTCATGAGACGCTGCAGTTATACGGAGTAAAACTGCAGGTTCTATAAAAATTGAAGATAAAATTTGAATAAAATGGACTAATGTATCAAGAATCAATTTTTAGGGTTCCTCAGCCAAATGGCAAAAAACGGAACCCTTAGGGATTCATCATGTCTGTCTGTATGTCTGTCCATCCGTATGTCACAGCCATTTTACTCGGAAACTATACGACGTATCTGAATAAAATTTACACATAAGGTGTATTTTGTATGCCGCTACTTAGTTATGTAGATTTGAAAAAAAAATTAGGGGGGGGCGCTCCATACATGTAACTATTTTTTTTGACTAAATATCAACATGTGACACATCTGTGACAGGTCTTTAAAAATAACATTGAGGTTTCTTTGACCATTTTGTGATTAAGTGAATATTTTCTGAAATAATCGCTTCGAAAATCAGAAAAATAGTGGCCCCCCCTGTAACTTTTGAACCGTAAGTCCAAAAAATATGAAAAAATTTGAGGAGATGCATCTTATCATATACTTTCTACGCAATTGTTTTGAACATTATCGGTTTAGCCATTTTTGAGTTATCTCCAAAAAAACATAGGCACTAGATACGACCTTTTGGTATTAGTTTGGTTCTTATTCCATTGAAGGTACGGAACCCTCCTATGTGTGGTCCGACACGCACTTGGCCGGTTTTTACTTTTGATTTACTGTAATAAAAATCCGTTTCTAGTAGCCTTAGCTATATTATTGTCTCGCAAGAGGTGAGAAAAGTAGAGTATACCCCTCGGGGATAAAGCTGTTTTTGTTACGGGCGTGCTTGAACCCCTCACTGCACTCAGGACTCAGTCTTAATTCCCTCGCTTCGCTCGGGAATTAACTCATAACCCCCTCGCTGCGCTCGGGAGTAAAATCTGGAGTCCTTCGTTACGTTCAGGATTCAATATTGCGCCCGTGACATAAAACAGTGCTTTATCCCCTTGGTGTACAATCTACTATTGTGGTCCTCATTCCCAACGATATTTACTATGGATGGGTTATACTCTTAACAAAATGAGCAGAAAAATTACTTCCAGTTAATTCATAACCTAGCAACGATTGTGTTATGTTTATCTATTTTGACAATCATTATATCTTTGTCACTCTCATTGTTAGAAAATTACAGTTTGTCTCTTTCTGACGCGGGTGGCGGGAGCGCGACTAGCGTCAATGAGTTTTTCACTAGATGGCAGCACCGTGGCGACAGGTTTAGCTGTCACAATCCACCAATCATGTTTAACCATATATTTTTTGATTGGTGGATTTTGACAGCTACTGCCAAAAACACCTGTCGTCACGGTGCTGCCATCTAGTGAAAATCTCAATCGTGGAAACCCTCATTGTTTGAAATCACTCATTTTAAGTGCTCCACTTTTGGAGCGTGCATAATCCATCTGTCATTATTATACATCATAACATCATATTGTATATCATATCATAGCTCATTCCTCCACAATTCCCAGAGTTTGCCTATGTTAGTCTTTTCTACAAACGTGTAAACTGAATATCAACTTTAGGCCTTGCATATAAAGTACAAATTAGATTACGCTTACGCTCTCACAAAAATTACTTGTCATTTTTATACCACGGCGGTGGCAAACAAGCATACGGCCCGCCTGATGGTAAGCAGCTACCGTAACCTATGGATGCCTGCAACTCCAAAGGAGTCACATAAACTGAATCACTAAATCTTTCTTATGTACAGTCGCCATCAAATATATCAGAGCGTCCAAGGTACTCAAAAATATTTGAACAAACACATTATCACCTTGAGAATAGAGGCGTTGTTCAGATATTTATGACCACCTTGGCCGCTCCGATATATCTGATGGCGACTGTACGTATATATTGATTCTTGTTTACATAAAAAAAATGGTGCTGGTGCTAGCTGAAAAGGACTAACAAAATGGAAACTAGATACGTGCCCCACAGCTGTGCAAACGATTGAATACGATACAATCCAACCGGCTCACACGCCCTGTTATCGCACTGATACCTCGTCGTCATAAAGCTCAACTCTCTGCTCATTCTACTGTAATAATCATAGACGTATAAAATAAGAAGACGTACGAGGGTTGCTACTTATATATCCGGAAACAAAAAAACAAACAAACGTACACGGCTGAAAATGGTTTTATTGTTTTTCAAAGTATTCCCCTTGATGATCTATGCACTTTTGCATTCGCGTGAACCAATTTTTAAAGCACTTCTGCCACTCCGCCTGAGGTACCTCCATAACGTGTTGTTTGAATGCGTCGACAGCATCTTCAGCGGTCGAAAATCGTTGACCGCGTAATTTATTCTTTATATTTGGAAATAAATAAAAATCGTTGGGTGCCAAGTCAGGGCTGTACGGCGGATGACCCGTTAATTCCACATTTTGACCCTCCAAAAATAGAGTTGTTTCGCGTGACGTATGACAGCTGGCATTGTCATGATGAAGAATGATTCTTCGTCGCTGGTTAGTTTTACGAATTTGTTCAAATACTTCCGGTAAGCGAATGGTCGTGTACCACTCTGAATTAACCGTTCTACGGTTTTCTAGTGGCACTGTAGCTACATGGCCATTAATACCGAAGAAGCAGGCCACCATCTGTTTCAATGTACTTTTTGCACGAGTAACTTTCGTAGGGTTCGGCTCATTTTGAAACACCCATACCGTTGATTGTTGCTTCGTTTCGGGATCGTATGCATAGATCCAGGATTCGTCACCTGTATAGATGTTATAAACGGCTTTTGAGTCACCACGGTTATATTTTTTTTACATTTTATTGCACCATTCGACGCGAGCATCTTTTTGCTCTTTTGTTAAGTTGTGGGGTATCCAACGCGAACAAATTTTTTTTACAGCCAAATAATTATGTAATATGCTATTAATGCTGGTCATAGAAATACCCAGAGTCGCCTCTATCTCGCAGTACGTAACATGTCGGTCGTCCATTATAAGTTTTCGCACAGCCTCGATATTTTGTTGTACAACGACCGATTTCGGGCGACCTGCCTTAACTTCGCCCGTAAGCATACTACGTCCACGATTGAACTCACTAAACCAGTGATACACAGTAGTTTTAGATGGGGCTTCATCACCAAAAGTTGAAGTTAGTTGATCTATGCACTGTTGTTGCGTTAAACCACGCCGAAAATCATAATAAATCAATATTTTCACGAGTGAGTTCCATTCTTGCTGCGAGATGACATTTAAAACCCGTCAAAAACAAAACACGAGCGTTAATAAGAAAGAAAAAATATACCGGCCAGTACTTAAAAAAGTTCAAATTTTACCATGGAGGTCAAATATGCTATTTAAGAAGATTGTAATCCCGGTTTCCGGATATATAAATAGCAGCCTATGTAATGCCGCGAAGACAAAACTGTGCTTCCATAATGAGCCGATATCTTTGTGTTTACGCGCGACACGCACACATCTACAACTCGTGGACGAACGGTGATTGGTTCAAACGTCAAAAGTGGGTGTTTGCACGAGATCGCGGCTCATTATGGTATCACAGTTTTATCTTCGTGGGATTACGTCTTCTTAATTTATATGTCTATGGTAATAATAATAATTTAGGTATGCTGGCTAAGTTAGTTTAATCTTGCCCTCCATTTATGTATGGTATTTAAATGAAAAGACAGTTCGGCAACTGTACCAATAAGACCTGGAATAAAACAGTTATTTTTTTAAATAAATTTATTAACAAAACCAATTTCATATCTTAGCTAGAGATAGTCGCGTGGAAACGCCCGCGGCGGCTGTTAACATTATTGTGCATATGTATAGTCAGCGTCCCAAATATGCGAACAATATGATCAAGTTCTTCTTCACATGAATAGATCAACATTAGAGCAGAAATATGCAGTAGAAAAATGCACTTTATCATAACAGACATAAGGACCAAAGTGCAAGGAATAAATTCTAGGAAATGCCTTCAACATTGTCAATGAAAATTTAAATTAGAAAATGTTAACCCTGTTGCTACTCTAACTCAAGAAACTTAGACATAATTTTTGGGCTAATGCACATAAACACAGACTATACATATACTAGTCCACATTTAATACAATACAATACATATCTGTATTTACACATTTGTTAGTGCAGTATAGGCAGGACTGCACCACATACATTTTGAATTCTTATCATTAACTATTAGCCGGCTTTCACACTGATGCGCATGCGACGCCGGTGTGCGTGCGGGATAGCGCTCTGCGTGTGTATAGCGCTGCCTCGTTCACCGAAGGGGACGCGGCGCCAGTGTGAGATCCGCCTTATGTAGAAGATGCATGGATAAAAGACAGTCTAATGTGGTACATGTTATGTGTTCAACAGAACAAATAGCACCATGCAATAATGATTTGATGAACAGTAAATGTAATGCACAATGCAAATTTCTTAGTAGGGTCAAGGAGCGAACAGTGGCTCACTTTAGAGACCACCAGAGAGTATTATACTTTAATAGAGTGGCACAGTATAAGAACTTTGAAGCTCAAAGTCTAAAGCGCCATCTGAACAAGAGCAACCCAAAGTTACCACAGTAATACTGTAATAATAGTAACGCTATCAGTTACTCTACATTTACGGTAGCTTTGGGTTGCTCTCATTCAGATGGTGCTTCAGACTTGGAGCTTCAAAAAGTTCTTAGATGGTGCCGCTCTATTAAATAATAATACTTTCTGCTTAGAACTAACACAAAAGAGGCTATTTGCTTCTTTGCTCGCGCGGCAGAAGCATTCAGTAACAGAACAAATTCAAACGGCCAGGCAATGGTTATTCTAACGCACAAGGGTGTAGCACCATATATGGGTCACTGAGCCACTGTTCCCGCCTTGACCCTACTATTATTATTTATTATTATTTATTATCCCCTTAGATGCAAATAGCTCCATGGTTAGCAAACAACCTAACAGTGTCTTTATTTTACTAAAACAGACAATATTTAGGGATACCATAAAAAACAAATAGATTTGCATTAAATAAATGCATAAACGAATAGGTAGATTTACCAAATATTTAAATAATTTTCATAATAAAATCTACATCCCATTAAAGAAACTAACTTGAACTATGTAACTGTAAGAGTAACTTAATTTTCTACAACCAACCAGGGAACTAAATGGATAAATAACGATTGATTTGTTCCAATAAATCTATATAAACAATCTTTGATGCTTTTTTTAGAATATTCAGTCAGATTTAAAATAATATTTGCAGAAAATGACAAAAGCAGTCATCAGAACTCTTAAATTTTCTATAGGTTTGCAATTTTATCATTATCTTTGTCATTAAAAAAATTACATGTCCTCAGGCATGTCAGGGGTTGGCAAACTTTTTTGACAAAGAGCCTAATAGCGGTAAAATATGGAATTTTCGTAAGCTCATAGAGCTGCAGTTGCCTGCTTTATGATTTTTTACTGTAATATTTGATTTAAAAAAAAATTGAGGGGAATTTGAAGAGCCACAACTGACCCTTGAAAGAGCAGCATGCAGCTCGCGAGCCGCGGTTTTCCGACCCCTGTCTTAGATTATGAAGTATATGCCAATACCATAGACATATAAAATAAGAAGACGTAGCGCCGTGAAGACAAAACTGTGACTCCACAATAAGCCGAGTTCAGATGTGTTTACGCGCGACACGCACACATATACAACTCGTGGACGAGCGGTGATTGGTTCAAACGTCAAAAGTGAGTGTGTGTGCACGAGATCGCGGCTCATTATGGAATCACAGTTTTATCTTCGTGGGATTCCGTCTTCTTATTTTATATGTCTATGGCCAATACAATTCCTTTTATGCAGATTTATTTGGAATGGAGTGAGAAATGATTATATAGCTAGCAACATTCCGTCCATGAGAGACAAAACACAGGTCGATTCAAGAGTCCCAAGGAGAAGGTTTGTGTGCTGCTCACTGTGGTGGCGTGGGGCCAGGTGGGCGCACTTGGCGCCTTAGCTGCTCCACTAAATCGGGGTTGGCTGCCTGCATGTGCTGCGCCAGTGCCTGTCCCGCCTCCAGCAATGCACTCATTCCACCTGCTCCGGCCGCACCTGTTCCGCCTCCTGGAGCTTGTGTGCCACTCATCAGTCCAGAGATAAGGTTTTGCATGTTGGGGTCTGCCAGCATCTCTGTAGCCATATTGAGCAAAGCAGGGTTCTGCAGTAAACCTCCTAGATCGACAGGCCCACGCTCGCCGCGTGCAGCGAGACGTTCGTCAGCGAGGCGCAGGTTCTGGCGGTAGGACTCGTTGTCTGGCTCTAGTTGTGCGGCGCGCGCGTATGCCTGACGTGCCTCACGATGTCGCTCGAGTGCGGTCAGCGCGAGTCCGAGGCGGCCGTGCGCCTTACTGTAATCAGGTTGCAGCGTGAGCGCCGCGGTGCAGTCGGCCACAGCCGCCTCATGCTCACCCAACTTAAAGTGCGCAGCAGCGCGGTTGCAGAAATAAACGGCATTTCGGGGGTCTAACTCAACGGCACGCGAATAGCGTTCCAGTGCCTCACGGTGCTTCTCCACCTTCATTAGCTCGTTACCCTCGTTCTTGAGCTGCTCGGCGACGGCGCTGGTGGCTGCACTGGCGGGTCCCGGTGCGGCGCCGCCCGCGCCGGTCGTGTTACGTACGAGTGCCAGCAGATCGACGGCACGCGTCGAGTCTGCCGCCCCGAGCTCGAACGAAGTCTCTATACATTGCACAGCAACTTCGACGCTTTCGCGGCTGTCAGCGCTTAGTTCTGAACCTTCGAGCTGCTGCTTCAGGAAGCTGACGATTGACGCCGCCACGATCTTTACGTCCGACATCGTAATCTTATAAATTTGATATTGTTAAATTTTATTAAAATGCGGTGTTGGAAGAATTTTATTATTTTTAGATTGACAGATACAGAATGACAAGTTCAGTTTTTTAAACCATTCGGGATAATGAGATACACTCCGTGGATACACGTCATTCATAATGATGAAGTATATTAACCAAATATTAACTCTTAAACAAACTCTTAGCGTTGTGCATTTGGCTAAATATAGTCTGGCCAGCCAACGAACGCAGTAGCAATGTACAGCGAACAGAAGTATGACAACACTAAGAATCAGTGAAAAAAGCAGCAATGATCATCAAATTCTATGTTTTTAATTTTAGTTGGTGTTTCCGCCCCTTTCATTAGGTAACATGTACTGTGTGTAAAAAGAAGACGGATATATTTCGTCTGATCTGTCATCAGCTGCAACAGATAATCTGGTTGAGGCAATTGCCATATGGCTTAAAAATGAATTTAAATTTAATTGGGAACTTTGCAGGAGTTCTATCTCACTCGCGCTTAAGATGAGAGAGTGAAATGCACTAGAAACAAATTCAATGTGAATTGAATTGTTCGTCACGAATACGGTGTCACATCAAAAAGGGTTGCCACATGTACGTATTTTGAATTTGCCGCGTTTTTCTACTGACAGAAATGGTTTGCCAGACTTATAGATATACTTTATTTAAAAGATCTGTTTATTTCAATACTTTTTTATTCATACAATATAAAATTTAAGCATGATATTACAACATGTTTATTAATGTAACGCCAAATAATATAATACTCACTAGGAGTGTAACGCCGTATATAAATTTACACAACGTGTAATTTAATGCGTGGGTTACATGCACCGTGTGCAATAATTATTGGAAGTAATAAAAGCCTTGTTACATTTGTCCTAAGCTGTGGTCCGAATCACGCTTACAGCACTCACAGCGCGCTAGCGGGCGGACCGATTCACGCTCACAGCGCCAACATAGATGTCGTGACGTCATTGAATGATATCACTTGACAACGTTTACAGTGCTCACGGTCCTAGGCGTAAGCACCTTGAGCACAAACGTCAAGTTTTATTTTTATTTTAATTAATGGCTTTTACTCCTCGCCTATTTTAGTGAGGTGAATTCTGCCAATATCAAGTTACACTCATGATTTTATTAATTTTTGTAAAATAAAATAATAGCAACGAAGTTCGGCCTTGTTGATTGTAAAGTGATAACCTCCTTACAAACACGTGGGTAGCCGGGACCCACGCACGAGCAACTTAGTCGCAAGGCGATTTATTTGTCTCTCGACAAATGAATCGCCTCTGTCGCGACGGTTACGATCTGGACCGTCAGGTAACGATCGGTCAGGGTGTCCGGATCAGATCGTGTCGCGAGCATTTAAACAACATTCCATGTAACATCACTTTCCATGTTTGTAAAGTGGTTTTAGACAGGTTTTAGAACATCACCGAGACGACAGCTCACCTGTCATCGGACCAAACTGTCAAGAGAAATTCCCACGCTTGAGCATTGTTGTGTATTTAACTTACTGTGTACTTTTACTGTTAATAGTAGAGTAGATAAAGAAATGGCAAATATTCGTATTACCGTTGACGCGGTCATTTTATCGTACGACTTAGTGAAGGTTGGTTGTCTCCCTACGAGAACAGACGCGATGTGTGAGAGTCCATGGTGCATGGATGGTAGCCACATTAGCTGGTTTACCGAAAGTTAAGTGTTTACAGTTATAGTATACGTAATGATTGTGATGTTTCTCTTTACCTTAAATGTCTCGGTCATCTAAGTATAATCCTAACAATAGTTACGATTGCTACGAAGGTGATATATGTTTCCTCCCTTGAATTATTCCCCGCGCGGGCCCGGACCACAGTCTCACGGTGGACAGTGCCCCTTAGTCTATGCGCTTAGTAGCGTGCGTGAAGCACAGGCGATGCACGCCCATCGGCGGGTGAAGTGACCGCTCTCTTAGGGCCCCCTTGTTGGATAGGGGAAGTGCGCAGGGGCAAGGGCTGCCCATCTGCGGGTATGGTAGCCGCCCCCGTAGTCTATTGCGCACGGGCGATTTGTGTAGTTCCCCGGGGACAGGTAGCGTGGGGGTAGGTGTAAATCCTCCACAGGCTCAACAGTGGTGAGTCTAGTACTCTTAACGCCCTAGCGAAGGCAGGTGGGTCTTCGGGTTAGATGCGCGGGCGCGGCCTATCACCAGGGGGTAGGTACCCTATAGTCTATGCGCATAATGGAGGCTTACCCTCCAGTAGTAGAGAGTGCACGAGTAAGGGTCGGTCGTATCTTAGGTAGGTACGACCTCGCTCTTAGTAGAGGTGCACAGGGTTCTTCCCCGGCATTAGCTGGTTTGGACGGACCCCTTCAATAAGCTTGTTAGGCGTAATCAACTGTATTGAGGGAAGGTGTGGCCTACCCTACGGACGAGGATAGGAAGGTCCATATGACGATCCGTAAGAGACGTTAGGAGCACACAACCAACTGACATACTATATATAGCTGACCATTATTAAATCCATAACCTGTACTAGACTGAAGGCACTTAACGACATATAAGTCAGGGTGTTTATTCACCCACAGATCGAGCATATGAGGCGAGCCGTGCGAAGCAGATAATTAGGCGAGACCGCGGATATGAGGTAAGGAGCCAATTTTACCTCACACACTATTGGTCTATTGTCGCGACGTCCTCGATATTTACCGCGGTCTATAATTTCCTGAAGTTACCTACATTTAGTTTGTTGGCAGATATGCTATATGTACAGAGGACGGCGCGACAGCCTCCTCGCCGTGATACGCGCACGAAAGCGACAGCAACACGACTTTTTCAACGCAGTCATCAACATGGATTTTGAAGAGAAGGTTGTGGTCGTTGCACTTGTACTAAAAAACCGAAGAAAACTTCGAAAAAAACAATATTGGGTGCATCCATTATGGAGCAATCGGCTGACTCTTGGAAAATTTCAGACAATGTTTATGAAATTGAGAGCATACCCAAAAACATTTTTTCGCTACTTTAGAATGAGTGTCGAAAGTTTCGATGAACTGTGCAGAATCTTACGACCTGGCCTCGTTCATGAAGATACAAATATAAGATTAGCTGTCTCAAACTTCTGGCAAACTTCCTCCCAGGCTTTTGATTTTGCATTCACGTCCGAGTATTCTTTTAATGTTTTATTGTATAGTAGTGGTCTCCCTTCCACTTCTTCAATTAGCCTACTATTATCAATATCGTCTTCTACGACCGGCATTTTACTTTGTATTGAATGCGTGCACGTACACGTACCGCCGCGGCGTTCGAGTGGCAACTGGCCGGCCGGCGACTTATTTGTCGCCCGTGCGCACACTAGCATTAAAACCAATAGGAAAGGAGACGGTTGCGTCGCGGGCTTGTCGCCGAACCCGCGGACAAAAAAATCTCCCGGAAGTCGCGTCGCTACGTGTGCGCACTTCCATACTAACCCACAGACTTGATGTGAGAGACAAAATAGTCGCGGAGACAAAAGTTGCTCGTGCGCGCCCGCTCTAAAGGATGGTTACTCGCGTTTTGGGACTAATTTTTCATTAGCTGCACACTTGTTCGTTGAGTCATCGCACAATAAGCTATCAATATTACACTGAACTACGTAAATGAGCAAAAAACAAAAAACTATTCAAAAGACGACGTAGCCACCTTGAAGCTCAAACGGAAATCCAAACGTCAAGTTGACATAAGTTTGACACGTGATTTTCATTAAATTGACGTTGACAGCGCTCACGCAGCCGTTTACGGTGGTCCGAAACAAAACACTGCTTACGTGGCCTTTAGCGCGCTAATGATTCGGACCGACTATTAGCACTTTTAGCGTTGTGAGCGTTGTAAGTGTGATTCGGACCACGGCTCTAGTTAGCTTCCTAAATCATTAAGATTCTAAATTTAGTTAAGTGTAACCGCATTTAGGAAATAATTTACTATTGTAATAAGTTAGGATCCTAATTAGGATGCTAGTTAGGACACTAAAAAAAAGTAAAGTGTAAGTGAGACCGTCCCATGCGGTTTGTATTGTACTCAGGGCCTTTTGTGAGACTATGACAAGGACCAACGATAATAGCGCCTTCTCTGTCATACCTATTGAAAGTTTAATTAGACCATCCCGTTCAATCTTGGTATTATTATTACCATGACAGATCCAAAGGTAGTATGTCTATGCTTCACTCCTAGTTTTGTTGTCAAAATAATAAACTAAAAAAATTGCCATAAAATTGCATATAGCATCAAATTTTACCATCACGATCTTTGAGAATCGGTTGGTTGAAAACCGCAGTCGCCATTGACAGGCGTTCCCCTCATCCGGAAACATATGACCAGTATACAGGGTGATTCATGAGACGTGAGCAGGCTTAACACTACGGATTCAGTTAAAAATAAGCTATTGTTTGATATCAGTATTATTTATATCAGTATTTATTATCAGTGTGATAAGCGCAAAAAAATTTTTTTAAATAAAAATAAAACATTTGAAATTATTTACGACACGCATGGTCACTCTACAATTAGAATACTCCGTCGAGTACTGATATTCTCTTGTTTTTCTGTGATATGTGTCAAATTGATGTCTGGTTACTTTTGAAACATCGTATTTCACTTAATTTTTTTTTTTTTTTAATTTTTCATAATCAAAGTGCTGTCATGATTGTCAAAGAGGTTTTATCTTTATTGATTTGTTTATGTGGGGTGACCATGATTACAGAGAATAAAATTTGTACGAAACAAAAAGGTTAAAAAAAATTGAAAGGCGTTATTGTTTCACTTAAACATGATGGCGGTCGATTCGTTATCGTTAACTAAGTGTGTAGGGTTGTTCCTGCTCACGTCTCATGAATCATTCTGTATACACATTTATGGACTGACGTTTATCTGACGTAGCTATTTGTACTTTACGTACGAATAGCCATACATTTGACGTTCCCCTCCCCCGCAAAAATCGGCAGACTTTTTTTGTATCGGAAATGACAGACATGGCTACTCCATCCGGGTTGAATTCTCTAAGGTCACGATGTTTGCAGGGGAGTCAAATGTTAATTCACCGTGGATGTGCACGGCCACGATATGCTCATTACGGTCGACGGTACCTAAACTAAAAGCGTCTTCATATGACTGCATTTATTTGGCTCCCCTGTCAACATCGCGACGTCCACGGTAAATCATAAAAGCGACCATTGAGTTGATTTAGTAGCATCATAGCCGTGGTCCGAATCACACTTACAACGCTCACAACGCTAAAAGTGCTGATAGTCGGTCCGAAGCGTCGGCGCTGTGAGCGTAATTCGGTCCGCCCGTTAGCGCGCTGTGAGTGCTGTAAGCGTGATTCGGACCACGGCTCTAGTTGTAGCTATGCAACAGTAAGTACTTTTTCTATCTGCCTATTCCATGATTATTTTTCTGGACAGTACTAAATTTATTAATATACAGGGTGATTCATGAGACGTGAGCAGGCTTAACACTACGGATTCAGTTAAAAATAAGCTATTGTTTGATATCAGTATTAGTGTGATGTGATAAGCGCAAAAAATTTTTTTTTAATAAAAATAAAACGTTTGAAATTATTTACGATTCGCATAGTCACTCTACAATTAGAATACTCCGTCGAGTACTGATATTCTCTTGTTTTTCTGTGATATGTGTCAAATTGATGTCTGGTTACTTTTGAAACATCGTATCTCACTTAATTTTTTTTTAATTTTTCATAATCAAAGTGCTTTCATAATTGTCAAAGAGGTTATATCTTTATTGATTTGTTTATGTGGGGTGACCATGATTACAGAGAATAAAACTTCTACGAAACAAAAAGGTTAAAAAAAATTGAAAGGCGTTATTGTTTCACTTAAACATGATGGCGGTCGATTCATTATCGTTAACTAAGTGTGTAGGGTTGTTCCTGCTCACGTCCCATGAATCATCCTGTATGCATGATTTATCGATATCTATAATCGAAACAGGTACATCCCTAAAGATGTAATAATATTGTAACAAACATTATATACATCTCTTTTTGACGCATTATTAAAGTTATAAGGAGGTTAAGAACGAGTATATGTCTTTGGTCGATCTGGTTGCTGAGCTTCTTTTTTATGAGGGCCAAACTCATTGCATTTCTTTTTAAAGCGCCTATGCTCACATCATACAGGCCGAGCGCGAGAGTGTAAATGAGTGCGCTCGCTTTCCCTCGAGAAGAAAGCTTTCCCCCCCGGGTGCTCTCGCCTGAGAGTGTACAGCCGCTATTAGGCAGATCAGACTCGAGATGTTGCAGCGCCATCTATGCTAAACTTTGCAAGTTTATGCTCATTATAGTCATTCTTTAATAGTAGTTTATGTAACTGTTACGTAATAAGGGTCCTTAAAACATGAGTGTGGTTTTATGAAATGAGCCGCAGGCGAATTTCATAATAAGATCACACGAGTGTTTTAAGGCCTAATTACGTACAGTTGCATACACTGCTTTATCTACACTCATATTATTTATTATAAATGCCGTATTCGGAAATCATAGAATGGCCGCCATTGCACCGCCGCGGCCATCTCGATTGTGTCGGCGTGGCCAACTCGATTGTGTCGGGGCTCGCGCGGGACAAATCGAGTTGGCCATGGCGGTAACATTCTGTTATCAAATTCGATGTTCCAAATTTGAAACTCATTGCTTAACAATATTTGAGCATGCAAAGTTAAAATTACGTTACTGCCGCAGATAAGAAACTTATCATAGTTAAATCGTTTGTTGTAATGCTTGTCATTGTCTACGGTTTTTGAACGCATTTTAGAGTACTTACAGTATGAGTGTAGATAAAAATGTATTTACGACAGGAAAGGACAGTAAAAAGCCAAGTAAATGGTCCTGTGCCTGCAATCTACATCATCATTATAATCTGTGTTATAAAAAAAACTCAAACATGTTAAACAATGGATTATATTTTGTTACATAAATAAATTACTTATAAATAAACATGTGCAAAAGTTAAAACTTAAGTAATATACGCATCCTAGTTCTAATGTACTGCATCTGCTTTGAAACACAAAGCATAATTAGACGGCGAATTTGGTCACTTGTTATAAAATCAACTTGTTATACAGAGTGTCACAAAAATAGTGGTGATCCGTTTAAGGGCATAATTGGTATCGTATTGCGACTAATAAAAAGTAGAAGAAAAAAATTTTGGTCACTAAAAAAAATTTTTTTTGTATGGGACATGTAATCCCGGCTAACCCTCCATACAAAACCAAATTTCTTTTCCGCATGAATTTTTTTTGCTTTAGAATATCACCAGCATTTTTGTTACATATACTGTATATTTACAGTTGTGATTTGGCTAAGATTCTGACAAATGCTTATGGAGCTCATGAAGATGTAATTATATTATAATATTCTGCAGGACCTTCTTCGGCCAAAAAGTGAGATTGAGAGATGTAGTGTGTGCGTTACACCTCACTCACGCTCTCGCTCTTACATGTAGCTGTTATAATAGGTAACTTCGGACAGATTATATTCAACTTCGTAACAAAGAGTTCTTTCTCTTAAGCTCCACATCACAAAGAAGTCATATTAGGGGACTGCATTTCGCTTTTATGTAATAGTATTTCATACAGAAGTTTCTCCCCTACAAAATCAGTGTTTGACAGATTGACGGTGACACATGACGTCTGCATACAATTTTGCCTTTCGATTATCTAGGGCAAGGGTCGGCAAACCGCGGCTCTTTGAAGGGTCAGTTGTGGCTCTTCAAGTTCCCCAAATTTAAAAAATATATCAAATATTACAATGAATAACAGAAAACTGCGGCCCTATGAGTTTCAAAATATTCCATATTTTCCGCCATCAGGCTCTTTGTCAAAAAAGTTTGCCGATCCCTGATCTAGGGTTGACAAGTACGCGATTAGTTTGATTGCTGGACCTGTCCCAACTGCCTCAATCTACCTCATGTCATCAATTTTAGGTTACAGCCCAAGTAACACATCAAAGCAGTATAACGGCCGTCTTACAGCATATCTGTATGCTTTTAGCATTTTCAGTTCGTTTTATAGTAGCATTATAAACGTTTATAGTGCTGATATAGGTCTTAAATGGGCACGAATTACCCAGCTTGAGATCCTATACAGGTCATTTAATAGCATTACAGGCGCAATATGTCTGCGCTATTAGCATTATCGTTGTCATGGAAAGTGCCAATCGCATTAAAGAACCATTAGTACGCTCTATTAAGTTGCCAACTGCATTAAAGAAGCATTAATACGGCCAAAAAACTTGCTAATCGCAGTAAAGAAGCATAAGTACTCTCGATTAACTTGCCAATCGCAATACAAAAGCATTATACTAGCATAAGAGTGTAGTAAAATAAACCTTACCTCAATGCAAAAACGTCTCTAACACCGACGGAACAAATGTTATAATACAATGAACGTTGTGATTTAACTACTTTGTCTCGCAATATAAAATGGACGAAGACGGTACAAAAAACTGAATGAGTGACACGTCATATTTGTTTGCATCCTAACAAAATTTATAAAAGTTTTTGACTCTTTTACGTTATTATATCCTTCAAATATTACTGCGCAATGTAGTTTACTGTAAATGTGTATATAAGTTTCATTGAAAATTTTCACGCGCCTTTGATTTATTGTGGTTTTGCTATAAAATATTATAAAAAGATATGCGTCAAATAAACAAAACAATTGTGTAGTCCTCGTATAGAACGAGTTTTGCATTATTAACATAATAGTGTTGATTGAGCAGTCTTAAATTAAGTAATTTCATTATTATATAGGTATTTTCCTTGTATAAGTAGGTCCGCATGATTTTATTTTTAGGTTATAAATTATTTACAAAATGGCGTTGGTCTATATAGACGGAGAGCTAGCCACGTCGGATATGACACAATAATGAGAGCAACCAAACCCCTCTAGTCAGTTTGGTATACTATGCTTATTTATAGATCTGGACATCTGGCTGCTTTAAAGTGGTGGAGGTCAAAGAATGCAAACTATTTCAAGAAAATAAATCCTAGAGATCTGGGTTTGATGCAATATTATGAGAAACTATACAAATACTATACAATATTAAGAGAAATTATACAAAAGTTTATGTTGGGAGAAAGTAGTGCCAAACGATGTATAATAAAATATAGTTCATAGTTTGTCGCCTACTGTTTTTGTTTCCGTAATGATTTCATACATCGGGGTTTTCGGTGCGGGAACGATTTGAGAAAGAGTAGAGATAAACAGATAGGATGAGAGTTAGTCTGAGAAAATATCATATTATGCCTAATGAATAACTACCTCTCTGTGAATAGCTTACACACTATGATACGAGCTTTTTTCCTTAGAGGCATGTTTGTATTGACTATTATATACTTAGTATTTTAAAAATGCAATTGCATATCCGAAATTTACTAACTAGATCTACCTAAGACAAAGACACGGTATAATAAGTGTCAAATATTAATCTTGACGTCCGATATTTATGAACTATTTGATTAACTGAAGAGGTTGACAATGATCAGTCATTACATGAATTAATAAAAAAAATACTTGAAAAAATCATAGGTATATGTACCTACAATATATATACATAATAGTCAGCTATTACATATAAATTGTATATACCTATGATTTTTTCGATCAATTATTCATTACATTGTGCTATAGTACATTCTGTTTTTTAAGTTAATGCCTACTCTTTGGCTAATGTCAAACATTCCCGCACCGAAAACCCCGATGTATGGTAATAATACACAATATTTTTTGGTCTAACGTTTTTTTTTATCGATTTTTGACCAGTTTTGAGTCGATATTCCAACATATTCACTATAGATAGAATTATAAGGCAAACGACTATCGGTTTTTGAATCTTTTATCTCCATTCTGTAGAGCCGGATCTTGAAATAAATGAGCCGTTATTTTTTTATGATATTTTTAAAATATGGTCTAAAAACACTTTTATCGATATTCGAATGGTGTAAAGAATCTTACATATACGTAATCTACATATTAGGGTTCCTCTTTGATGTCTCTAAAAACTGTGGAGAGATTTTAATTTTTAACTAATTAAAACAAAATTTATGACCATAAAACCACTTTTTTAGCCTAAACCGGTTCGACTTTGATGTCAAATATCTCTAAGACAATGAATATTGAAGTAAATATAGGATACTATATTGTTTAAAGCCGTTACTGATAATATGATAAGCTATATAAATCATTAGAAAACTAAGGGAATCAGATCTAAGGTCGTTGGCGCCAGGGAGCCCCTTAAAATATAGGCCCTGTCCTTTATAACTGAGACAACTTCGGCATTTTTTACCTAGTTTGGTATTACTATTTTCCAATTAAAACATTTTGCTAGTCTGTCACTGTGACCTCCACCCATTAAAAGCTGCCAGATGCCAGGATCTAGCAATAAGAATAGTGTAGCAATCTAACCAGACGGGTTTTGTTGCTCTCATTATTGTGTCATACGTGGCTAGCTCTTAGTCCAATAGCAGCTCAGTGACCCTTAAAAAATGCCTTATTTATGCCTACAGCATTACACGTGAATAATTATGCTATTAAACAACATTAAGCATTTATTTATGCTATTGTAGAACCTAAGGCACTAAAACCGCTAAAAGCTGTATAGGGGCTGTTCATAAATTACGTCATCAATTTTTGATGATTTTTACCCCCCCCCCCCCCTAAAATCATCCAACCCTCCCCCTGCCAAATAAAGTGACGTCATTAAAAAAATGCGTTTTAAGCTTAATTGTAAAATAAAAAACTAATTAGTAGATAATATTTTATAGCATTAAAAGTTTATAGAAACACGACTTTCATTCCTTTTTTACACATTGATGATGTGATCTTCGGAATGACCGCCTCCCCCTCCTACGTCATGCTACCATGAAATGACGTAATTTATGAACAGCCCCTTATAGTGAATTACTTGGCTTTATAATGGTTTATATTATTGCTATTATACTGCATTAGGAACGTATTACCTACTTATAAATTCTATTGTACACCCTAAGGCATTAAAAATAGCTGAAGGCTGTATAGCGAATTTACGTGGCATTATAATGGCTAATATTCATGCTCTTAAACAGCATTCAGCATTTATTTATACTATTGTAGAACCTAAGGCACTAAACCAAACCGAAGCATTAGTGTAGCAAACCAAAACGCAACTGTACAGCATTCAGCTGTACAGTTGCATGTTGTTCGCTGCACTAAAACTAATGGCTAAACAAAAGCATTTACATATGCCATTATACAACCGTTATACAGCGTAAAGCATCATAAAATGCTATTGTAGAACCTAAAGCACTAAAAACAGCTGAAAGCTATATACCAGATTTACGTGGCATTATAATGGCTAATATTCATGCTCATAAACAGCATTAAGCATTTATTTATGCTATTGTAGAACCTAAGGCACTAAACCACAACGAAGCATTAGTGTAGCAAACCAAAACGCAACTGTACAGCATTCAGCTGTACAGTTGCATTTTGGTTCGCTGCACTAAAACTAAAGGCTTTAAAAAAGCTTTTTTATATGCCATTATACAACCGTTATACAGCTTAAATAATTATATAATGCTATTGTAGAACCTAAAGCACTTAAGTGCTTTTAAACAGTCGAAAGCTGTACAGTTGCGTTGTGGTTTGCTGCACTAAAGCTAAATGCTTTACAAAAGCATTTAGATAAGCCATTATACAACCGTTATACAGCTCAAAGCATCATATAATGCGATAAGTTGCTCGGTGAACGTATATAAGAGTTTATACGGTCCTTAAGTTCGAAATAAGTTAACTATTCATATGTTATAATGCTTCCTGTGTTACTTGGGAGAGATATAGGTGACGGCGCCGTAACACTTATCGTTACATTTGGTTTTTTCATGTTTTCTGACCGATTTTAATAGTACATTACTTACCAAGGACTGTAAAAGAAAGAAAGCCTGAAATCGCAGGTATTTGTGACCCGAGCCGCAGGCGAGGGTTGTAAATATGCGATAGAGGGCTTTCTTTTTTACTGCCCGTGGTGAGTACACAATTTTACATTTTCGCATTATGGCCAGGTGTGACGTAAAGACGTTTAACGTCAAATAATATGAATTCAGTGTGAACGTGTTATGTCCCTCAGTGCTATTGACACACGGATTCATACAATGTGCACGGTACATTAGATCTGGTGGTGGTCCCTCGCGGGATGGCGCGGCGGCGTGTTGTCGAGCAGGCACACCCAGTCGCGCAGGCGGCGCTCGCGCAGGAACACGTCGCGCGCCGCCGCCCGCGCCGCGTCCCCCGCACCGCCCGCGCCGGCGCCCGCCAGCAGCAGCGCGCCGCCCAGCCACGACACGCAGCTGGCGTGCGCGGGCGCCGTGTGGAACTTTAGCGAGGTTAGGTGAAGGCGGTCGCTGGAAAATGTTTCACGGGTTACAAAGGGTCTGGCCGGACCGCCATAGCAAAATCGCCCCTGGCTGGATTTGAGATATTGTTATGCACGATTATTCGTTTTATTAATACATATACTTTTGGTGAATATTATGCCTTAAATAATTACCATTTGCGAAAAAATAACTTTTTATTCTTTAAAACCACGTATCCGATTGACTTGTTCTTTGGCTATTTTATAGATATATTAGGGATACATCAAATTAAAAAAAAATAACGTCCTGACTTTTTTTAAGTACATATTTTTTTGAGTTTAAGTTTAAAAAAAAAATTTTTACTACATATGAGTTAGCGACACCCACCATATTTTCATATAATATCCGCATTTTTATATTCTATTATATATTTTTTTATCAAAAATATTGGTTTGGATCAACAACTTAAATTTTTTTTTTTTTATAAACAGGGTGGACCAAATTTAAACCTAGTATTGTGTAACACCGGAAGTGGCCCTTTTTTCCTCAATTGAAACTGGTTATTATTAAAAAAAAAAAATTAAGAATGTTTTTTTTTCTTGCACTGGTGGGGAATCGAAGCAGACATATATAGCAAAAAAACTAAGTTCAGTTTTATGGTACATACGTTCAAATCTAATCTGCTCATTTAACAATTATAGGTATGTAACTTTACATTCTCTTAATTCTTTCTCCAGTAGGGTACTCAGTATTAGTTCGAGCAAAAAAATACTGAAGAGCTTCCATATACTTACTAGCTTTGTTACTTTTTAATAGTGATTTGTATTGATAGTGTGGTAAAACTTTTAACGAACCAGTTCTAAACTCTATTAAAACTTAATGTATATTTATCCAGCTTAAGTATAGTTTTAGCCAAGCTATTTTTTATTTTAGTCGTGTTTGGAGTCAGCATTCTCTAATATTAGGGATACATCAAATTAAAAAAAAATAACTTCCTGACTTTTTTTAAAGTACACAATTTTTCGAGTTTAAGTTTTAATTTTTTTTACTACATACGAGTTAGCGACACCTACCATATTTTCATATAATATCCGCATTTTTATACTCTATTATTTATTACATATATTTTTATCAAAAATATTGGTTTGGATCAACAATGTGAAAATAAGTTATTTATATATTATAACCCTTACAATACATAATTACGAATACATAATTCGGGTACATGCAGGGTGATTGGAAATTCGCCGTATTCCTTGAAAGGGGTTATTCTATAGCTCAGTTGCAATGATTTAAGTCGGGTCAACTAGGGGTCAAAACTCATTGGTTTTCAAGTTATTCAAGTTTTTTTTTTTTGAAACATCCGCCTCTCGACCTAAAACTAACAATTGTGAATAAACTACTTTAATTTGGTAAAAAAAAAAAAAACATTTGTCTAATAGCTGATGAACCAGTGATTACGTTAAGTAAAAAAACACGCCTAAACTTGCCAAAATTGTACAAAGAAAAGGATTTAAAATTACAAGTTTTCGGATTTTCTCCAATTTGTTTTTACATTTACAGGCATAACTTAAAAAAAGGTACTACACTTTGCGTACAAATTACAGAAACGATTCCCTCAGTTTATAAGCTCGACGTTACGATCCTGCTGAAGAAGAAGAAATCCTACAGTGTTTCCGGGCAGACGGCACTACTTCGACGAGAATAGTCGCTAACCGGCTCGGTATGCCTCAGTGGAAGGTGTGGTTTACCCTGCACTCAGCTCGGCAGTATCCGTATCACTACGCTCCAGTACATGCTATTGAAGAGGGAGACCCAGCAAGAAGAATAGATTTCTGCAGATTTTTAATCAATGCGGATATTGAAGATCCTGAGTACCTGAAGAGAATTTTGTGGACGGACGAATCCAATTTCGACCGTGATGGGATAACAAACTATCACAATCTTCACTTTTGGGCTCCCAAAGGTCAAAATCCAAAGAAATCAAAAGAAGGAGCTCACCAACAAAGATTTTCTCTAAACGTGTGGATGGGAATTTATGATGATATGTTATGTGTAATTTAAATGTATGTGAAATAAAGTAATGGTTATGTCTAGGTCTATTTTATTTATTTACACTGAAATAGGGCTTAAAACTCAAAAAGCAGTGCTAAAGAAATCATAATACAATAAAAAATAGCTTGGCTAAAACTATAGCTGGATAAATATACATTAAGTTATAATAGAGTTTAGAACTGGTTCGTTAAAAGTTTTACCACACTATCAATACAAATCACTATTAAAAAGTAACAAAGCTAGTAAGTATATGGAAGCTCTTCAGTATTTTTTTGCTCGAACTAATACTGAGTACCCTACTGGAGAAAGAATTAAGAGAATGTAAAGTTACATACCTATAATCGAGTCATCCAATTTGATTCCTACCAGTAAACACATACAGAAATCTTTTTCATCAAAAAAAATTTTTTTTTTCATACTATTAAGCAGTACAATCTGGCAATGAAATAAAAGTACGCATTTTCGGGATTCTGCAGTAAATGTTTCTCCTGCGTGAAGGCTGCAACCGGCAGGCCTAGCCCAAAGAGAAGCGCCGTCGCGGCCCGACAGTTTTGACAAGAATGTCATTTTGAAGAAAAATACCAATATTTCTACACAATTATTTGTTTTCAAGTGTTTATGCTGTGTTTTTATTTAGATTACTTATACTCCGTGTCTCCAAATTTTGATTATTGAATTTTGAAAGACTTCTACGTGGATTGTGCAATACTGGTTCATCTGTGTCTTCGGCTCGCCCATATCGCCCGCGCGGACGTCCCGCCCGCGAATAGGCCAAAAGAACATTTATAATATTGTATATTTTACTATTTTTCGTTTCTAGGTAGGTTTATATTAACCATAGTATTTATATTAAGTTTGTTAAATATTGTATTTTAAGTTTTCTAAGGTAAGTTATTGTAAGTGTGGATGCAATCCTCTTCTCAGCCTGGTGACAACACATCGCCAAATCACACATGTAGCCAGTGTCAAAGAGAATTTAAATCTGTAAGGGCGCTGAATATTCATTTTACTAAATCACATAGAAATTGTCAAAGCCAAAATGTCGCACCTACAGCCAGTAGACCTCACATCCCTACCCATGTACCTCTGCAGGTCACCAACGATCCAGTCATTCCATTCCATCTTCACCTCAGCAACTTAAAACATACTATACAAATAGTCAAACGAATTCCTCGTGGTGCTAGAATCACCGTCGCCACTCATCTGTCCAACCTCATCGAAAAATGTATAGAGCACAATAACACTATTGACTGGCAAAACCTCCTTCTTTTTTCCTATCGCACACTCCACGTTGATAACGACAATTCTTCCATCTCTCTGACACAGAAAATTAAGAATAACTGTTCTAATTCGACATGTCCTTTTTCTGCAGCGAGTAATCGAGACAGTGAATCCTTTAATCGTCGCAAGTACATAGAAACAAAAATTAGCGATGGAGATTTAAAAGGCGCTGCCCGTCTCCTTTTCACAAGCGAAACGTTGTCACCAGATACCCCCGAAACTCACTTGTCCCTGCAGTCTAAACATCCACCAGCTCCTTCAACTCCCTACTTCCTGGATCCACCAACGGCTACACGGGTATGTTTAACAATCGATAATAAAGACACCCTTGACGCGATTATTTCTTTTAAAACCGGCTCCGCGGCTGGGTTGGACGGAATCTCACCGCAACACCTTAAAGACCTAATTTCGATCTCTGCTGGTGATGCCAGTGAACAGCTCCTAAATTCAATCACAAAATTAGTAAACAAAATGTATTCTGGCAACATCAACTCCGATATAGTCCCCGTCCTTTTCGGTGCCAACCTTATCGCCTTAACTAAGAAAGATGGAGGGGTAAGACCAGTAGCCGTTGGTACAACACTTCGGCGTCTTGCATCCAAAATAGCAGTGCGACACATCAAAACAAAACTACAAACTCAGTTCGAACCCATACAACTAGGCTTTGGCACCAAAGGTGGTTGCGAAGCAGCCGTACACTCCCTACGCACCTTCCTGACTAATACGACGTCCGAAGTGTTAATCAAAATTGACGTGAAAAACGCGTTTAATTCGGTAAATAGGGACACCCTACTGACTGAAACAAAACACATTATTCCTGAAATCTTCAATTACCTTCTTCTCTCATACGCCGATCCCACTAAATTATTGTACCGAGAAAACGTCTTATCATCCGAAGTAGGCTGTCAGCAGGGCGATCCTCTCGGGCCTGCAATTTTCTCTTTAGCGATTAATCCTGTTATAAAAAAATTGAAATCTAAATTTAATGTTTGGTATTTGGACGACGGAACCCTAGGAGGTAATGTAGACACAGTTTTATCTGATCTTGCAATAATTAAAACAGAATTTAAAGACATCGGCCTAGAGTTAAATTTCAATAAATGTGAGTTATACATGCCAAGTTCCTGTCCAAATTATGATGAAATTCAACAAAAATTCAATACACTGACGCCTAACATTAAAATAGTAAATAACAACTCTCTTTACCTTCTAGGGTCCCCCGTTCTCGAAGACTCCTTTTCTGACTTCATTCAAAATTCCATTTCTAAATTCAAAAACTATTCAGACCGTCTACTTGAAATAAGCCCCCATTACGCAATATCCGTCCTCAAATTTTGCCTTTTCGTCCCTAAATTAACATATGTTCTTCGCTGTAGCCCTTTTTGGAAATTTACAAACTTTCTATCACCTTTAGATGACCTTATAAGATCTACATTAGAATCCATTTTAAACATTCAGCTCAGCGACCAGTCTTGGACTCAAGCATCCCTACCCATCAGACATGGTGGGCTAGGGATCCGAAAAATTTCTAGTGTGGCCTTACCAGCTTTTCTGTCTTCCATCCACAGCTCTGCTAGTCTCATAGGTAAAATCTTACGGGATCTTCCCTCAAACTATGAGACTGCGGGTTTGGTCGAGGCCAGAAAAGCGTGGTCAATTGCTTGCCCGAGCAAGGATTACCCTTCACATCCAAATTGTCAGCGGAGCTGGGATGATACAATATGCGAAATTTCGTTCAATTCCCTCCTGAGCCGAAGCACTGGCTCAGAACGGGCCAGATTACTAGCGTCGGGGGCGAGGGAGTCCGGTGATTGGCTCAGGGCTTATCCGTCGCCAAACATTGGCACCTTCCTCGACCCAGACACCCTTCGCCTGGCCACATGTCTTCGACTTGGGGTCCATATCTGTGCTCCACACAGGTGCCCCTGCGGCAGCGAGGTTGACGAGCTGGGACACCACGGGCTTTCATGTCAGAAAAGTGCCGGCCGCTTTTCTAGACACGCCGCACTGAATGATATTATCCGCCGGTCTCTTGCTACCGTCAACGTCCCCACCTTAATGGAACCAACTGGCATAGCCAGGGACGACGGCAAGAGACCGGACGGCATGTCCCTCATTCCCTGGAGTGTGGGAAGGGTTCTAGTGTGGGACGCTACTTGCGTGGACACACTGGCCCCTTCCCACATTATCGGGACAAGTAAGCAAATAGGTGCGGCGGCTAAAGCGGCCGAAAAACTAAAGATCTCTAAATACCGGGGACTCGGCTCCGCTTACTTTTTCATGCCGTTCGGAGTCGAGACCCTTGGTCCGTGGGGTCCCAGCGCTCGTCAACTTTTCAAAGAGTTGTCGAAAAGATTGATCGACTCTACTGGTGACCGACGAGCTGGCAGCTTCCTCGCGCAACGCATCAGCATTGCAATACAGCGGGGAAATGCTGCCAGCATCCTTGGCACCATGCCGCGGGCACCTAATTTTTTTGATATTTTTTAGGTTTTATTTAGTTTTAGTTTTTAGTTAAGTTTTACTTTAATTAGCATTTAT
The DNA here is from genome assembly GCA_947086415.1 of Pammene aurita. Classification (NCBI taxonomy): domain Eukaryota; kingdom Metazoa; phylum Arthropoda; class Insecta; order Lepidoptera; family Tortricidae; genus Pammene; species Pammene aurita. Next base: position 32,535,352 of record OX352290.1, on the reverse strand, counting down.
TTTTAATTTTAGTTTTAATTTATAGGTAAAGCTTAGTTTTTTTTTGTTATGTATCTTGTTTTCTGCCAATAAATTGTTTTATACCTATAATTGTTAAATGAGCAGATTAGATTTGAACGTATGTACCATAAAACTGAACTTAGTTTTTTTGCTATATATGTCTGCTTCGATTCCTCACCAGTGCAAGAAAAAAAAAATCATTCTTAATTTATGTTTTTTTAAATAATAATCAGTTTCAATTGAGGAAAAAAGGGCCACTTTGGTCCACCCTGTTTATGAAAATTTTTTTTTTTTAAGTTGTTGATCCAAACCAATATTTTTGATAAAAATATATAAAAATGCGGATATTATATGAAAATATGGTGGGTGTCGCTAACTCATATGAAGTAAAATTTTTTTTTTAAAACTTAAACTCAAAAAATTATGTACTTAAAAAAAGTCAGGAAGTTATTTTTTTTTAATTTGATGTATCCCTAATATATCTATAAAATATCCAAATCTGAACAAGTCAATCGGATACGTGGTTTTAAACAAAAAAAAATAAAAACTATTTTTTTTTTTAATTTTTTCGCAAACGGTAATCATTTCAGGCATAATATTCACCAAAAGTATATGTATTAATAAAACGAATAATCGTGCATAACAATATCTCAAATCCAGCCAGGGGCGATTTTGCTATGGCGGTCCGGCCAGACCCTTTGCTCAGTGAGTCGATCGCGAAGAAAGAAGTTGTCTGACTCGCCGACTAAATAAGTAGTTAAAGCGAAATCATACAAATGGGTGTTTTGCACCTTATCTGTCGTTTATCGGCGTCGTAGCACCAGTCCCACGTATACACGTACCTGTAGACGGGCTCCGTGAGCGCGTGCCGCAGCTCGGCCTTGAGGCGCGCGCGCAGCCCCGGCAGCGCGGCGCCGCCGCCGCACACCAGGATGTTCTCCGCCAGCGCGCGCCGCACGTCAATGGGACACTTGAAAAAATATAACGAATCAAATTAACAGGCCATTCATTAACTACACGATAAAGCCGTCTAATATATTTTAGATATTTTTTTAATTACCACATTAATCGATGTAAAATTTCTATACGGGACTAAATAAAATTGACAAGATTTCAAAAGTACAGTAGGCTAAATCGAAAACCACTTTGGTAAATAGACTCTAAGTCTAAGGAACAGCGGGTAGCGCACGCTTTTAACTGGTGGTGGGGGTATTGGAGGTCCACTGTACAGCTCTGGGTACCTGCATGATGCACTGCAGCAGCAGGTCGGGTAGCGAGCTGTACTCGTTGTCTCTAAGGAACAGCGGCTCGGCGCTCAGCTCCCGCGCGCGGCCGGAGACGGTGACGGCGCCGCCTGAAGGCAGCGGGTAGCGCACGCTCTTGGCTGGCGTGGGTGGGGTATCGGAGGCCCACTGTAACGCTCGCTCGCGCGTCGTCACTAGGCAGGTTTTTACTGAAAACGTGACAATATTGCTTGAATATATTGTATTTCTACTAGTCGTTTCTTTAAAAATGTTAATATCCATATTAATAACAGAGCACCCGCAGATCCGGAAATTCAGATGAGGTGGGTTCGAATCCTGCAGTTTTCCAGAGTACATCGCAGTTTTTTTTTCATTTGTAATGGACATCCATTTCCATTTTGTGGTAATTATACGGTTTAATACACGTATATTACACACGTTTTAGCTCAAAAAACACAGCGGCAGCGCCGTCAACACGCATACTGGTCAATGCCTAAGAATGGAGATCGGGGATCTTCGAAACATGTCTTCTGAAGTGACTGAAGTATACCTATGTAAGTAAAACTTTTTAAAGTAATTATTGTGTATCACGAATACCTGCAATATCTTCGAGCACAGCTGGATCCAAGTTCAAGTCGGACTTGTTGTCTTCGTCGAGGATGCGCGCGAGCCCGGCTCGCACTGCTAAAGCACCCAATGGGGCCGTTTGAAGTGCTTTCAGTACCACCGACCCGTGTACCACTGGAAAGTTAAGTTTACTACACTTTCGATATACGAAAAAGCCGTGATTTGCTATGTTTATACAAAATATTGCTTACCCGCAAATTCAGCAATTGAGAACATGCGTGAAAAATTTGTTTAATAAACACGTTCAACAAAATCAAATTATTATATAAAAGTGGAATCCATAATTATTTTCTAACATCCTTGTAAAGATATTGCTGTTTAAAAACGTCGAATTTGAGCGTTTTTTATGCTTGAATTTTGTATGACAACTATATACACCCCAAAAAGGGTCAAAGGTATGGAAACGAACATTGCATTGTATACAAATTCAAATATTTTTGTTGTGAAATTGGTGATCAAAAATTTACTTTACGCTTCACCAAAGAATTAAAAAAGTACAATTTTTTTTTAAATTGTTACAGGTTATTAAAAACAGTAAGTATTTAAAAAACCGGCCAAGTGCGTGTCGGACCACGCATAGGAGGGTTCCGTACCTTCAATGGAATAAGAACCAAACTAATACCAAAAGGTCGTATCTGATGCCTATAGAAGAAGTTTTTTGGAGATAACTCAAAAATAGCTGAACCGATAATGTTCAAAACAATTTTCGTTGAAAGTATATGATAAGGCGCATCTCTTCAAATTTTTTCATATTTTTTGAATTTACGGTTCAAAAGTTACGGGGGGGGCTACACAACTTTTCTGACTTTCGAAGCGATTATTTCAGAAAATATTCACTTAATCACAAAATAGTCAAAGACACCTCAATGTTATTTTGAAAGACCTATCGATTGATGTGTCACATGTTGATATTTGGTAATTTTTTTTTTTTAATTTAGTTACCTGTATGCCGCCCCCTAAAAATATTTTTTTTTTCAAATTTAACGACATAACTAAGTAGCTGCATACAAAACACACCTTATGTGTAAATTTTATTCAGATACGTCGTATAGTTTCCGAGTAAAATGCCTGTGACATACGGACGGGCAGACAGACAGACAGACATGACGAATCCATAAGGGTTCCGTTTTTTGCCATTTGGCTACGGAACCCTAAGTAAGTAAGCAAAGTCTTGAATGTATTATGAAATTATTAAAAACCAGGTTATTCTCATTAATAAAATGGAAGTAAAATGTAGCTGCGAAAAAATAATAAAACTTTTTGCACAATAATCATCGATTTGTCTATTTTTCCCGTCATATTAAGCTCGTCGCTTCCATACTTTTTGCCTTGGGTGTACTTAAAAATCTTCCAAAAACGTATTCCATCCAAACAGTTTTCCACAACTTGGAAACCGGGTCGGCACCTCACGCTTTTTGTATGGGGCGTTTTGACACGCGGAGCAGACGCCTGGCCTATTTTAGGGCTACAATAATCGAATAGAAGAAATAGAATCAAATCAAGTTTTCCAAAAAATTCATGCATGTTGCTAATTGCTATAGCAGCAAGTCTCAGATCAATCCTGTTTGTTTTGCAATTCAATAATGTTGTGATTGGTCAAACAAAGTTTTGGTTGGAAATTAATTACGTTAAGCCTTATGCGCGGTGGTATAATATTGTCATTTATTATCATATAAAAGTGGCAAATTGAGCCATGGGGTCATTTTCGGGCACTAGTCAGGCTTAAATAGTTATTCTGTTTGTTTGTATGTTAATGGCACTGACCTGCGCAGACCTCCGCCTCGCGCGCGCCGATCTCGACGACGAGCACGATGGGCGCGCCCAGCGTCAGTGCGCACAGGCGCGGACTGTCGGCCCATGCCACGCCAGACACCTGCAGCCCAAAACAATTTAACAAAATAAAGATAATTACTTAATTTGTTTGTATGCGAAAAAGAATTAAAGTGGAATAGTGGATCTCCTCCTTTTAGAAATTGATAACTGTGAACTCGTTGGCTATTGGTGATTTCTCTATGTAATGAGGGACAAAGAAACAAAAGTACGAGTAAAACTTCTAACTTTATAATAGAGTAATTTATTAATTTTCCATAGATTCCAGAGAGTTTTATTTCTTATTCTTATCAACTTTAAAATCTTGATCTTCTTGAAATTCGAGTATTTACCCTTCAAAAATACATGTGTAAATTCTAAATAACATACAGCATCCACAAGTGTTAGTGTATAAAGAGGAAGCACCTAAAAACTTTGTCAGTGTTACAGTAAGAAATTACCTCATAGTGTGTGAAGAGCACCTTGGCAAGTGTCTCACGGAAAGCAGTTGGAGTCAGCAGTGACTCCGCCACAACCACTCGCCTCTCTTTCGGGTTCACCAACACGTGCCTGCACACAAGTATTTACAAAACAATTGTAATTATCAATACGAGACCCTAAAACATTGAAGTTACAGTTATTACATTTTAAATATACTATTTAGGTCTTCCATCAACAACTTCAACTCGTCTTTTGACGTAGGCCTTGCCATTATACAAAATACTTTACTCAAAACAATCCTCACCTGAAATAGAGTAGATGCAGCATATGGACCAGGTTATCATATAGCTCATCTTCATTGGCATAGTCATAGACACTCTTGTACCGGCGCAGATCAGGGCTCCAGAACTGCGAGCGTATGATGCAACGGGGCGCAGCTTCGCCCGTGAACCCAAACCTACAGATATGAGTGGATAGTCGACATACAATCATTTACCTTATATATACATTTTTAATAATTTATTCACAATATTGATATTTACAGTATATGTGGTAGTTCTATCGTGGACAATATCTTCTGTCAAATCTTTGAACCGTACAGAAGTGGGTACTAGATTTAACAACCTATATAAGGTTCGTTGGGTATTTCTAACTGACTTTCTATTAAAAAATCTCTCCTATGAACGATTTACAAAATATCTGTGAGTGCCTAAATAATTGTTACTATTATTTTTCCTGGGTAAAGGGCTACTTACTTTGTGTACTCAGAACCGAGATCCAGCACCACTGCTTGCTTCTCCTGGATGAGTGCAATTCCTTCGTAAAGTGCCATTTTATATCCTAGCCTTTGTGCAGTGTACCTTTATGTTATATTATAAACATGAATGCATTGCTTAGACTTTTCAGTATACAACAAAATCTAGTCAAACCTGACGACGAAAGTAATGAAACTCATATGATATGAAACTATTGTATTGTTATTGTGTGGTTAAATTAAAACGTCAGGGTGACATTACAGACAGATCATATAATGACGTCATGACTTTGTAATGTCGGTGTTGCCAGTGTTGATAACAACTCAAACTGTTCGGTTAGCAGATTAAAACGCTAAAACAGATTTTGATAAGATGAATATAAAAAATGGAATTTTGTGTCACAGTTCAAATTATTGCAATGACAATGACAATATTTAGGAAATAATATTTATTAAGCTGCTTATTTATTTATTTTATTCTTCATATATCTTTACGGTTTTTAAAAATTTATGACGAATGTTGTTGGCCAACGCATTACATTTTTCAGGAGTGTTTTGGTAATTTTTTAAAATTTATATCATAAATTTAAATAAATAAAAAAATGTGATGAATACGAAAAATGCAAGAAGAGAAATAAAAAAAAAGTTAAAAATATATGAACAATGTACCTACTTAAATATAATTTTGGATAAAGGTAGGTTGGACTTAGTAAACGGAGTGCAATTGCCCCTGTTGCCCCCTTCCCTGTATCCGCGCTTGCTACTAATCCCACTCTATTCCATCCCTCTCCCACTTTCTTCCACCTCTTCTCTACTCTTTTCCACGCTTCTTCCACCAACTCCTACTTCACTCCCACCGACGCTAACCCCATATCCATTTACTCCTATGCCAGTCTCACCGTCTCCTACCCCACTCCCATTGCCGTCACCCACTCCTATTGACTTCCAACCTTCTCACAACGACTCTTACTCGACTACAACGAATTCATTTCCATAGAGTAGACCATGTAATTTATTTATGTTTTTCCAATATTTAATACTTATTCGGGGCGGATGTGAATCCAAAGAATTAAACATCATTAAAATCGGTTCAGCCGTTCTTGAGTTATAAATGGTGTAACCGACACGACTTTGTTTTGTTATATATATTTTTTTATTTATTTTATTTTTTTATTCAAATAAGTTACACAGCATTACAGTAATAAAACCAAGGCACTGTGAAATACAAAAATATACAGAAAAATATTTAAAACTAGTTTATTTGGGCGACGTAACTGCGTGGCTCCGTTGCGCCACGTTATATATACTTATTATTTTTATGTTGTATTCAGGTTACTAATAGTTTAATATAAATATTTTTATCTATATGCACAAATTTAACATTTATTGAGAAATATTGCCTAATTAAAATTGACTTTGATGTAAAACAATTATTTTTGCTCGCCTCTAAATGGCCGGATGTAAATGGCACCTAGAATTAACAACCTGACATCTTGTACTATGTACTTACCTACATTCTGGCAAATAAATAAATAAACTTGAACTTGGTCAAGCATTTTAAAGCAGCCTAGCCTAGCATACGCATTCATTTATTACAGTGCCCTATCGTTGCACATGATACGAGTATCCCGGCCGCGCCTGCTGGCCGCGCGGCCCCTGCTGGTGCGGTGTCCGGCGCCGGTGGCGCCGAGGCCGCAGCGCCCATCGCTACTGGTGGCTCGGCCAGCACTGCGCGCGAGCGACGCTGCTGCACGCCGCCGATGCTGCATCGGCTGCGTCGCTAAACTGGTCGACTCCTTCCTCACAAATTACTCATAAGGTATAAGCGATCTTCTCTTCCTGCACAGGTCGTTTGAATGATTCTTATTGTATTTACTTCTACAATGTTTTTTTTCGTCATGCCCGCTACTTTTCTAGGTAAGTATCTGGGTACATTTAAGTATTAGTTACTTATACCACGGTAGTTAAATAAATAAGGTGCGTGTCAGTACACATAAAAAAATTGTAAAGTAAAAAAATGTACCCAATAAATTATGTAGACGACAGACAGCCTTACGTAAAAATTTGATAAAGATGTAAATACGATACCTATTTAAAAGTTTAGTAACTCGGGTATGCTCATGGGTGCTTGTATTGTACTTACTACATAATAAATGCTGGTTCTGTATAACTTGAATTTGATGTTGGTCATTTAATAATTATTAAATAAATTAAATATATGAACTTAGAGCCTACCTATACGCCTAGAGCAGGGGTTGGCAAACCGCGGCTCGCGAGCCGCATGCGGCTCTTTGAAGGGTCAGTTGTGGCTCTTCAAGTTCCCCTAAGTTTTATAACAATCAAATATTACAGTGAAAAACAGAAAACTGCGGCTCTATCGGGTGTTCCAGAAAGTATAAGCACGAGTTATCATTGATATAAGACGGTTTTTATTTTTATTTTGACAAATATGCTTTTATCAATATTGGATTTTAACTTATTGTTAAACAAATTCAGGCACCAATTTATTGATATCGTCAATTATAAACATGTAATCGCACCTTGGATCTATCGCGCGACATAAGCTTCAGCACAGATTTAACTCCAATGTCTTTGGAGGTTTCCGACCAGTTTCTTTTGAAGGTCTCGATGGAAACTGCTGGCTTAATGGTTTTATCATTGATGTCTTGGTAACAGGCTAAAAAGTCGCGATTGGCCTGGCTTCTGGACAGTTCGCCGAACCCATCTCCTTAGGTAATGATGCGACTCTTCTGCCACTATACCAATATAACGTGGTCTTCGAGTAGGGTACAGGTGCCAAATCTGGCTAATGTGAAACAAGACTATCATGCTCGCGGGTCATGAGCAATAAGCGGCGATTCAAGTACTCCTAGATGAAGATATCAGCCTTGATTTATGGAGTGGTAACGAATGGCTTAGACAACTTCACACACTCACAGAGGGCCTACCTAACCTGTTAGATACGGACCTGTTTTTTTCTATGAAAACGCCTTTACAGGATCATTAACATCCTGGCTTTCTCAGACGGTGTAAAATTGGGGGATTTTGTAGTCAAATTTTATAGTGCGTTTCGACATCTATAATAATGTACGACGATTTTTAGCACAGTAGGCTATCATAAAACTTTTTCACGTTTTGGTTCACACATGCAGCTTATTTAGTGCTCCGTTTTGATGCTTTCGGCTTTTTTAAGGTCTTTAAATCAATTATTGCCGTGGCCCGTTGAACACTGCGAGCTGATTTTTGTAGTTTTTTCGCCACCTCCCTCACAGACGAGATATTTTTTTATATATAACACCTTGTGAAATCTTACGGTCCAAATTTCGATCTACAGGCCCCCTTTTCGACCACTTTTTGGTGCACCGTAAAAGGAGAATTCTCCACCAGAATTTGGAATAATCGTATGTATGGCTCCGATACTAACTCCCACAGATTTCACCAACTCTTTGAGCATTATGTTAAGAACTATACCGTATTTGTGCAGAATTAGTTTTCGTTTATCTGGAGAAATGCCTCACATTTCGCATATTTTGCATATAATTTATGCGACAAATGTACATATTTGTTGCTAATTAAGGAAATAACAATTCCATATTACTGTATTTTTCTCGTCAGTATCATGAAGATACTTTCTGGAACACCCGATATGAGCTACCAAAAATTCCATATTTTCTGCCATCAGGCTCTTTGTCAAAAAAGTTTGCCGACCCCTGACCTAGAGGGTTACGCCGGAGTACGTAGAATTGTCTTAGTGAAAACTGATGCCAGACTTGCACTGCGTTGCGTTTAGTGTCACTCGTATCGTATCACACTAAACTATTTAACAGAACAGGGAGTGGTGTGCTGTTAAATTTAATTAGGTGGCATAGAAATGTGCAATATATTTTGACATATTTACCTATATGGCAGGACAGCAATAGGGTTAAGGAAAATTTAAATTGTGAAAATTATACAACTCTCTTTTGTAACTAACTAAATTTATTTTACACAAATTCCGCTATAATACATATTTACAAACATAGAAACGAATTTGACAATGTCACTTTAGGTAAAAAAAAGCTTGAGCAGATCAGCGGCCCCGGGGCCGGCGCACCGCGTCTATCTACTACACTTACAGTTAAGAGCCAGGGAACCAGCGCACGCGCATACACGGTGCGAAGCGTGCAGCAGGCGTAATAAATATCAAGAGCGCCATCTCCCTGAAAGGAGTGCTCACGTTTGGGCTGATGGCGCCAGCAATCGCGGAAAGTGATTAGGAACTTATTTTTCAGATTTAAGTACCATGCTAAAGTTTCTTCTCGTGCAACTACTAAAGTAAATAACAATTTTACATAAGTACATAAACAACAACGTCAACTCTCTCGCGACAAACGTTATTTTACTTGGAATATTTTTAATCACAGTTTTTTCGAAATATGTACCTAATAGATAAACGAAAATAAAGCATAACATTAATTTATAGCTACATATATATTTACACTGCTATACACACTTCGAAAAATTTAAAGTTACTCAATTTACTACATATACATGTGAAATTTAGTTTAATAGTTTTGAGAAGTATCGTCTTGAGGTTCGGTGGTTTCTTATTCTAGAAGGACCAAGGGTAGGGCCAGGCGCCGGCGCCGGAGTGAACAGAGAGCATGGCGCCGGCGCAGCACGGGCGCGGCGCTCGTTCCCTGGCGCGTCAGTCCCTGGCTCCCTGCGCGGCGTACGCGCACTACACTAGTACACTAGCATTGTTCTACGCGCGAGGCGGTTAGATGATGGAGGTAATCAGTCGCGCCTTGAAATTGACTATCCGCTCTGAGGTCTGTGCCAGTCGTAGGATTAGGTCCTGGATCAGGTTGGCGATGCCACGGTTAGCGATGATGAACAACCGCGTGATGGGGCCGGGGACGCCCTCGGTGAGGTTGTCACCCTTAGCGGCAGTATCGTCACCTTCGGTATCGGAGCCTCCTCCGACAGCCTCGCCTCCGCCCGATGAGCCACCCGACGACCCGGCCACGAGCTGCAAAATTAAACACGCAAGTTAAGAATGGGCATGAACCGTATGCTTGCGACACGCCACTCGCGCAATGCGCCCTCGATATATTTGCCAACTGCGGCATATATAATTAGCCGATGGCAGAAACAATGTTATTGGCTATTCAAATTTTTAACGAGCAGCGTGTTGCAAAGTTATGAAATGTTAGTCGTCCGAGCGGTGCTTCGGAAGCAGCGCGCTGGAGCGAGTAGGTATTAGTGGCCGTTGCGCAAGCGACACGTAATATCGATTGCGCTGGACTGTTAGAGAATGTGCATCGACTCGGTACAAGTGCGTTAGGATAAATATATTAATGATTCTCGATGACACCAGAAACACGGAAGAAAAGATGTGGAACAGGAGAAAAGGAAAGGCGGAAGTCATATGTAATGTGTTAGTTGTTAATGAGTACGTAAGTACAGAACTACGTCAAGCAATCTAAGCGACTACACTACAGGCAACTGTGACATTCACGACAACGACGTCAACAACAACGATCTGCGACCAGCAACTACTCCGCTGGAACTAGCCGACTACGGTGCTCTCTACTTTACGATTACAGCCTGCTCAGTATTTACACACGAGCAAGCTGTCTGTGTGCTTTTTGTTGTGTTTTTTGTCAGTGTACTTGTGAAGAGTCCAGCGTCGCGGAGTGGGAGGCGGTGAGGCCGAGGTTGAGTGAATCGGTGCCAGCGAACAGGCGAAACGCTGAGCCCGCCGCGCGTGCCATCGCTTCTGCTGGTCGCTGCAACAACCCTCAGCCCTCAACCTTCCGGCTAACACCTCTCCCGTGCCCAACTTACGCCATCCTCGTGGACCAACATTGCATACAAATACGACTAAGGCTATTGGTATTCCTTTCCTAATTTGAGTCGCGTTGAGTAAGTATGTGACGAGAGTGTAAATGTAGAAACAGAAATTGATTGATCTAGTGATTTAAGGTCAGTTGCAGTTACAGGCTTTGAAATTGTTAATATTGAAACAAAGAGGTAAGTAAGGAAAAGAAAATGTTTAGAAGATGCCGACATCTGCCAACAGTTTCATAAATTAGGTAGGTATCTGAAAGTTTAATAAGTTTAGAGGACGGAGCTTATGAAAGTTAGGTAATATCAGACGACAGAGAAGAAATTATCAATTGTGTTGGTGGTTGTGCAGGAGTAGGACTCACCCTGACGATATCGAAGAGGAAGTTTCCAGAGCCGCCGCCAGCGCTATTCTGGCCGCCCGATGAGCCACCGAAGCTCAGGAATCTAAAACGTAACACATGACATGTCAGTATAGAGTTTCTACATAGGACATTGGTCGCAACTGCATCGCCCAGCAGGTTGCGCGAGAAATCGGACCGTGCGAAATGAAATACAACGCAAAAAGTGTAATGCTTCGCTCTCGCGCACGCTGCCTTTGTTATGGCTCCGCGTGAGAGCACTGAACTAAAGCTAGTCGCCAATGTATAGTATAAAAATTATCTGACAGATGTTTAATAAGTACATATAATTGTACTTTTAGACGGAGAGCTGGACACGTCAGATATGACACAATAATGAGAGGTTATTAACCGTGGTACCACAGCTTTTGTACCACAGGGGGACCACGGGTAATTATTTTCCCCGTGGACCCACCCCTATTTTCCCAGTAAGGTCTAGAACGGTTATAGGTAGGTTAGGTTCGTTAGTTATCTTCTAATGGCCGAAGGCCAAACCGCACAGAAACAGGAGCCCCGCGGCAGCGGGGCTCCATCGACATTGCTGACGTAAAGATAAACCCATTTTGGTGCAGTGTCTATGGGGAAAAAAATTACCCGTGGTCCCCCTGTGGTACAAAAGCCGTGGTACCACGGTTAACACCCGATAATGAGAGCATTGGAACCCCTCTAGTTAGTTTGCTATACTTTGCTTGTTTCTAGAGCCGGACATCTGCCAGCTGTGAAGTGGTGGAGGTCAAAAATGCAAATAACTTGAAGAAAACCAATCTTAGAGTTCTGGGTTTGATGCAATATCATGGGAAATTATGTAATTAATTAGATTATATCCAGAACTTTCTGTTATTACTTCTTATAGTTAGATGCCTACGGTTTTTGTTTCCGCAATAATATACAATGTTTTTTGTTCTAATATTAAAATATAGGCCCTGTTCTCCGTAAATGACACAACTTCGGCAGTTTTTACCTGTTTTGGTATTACTTTTTTCCAACTCAAAACTTTTGTTGTTCCACCCGTTAAAAGCTGTCAGATGTCCGGATCTAGCGATAAGGATGGTAAAGCAATCTAACTAGACAGGTTTCGTTGCTCTCATTATTGTGTCATATTTGACGAAACCAGCTCTTAGTCCATTTAGTGGACTATTTAGCTTGACCCCGTATATTTGCTATGTGCTTCAATTAAGTCTTGTGAAGTTTATTTTCAACCACTTCGTAGTGTCTGATTGAGCTGAAATTTGGTATACTTTCTTAATTTACATTACAAATACTAGATACAGTCAGCAATAACACTGTGTACCAAAAACATTTTTTTGGGAATTTCTTATTTTCGGTGAATTTCTATTTTCAAGATTAGTCAACATAATTTACATTTCATATTAGGTACCAGTACCCACTGTTAGTATGATAATGAAAAGCTAGAGATACCTCTTGTTTCTGTTTTCTTCGCTATTATCGGCATCATCGAGGGTAATTTCGTCAATGGCAGCGTTATTGGTCTGAGCGGCGGTTTGCTGGTCTTCATCGGAGCGGTGCTCTAGCGCTTGTTGATTTTGTTCGCCAAAGGCTACACGGACTTCCGCTTGCTGGGATTCAGCGCCCGACAGTAAATTCTGCTGTTGCTCCGGCACCTCCTGTAATGGATGCGACATTACATGCATGATCGTGATGGGGATGATGTGGAGATGCAATGGGTGGCGATGACGATGACTATGAAGGCGCGCGGTCTGCGCGCGCCCGCACTGCCGTCCCGGGCAGGCTGGGGTTAGTGCGCGTGCTATGGGGATGCCTTATTGGAGCCACGTCGCGCTCGATTAATTCGGTTTCATTCCCCACCCGCTTTAGAGGTATTTGTAAGTTAAAGGGTGGGTGAACGATCCGATACTGATCGGTCGCGATTGCATGCCGTGGCCCTGCCCTCGTACCGGGCGGTAGACTAGCGCCCAGCGCCGACGTCGACGCTCAGGTGCATCAGGAGCAGCGGTTGTTGTTGTGGTCGTGGCCTCTTCATCGTCATCATCGTCGTCGAGCTCGATGGAGCCACCGCCGCCGCCCTCCATACCGCCGCCGCCGCCGCCGTTTCGATTGCCCAGGAAGGCGCGTAAAACCGTAGGCCCGAAAATTTGCAGTACCGTGCTAGTGATTTGCTGCACCTTCTGTTCGATAATCTAGAACACAACCCACTACGGTACTACAAGATTCGTATCGCTAAAGCGGGGCGTATACTACGCCTGGAACATAAAGCTCGAAAAGGAAAAACAAAACACTACTGCTTAAAAACAATAGGGATTAACGGTAAATCAACCTGTGAAATTGTTCAATTCGTTTTCAATTATCTGCATAGGTCAGAAAGGGCTAGCTATTTAACCTAATCACCTGACTAAATATTACTGTTAAGTTGCCGCCATTATAATTTAACCATACATACGGTAATATTATGTTTTTATTGTGACGGCAATAGCTTAACAATAATATTTAGTCAAGGGATTAGATAAGATAGCACACACTTTCCGACCTCTGATAATCTGCTAATTGGAGGTGGCTATCTTTCTTCGGACAGATGGTTAAATTACCTGCGTTAGCGTAGGGAAGAGCTGCCGCAAGATACCGATGGTGCGCTTGTTGCGTTCGCTGAGTTCGGCGCCTGGCGCGCCTAGATTCAGCGTCGACAGCGTTTCCTGAAATTCGACAATCGATATTTTATTACCAAGAAACAATGAATGTACAAAGTACAAATACTAGTCGGAAGGAAGTACTGACAATTACCGGTGTAATGGGCGCGTGTGGTGGCGTCATTAAACTTACTGTGGAAGATAAATGTGACAGCAATTAAACAAACACGCGAAGCAACGATAAGTACTCGTAGTCCTCAGAGAGATGGTAGATAATTATATACTTAATGTTGAATTGAAGAGACATACTCCATTATTCCTCCTAGCGGTTGTCCCGGCTTTTGCCACGGCTCTATCGGCAAGGCAGGAATTGGCAGGAAGTGACTGCCATCTGACCTTCCAACCCAAAGGGGAAACTATGCCTTGTTGAGATTATGTCCAGTTTCCTCATAATGTTCAGAGCTGGCAACCCTACCGACTTTTAGTATGGTATTGGGCAAGGTACTGAGACCAACATACTTAAAAAGTTGGTGAGGGTTGCCAGATCTGAACTATGTTTTCCGCAAGGGAGAGTGCTACGAGATACTCGCTTCAGAGCATAATATCGAAGGAAATACGTTTTCGATAGATCGTTTTAGTTATTATTATAAATAGTTTTCATACGAAAAATGCATTTTTGAACATAAAATCCGTTAAATGGAGTTGATTTACGATTGCGCTTTTTACGTCTATGGCAACGCTGGTTTGATCGAATCACAATTATTGTACCTACTTAAAAGTTTTTTTTTACGGCAAATTGTACGCTTCTCACGGTGGTCGTTGCAGACTTTCATTACAACTATTAAACGGCGTTCCGCGTCGCCGGCGGCTGCGCAGCGAGGACTCGATCCTAGGCCGGCGTTGGTGCGTGATTCTACAAACTACTGTAACATGGCAAGGATATGGCAGGGTTTTACCACGTATCCCAATCTATATATGTATTACGGTCAAGAAACAACTGGTCAAACGAAATCATGAAATGTATACCTGGGCACTGGCGGCGGGAGCAATAATCTCAATGATTTCGGGCGTGTTGTCATTGATGGCAGCTGCGGCGGGTGCTGGGTCGGGGCCTGGCGCTGGCGCAGGCTCGGGAGCGGGGGCGGGGGCGGCGCTGACTGACAGCAGCAGGGCACAAGCGCCCGCCAGGAATAGGGACGTTCTCATGGTCGTGTGTTTATGTGTTTGCGTGTTTATATCGTCACTCGTGTCGCTGCTTTGTTGCTATACTATTCAGGTCCTTTAATATCTGCAAATAAAAACAATTCTATTAATATTGTCGAGACGTACGTGTAGTCCGTGTGTCTCGCCATAAATGACTTTTTGGGGCAGCTTGTGTAATGTGACATAACATAAGCAATAAAAGTTACTTTCTCCTTGACCGAGAAACACGGTTTAGTTCGAGAGAACTTGACTTGACGCGTAATGTGCCAGTCAACGAGTTTGAACAAAGAAAAGGGTTATTGAATATGTTAAGCATAGACACAGGACGGGAAAAATATTTGGTTGTAAGGTAAAATTGAATAACCAGCTCGGTACTGCACATGTGTTTTTGTGTGTAAATATTGTGTAATTTACCGTGAATAACCAGGGCACGTACTAATGCTATAAATCTCTAGGATCCAGTTTTGACATCGCGCACATCGGTTTAATCAGCTAACAAAACACGCACTGACCTGCATTTAGGTAATTGGTCTGTACTAATGAAATTAGGTATCTATAACCTAAGCAGGTTAAACATTAAACAAACTATCGTTTCGAAACTTTGCGTAGAAGGATTCAAACAAAATGATTTTACTAAAGTAGGTTTCAAGTTAATGTGCATGAATTACCCATAAATGTCTGAAATTGCTGTGCGACCACGTTTAAGTTCGCAAGTTGCGATCATATCATATATAAGTAGTTGCGACACATACCCAACAGAGATCATGCGTGGAGCTAGCCCACACTCGAGGATTACTTGCGTGGCCTCGTAGCTCCATCGGGGTGGTGAGTTGGCTACTAGTCTGACCTTACACCGTCTACTTCATTAAATGCAACTGTCGAATGAGCAAGGTGAACGGACTCGTATTACTTTGTGTATTGGCTTAAACGTGTGCTGCCCATTCTTGGTCACTAAACGCTACAATTGATCGAAGGTCTTTTCAAGAACTAATAATACAAATTTCGAACCTGTGCAATTTATGTAGACTTTAACAATGCATTGTTATTTAACAATAACACCTTTAGGGTTTGAATCTGTCGACGACTTCTTAAGCAACTCTTAATAAGTTATGATTATGACTTTAGCGTTACAACTTAACACCATTTGTTAAATGCAGGTCGAGGTTCGCTTTAAGATATCACCGACTGCGTGCTAAGTGCTACATTATGAATATTCATCCTTAATAATAGTTTAGTGTGGACTGAGCACTAGAACCTAGCGACCACGGGTGCAGGGAGCACGCGATTCGCAAGTTTGAATAATACTTTTTATAACGTTCTTCCATGATGCAATTCTACGACTGTAAATGATTTGCATGCCAAGTTAAGTATGCTTTTGAGTAATTATTTAATTGCGTGTATAAAACACAAATATTATAAAGTAATCAATTGTTCTTACTTGATACAAGGGTATAAATCATAGTGATATTACGAGTACAATAGGTTATGGATGAGAGCACAACTATCTCCATGGCAGTTTTGCATGCTAATCGTAAGGTATAAGGTAAGGTACACTTCCTTTATATCTAGTGCGTCTTTCTACTATGTTAATTACGTCCGCGTAATTCGATTTGCATTTAGTAGTAATTTCTTCACCTTTACATTTACTTGTTTTCCATTCAATAGAGTAGGAAACCGTGGGCTTCGATAGGGTCAAGTTTGAGAAGTTACAAAAGTCTACACAAAACTGAGTTTGGTAACCAAATACATGAAATCTTGTTCCTTTAGTCGTCAACACAGTGAATCCTCCTTTTTGTAAAGGGTCGGCAACGCGCATGTGACGCCTTTGGAGTTGCAGGCGTCCATAGGTTACGGTAGCTGCTTACCATCAGGCGGGCCGTATGCTTGTTTGCCACCGTCGTGGTATAAAAAAAAAAAAAAAATCAGTCTTTCTTTAAAATAAATAACTTTGGTTAGCTAAGAAGACATGAATTACTTTTAACCAGTGCAACCGGACCAGTTTGCATTACTAATTATTGCTCCACAATTATGTTGCAATTTACCAAAAAATTCCCTAATGTGATTTATAAAGATTTCATTTTGCAATAGTTTTGAGTAAACGGGTGGTTTGTCCGGTTGATTAATAGAGTATTAATTGGCTTCGTAACCCAGCGCGGGCACAGACCCGTCTTTAGTCGGTCCGGAGTGTTTCAACATGATGATATGACATTTAAGTCGAGACATGGAAATGAGCCTGCGTCGATCTATTGCACACATGCAGACAGTCGTGTGATGTATGTATACGGTTGAGGTATTGGGAAACGAGAGGAAAGCTCGCATCACCTGTGCACATTGTACATACCTATCATTGTTGGATAAGAATTAACTGTTTGAAAACAACGAGTTGTGGATCTTACAGCAGATTAGGTAACGCTTGATCTAGGAAGAGATTTGCAACGTGTTCTACTCTCGATGCTAGATTACACTTGATATAATCATTAAGTGGTGTTGCATTAGTTTATCACTGTTGAGTTATTGCTATTAATTGATTTACTATTATTGCACATTGCAGTACAATAATATGTTATTAGAAATAGACTTTTTATTGGACGGTCACTACTGATTCAGTGGTCGTAATTATGGGTATTTTGTTACCTACATCTAAGAATTACTTATAGGTTGACAAGACTAGTTCTTATATATATTTCTCCATTAATATCATAAGTCTTACAATCACGACTACCTAATGTACCTTTTAGGTTAATATTGCTTAATTAGAATAAATATCTCGTTCAGAGTCGTTTTAGATGTAGGTGATATAGCGTAGGTATACTTTATTACGTAAGGTAGAAGGTATCATTATAAAGAGTCTAATAGAATCTATCAGCGGCTTTTTGTTTTGCCCATTAGATACTGGAGGGCATAAGGAGCAGTTGCCAACAGACTAGGCGCCTTGCGCAAGCGACCTCTGCCTCTGCCCGGGTAAGAACGTTACATATTGCAACGTGGGCAGTTTTAAACAGGTGAATTCTAGAAGGTGAAGTATTCAAATAAACGTTAGTACATACGTAGGTACTTGTTTAGTTAAAAAAATGTTGCTTTGTAATATTGATATCAAAATACAGTTTGTTAAACAATCTGCCTTTCATAAAGAAGCTAATACATTCTGCAAAGTTGTTGCCAATTGTTTATAAATTTGCAAAGTTCATCATTTTGAATACTTACTTACATCGAGGCCTATTAGATTCGCTAGCGTAACAGGTCATGACGTGGCTACAGCACAACAAAACAGTCAGATAACTCCAATACGCTCTTACGCGATTTGAATCACTTTATAGCGGCAATAGACCCAAGTAGAAAATTTTTGACCAAAAAAGTTTTTTCCATATATTTATAGCAGTTTAATCAAGTGGACAGTAAACGGACCTGGACGGGAAACTAGCATAATCACCCTACTAACTCACCAATTTTAAGTTTAGTGCAATTAACTAATTTTTGCGTGTTGTTAATGAGTCGCCTTTTCTAGCCACACTAGACCCATGCCGCGGCCGCACTCGTTTCGACATCGCCAAGCACTTACGATTTAGCACTGTTTATATTTTAGCACAAAAGAGTCGACGGATGTGCCATTCGGCGCACGCGCGTTGGCCAACCGTCTAAGTGTATCGTGGTGGCGTCATACCACATCAGTATCCATTATTCAATAATTTACACAAAACACTTGTATTAAGTATTGCTATTTAACGGTAAATATGTACGATTTATAAAATCTTTGTTTATAATATGCTATTTTAATATTAGAATTTACGACAACATTAAGATTACAAAAATTGTTATTTCAGTTTCCGTCGAATTGCTGAAGCGTGGCACGTAAGTTGGTTTATATGCTGATAACATCGCAGTAAACATGTAATAATGTAAGCTAAAGAAGTAATAGATTCGCTTAACCCAACCTGATACATTTCAATTGTTATTTGTTATACAAGGGTGCAAAGTTGTATTTTAACCGCGAGTGTGGAATTGAAGCACGAGCTAGCGAATGGATTCTAGGGTTGAACTGCGAGGTAGCGAATAGATTTTATGGTTGAACCGCGAGCGAAGCGAGTGGTTCGAAAATAGAATCCTGAGCGAAGCGAGTAGTTCAAAAATAGAATCCTGAGCGTAGCAAGTGTTGCAACACACGAGACGTAAAAATAACTTTGCAGCCGTGTGTAACACAAATCTTTTCACCTCACTAAAGCGAGGAAAATATAGTCTGGCCAGCCAACGAACGCAGTAGCAATGTACATCAAACAAAAATATAGCAACACTAAGCGAATCGAACAGCAGCGTTGCTCCATAGAAAAGCAACAATGTACATCAAACAAAACTTAGTATTTTTTGGACGCCTGTCGCGCGTTTTTGTACGTCATTTCGAAAATTGTAATTCTGCATTGAATAATAAAATAATTGATAATTCTGATATATTTATGACTTTACAATGAAAAAGAAGGCGCGAAGAAATTAAAATAACAACATAAAAATTACAAAAGATTATGTGGTCATAATACAATAGTTGACATCCAGGAAGGAATGAAACATTGATAAGTACTTACAATGATTGCTAAAATTATAAGTCCAGTCGAGGGAAACGAGTAACTACCTACAGTTAGGTGCAAAACTGTCCCAATAGTAGCATCTTAGTAGAATGTGGAGAAGTGGATGTCGATCGAGGAGAGGGGCACATGATTAATACATACCAGTACTATTTAAAATTTCTTACAAATCAGCGTTACATATGATATACTTAGAATTTACGGTTATTTTGTAATTTAGAATCGAAAAGTAGAAAAAAACACATTTTTATTTTTTCGAATATTTCTAGTTCCTCTTATGGAAACTCCAAATAGGGAACCATACATAATTAAGAAATTCTGCCTCTATAAAATCATCATGCAATTGCTTTAATGGGGCATATTTTTCAAGTTACTTTTAGGTGGCTTATAGTTCGGTGCAAAAGTGTACCATTAAAAACAGCCATAGAAAGTGTTTGTTAGTTCAATGTTCAAGACGACTTTTACTCTGCCATAACTACAAAACTATGTTTGTGATTTAAACAGTTGATACCTTATTTTATAGAGGCTGAATTTCTTAATTATGTATGGTTCCCTATTTGGAGTTTCCATAAGAGGAACTAGAAATATTCGAAAAAATAAAAATGTGTTTTTTTCTACTTTTCGATTCTAAATTACAAAATAACCGTAAATTCTAAGTATATCATATGTAAGGCTGATTTGTAGGAAATTTTAAATAGTACTGGTATGTATTAATCATGTGCCCCTCTCCTCGATCGACATCCACTTCTCCACATTCTACTAAGATGCTACTATTGGGACAGTTTTGCACCTAACTGTATATCTATCAGAAAATACAACTTTTCAGTTTAGAATGGAACAGGATTAGCTTCATTATCTGTATGAATAAGAGAGGCATGTTAATTTACATATATTATATCACTCAGTATACTGCTACTTATTTATTATGATTTCCTTTTATCATTTCGTTTGACGACTATTTTAGGTAGGCACTTATTTAATCTAATGTACGAATTTTATAATTGAATAATCAATAAACGCACGTGAGGTTTTGGTGTTTATTTATTTTATACATAGCTTACGTAGGTACATAAAGGAAAACATTTCAAAGGCTTGATAAAAGTCTGTTGTAGGTAGCGGGATGCTTGGTGCTTAAACCTGTTAAATTATAGTGTTTTCTTGCTTTGTGACAATATGCAGCACTTGCTCCTGTGCAACAAACGATCTTGGACTTCATTTAGCACTAGTTTTCGCTTCAATTATTCGATTTTACACTGTAAGAAAGAACTTGAAATGATAATTCGATACAAAACTCTACATAACCTCAAAGTCACATATATCACGAAAAATGTATTACACATGTGGTAAGTACCTACATAAATATCTCAGCTGGTCTTTGTGTTGATTTAATACATTTATTGAAAGGTGATGGCAGATATTATATTAATAAATAATAAAAAACGAAATCTGAAATATAAAAATATAAGTAAACAAAACTAACATTTTAAAATTAAAAAGTTACATGTCACAGATAAAGCAAAAACAATGCACAATTTTGGAATTATTCTGAGACAGGAGTTCATCAATTAAAATGGATCGATCAAAATAATATTTCTTGAAAGATTTAAAGCGTTTTATAGTAAAATCATGAAACAAAATGTATGTTTTTAATTGAATACAATTAAATAAAAAATAATTTTTGCGTCCACCGCACCTGATTTGATCAGACAATTTAATCAGATGGGCGAAGATTGTCCTGTCTGGAGTGGCCTTTACATGTTATTATGTTTTAAAAAGTGACTAATATCACGTTCGAATTTCAAATATTCTTTGCACTCTTGTGAATAAAATGCAGTTTTGCTATCTGTTTTTAAAGAATAAAAAAGAGCTTTCCGAGCCAGTGAGGTGAAAAATCTTTTTTTTTGCAAAATTGAAATCAGTTAAAATTAAATTAAATGTAGAAATATAAATATTAATCTGTATACCAATTATTTATGTAAATTAAGGCATTATAGTGTCACGTGGCTTATTATTTACCTGATCGGACACACTGATGCCATGCAAGTATCTAGTTACAAAATAAATACAGTGAAACCTGGATAATTAAAATCTCAAGGGACCGGCAATTTTGTGTCAATTAACCAAGTTTTTTAACTTTTTTAGCAGGTCGTACCAAATATCCAGGTCTAAAAAAAATTGTTATAGAGGTGCTCGATAATAGAGGTTGTGGTCTCGAAAATTCATTTTACAGAGGTGCAAATCACCATTAAAACGCTTTTAAAAGATTAAGTTTAATATTTATTTCATAAGATATAATGTTTAGTTCATGTAACTTGCAAGTTCTAATTTGTTATAAACGTTTGCACTAAAATAATATTGTGAATAGTGAATAGAAGAAGATATTGAACATGGAAACGTAAAACATTTTGTAACTCAATTTGTGTTTTATGTGTTCGTTAATCTTTTATACAAGCCAAGATAAACATATCTAAGAAAATATGCTATGTTTATAATAAAGCACAAACACACACAGACAATAATTGCTATAAAACACGCTTCTATCATATCTTATAATATAAGCTTACTTATTATTCCAATTCCAATTTAGAGGTAAAACACAGTTGTTTCAAAGGAACTAAAATAAGGAAACTTATATACAATATTTTAGTTATAGAGAGATCTTTGAAGCGAAACTAGGATAAACTTTAAAAATCTGAATGTCAATTAAAGGGGTCCCATAATCTCAATTATAGAGGTCTTTAAGTGTCAAGGGACCGGGACCAACCATTTCGTTGCAATTATCGAGGTTTCCCATTCATCCAGGTCCGTATTAACCAGGTTTCACTGTAAGTGTAATTGCATGAGTGCATGTCCTTGTTTAATTAAAAAGAAGCAAAATAAATAACTTAAACGCTGTTCTTTTACGTCGGAAAATGAATTACCTTTTACATTGAATACATTCTTTTAATTGATGTTATCTCGTAAGCGATTAACTTATTAACCCTGCACGTGGCAATGTTTGTAAAAATAGCGTCTACATGAAATTACTAGTCAACTATTAATAAGCCTCAATTAGTCCTTGTTAGTAGGCTGCCTAGTCCCCGCTACTCGTGTGTCACAAAAACTTGTTTTTCTGAAACAATCGAGATGATTGATCCATTGTGCTGTCGTAAAAACGTTAACGCAAATTATTGAACTGATGTAGGTATCAGTTTTTTTTCGGTATATAGGGAATGAAAAAGTGTCCCTAACTATTGTAAATTGTCTCTAAAAACGCAAAAGACGGAATCTCTAAAATGCGCTACTGATCACTGCAAAATAAACCTTCGTTTCCTTAAAATATGAATGTTCATCTTTATCCTATAGGATACTTACAGTGGCGTAATTATAGGGTAGCAGAGCTGGCAAAATGCCACGGGCCCTTGGCCTAAGGGGGCCCCCGGCTGGAGGGGACAAGACTAAAGGAGATTTGTAACATTTTCTGTAAAAGGGGCCCATACTATGAATTTGCCACGGGCCCCACTTAGCGTAGTTACGCCACTGGATACTTATCCATTAATGGCACCGTCACCCTACTAAATCCATACTAATATTATAAATGGCAAAGTGTATGTGTGTGTTTGTTTGTTTGTTTGTCCGTCTTTCACGGCAAAACGGAGCGACGAATTGACGTGATTTTTTAAGTGGAGATAGTTGAAGGGATGGAGAGTGACATAAGCTACTTTTTGTCTCTTTCTAACCCCTTACTTCCCTAAAATGGGGGGTGGAAGTTTGATTGGTTTGTTACCCCAAATTTAACGCGAGCGAAGTCGAGGGCAAAAGCTAGTATTTCATAGATTTCTTACAGTAGGTATATAGGTATATTAGGTATGCATACTGTCGATAAGGTATAGTAAAAGTAGTACTGATCCAGGTCAGAAGGATATGCGGACAGCTGGGCGTGGGTAGGGAGACACTTTGCTTTGCCGATATAAACTGTGTCCGAACATTTGTTAAAATTACAAATAGTACATTATGATACAAGTGTGCTAAGTTGATCATTACATACTAAGCGATATTGTGCGCACGAACTCATGTGAGTGCGCATAAGGAAGCTGAGCTTATGTAATGATCAAGCACACGCGTTTCATACGACGTTTTTCAACACACTTGCGAGGAAATAACAGAATAGTATAATTAATAACTTTTGATAAATACATTAATTGTCAGAATGTTTACAGGATAGAGGTACTTACGAACCTAAGATAATTAAATTTAACTAACCTTTTTTGTGATGTTATTGAATATCTGGAACACTTTTTCAAATCATTTCATAAAATTAATGACTTCACGTTTATTGTGCAATATTTTTCACGTATTTTTTTCCTTACGTATTGCTCACTAGATTTTTATGATGACATTTTACTAGTATGTATCACAATTTTGAAATATATCCAGAGGTTAAATTAACGCTAAAGTTGTCTTCTTATTCATTGAAAATATAATTTGTTTAAATTAATAAAACACGACGAGAAAAATCTAACAAATAAACAATGATTTGAGGTTAACTTATAAATGTCGCGCAATTTTCTTTTTTGGATGTGCGTGCAGCTTGAGGCAAAGGCGCGGACGTATAATGCCAAACAGCCAATATTAAAACAGAAAATTCGTGTTTAAAACGTAAATTATTGTGTATTACGGGTAAAATAATAAGTTAAAATGATTCTTATTCACAATCAGGATTGTATAATTTATATTCTATCGTAAATGTGTATATAATTAATATTTTTACTTTTCTAGTTAGAATGTAAACTCATAAAGAGTAAAAAAAAAGTAAAGGTAATACCCGACTAAATTACAACGATTCGTCTGCGTACGTACAACTTGGTACTAGAGTACAAACTTCACTTGATCGGATTATTAAATTATTCCACTAGTTGGATAATTATTGTGAAATGCACGCGTGTTTAATATCTAGGATTATGAGCATAAAGGCGGTGGAATAAGAACTTCGTTACGAGCAGGTGTGTTGAAAAATATATTTGTATATTTATTATGTGTAGCAGCTACTATTTAAGGAGCTAAGTAATGCCTTTATTAATTATGTAAACTAAATATTTCAAAGTGTCATGACTCAGTCAATATACTCTTTTCAAATCGGATGAGTCAGACGAGTAGGTGGACAACACCATTTGACCTCTTTAGCTTAAAAGGGAATTATAAATTTATTAATAGACCGATTGGTCTGGGTTGGAAAGGCGTCACCTTGAGCTGCGCCTGCACCGGTGGCGAAATAAGAAATTAGCTCCGATAGCGTGTAGATTGTAGCACTAGCTATATTTGGAAACGGAACACCCCGCATAATAAATAGACTGTTAGAAAACATATGTGAATGTGAACTTGTAATTTAAATGCTACAGTTGTTAAATGATTACGAAACAAAACATGAGTTACACGCGACAACCGCATTCACCCCCTATTGTTGTTTGGATTGCAATCTCTGGCACTGGGTTCTTCCTCGCGGTAACGTGCATTTCCTCTACCGCTTTTAGTTAATTATACTCGTAATTCTGACTAATTAAACAATAAAGAAGCTTTATATAATATAGTGTTTCATGTTTACAATTTTTATTTATGGTCAAACTTGTAATTGCAATTAAATTGGAAAATCTCATTAAGATTATTGGCATTTAAGAAAGAACTCAAAAAATGAATTATTAACTCAATAAGTACCTACCAAGAAGGAATAGTAGTTTTGTGCACTGAGCATAAACTTTAATTACCAGAATCAGCTAACTACACGTTAAGTGTTTAAACAAATGCCACTATTAACAAAACCACATACTAGTATGTCACCGGTTAATAAGTTGTAGCAAGCTGTAATGCCCGGGTGAAACCCAACTGTTACGTACGCCCAATCAGACGTAGAATATCAACATATGAAGCTATGCACAGTTATTACCTTTTGGATGCCTGTGTATGCACTTTCACACCTTCTGTTTCCTAGACATTAAATGTAAACAAATGTATCTACCCTGTAATTTGTGCAACTATTTTCTGCAATAGGCTTCCCTGTAGGGCATCTACTGATTATATAAGACTTATTATACCACTGCCCATAAATCTGAAGGATCTATTGTCTGAATTAAATTTCCCTGAGAGGCAATTTTATTGATTATATAACTCGTAACATTTCCACTATCATTGTTTTAGATTTAAGTTACTATATAAATTTACGGAATAAAATAAGCTATTGATTTAGTTTAGTGTAATAGGTAAACACAATGGATCAACAAAAAAGGACAGTTAAATGTTGTTCAGAACTTGTAAATGTTGTAACAATTTCTTTGCTCATAAAGTGTAAGTATAATTTTTGTTTGTTTATAATTTAGTTTTAGGAAAAAATTCTTGAAAAAATATATTCGTCTGCATTCTAACATTTGATTTCGTTAGGTACAAGTGTAACTACGCAAGCACTAAAACTACGTTTTATGAATAAATAGGCTAGGTGCTATTGCATATGCTTAGGTAAGCTACAAAGTTCCTGTCATATATTCAAATTGTTAGGCAATTATTATTAGCACTTGCATAACGTCTGCTACGACCGTTATAATGCTACGGCGTAGCATCGCTACGACCGGCGCCGGCGCAATATTATTTAAAACGAGTTAAACTGTAAATTTATTACTATTAGTCTCTTTAGTTAATTAATTATTGGATTGAGTGGACAGTATCTATTTCAAACATAACTCCAACAGACAACAAATAATCAACCAATATTGATGTTGTATTGAAATTGCATCGGAACAAATTTCTAGCAAAATCTGATATTTCTGATTCAGTCGTTTCGTTGCTAGCTGTATTGCGTAGTTATACGTTGGAGTTGTATTGAAGTAGGATCGTGTCTACCTATATACGTGTTTTAAAGTTAGAATACGGCCCCACGTATTTTATACTAATTAACATGAAAACTGAGCTTCCATACTCACATATCCCAAAAAAAGTTCTACTAGTAGTCTTCTAATCCACCTCTAGGAGAATCTACGGTAATTATATGCGTTTGAGATCCCGTCAGCACGCGCACTGTCCGCTGGCGAAACTAGCGCTCTTATATATAACAAGTGCAATGCCTGTGGTGTGACGTCACTAGTGGTGCGAGGGATACTTGGAGACGTATGTGAAGATGCACTAAGCTATTGTTGTTTCTTGAACTTATTTTACAACATATTACTTTCCTACTTGATATACATATGGTGGTAGTTCATGTGCTATGGGACTAATGTTTGCATGCGAGCTTTGTTGTTGATTAATATTGAAAAGACATTATTCACAGTTTGTTTCGCTTGGATTAAAACAATGGTGTGAGCGAAAAGCTTTGCTACATTATATTTATATATTTAAAATCATTAACCGACTTCAAAAAAGGAGGAGGTTCTCAATTCGACTGAATTATTTTTATTTTATTTTTATTTTTTTTTGTATGTATGTTACTCGATATCTCCGAGAATCGTGAACCGATTTTCAAAATTTTTTTTTTAATCGAACGTGTATAACCCCGAGATGGTCCCGTTGGCACCAAGTCGGGGTCTGATGATGGGATCTTGGAGAAATCGAGGGAACTCTTCAAATATTATAGGTACATGTATGGTGCTTTGGGTAATTTATTAATTTAGTCAAGAATTTGCATTCAGAAAGGAGGATTTGGTGATAGGAAACTGATGATGAAAACCACAGATGGTCACTAGAACTCCTCAACGGCGAGTGTTTCGAAGGTAGCGATTAGATGTGCCGATTTGGATAGTAAAATTACTAGGAGGAAGCAAATGTACATGGTGCTATTGAATACGGTACCATTAAACTGGACTGATGATGGAACCGGAAAGTACCCTACAGAACTCCGTAACAAAACAACGTAACCAAGTCGTGTTTGGTGTTATTGGAATTGTCCTGACAAGCACTCTGAGTACAGACTATTTATTTTATTATCTAAAAAAAGTCTAGTAAAAAAGTTTAGTAGTAGTAAATATATTCCTCTGGTATTCATAATCTAATGTTGCTGAGCTGATGATAGAAGATATAACTCCTTAATAACTAGGAGTGACGAGATGAGAAAAATTGTTACCAAGTGCCACATCGGTCCATGAACACCTTCAGTGCGAAGCAGTAACTAAATATTTACTGTCTAGCACTGACCTGTGCCCGCCACACGAGACGACAGTTGTTTGGTCTCATTCAGTAATTATACTAGCTACAGTGTCCTTTCCCCATAAACACATATGTATTATTATTTAACATTAACCGTGGCAAAAAACGGATGAAAAAAAAAGAAATTACGGCAGATTGCGCAACCTCAACATTTTCTCTAAGAGCCTTCTCGTCATGGGGTCTATTCAATAACTTGTTTGCATCTAAGTCCGATAAAACGATGCCTTCTAGTGTTTTGACACGACTTAGAGCCTTTTTTTGCCTAAATCAATAACTGCCTTATCAATGCCCTGCAGTTTGTGAACTGTTACGGCCCAACTTAAAATTATTGGTCTTCGCTCGGTGTATCAAGTTAAGCCGATGAGCACGTTCTTCTTCGGTTTCGATAGATAAGCGTTCGTGTATCAAGCCAATCCGATGAGTACGCTGCACTTCCGTTTTGTTTGACAAACGTTTGCGCATCAAGCCAAGCCGATGTGTACGTTGCTCTTCGGTTTCCTTTGACAAACGTTCGCGTATCACACCAAGCCGATGAGTACGTTGCTCTTCGGTTTCGTTTGATAAGCGTTCGTGTATTAAGCCAATACGATGAGTACGGTGCTCTTCGGTTTCGTTTGACAAACGTTCGCGCATTAAACCAATCCTATGAATATGTTGTTCTTCGGTTTCGTTTGATAAACGGTCGTGTATCAAACCAAGCCGATGAGTACGCTGGTCTTCGGTTTCGTTTGACAAACGTTCGCGTATCTTACCAAGCCGATGAGTACGTTGCTCTTCCGATTCAGTCATTAGGCGTTCACGTATCAAATGGAGTCTTTGGGCATGACCTTCAGGACTTTCATGGCTGCGAATATAATTAGTTTTCGTTCGCATTTGAGAAAGCCTAAATTCACGCTTGCTCGAACTCTCCTTTGAAATGCTGATTAAATTTCTTCGCCTATTTTTCCTAAGTCTATCTTATTTTTCATCTTTTGTCTCATTAGAACGGCGCTGGCTCATCGAGGCAGCTCTTTTAGACGGTCCCGCATAAAAAGATTTACAAAAAAAACATACATAAAAAGGGTTTAGAAAAAAAAACCTGCCCTAAACACTAAAAAGAACAAAATAATTTTGTTCACACAAAATATTTAAGCTACGCTAATTTGAATCTGTACCTATGTTATATATTTACAACATTAACATATTAGGGCTTAACTGCAGACTGCTTTTTCATCAATAATATTTTATACGTCAAATATTATGTACCTACGCTAAATTATTATTTACCTATAAGAGATATTTACAATATTTACATAACAGTTCCGACTGCTTAGACGAAAGTATTACAATTTAACACGTATTTACATTTTTACAATCATTATTTATGTTTGGAGTCGGTGCCAGCCAAACTAAGAAAAAAGGAATTAGATACTTTAATAACAAAAGACCTAAAGTACTACAAAATATTTAAAACAAATTAATTAACAAATAGGTAAGTACCTATTGTACCGACTATTGATTCTATAATTTCAAAACCTATTTTACTATCCTTCACCAAGAAACGACAATTACAATTTGGATAAGCGCATACAAAAATTCGCTATTTAGAGACGACCGTCAACGACGTCTGCCCTCACGTGTCTGCCCGCGTTCGGGTCAAACACCCAGGCATCTGCCCCCTACCCGCGCGCGCGCGAGCGTCGCCGTAGCTCTCGTAAATGCTGCGCCTTGCTTATTAATATTAATATTGTTTCCTCTCACCCCCGGGTGCAGGCTGGCACCGACTCCAAACATAAATAATGATTGTAAAAATGTAAATATGTGTTAAATTGTAATACTTTCGTCTAAGCAGTCTGAACTGTTATGTAAATATTGTAAATATCTCTTATAGGTAAATAATAATTTAGCGTAGGTACATAATATTTGACGTGTAAAATATTATTGATGAAAAAGCAGTCTGCAGTTAAGCCCTAATATGTTAATGTTGTAAATATATAACATAGGTACAGATTCAAATTAGCGTAGCTTAAATATTTTGTGTGAAAAAAATTATTTTGTTCTTTACAGTGTTTAGGGCAGGTTTTTTTTCTAAACCCTTTTTTTGTATGTTTTTTTTTTAAATCTTTTTGTACGGGTTTTTTTTGAAGTCGGTTTTATTTTTTGTTAAAAAGATTGGTTTATTATGTTACTTTACGCTAAAATAAGACTTGCACAAGTTTAATAGTAGTTATTAAGTTAAAAATAAACAATTAAGTGTTATCTAATGTACGAATGCCATGTTGTTTGCACGATTGTATATGTGTTCCTATTCGCACGTCTCGGGTAGGGTAACAAATTATCGGGAAGAGTTCTGTAATGCACGACCTACGACATCGACATTACGTCTCGCGGCGTCACGAGTTCCGTGACTTTATTAAATCTTGAGAGTGACTTTGCAAATTTTATCGAATGTAGGTATAAAGTTAAATATATTTTAGGTTTCAATTTGTATGTGTCTGCAATATTACTTATATTTTGTATATATGTATGATATATATTTGTTAAAAATATCATAAAGTTAAGTAAATGCGAAAAAAAAATCTTAAAACGCTTTGATCATTGAACAGATAAAATACCTCACTTGCGCAGCCTTTCCTGTACGTTGTGCAACTCGAACATCCTTGGAGTTGCTTGCCGCTTCAAATAAATGCTTGTGTTACCATGCGAGCATATCATAAACATTGACTATAATTACTCACCCTGGTCATTAATATCTTCCTAGTTATAAATTCTTTTATTTTTCATTTTATTACAACACCTATGCTTGTATTTACGTTTTTGATCTATTATAAATTATTATAATATTTCACTTGTTAATGTTCACTGAGTCTATAAAAATAGTATAGCAAGACGCAGGTAGCTAATGAAGCAATTTTAATTTATTGCAATCACAATGTAAGTTAGATTTCGTAATGTTAAAAATTTGTGTATATAATCAGTATTCAATCAGTTTATATTTAAACAACCCGTTATATAACCAAGAGGCCGATTGTGTAATATATCGCGTATTTTTTCTTATAATGTACATGGACTTAATTATAATTGTGTCATTACTTCTTATAACTTTATAAGTTACATTTACACAGAGTGTACTAACCTCTAACTTATCCTAAACAGATTTTCCACATTTGACTTTTGTAAGCAGTGTGCAATTGAGTGATTAATTATCGCGGTAAATTCCAGAATTGCAGAGTTGAGCAACAGACTCAAACATACAACTCATCGCTGGCAGAATAATATGTTTAAAAATGCATTGACTATTTAATGTTACACGTTTTTAATTATGGCAAGCGGATATTGATAACGGGGTTACTAACCATATAAATATAATAAGGGAAGCAATATAACTTATTTATAACAAAAGAACGTCTAGCATTTAAATACTAGACTCACTTCTTGTCAAGTATGAATGAAAATGAACTAGGGGCCGTATTCTAACTTTAAAACACGGTTAGACACGATCCAACTTCGATACAACTCCAATGCATTAACTAGCGCCTAAAAGTCTGAATCAGAATAGTCAGAATTTGCTTGCAAATTATACCGAACAATACAACTTCAATATTGGTTGATTATTTGTTGAGTTTTGGAGTTATGTTTAAGATGGATTGTGTTAAAAATGTATTGTTTATGTATATTATAATACGGCACTAGCATGTAACTATTTGCACATAAGATCGGCTTAATGAAGTTTGTTTAATCAAAACTATTCGCTGAACTTGAGACCTTAATTGCGCAAACGAAACCTTCGGCAATTAGTCACATGAACCACAGCTGTGACGAGATCAGCCGGGAGTGGGGACGGGGCGGGACAGTGTCGCAAGGTGTCCTTTCACTGGACTGAGTCAGAGGAAAATACCCGGCCGCTGAAAGAATTTACGATCGGGTTCCAATATTAGTGCATCGTGGTGATCGGTGCATTATGTCATATGCCGCTCACAATTCACGTATCATAATTATGTATACGCAATTTCTAGTGGTAGATGAGGAAATTATTGCAGTTTTTTATAAGTTTGATGTCGTTCAATCAATCGTTTCAGAAGTTATAAGTACTGTACATAACATCAAACCAGGACCGCGATTCGAAAGATAAACACAAACACTGGACAGACACAGCTCCAACCCAACTCAACTCAACGCTATAACGACATTGACATTTGCTATTCGAACATATTTTCATTCAACATTGGTCTCACATTGGTCTCACATTGGTCACACATTGGTCTCACATTGGTACAACTTTGGTACAATGTGTGAACAATGTTGTACTAATGTGAGACCAATGTTGAATGAAAATCTGTTCGAATAGCAAATGTCAATGTCGTTATAGCGTTGAGTTGAGTTGGGTTGGAGCTGTGTCTGTCCAGTGTGTGTATTTATTTTTCGAATTGCGGCCATGATGATATGCAATAGTATGTTATTCAATCAAATACAAACACAGGATTTGAACCTCGCATCCATACGCCTTACCGGGGCTCGATCGCTTTACCAATTAAGCTATGGGTTCAGTTACTGAGTTGACGAAATTCTCAATGCCTTCAATCATCTTTTTGCATTTATTTTTACATCGACTTTATAACAGCCGTAAGCGACATCTAGGTGCTAACTACTAGAGTTAGATACCCTTCCCGCCGACCCTATTGCAAGTGTCACAACGGAAATAATAGATGGCGCTGCTATCAACTCATAATTATAACCCAGCAGGATTTGAACCTCGCATCGATACGCCTTACCTCGTATCGATGCGAGGTTCAAATCCTGCTGGGTTGATTATTTTTTCAATGTTTTCAGTGTTTGTATTTGATTGAATAACATACTATTGTATGAATGGAATGCCCCACTTTAAGAAAACATGTAAAATAATTATGATGATATGCACTTTTGAAGGCAATAATTTAATTTTACTTCTAAAGGCAATTAAGGCTACTATGTTGTCGGTGGAGTTATTTAATCGTAGTTGTTTAGTCATTTTAGTGAACGGCAATGTGTGTCTTCACCTGTGCAACCCATTGTCCTCGCTATTATTATCCGTCAACTCTTTAAGTACTTGAACACTCTCGCAATTATATCTGCGGAAGACTGCGAATGCATTGCGAAATACAAGTATCGCATACTCGTAACATTATGTACTTAAAACTAGCCAAAATAAATGTAGAATGTCCACGTTTTAAGCTTATACAGTGGTTATGCATAAAAAAAATACTGTTTATTATTCTGAATTGAGTTCACTTAGTATTAATCTTTTACATTTAAGATTGTATTACTAAGCTTATAAATTTTGATTGCAACCCCTTTTAATACAGGGTGTTTGGTAACCGGATGCAAAGCCGAAAGTAGGAGATAGCCTAGGTCATGTAGAACATTTTTAGCCATACTTGTCTTAGACAAATGTTATTAGTTTTTTTTTAATTTAAATTTAAAAATTTGTCGGAGAAAACTGCAAAACTTCAGACTAAATCGATAATTAGTACTTTTTTTACTGCAGGTAGATTTTTTTTTGTTTTATTTCGTATTGTGCAATGTCTATCAAACACTAGAAAAGTGATTTCAAACATCTGTGTCTAAAGAAAACAAGTTGACAGCGATTTAAAATTTTAGTTACATGAAAATGTAAACGATTTAAGTGATTTCAAAGTACGAAAAAAAAAAACTAAAATAGCCACGAATTTTCAAACCATTTTAAAAACATGCTTGGCTTTTACCCTTTTATTTAAGCTATCAAACACGACTGTAGCTACTGTATCCTTGAAAATAAGCCACCTAAACCAACTGGGTAGCTAAAATGTTTCACTCTACTTGTGATACTTGTGGTAGTTGTGGTGACGAATCTCATTATGATTTTACAATAAAACATTGGTTCTGAATACTAAGTTGGCGTTGACTTGACATTTGACTTGTTTTAAAAGGGTTAAGTGTACTGGACAAAACTACCACATGCAATTTTAACAAACAAAGGCTTGCGGCGGTGAGAGACAAAAGGGACTGATAGCGGCAGGCGGCGGGCGATAAGACAATCATGTCTCAAGCCATTTTATCTTTGAAAATAGGCTACCTGTACTAATAAGAGGGAATGTTTAGGGTAAATTAAAACAAAAGCATAAAAGATAAGTTATTTATTTTTACGATCAACACATTAAAATTACACATCATCGCTCGTTTTCAAAATGTGACCCGCCGTTTCGAATACAAGCACGAGCCCGTCTTCTTACTTCTGTGGTGGTTGTTCCGAATATCATTTCTTCCCTCATCCTTTCGAACGCCGCTTCTATCCTCTCCCTCAGCTCTTCTACGGTATTAATGACCTCTTGTGTGTAGACTAGCTCCTTAGCTCGGCCCCAAACGAAAAAATCCAATGGTGTCAAATCAGGTGACCGAGCGGGCCAAGGGATTCGTCCGCCTCTGCCGATCCAACCGTCCGGGAAACAGTTATCCAGATGCTCCCTTACAGCCAGAGAGTAATGGGCGGGACAACCGTCTTGTTGAAATGTCACTGCACCGGGCAGCTGGTCTTCGTCAATAAGCCTGGGCAAATCGTTTTGTAAAAATTCCAAATAATTTGCCCCATTTAAATTATTTGGCAAAAAATGTGGCCCAATAAGGACTCTGCCGATGATCACAGCCCACACATTGACGGAAAACCTTCTTTGGAAGGACACTTGCTTTTTCCAATGTGGATTGTTGTTTTTGTCAGCCCATTGGTGTAGGTTATGGAAATTTGTGATCCCCTCCCGGGAAAATTTCGATTCATCGGTCCAAAGAATGCTTCGCAAAAAACGTCGGTCTTCGATATCCGCATTGAGTAAAAATCGGCAGAAGTCCACTCGGCGTGCAGGATCTCCTTCGTCCAAACCTTGAACTCCGATGCCGCGAAAAGGATATTTTCCCTCACGATTCATTGTGGCCCATACTTTCCATGTGGACAAGTTCAGATTACGAGCTACCACTCTGATGCTCGTATTCGGATCCTCTGCAAATGCCTGTAGAACGTCTTCCTCCACTTCAGGGCGATTACGTCCTGGATTCCCTCCATGTTGCACAGCAATACCATTCTCACGTAGCCTTCGGAATGAATTGTAAAACACTCTCACATTAGGCAATCTCCGGTTTGGAAAACGCTCTTGGTACATCCGTCGGGCCATCGCTCCATTACTGTCAGCTTTGCAGTACATGTAGATAATGTCGGCGTATTCTTCGTTCGTAAACTCCATGTTTACAATGAAGAAGTCGTAATTACACGTGAAGGAGCGCCTACGGCAGCTACAACTTGACACGGTAAATTGAGATGAGAGCGGGAAATTAAACCACAATGAACGTCTAATCGCAACTGAAGTTGTAACTAGACTAAATTACTAGTTTTTGCACAAATACTCATGTAGCTAATCAGTTTATCTTTGTCAATAAAGCACAAAACCGATCATCCTTGTTTAACGCCGCTCACCGCCTGCCGCTATCAGTCTCTTTTGTCTCTCACCGCCGCAAGCCTTTGTTTGTTAAAATTGCATGTGGTAGTTTTGTCCAGTACACTTAACCCTTTTAAAACAAGTCAAATGTCAAGTCAACGCCAACTTAGTATTCAGAACCAATGTTTTATTGTAAAATCATAATGAGATTCGTCACCACAACTACCACAAGTATCACAAGTAGAGTGAAACATTTTAGCTACCCAGTTGGTTTAGGTGGCTTATTTTCAAGGATACAGTAGCTACAGTCGTGTTTGATAGCTTAAATAAAAGGGTAAAAGCCAAGCATGTTTTTAAAATGGTTTGAAAATTCGTGGCTATTTTAGTTTTTTTTTTATCGTACTTTGAAATCACTTAAATCGTTTACATTTTCATGTAACTAAAATTTTAAATCGCTGTCAACTTGTTTTCTTTAGACACAGATGTTTGAAATCACTTTTCTAGTGTTTGATAGACATTGCACAATAAGAAATAAAACAAAAAAAAATCTACCTGCAGTAAAAAAAGTACTAATTATCGATTTAGTCTGAAGTTTTGCAGTTTTCTCCGACAAATCTTAAAATTTAAATAAAAAAAAACTAATAACATTTGTCTAAGACAAGTATGGCTAAAAATGTTCTACATGACCTAGACTATCTCCTACTTTCGGCTTTGCATCCGGTTACCAAACACCCTGTATAAATTACTTTAAATAACAACATATTCATCTATTTTACCATTTATATTGTTATTTATCAGTGCTTATATAGATTTATACAAATGCCAGAGAAGGCTGGAACTTAAATTTTAAGGGTAAAACCGAGTAAAATAACCTTTATAATCGCTGTAAGGAAGCGCGGTTAGAAAGGTGCATCGTACACGTAACAGTATAATGTCGCCGCGCCGCCGTCAGATCGCGCTTGCGTTACGCAATTGGCTACTTTCCTAAAAAAATATATTTAGTCCGTCAGTTAGATTATCAAAAAATGTTGGACACGTATTTTTTATTTTGTCAATCAAACAAAAATTGGTGAAGATATAGCCCGTTAAAGTTCCGCGTGACGTCACATTTCAGTAAAATTTTTAGTATAATGTGACGTCACGCGGAACTTTAACGGGTTATATCTTCACCAATTTTTGTTTGATTGACAAAATAAAAAATACGTGTCCAATATTTTTTGATAATCTAAGTGAGGGACTAAATAGAATTATATTTTATTTACCCAGGAAAGTACCCAATTACCTAAGCTTTGCGAATGCAGCCTTAGATCAGAGCACAGGTCAGAGGTAAATGTTACTGGTTCAATAAGAACCAAAAAAATTGTGTTTACAAGTGTAGTGTTGCTAACTTCTCTGTTTTGATACGCATGGAATTCGTTAAGCCAACTAGGTGCCTACTCGTCATGTTTGGTTATTGTATACCTACGATCAAAGTTAAACTTGATTACTCTATTCAAATATTAATGGCATAAGAGTACGAGTATATACACGGTGTAACATGAGGAAATCGAATAATTTTAACAGCGTATTCCTGATCATAATTGGAGACTAAAATGTCGTATAAACTTTTCTGGGATTCGCCTAGTTTCAGAGTTACTACCAGTTAAATAAAAAAAACATTTTTTATTGTCATCATCATCATCATCATCATCAGCCTATATTAGTCCACTGCTGGACATAGGCCTCCCCTAATGAGCGCCATAGCGCCCTGTCTTCAGCTTGCCGCATCCAGCATCTGCCTGCAGTCTTTCGCAGATCGTCATCCCACCTGGCCAGAGGGCGTCCTACACTACGTTTGCCGAGACGCGGTCTCCACTCAAGAACACGTTTACCCCAGCGGTTGTCGGTTCTTCGCGAGATATGGCCGGCCCACTGCCACTTCAGCTTGCTAATTCTTTGAGCTATGTCGATAACTTTGGTTCTCTGTCGGATGTATTCGTTACGAATCCTATCCTTCAGAGAAACTCCGAGCATAGCTCTTTCCATAGCTCGCTGAGCGACTTTGAACTGGTGGACCAGCCTTACCGTGAGTGTCCACGTCTCAGCTCCGTAGGTCATTACGGGTAGGACGCACTGATTGAAAACTTTCGTTTTCAAGCATTGCGGTATGGATGACGAGAAGACTCGGCGTAGTTTCCCGAATGCTGCCCAGCCTAGCTGGATCCTCCTTTTGGCCTCCTTCTCAAAATTGTTTTTACCTAACTGCAGGATCTGCCCAAGGTAGGCGTACTCAGAAACAATTTCAAGATGGTGGCCATGTACGACGACCGGTCCCGGATCAATGTGGCCATTGATCATGACTTTGGTTTTATCCAAATTCATGCCAAGACCGATGCGTCGCGAGGCTGAAACTAGGCCGTCCAGCATCTGGGTCAGCTCCTCTAGCGACTCCGCCATTACGACTATGTCATCAGCGAATCGCAGGTGTGAGATGTAGTCGCCGTTTATGTTTATGCCCTTACCTTTCCAGTCCAGCGTCTTAAACATGTCTTCCAATGCGCTCGTGAACAGTTTCGGGGATATGACATCCCCCTGTCTCACCCCTCTGCGCAATGGGATGGGTTTAGACTGCTGGCCCTGTACTTGGACACTCATAGTGGCGGCTTCCGAGAGACATCTCAGCACCTCGATATAACGATAGTCTACTTGGCATCGCTGTAAGGATTCCAGAACAGCCCACGTTTCCACGGAGTCGAAGGCCTTCTCATAGTCCACAAAAGCGAGACACAGGGGCTGATTATACTCTTCGGACTTCTGTATAATCTGCCTCACTGTGTGTATGTGGTCTATGGTGCCATATCCTCCGCGGAACCCAGCCTGTTCCGGTGGCTGGAACTCGTCGAGCCTCCTGGCGAGACGATTCGTGACCACTCGTGAGAAAAGCTTATAGACGTGGCTCAGAAGTGTGATGGGTCTGTAGTTTTTAAGGAGGGTTTTATCACCCTTCTTAAAAAAGAGCACCACCAAACTCCCGCTCCACGCCTTAGGAGTTCTCCCACTGTGAAGGACGGCATTGAAGAGGTTCTGCAGCTCCTGTATAACAGGAGCTCCTCCTGCCTTCAGAAGTTCTAAAGTAATACCGTCCTCACCGGGGGCTTTTCCATTTTTAAGCTGCCTCAGAGCTAACACGATCTCGTCTTGACTGATGTCCGGCAGTTCGTCGGTATAGTGGCGTGTCAGGGTGGCTCTGGAATCATGGTCATCTCGTTGAGTGTAGGGGGCATGTGCTGAGTACAGCCGGCCATAAAAATCCTCTATCTCGGCGGAGATCTCCGGCTTCGACAATACGGTCCTCCCGTCGTGCGTTTGAAGCTTCGTCAGGTGGCTCCTGCTAAGCTGCTGAGTGAATACTTTGGACCCTCGGTTTCGCTCTATCGCCTCTTCAATGAGGCGTGTGTTGGAGCTCCGAAGGTCGCGCCGTACCATCTTCGCAATTCGCTTGTTCAGGTCTGACCTCTCTAACGAAGTCGCTTGGGTGGTCTCCCGTCTTCTTGTCATCAGCCCCAGAGTCTCATCCGAGAGTTTGGACTTTCTGCCAGTATGCTGTTTTCTGCAGAACTTGATACCCTCGTCCCTCAGCGTTTCGACCAGATTGTGTAGGGTCTCGTCAGCGTCATCAGTGGGTTCCAAGGCAACAAATCGATTCCCGAGAAGCTGCTGAAACTTCTCGGTACCCGCGATGATTTGGATTGGGTTAGGCCGGAGCGTGGACTTCATCAGACGGTTTCTTTCAAGCTTCAAGTTGATATTCAGAGAGCCTCGGAGCAGTCGGTGATCGGATCCGGTATTGAACCTGTTGATCACTGAGACATCTCTGAATATGTGCTTGCTATCCGTCAAGATGAAGTCGATCTCATTTTTTGTCACAGTGTCGGGGCTCTGCCATGTCCACTTCCTTTGAGGCTGTTTCTTAAAGAAGGAGTTCATTAAGAACAGCTCCTCTTTCTCAAGGAAGTTGACAAGCATTTGCCCCCTGTGATTCCTAACTCCATAACCATGCGGGCCTATTCGGGATTCGTTGCCAGTCTGGATTCCCACCTTGCCGTTAAAGTCCCCCATAACAACGTTGAAGTGAGCCTTTGTGGTGTTGTGCAAGGCTTTGGATATGTCTTCATACATATCCTCCACTTCATCATCCGAGTGTGCCGAGGTCGGTGCGTAAACCTGAACTACCTTCATGCTATACCTCTTGGAAAGCCGAAGGATCAGGTACGCTACCCTGGTCGACACACTGGAGATTTCTTGGACGTTGTTAGAGAGAGCCTTATTGACGAGAAAACCTACGCCACCCTGGGATGTTTTATCACCCTCGCGAAAGTAGAGAAGATGGCCCGAGTCTAGGGTTACGGTGTCCTCCCCCTCTCTACGGACTTCACATAACCCAAGAACATGCCATTTAATGTTCTCTAACTCCACTTCCAACTGCGCTAGATGATGGTCAAGCCTCAGAGTGCGTCCGTTAAACGTTGCCAGGGTCAATTTTGAAAGTGTGTGGTAGCCTGTTGTAGCCCGGGGATTCCTAGCACCCCCTGCCCCGCCGTTACCGTGGCCGCTACCATGGCCAGGAATAGCGAGGCGGCCGGGAACTGGGGGCCATTTCTTGGCTAAACTCAACATCAAGGGGTAATGCCCATAATCCCCACGCTGGGCATGCGGGTTGGGGATCGCAGTTTGGTGGTGGGATTGTTCTGCAGGGGCGCTGCTGCCCGCCCCCCGGTATGTCCCTTAGTCGCCTCTTACGACACCCACGGGAAGAGTTGGGGTGGAGCAATTCTAAGCCGGCACCACACGGCATTTTTTATTGTGACTCAGTGCAAACAGCTTTTTTGATGGCGATTTCACCCTTTATGTGGTCTAGTCTAGACATTCTTATTGACAGATGTCAAAGTGCCAAGGAATACTTTATGTAAACTATTTTTTACGAAAAACAATGTACTAATTTATTTTAATCGACAGATGTTTTTATGTTCAAAAGCATTTAAAAAATCGAAAAAAAGGAAAAAAAATTTTTTTTTTTTTTTGGCGAAATTGACCTAAATTTATATAACATTTATTACTCCTTATGACCTCAGGAATTAGTGGTTAAAATCTCTCGCAATGCTCACGAGCACCGTGTATTTAGCACAGTAATAGTACGGCTAATTACTTAAGTGGAAAAAAGAAAAAAAAACCTTAGGCGTAAATATTAGAGTGATCACCCTGCGGTATTGCCTACCCACGTGGTAAAGTGTTGCAAGCGCACTTTCTGAGGTGAGTTCTGAGAGAGGTCCAGCTATAAGTTGAGAGATAAATGTGCACACGAGGATAATTGGGATTGCATTACATGTGCCTCTATACATCCAATAATCTAATATTTCACAGTCGTTGAGTGTACTGAATCTTTTGATAATGACGAGCAATTTAATTTTATCGCCGGGTTATAACATTACCGTAACAAGTTTTGTGAATTATTAGGTTAATTCATTTCTGTGTCATAAAAATTGGACCGCTATAGTTTGAGTGGGCGTGCGCAAGGACGCAGTGCGGTAAAAGTAGTTGACATTGGTTTACGTGCACTACATGCATTTAAGATCTTTTTAGGGTTCCGTAGTCAACTAGGAACCCTTATAGTTTCGCCATGTCTGCCCGTCCGTCCGTCCGTCCGTCCGCGGATAATCTCAGTGACCGTTAGCACTAGAAAGCTGAAATTTGGTACTAATATGTATATCAATCACGCCGACAAAGTGGTAAAATAAAAAGTGGAATTTTTTTTTTATTAGGGTACCTCCCCTATACGTAAAGTGGGGAGTGATTTTTTTTTTCATTTCAACCCTAACGTGTGATATATTGTTGGATAGGTATTTAAAAATGAATAGGGGTTTACTACAATCATTTTTCGATAATGTAAATATTTTCGGAAATAATCGCTCCAGAAG
Source organism: Pammene aurita (assembly GCA_947086415.1). NCBI lineage: Eukaryota > Metazoa > Arthropoda > Insecta > Lepidoptera > Tortricidae > Pammene > Pammene aurita. Next base: position 32,494,332 of record OX352290.1, on the reverse strand, counting down.
TAAAAAAATATGCGCCCCCCCCCCCTCTAACTTTTGAACCATAAGTTTTAAAAATATGAAAAAAATCTCAAAAATAGAACTTTATAAAAACTTTCTAGGAAAATTATTTTGAACTTGATAGGATGAATAGTTTTTGAAAAAAAATTACAAAATAATTTCTGAATTAAGTTTGTAATTTAACCGTATAAGCAGGTGTTTATTGTACCTGTGATTTCTACAAAATTACAATGAAATGACGTGCTTTCAAATAAAGTAAAAACGGTGAAAATCGGTTCACGCAATAAAGAATTATTCCATAAAAATCATCTCCCATACTTTAAGCTCGCGCGCAATAGTTTACTTAATTTGCCGATAGATGTCGCTGTACGTGGAACTCTCATATCATATCCTACATGGCGGTGTTATTAACTCTTAAGTGGGGACACTTACTGTGACGGACGGAAAACTACGGAACCCTACACTGAGCGTGGCCCGACACGCTCTTGGCCGGTTTTTTAAAACTGCTTTCAATATACTCGTAAATCATATGTCGACAAAAATCTATAATGTGATTACTGTTTTTCTTCCGTAATATGTTTTGAAAAAGATTTAAGTGCAATTAATGTGTCAGCTTAAGAAGCTTATCAAGACTTAAACTTCCGTGAATTTATATTGTGTATATGAGGTCAAATACTTTGATGAAAAATGTTGATAACATATTCTTAAAACCTTGAAGAACATTACATGTTTTTAGAATAAACTATTGTCCGAATATAACATAACATAAATTATAGATGTTTGATATTTTTAACATTTATACTGTGCCGAAACACGAAGCATACATATATCTAATTATATCGCAAACGTAAATAAGTTTGAATATAAATACGGCACAAAAAGGCCGATACCAACATAAAAAGGCCGTTGCAATATCACCACGATCAGTATTGCATCGCGAACAGATCCTGTTATATTACTAATCAACTTCAAGACCAAATAACATAATTCGGTTCCAAATCCAAATCGGTTCAAGTACTTCAAGTGTGATAAGGTAGGTCATTCGAAATCGCAAGTGCATTTGTCTGAGGTCGCGTTGCTCCAGTGCGCTAATTGCTGCGATTACGCGCTCCATTTCACTCTCGCACGACCAAGGCCGAGGGCAGGAGCCCGAATTATTTTAATGTACTACTTATGGTTAATTATGCTCCCATAATCGTAGAGAAGGTCGCGCACGACCAATGAAAATTTCGATGGAGAGTTTTTCTGTTGTAGGTCTTATCAGAGTTGAATGAGAAAGAACAGCTTTAACTTTTATAGCAGATGGTTTTGACTTCGCAGTATCAAGTTTTTTTCCGTATGTATGTCAATGTGTAAGTATAATATTTTTTTCTATATGGTTTTATCAAAACACAATTATTGTTTTTATTTCTGCGTTTGCGTGAATAGTGGAAATACTTCAATAATTTCAACGTTATCGAAAACTGTAGACAGGATAAAGAAAGTTACAATTTGAGACGAAATTTATTGATAATAATCGTAATGTAGACTAGTACTTTAAATTTAACCAATTAAACGCGATGTCAGAAAAAAAGTGTAAAATGTCAATACAATAGAAACAGTAGAACATTACTCATAGCCGTGTTTAGCCTAGTGCTCACACGCGCAATCGTTGAAGCAATTGCATTGTTGGCGGAAACGACAAAAACTGAACTGATTCCGACCATTCTAATTAACGTGATTTGAATTTTGTGCACATTATTGCACTAAATGCATAATGAAATTGCAACTATTAGCCTTGCACTTACAAGAATCTAGACACACGGCAGTGTGTCCGCCAAGTTCGAGCAAAAAAAAGCGACACACCGGCCGTGGGTTATATTACACGAACCATTTCGGGCCAATTTCGACCACCCTATAACTCAAAACATATTTTATCTACGCATATGAAATTTCGAGTGTCTGTTGACATCCCCTTAATTGTCTAGAATACAAAATTTCATTATTCTACCTATAGCAGTTCTTGAGATATTGACGTCAGAAAATCGCTATTTTTACTATACACTCACTCACTGACTCATCAAAAACCTAGACCACTTCCAATGGTCGTACTGACTTGAAATTTGGCATGGAGATAGGTCTTAAGGTCAAAGTAAAGGGAAAAATCTGAAAACGGCCAAGTGTGAGTCAGTTTTAAAAATAGCGAAGGTGTAACTTTGTTCTACTATGAAGTCATAATGAACTAAATGGGTCTATCTTCCGATGGTTGTACCGACCTGAAATTTGGCTCGAAGGTTTGTCTTTAGGTCGAAATAAAGTAAAAATCTGAAAACGGCCAAGTGTGAGTCAGTTTCGAAAACAACGAATGTGTAATTTTGTTCTACTATAAGTAGGTATGGAGTGGAAATGAGATAAGACTTATTTAAATTTAGATACATACCAATTTAAGACAATACATGTTTGTCTTAAAGACAAGAACAATAAAATTGTTCACCACTCTGTGTGTGTCTGTTGCGGGAACCGAACCCACGATTTACGAAGTGCAAAGCAGGTCACTAGGTACACTAGGTGCGCTAAATCAGTCAAACAAAAATGAAAAGACTATTTTTTCTCGCATAGTCTAAATAATTTCTAATTTTACAACTAATAAAATCGCAGATTCAAGAACATGGAAATCATATATACTCTAAGATGGAATTATATTATATATACTTCTGCCCATCTCACCCTCCGATACGCCACGGGATGAGATGGGATGGTGCACTTCTAGGGCTACATAATAGGCCACCAATTATAATACCTACTGGTAGGCAGGTATTACCAAGTTATTAATTATCTATGTAGGTAGCGTACTTACAAACAGAATAAAGTACGTTATTGATGTATGTAATTATATGTAAGTAGGTACATTTTATAGGTGTAGGGAGCCAGTTTATTTGTAAAAAACCGGTCAAGTGCGAGTCGGACTCGCGCACCGAGGGTTCCGTACAAACCTGTAGGTATATAAGTAAAAGTTCACCCATTGCGTTGACGTAGAAGTTTGATTTTGTTACAGCTGAAAGGTATTATAGACCTGAGTATTTGATATGAATTTCAATTTAATACCTCTACGCGTTTACGAGGAAAAAGATAGTAAGTTTAAAATTTAAAAAAATAGAAAAAGATAGTAAGTTTAAAATTTAAAAAAATATTTTTTGTATGATTTTACTAAAAATGTCTACTTTTCGTAATTTTTCCTTTGTCTGTGCTATATGAAGTTTCTTCGTGCCAAGTTTCAAGTTTCTGAGTTTACGGGAAGTACCCTTTAGGTTTTGAGTTTCTTGCAAGTACTCAGTATCAAAATATGCAACTTAAATTGCTATTTCTTTTGATTGCGTTGACATAAAAGTTTGGTTTTACTACATCTGAAAGATCGTATAGCCCTGAGTATTTGACATGAATTTCAATTTAATACCTCCACGCGTTTACGAGGAAAAAGGTACTAAGTTTAAAATTAAAAAAAATATTTTTTTGTATGATTTTACTAAAAATTTCTACGTTTTGTAATTTTTCCATTGTCTATGCTATATAACGTTGCTTCGTGCCAAATTTCAAGTTTCTGAGTTTACGGGAAGTACCCCGTAGGTTTTGCGAGTGCCGAAAAACTCTAATATTTGCAGCATAAACGACTGTATCTTTTGATTGCGTTGGCTTTTAAGTTTGAATTTTTCACAGCTTCAAGGGACAATAGGCCTAAGTATTTGATATAAATTTCAGCTTGATACCTTCACGCGTTCCTGAGAAAAATGGTCTTGACAGACAGACAGACAGACAGACAGACAGACAGACAGACAGACAGACAGACAGACAGACAGACGGACAACAAAGTGATCCTATAAGGGTTCCGTTTTTTCCTTTCGAGGTGCGGAACCCTAAAAATCACCTATAAATAAATAGTAAAATAGAATTAGACGCTTAGTATAAAGGGTTATAGTATAAAGTACATACCTAAGTGGAATGAGACATTTCCTAAAGCAAAAGTGATAAAAAAATAATAAAGAACCTACACCTAACAAAAATAAATGAAATCCCATCAAAAACATAAATGTGAAAGGCTGCCAAGTTCGATACTATGGGAATGCTTCGCCTATAAAAGAAGTGAGATCTGAATAAGTACCAAGTTCCATAAAAATACCTCAAATCATAAATAGTTATAGGAATGCACACTTGATTTCCAGCAGTTTTTAAGGTACATTTTGAATAAGTATCACGTTACATAGAAATACCTAAAATTATAATAGTCAGAGAAACGCACACCGGTTTTTTTAGCAGTTTCCTGATAACATTTATTATTTTCAGTACTTTTTAATGATGTAACTTGGCAAGTTTTAATAGAAAATTATATACTTGACACATTGCAGTCCAAAGGTGTCGATTCATTGCATTGAAAAGGTGTGTGGTGTGTGAAAACTGGCCAAGTTACATCATTAAAAAGTACTGAAAATAATAAATGTTATCAGGAAACTGCTAAAAAAACCGGTGTGCATTTCTCTGACTATTATAATTTTAGGTATTTCTATGTAACGTGATACTTATTCAAAATGTACCTTAAAAACTGCTGGAAATCAAGTGTGCATTCCTATAACTATCTATGATTTGAGGTATTTTTATGGAACTTGGTACTTATTCAGATCTCACTTCTTTTATAGGCGAAGCATTCCCATAGTATCGAACTTGGCAGCCTTTCACATTTATGTTTTTGATGGGATACATATTAAAACAAATATTAGGCTTGCTATTTTTGTACTTAACGAAGATTGGGTATGAAAACTACGTCTAACATTGAATGTTAACATAGTATTGAATAAGCAAAGTGAATTGTACACGCGTTGATGTCAATTCTATCGGTTTGAAAAAACGCGTAGCAATCACGTAGCGCAACCGTAGCTTGCGGCTACGGTGCCTAATAAATCTTCATTTTCTGTAATTTTATAATTTTGCTCGTTGACTTACACTATGCATAAGACACCATTAAAAATAGTTTACATTATGATACAAGTATGCTAAGTTAATCGCTACATACGAAGCGATATTGTGCGCGTTTCATACGACGTTTTTCAACACACTTGCGAGGAAAAAAACAGACTAGTGTAGGTAGTTAATTAATAACTTTTGATAGATACATTAGGTACATAATTGTCCAAATGCGTACGTATACATGATGTTGATAGAAGTACTTACGTCTCAACTGACCTTTTTTTGTGAAGTTACTGACTATCTGGAACTCAAAACATTTCATGAAACAAAATTGAATACTTCACATGTATTCCCCAATAAGTTCGAGTATTTTTCTTACATGTATTTCTCACTAGATTTTTATGGCAACATTTTACTAGTATGTATGTATGAAGATTTAGAAATATATCCGAAAGTAATATTAACACTAAGTTTTGCTTGTTACTTATTCAATATATAAATTGTTTAAACTAATAAAACATAGGACCCGGAGTATGTCCTAAAACTACGGCCAAGACCACCGGGGGATGGGCAGCAGCATACTCGGAGTGCGGTGGAGATACTGCGATCGCCAACCCGCATGCCAAGCGTCGCGATTACGGCATTCACCCCCCATGATAAGAACCAAAGAACCACGGCCCCGAGTGTCCGGCGACCCCCGGTGCCCTGGTTATGGTAGCGGCCAGGGTACTAGCGGGGTCAGGGGTACTAAGAATCTCCGGCAAAGATCCGGCTACCACCACCGACGACTTCTGGCCCTGGCAACATATAACACGCGTACACTGCGGACCGACGAAAAGATAATGGAACTGGAGGAAGGATTGAGCAAGTTGCATTGGGATGCCATAGGGTTATCTGAAGTCCGAAGAGAGGGGGAGGAAACGATAATCCTAAAGTCCGGCAACTTGCTTTATTTCCGGGAGGGCGACCAACAGTCCCAGGGAGGTGTCGGGTTCATCGTTCACAAGTCCCTCGTGAACAACGTGATGAAGATCGAGAGTGTGTCGACTAGGGTGGCGTACCTTATACTCAGAGTATCCAAGAGGTACTCGTTGAAGGTCATACAGGTGTATGCGCCGACTTCGGCACACTCCGATGACGAGGTGGAGGCTATGTATGAGGATATATCGAAGGCCATGCATAGCTCCAAAACCTACTTCACCGTTGTTATGGGGGACTTCAACGCGAAACTGGGCAAGAGAGATGGTGAAGAGCTGAGAGTTGGGCAATTTGGGTTTGGAAGTCGGAACCACCGGGGCCAACTACTGGCTGGCTTCTTGGAGAAGGAGGGACTCTACATGATGAACTCCTTCTTCAAGAAACGTGAGCACAGGAAGTGGACCTGGATGAGTCCCGACGGTGCAACTAAAAACGAGATTGACTTCATCATGTCGACGAAGAAGCATATATTCAATGATGTCTCTGTGATCAATACGGTTAAAACCGGAAGTGATCACCGTCTGGTGAGAGGCACATTGAATATATGTGTTAAGCTAGAGCGCTCTCGACTGATGAAGTCTACGCTCCGTCCAGCAGCACTTCAAATCCAAAACCCTGAGAGCTTCCAGCTGGAACTCCAAAACCGATTCGATTGTCTAGGCGGCGATGTGGACGAATTCAACGACGGGTTTGTGGAAGCTGTCCATAGTACTGAGTACTAAGTTTTTTAAGGCCCAGCGGAGCAACAGAACGAAAAGGCTCTCTGACTCCACTCAGAAACTCATCGAGGAAAGGAGAGAAATGGTTCTGCAATCCTCAGTAGATGCGTCATTATACCAGCAGCTCAATAAACGGATCTCTAAGTCCCTTACCCGTGATTTGCGCCAATTCAATACAAATCGTATTGAAGAGGCCATTGAGCAGAATAAGGGCTCTAAAGTTTTCTCAAGAGATTTGTCTATTGGGCAGAGCCAGCTCGCCAAATTAAAAACTGAGGATGGTAGAATTGTTTCATCCAGGCCCGAGCTTCTGGGGGAGATAGAGGACTTTTATGGACAGCTATACACATCAACTAGCAGACCTGAAGTTGATCTGGCGGAAGACCCTAGAGCTAGACTGACCCGACATTATACCGAAGACATCCCGGACATCAGCCTGTACGAGATTAGAATGGCTCTTAAACAGCTCAAAAACAATAAGGCACCTGGTGAAGACGGAATTACAGCCGAACTTCTGAAGGCGGGTGGTAAACCGGTCCTTATGGCCCTTCAGAAGTTGTTCGACTCCGTTTTACTAGAAGGGAGAACGCCTAAGGCATGGAACAGAGGTGTGGTGGTATTGTTCTTCAAAAAGGGTGATAACGCGTTACTGAAGAGTTACCGACCCATTTCACTTCTGAGCTATGTCTATAAGCTGTTTTCAAGAGTCATTACGAACCGTCTCGCACGCAGGCTAGATGACTTCCAGCCTCCCTAACAAGCCGGTTTCCGAAGAGGCTTTAGTACCGTAGACCACATCCATACGCTCCGTCAGGTTATACAGAAGACTGAGGAGTATAACCTGCCCCTCTGCTTAGTGTTCGTGGACTACGAGAAAGCCTTCGACTCGATCGAAACCTGGGCTGTACTACAATCTCTCCAGAGGTGCCATGTGGACTATCGCTATACCGAAGTGCTGAAGATTTTGTACGAGAACGCCACTATGTCAGTCCGACTCCAGGACCAGAACTCGAAGTCTGTTCCGTTGCAGCGGGGAGTCAGGCAAGGAGATGTTATTTCTCCTAAACTGTTTACCGCTGCACTGGAGGATGTTTTCAAGACTCTGGACTGGAGAAGGCCAGGCATCAACATAAACGGCGAGTACATCAGTCACCTTCGGTTTGCTGACGATATAGTAGTCTTGGCAGAGACCATGGAGGATTTGAGTACGATGCTCGATGACCTCAGTAAAGCCTCCGAGCGAGTTGGTCTAAAGATGAACATGGATAAGACGAAGATCATGTCAAATACCCACGTAGCACCAACTCCCGTTACAATCGGAGACTACACTCGAAGTGTGGACGATTATATATACTTAGGACATACTGTCCAGTTAGGTAGATCCAACTTCGAGAAAGAGGTCAATCGACGAATCCGACTCGGTTGGGCAGCGTTGCGGAAGCTACGGCACATATTTTTGTCCAATATTCCGCAGTGTCTCAAGACGAATGTCTTTGACCAGTGTGTGTTGCCAGTGATGACATATGGTACTGAAACGTGGTCGCTTACAATGGGCCTCATAAGAAAGCTCAAAGTCACCCAAAGGGCAATGGACAGGGCTATGGTTGGAGTCTCTCTGCGTGATCGCATCAGAAATGAGGCCATCCGCAGCAGAACCAAAGTAACCGATATAGCCCTCCGAATCGCTAGACCATATTTTTTTCTTTAGTGGCAGTGGGCGGGGCACATTGCTCGTAGAACCGATGGCCGTTGGGGCGAAAAGGTTCTCGAGTGGCGACCACGAACCGGAAGGCGCAGCGTGGGTAGACCCCCCGTAAGGTGGATTGATGACCTGGTGAAGGTCGCGGGAGTCCGCTGGATGCGGGTGGCGTAGGACCGGTCATTGTGGCACTCTTTGGGGGAGGCCTATGTCCAGCAGTGGACGTCTTTCGGCTGATATGATGAATAAAACATAACGAAAAAAATGTAACAAATAAATTAAGTTTTCAGGTACGTTTAATATGGCGCGCAATTTTTTTAGATTTGCGCGTAACTTGAAGCAATTTGAAGCGAACTTATTTTGATAAACAACCAAACTTTAAGTCAGTGCAGGTCAATGCCACTAACTTTTTAAATCATATTACATTATGACGCCTGAGGTTGATTACTTATGTACCATTTATATTATCTAATACAATATTTATATTATCTAATATTATTTTATAGAGAATTTATTTATTTGAGACATTAAAATTGTAGTTTTAGATTATACATACTTATTGTATCTGTGAAAAAAAAGTCAAACTTTTAAATTTGATCGTTATTATTAATTAATTGATTAAAAGTTATAAACCGAAAAAGGGCTCCTCAATACATTTGACCAAGGCTGTATTTATGTGAAATGTAACTGACATTTAACAAGCTAACACAAACCGCATCATAAAATTCATATGCATTACCTATATTTTACGACTGAAATTTATGGACATGAATTATTACTATTATTAGGTAACATCGTTATTTATGGACGAAATTTATAATTTTTATTGCAATACATTGTATGAACCATAAGTTTGATGGATCTTGCGCAAGTTTAAGCAGCGGTAAGAACTAGCTGGTTGAGTTAGATTTCCATATTTACATAACTCCTAATAATTTTTTTACTGAAATAAATTATAAAACTATTTTTATAAATTATAATTTTTTATATTTATAAGTACAAAAGCGTTAATATAATATAACAAAACCTATCAAAAAATAACTAATTAAAAAAAGTTTTTCAGGATGAATTAAAGAATTAGAAAATAAAGTGTTAAATTTACTGTAATTGCGTAAAATTAAGTAAATTTACTTTTAGCACACTCTTAACGAATTTATTCAGACTGGAATTCATCGGTGGCAAAATGTTCAATCAATAAATATTTGTTTCAAAAAATGATGAAGTATTTTCGTAGATCTAAAAAACCTAATTGGTTAAATTGTGTAGTGTGGAAAAACCCACATTATCTTAAAATGTATCTCATTGAACCTGTGTAAAGGCTTTTACATGTAATTAAGTAACGTTTGCATTTGAGTGGTTTGGATTTGAACGAATTAATTTACGACATGTTTTTGAAAGTAAGTTGCTCTAAGCCGGTAATTACTTCTTACCGATCATGCTCATAATTCAAACTTCTCAGTAATGACTTGTAAATTCGAGTACGAGTGTATTTTTTATTTTTTTCTTTAACAAGTGTTAGGCAAAGTTTATCAGGCGCGGATACAGGGGGGGGGGGGGCAACAGGGGCAATTGCCCCCCCCCTGAAACGCAAACCTCGTATACTACGGGGCCCATAGGAGCGGACCGCGAGATTTTGTTGTGAAGGAAAGTGCCCCCGCCCCTGAACGAAATTCTGGAAAGTGCCCCCTCCTGAACGAAATCCTGGATCCGCGCCTGAAGTTTATTGTACGTATACTGGTAAACCCAACCTACCAACCTACAATAAACTTAAAATAAAATAAATAAATAAATAAATAATACATTTATTCACGAAACAACCCTTAGTTTACAAACTTATTCTTCTGCCAAACTGCAGGACAGTTTGTTGGCAGAGGGCTTAGAATAGATGCTGTTACATACAATCATAAAATCATTACAGACCCCAGGTCATTGCCCACTTTGTTTGAATTTGCGCTCGTGGGAATTTAAGAGCGGCCAAGGTACTCAAAAATATCTGAACATGCACGTTATCGCCTTGACAATAGAGGCCATGTTCAGATATTTGTGACCATCTTGGCCGCTCCGATATCTCTGTTGGCGACTATACATTACTCTTCTCATGAACCATGATTGTATGATAGGAAGTTTAATGCACTATTGATAAATAATGTAAAACGATTATTAGTGACATTTAAAGGCTAAGCTCATAAAGTTCCTATAGATTGACCACTGCGCTGACCCACAAACACAAATGCAAACAAATCAAAAACAAAGATTACGTGACGCTATGTGTGCCGTGTTGCGTCACTGTTGCGTCCTGCTCTCGCGCACTGCGCTAGTCATAGCACCGGTTCACTTTAGCGCGGCGAAAGTGCGCAGCTGATCGCGCGGCGAGTGATAATGATAACGTTATCTCACCGCTAACAGATCAATACATCAAGATTATAATTTTGACAACTACGAACTATCGGACCCGCTGTTGTCTTATTTTAAAATGTGCATTTCACGTGACGTGACCTATCAAGTTATGCCGAATGATATTGAAGACGGTTTATTTATGTGAGGTCTTACACAACATTTATTTGCCAATCATTTTGTTTTACATTGTATTTTTATTAATATCTAAGTCTTTCTATCGCCTTTTTATAAAAAAAATTAAGATATCACAATCAAGCTATTCTTTTAATGACAAAACACTAATTTTCACATATTTTTAACAAACACATGGACACCTATGTAACTCCAACAAACCAAATATATTCGACAATTTTACTATAAATAAAGTGTCTAATACGTAATATAGCACTCATTATGATTGGTAATGCATTTATGCTTCACTTTATAACATGTTTATGCATATTTTATTATATCGGGTATATGGTTGAGATTATAATAGAACTTACCCCTTGTTTCCTTACCCTCTTACACTTAAAATGTACAAGGAAATACGATATTTGAATAAAATAATGATGAGCAGTTATGAATAACGGCACTACAATGTAAGTCAATTGACTTCGTCGGCCGGCTGTTCCCCGACTGCCGCCGCGGTGCCCTTGACTCTGCGCTTGCGCCACTGCAGGTCGCCATTCGACACAGATTTGCATTTATTGCGCTTTTTGTATCGAAATTTAATTAATGCGTGTCATGATATTTGGAGGCAAAGTTCGTGGTTTGCGAGATTTCTTTAACCTGTCGTGTTGTAAAGCGCATGCCGCGGAGAAGGTGTCCATGAAAGGCATGAAACATACTACTTTGAACGCCCTTAGATTTATAACTATTTATAAGATGACCTATATTTATATTCTATATTTATAATTGTGATTTTTTTATTACCTGGTGTACGGAACGAGACTTAGCTTGTAATAATGTTTGACGATTTAGTATTTCTTAAAAAAATATCTTCAGTATTTTGACCACAATAAAATTGCTCTCGTTACAGGTTTTTCTAATGTATATGCACCGTACTGCTATCGTTACTGCAAGAACTGCATATTGAAAGCCTGACCAGAAATATATGATTATTGTCAAGAGGGCGCTATTATTCTCATTTATATGGCAACAGTTATAGAGCGTGTTATTCTCTATGGTATACTGACATCTTGATTTGTCACTGATTTGTTTACCTGTCAGCTCTGATGTTAATTTGAAAATGTTTCACAGCGAAATAGTATCATTTTCCGAGCTTATTATTTAGATCAGTTTATTATATACACTATTTACAATGTTATGGATAATTTTGGGATTTTTTTGTGGGTTTATTATTTAATATTCAACACTTTATTTTTATTCAAGTAAACCGTCTCAATGACACTTGACAACAGTGACAGCCTATCAAATGCACTCACACATGCATATCATTCTGTCATTAAAATTATTGCCAGTGTAAGAAATTAGTTCCAATGAAATTCCGCAATATGGCGCGTGATCATATATTTCTGGTCAGGCTTTATAATGATAGTGATTATCTCTGTTACTCTTCAACGACGTTTTGCAAGATGTAATTATGGGGCATTGAAGTAAAATGTATTGGACACCGAAGCAAAGGGAGCTCGACTATTTTAAAGGCGTCTTTCTACTTCTGCATTAAAATTGGTCAATAAGATGACTGACAGGTATATTCACAACATATATGTACTTTATAAACGTTGTCTATTAGTATTCCATAAGATGATTTCTAGACGATGTTCTTAGGGATTTTCCAGGCCAAAAAGGTGAAAAAAATTACCTACCTAAACATTTCCCTGAATTCAATCGTTACAAAGATATTTCACCAAACGTTTTGTACTTACAGTAAAGTCTAGCAAGGGACTTTTGGTTAGGTTTTACATAGGTTAGGTTCGTTAGGTTTCTTCCATAAGGCACGTAGCGACTCAGCAACGCAGATAGCGGAGCTCCGTTGCCTCGTTGGAAAATTAGTTTTGCCTAAACCAAAGATATTTATTCAAAAAAGTTTTCTATACAAAACGTGTTTATTTTTGTCCATTCTTTATGATTAGGAAATAGATGGTCTCATAAATAAACCACATTGGTAGAAATTTTTGAACCCAAGTCCTAATTTCGAATAAAAAATTTCTTAGTAAGACAAATGTTTTTTTTTAAATTATTTCCTCAATTTAGTAAAATTGAATGGAAACTGAGCTTATAGTTATTTTGTTAAAATCGACTTTTGGACTGAAGCAAAGGGGGCCCCGATGATTTTAACGACGGATATCTTGGAAAATATATATTTTCGAAAAAAGTTGTCTATACATAATATGTTTATTTTTGGCAATTCTTTATGTTAAGATCATAGAAACAGTCTCATAATGATACCATTTTCGAAATAAAAAATCCTCCTAGTTTCGAATAAAAAGATTTCCTAAGAAAATGAATGAAAAAAAATATGTTATTGTTAAATTGGAACGAATATAAACTTAATGTTTTGTTACCCATCTTTTTTTGCACTATTTTCAAAGATACATGTCAAAACTAAGCCCCCCTTTGCTTCAGTCCAACCAATTATGTAGAGTAAAACCGCATGCGAAGATATGACGACACCAGGAGGCGGGGGCGACGACCGCTGACATATCGCTTGTATTTTATAGGTGTAAACCGTATATGCAATATAATTTACAGGAAAAGCTGTACCTACACATAAGTACAATGCGTAGCCGGAAGCGTAAAGAGCAAGGCAGAGCTAGGGGCCTTGCGGCGCGATGAGTAATGCTTTGCTTGATTTTTAGGTTCTCAATTTATCTGGATCTTTGTTTTTGCTATATTTTTTATGATTTTATTTCGCTATATTATTTATGATGTTATTCGAAGACGGTCGGACCGATTTGGAACAGTCCCATTGTCACCCAGGATCTGCTGATGGGATCTTGGAGAAAAGTCGAGGGAACTCTTCAAATATTATGGGCACACCTTTAGCGATTTAAGTATTATTTACAGTAGCTCGGGCATTTGCTTTTGGAAATGTGATTGTGGAGTATAAGTGAAGTCGGTTCTTTATTAATTTAATTACCGATATTGTACAAAATTATGGTCTTGATTATATTTACGAGTAGTACCTAGTAGACAGTTTCAGACTCAAAATCTCAGATTCAAATGTGAATACAAAAATATACCTGAACCTTTAGTTGTTTTGTAATATCTAGATAGATAATAAAAGGTTACATAATAATAGGTTAGAGAACATTCGATGTGTTCTCAAATAATTCTCTGTGATTGGCAGCGGTGTATAAATTAACCCACCACAGTGAAGCAATGTCATCGTGGAAAGCGATGAGTACGTGACGCAACGCATGGGACTGGCGCAATGTGACCGCACAGGGTCCAGGGCTCAAATCTGGCCCTGCTGCCAGGGCCTCCATAGGCCATGTTTCCTGCCGCTAAACCTTCGCCGACCAACACGGCCGGCAACCTTCACGGAAACATTTTACAACAATCGCGCTCGTGATTAATTTGAGCAACCATTTTTACAATTAAATTAACTTCCGTGACTATTTAAGATAACTGATACTTGAATGTGTAATGTTTAATCAAAGTATATATTTATAAAATACATTGTTGAAATTATTAAGAAACATACTTGGTATTCCCTTCTTGAATCAACGAATTTGAATATTTAACACTTAGGAAAAGCTATGTGAGTGAGTGTCATGGGTCTCGGAACAGTTTGCACTAGATGACGTAACTCTATTAGCACTCACTGCTCGACAACATCAACCATGCACACTTGGATTGAGTTGAGCTGTTTGACTTCATAGTCGCTACACAAGCTATCCGCGTGACGGTGATTACCAAACGTACTTACCTATGTAGAATGTAGTTGAATTTTATTTCGTTATGCAGTTTTAATTACCTACTACTGGACAGTGTAATAACTAGACTATACATTTTAGGATACTATGTTACACGATGAAATTATTGATATAATATAGGCAAGTGGTGGGTCTGTAAAGACAACCATAACTTTGATGCCTAATATTAAACCGCAGACTTTAATAGGAGCTACGTGACTTGGATGTAAAGTCATTTGGATAATATTTACCTATTGAATACCATACGTGACACAAGGTGACATAAGTGTGAGGGATGAATCGATGAGCTCCGCTAACTATACGACGCATACCAGAAACGTGTTATTTCGATATTCTCAAAATCAGTTACAGACCTTAGGGATAACCATGACAAAAACTAAATTGACCCGATTACACGTCTCTCACACGGAAAGTTTGATGACTTCGCTGCTCCGATCTGCGCGGTGGAAAGCAACGGTGCGAGATGCGCCGGCACAAGATCAAGGCCGCGACGCTCGTCCACGTGTGTGTGTGTGTTGTGGCTACATGGTGGACCCACACTCGTGCAAGCCACGTGGCGATGCTAATGCTAATATAAATAGATTGCATTGTATTGTGTCTCGCTCGCGGCTCTTAATCTCATCTCATTATCATAATATTAGAGCGCCTGCACGTCATCAGCGCAGGCAGAAGCAGGCTGTCTACTTCGTTAATAGTTTTATTCATTATATACCTACTCATGATTATTTTGGTAGGTACTTATAAGATTTTTTTTGTAATAAAACCTCTAATACCCCGTAATTTTTGTTAACCGCTTATTAAGTAAAGTATGGTCATTACAGGTGCGTATGACCCTTAACACATTAGGCTCCATGGCGGTAATGAGGCTTCAGTAACTCATCGCAGATGGTGGTTAGTTTATTATGCTGTAAATTACGTGCCGACAAATTACTGGCTTTACAATGAATATAGAAGATGAGTATCACTACGTAATCATTGGCGACCCGGGGTCGTGGCCGCAGAGACAACTGACAACTTTTTACATACTGACAGGGGACATCGCCGCGCAGTTAGCTAATGCAGTTGCCACACTAAAGCTTATTTGGCAATATTTAGATTACATTATACAATATTTAGGAGTCGTATAATTTATGTTAAATGGCACTACCTATACACAATTAAATATCCCGAATTAGACAACGAGAAAGATTCACGGCGAATTTATTGACATTAGAATTCAGTGAGTGTGATCAATTTATTAGCACTATTCGTATAATCGGTGACTTTATATGCGTCATATCAGTATCACGTTACACGTTGTGCCCAAAGGATTTTTCAATTCGTCATTATTTTATTTGACCAATACCTGAAAATGCGTAGAATGCATAGAAAAATAACTAAGCTTAGACTGCTTACTCCATTCAACTGGTTATTAGCCCGAAAGCTTGACATGATGGAAGCATGATGAGTCATTATATTTGAAGACTAATGATAAGGAGATTGAGGGAGGTGCGGGCACTCGGGCAGGTTGTGTCAATAGGACACGCCCGTTGTATAATTGGGTATGCACGCCACCTGCCCGCTCCTTACTCAGTCCCCTTAGTCGTCTAGCTTTCATAATGTTGAGTTTTCGGGCTAATAACCAGTTGTATGGAGCGAGCACTCTATGGTTATTTATTTCTCTATAATTGTAGGAAGCGTAACAATGTAAATTTTAAATCTAAAATCGCTGTTTTGTGACTTGGACTTAAAGAGTTGTTACCTAAGTTTATCTAGAGGTGAAATCATATTAAAACTTTTTCTTTTTACATTTTATTTTGCTATAGGTTTATAATGAGGTTGTGTCGAAATTAGGTATTTAACCAAACTCTCTATTATCAGTACCTAAATCAAAATTACTATCAGATTGTCCAAACCAATAGGTACAATGAGTGGTAACTACTAACACCTCGTCCAACAAGTTACGTAACATTCGAGTCCGATTCAGACGGGCGAGTCAGCTGGGTGTTCGCTGTTTATTAGGTATTGTGTGGGATCTGTGATATTGGCGATAAATTTGTAAGCATTGGATTGCGTCGGTCTCGTTAGCGTGTGGAATTGGAGCGCGGAACTAACAAACTACGCTACGCGCGTGTTGAGCGTTCTGCCGGAGTAGCGGCAACGGCCGTGCCGAATTGTTAGTTGTGCTGTGCCGTTTGTTCTTCATCAATGGTAGTCTAATTTTATTAGGAACATTCATATTCAAACAATACTACTTACATACTCATAGTTTAACTTTGTCGCATCAATAGTAAAAATCAAATATCTTCAATATTACTGACATGCTCTAAAAGGTCATGCCAAACAGAGTCCATTTTAATAGCAAGACTAGTAAAGAGAGTAAGTAGGTTCTAGATAAGTTGGACGTCCGTGCATCTTGACCCTGCACGATTCTGCGCAACTGATCGAGTATTTACCCTCCTCTAGTTTGCTTCAACATGTTAAGTGTCAGCGACAAGGGTGCTTGACCTTTTGTACATGACTGCTACTACTATTTTGAAACATGTATATCATTATCTCTAAAAAATATTTGTAAAAATCTAAGTTTAAAATGACTACATTTTCTTCCTTATAACCTTTTCTTATAAATTGAAACACGTTTACTTTAGCTGATATATCACAATTATTTTCGTGCACAAACGCAAGTTCGTAAGTAAAATAGTGAATTTATTGATGAAGACGTGATTCTGGCCGTTGTTTCTGAGATACACATAACTTTTCGCCTAAGTAACTATTAATCTAGTTAAACAAACGACTTCATGCTAAATGACGCAAGTAGGTGCTACTGTGCAGAGCAAGTGTTAATTGCAGGGTAAACGGACAATGGTCTTTGAACGCGTGTTTTGTCTATGCCAAAAAAGCTGTGATTATGTTGTTTTAATTTCCTTCTAATATTATTAACAACGGTGTTTCCATTCCGTAAATTATTTAGGTGGTATGGTAGGGAAGATAATGTAATAAATATTAAATATAAGGCAATTACCGACTATTACTAACACTAGCCGATAGTTTGAATCAAAATACAATACGGTCTAACACTAAAATCATTTATATGGCTCTATGTCCTATCATTTCTTCTCGCTTCAAACACCAGGTCACAGGGCGCGTGGTGCAACTCATTAGTATTCATGGTGTCGACGCTTGGGAAATCGTTTTTTTTTTATCTGCGAAGGACGGCCTAACCAGTTCACAGAAGTGTTATATTATATGTTATTCCTCTGATACTTGATACTGAAAGTTATTTATGAAGTGTCAAACAGTGTTGTACAACAGATTTTATTGTTGCTGGTGATTATTGTTAAAGCTTATTGAATTTTAAGTTTGAGGTTACAATTAGTGACAATGGGCGTGACTTAAAAGGGCAGAAACAAACAGACAGTGACAAGGACGGTGTTAATGAAGGAACGGAAACAAGTCGGAAGGAGGGCGCTTGCGCCACGCGCGTCGCGGAATGCGCGCGCGCCGGGTCATCGGGATTCGCGTTGTGCAAGGCGTCAGCTGTTAGCTTCTATTGTTTATAGTTGACTTCTGACACGGGCTTTCTACAGCAAGACTGTATGTAGGAAAGTATGTGTATAAACCAGTGTATTCAAAAAGGAAACTTGTGTAGATAATTATTATGAGCATAAATTACGTTTTTTCATGTCAGATGATACGGGGAGAAAAAGTGGACCTGCCCGCGGCGAGTGATAGTCGGGGACAGCACACGCGCGGCATGAATGGGGCAGGAGTCGTTGTTAGGTAACTAGCTGCGCGGGCCCACGTCGATCCCAACTCGCTTTCTAATTCATTGAGTGTCACTCGGCTTAGGTCCGAAATAATTAAAATTTTCCGGCCGCAAGCCAATTACTCGTAATCAACCGTGTCACCACTGAGGTCAAGGGCCGGGGGTGGGTCACCGAGGGGGGGAGGGTCACGGTCGCGACCCGAGTGCAACGTCACGCTGACCTCTCTCAGAAATGGAATAGGAAATTCAAATTGTAATAAAAAAACTCGTAATTTTCTTGGTGCTTCAGCTGCACACTATCAAAATTGTTTAAGTTCCTAATTGAGTAATTTGTTTTGGTCGACAGAAGGGTTGCGCAACCCCACGTGCTCGAGTCTCAGGAGATGCAGAGTGCCGGCACCGGACTCAGGCGCGGTCAGAGGGGGGGAAGGGTCACATGGGACATGACCTCCCCCCCCCCCCCCCAAATCGTGCACGTCAAATTGATTTTTTTTTACTGACTCTCAAAAAATAATTTCTGCGTTGTGACCCCCCCCCCAAATTTCAGGCTGCGACCGCACCTGACCGGACTCATAGCAGTAGGAGTAGGAACCGTTTGTGCAATTACGTGTTCAAAAAGTCAAGTGGGTTAGTTTTAGTTAGTGTCTTTGACTTATTTGATTTTGTTTGCAATGTTATTGAAAAAAATACACATTAAGTGTTGTTAATTTTCAAAATTACTTTTTAATTTTTGGCTGGTTACCCCGCTTTTCATTATATAAATTTTATGATACTGATACCTATAAAATAATTATATGGAACCGATGATCTATCTATCTCTTCGTCGTCAGAACGTTTTTTCACAAAATCCAGAAGTTACTGATTTCGTCCTAGTATGGATGGGAAAAAGTTTGGGGTTGAAGCTCAGGGGGTGCTACGTTCAGGCGATCAGGGCAGTGTGGCGACTTCAATGCTATCGAAAGTGATTTCTACCGCGAGTGTCGAAACTGGCTCGGTGTCCGAGGTTGCGCGGTGAGGCAACGTCACAATTGCATTCCGTTTATTTCGCTTAATTATAAGTGGCGGGCGAGTCCGCGTGGTGGCGCTAGCTTCACTTTCGATCTCGTTTCATAACGGGCGGCGACGCGGAAGCATCCTTATGCAACCGCGCGGCTGTGTGGTGAGTGTGTGTGCGGTACGTTACCGAGCGGTGGCGGGAGCGGGAGCGGAGGCAGACACTCACGTGGGGTTGCGGCTAAAGTGCTGGAGCCGACGGAGCGCGGACACGTGCGTGCTGGACGAGAGCGCGCGAACGAGTGAAAGACGACGGCGCCGGCGCACCGAGTAGCTGCGGCGCCTCCCCCCGCGCGCGCCGCCGCGCGTCCGCCCGCGCTTTCAGAGCCTGAAGCCGTGTCCTGCTGACTCGGATGACTCTTCTCGCCACCAGCGACCCTGCACCGCATTGTATTAAGCCAACAAATGACTCTTTCACGACAACATCCGCTGATACTACTTGACTCTGTAGCTGATATCAAAGTGTAGGGTGCCATTAGTTTTCTGCCCACGTACAATCGAATTAATTAATTTATCAAATTAGCCAACGCTATAGCGTAACATTTTACTTAAGATATCCGTTTTATATTTAATGCAAGAACTTTCCATTAATTAGAAATCGGTAATTGAGCTTTGAAAACTTATAATAAACACAATCATTTATTCTTTAATTTACATAGAAATTGTGTTAGTTGTACATAAAGTAGTCATGTTTATAGTTATTATATCCAACGGTCTATAGTTAGGAGCAATGAAACAAAATTACGTGGAAAAATCTACATTTTATTTGCGTTTGTATAGTTCTCTCTCCTCTTAATGTTGTTGGTAGCAACCAATAATAATGTAATAGACCATGTATAATTGTTTGTACTATTGCGTCTATCAGTCAATGTTTTAAAATTGTCGTTTGTGTTTATATTCTGTTCCTAACAAAACTAATAACCAAATCTAATAAATATGTAATTTTTTGATAGAGCGGAAACAGTTATTTCATATAGGTAGGTTTGTCTCTGTTCTCATTTCACTTGTTTATATAATGTGGTCATTATCATATATATATATATCTGTCGCGTTGTGAATATAGTTTAGGTATAAGAAATAATATGTCTTCTTAGTTGTGCTAAGGAACATTACCAATACCTACCATAAAACTAATTGAAAATGGGTACACTAATTCTAATTGGTATATTTCATGCAGTGTCGGAAGTAAGTGCACAATAAAATTTTCTCAGTCTAAAGTTTATTTTTTTAGGGTTCCGTATCCAAAAGGGCAAAAATGGAACCTTTATATGTAGTTTTATCATGTTCGTCTGTGGTCACATCTATTTTATTCGTAAAGTATAAAACATATATTGATGACATTTTATCGAGAGGTGTGTTTTGTGTGCTACCACTTAGTTTCGTAGTAAAATTACTGGAAAAAATGCTTTTAGGGGAGAAGTGGCACTCCATACATGTACCTATAATGTAACTAAATTATATTATTATTATTTTTGCAAATATCAACATATTGCACATCAATCAATAGGGCTTTAAAAATACCTTTGTGGTTTCATGGAAAAGGTTTTGATTTAATCAATATTCAAATAAATAATCTCTTCTAAAGTCTACAACAATGTGTCGCACCCCCCTCTAACTTTTAAATCGTAAGTCCAAAAATAGGTCTTTGTACATTCTCTCAACGAAACCTGTTTTGAACAATATTGTTTACGCGGTTTTTAGTTATTTCCAAAAACATTATTTCATAGGCCGATCCTTTTGGTAGGTATTAGTTTTTTCTTATTCCATGGAAGCTACGGAATCCTCCATTGTGCGTGGTCCGACACGTACTTGGCCGGTTTTTATTGTTGTTGTAATATAAATTATAAAATTACAATGCATTGTATAATTTATTTATAGATCTTAATTAGATCAATAACGTGTTTTTTATATCTTTTCTTATTGTTGTTGCAATATAAATTATTAAACTACTATTCATTGTACAATTTATGTATATATCTGAATTACATCTATAACGTCTTTTCAGAGTTTCGTAGTCAACTAGGAACCCTTATAGTTTCGCCATGACCGTCTGTCCGTCTGTCAAATTAGATATGAGCCGACAACATGGTAAAACAAAAACTGATTTTTTTTTGTCAAATCAAGTGGGGGGTGATTTTTTTCAATGCAACCATATTGTATACGGTATCGTTGGATAGGTATTTCAAAAAGAATATGGGCCTTTTGAAACAAGTTTTGAATAATATCAATAGATTCGTAAATAATAGCTTAGAAAGTTAAAAAAAAGCATTCCCTCCCTTAAAATTTTGAACCGTGGGTCTAAAAACTTCCAATAAATTCATGGAGGTGAGGCCTAATAAGTACCTACTTTCAATGAAATCTATATTCAATAAGCTAAGTTGAGCCGTTTTCGAGTTATCGCAAAAGTTGTAATTTCATAGCAAAAGGACAGGTGCCGCAAAATATAAAAACCTGCCAAGAGCGTGTCGGGCCACGCTCAGTGTAGGGTTCCGTAGTTTTCCGTCCGTCACAGTAAGTGTCCCCACTTAAGAGTTAATAACACCGCCATGTAGGATATGATATGAGAGTTCCACGTACAGCGACATCTATCGGCAAATTAAGTAAACTATTGCGCGCGAGCTTAAAGTATGGAAGATGATTTTTATGGAATAATTATTTATTGCGTGAACCGATTTTCACCGTTTTTACTTTATTTGAAAGCACTTCATTTCATTGTAATTTTGTAGAAATTACAGGTACAATAAACACCTGCTTATACGGTTAAATTACAAACTTAGTTCAGAAATTATTTTGTAATTTTTTTTCAAAAACTATTCATCCTATCAAGTTCAAAATAATTTTCCTAGAAAGTTTTTATAAAGTTCTACTTTTGAGATTTTGTTCATATTTTTAAAACTTATAGTTCAAAAGTTAGAGGGGGGGGGGGGGGACGCATATTTTTTTCCTTCTGGAGCGATTATTTCCGAAAATATTTACATTATCGAAAAATGATTTTAGTATCCAACAATATATCACACGTTAGGGTTGAAATTTAAAAAAAAATCACTCCCCACTTTACGTATAGGGGAGATACCCTAATAAAAAAAAAAACCACTTTTTATTTTACCACTTTGTCGGCGTGATTGATATCCATATTAGTACCAAATTTAAGCTTTCTAGTGCTAACGGTCACTGAGATTATCCGCGGACGGACGGACGGACGGACGGGCAGACATGGCGAAACTATAAGGGTTCCTAGTTGACTACGGAACCCTAAAAACGACCTTGAGTGGGTCTATTGTGACGAGCCGGCAACTACGGAATCCTACATTGAGCATGACCCGACATGCTCTTGGCCGGTTTTTTATGTTTTTAGGGTTCCGTACAAACCCCTATTCATTTTTAAATACCTATCCAACAATATATCACACGTTAGGGTTGAAATTAACAAAAAAATCACTCTCCACTTTACGTATAGGGGAGGTACCCTAATAAAAAAAAAAACCACTTTTTATTTTACCACTTTGTCGGCGTGATTGATATCCATATTAGTACCAAATTTCAGCTTTCTAGTGCTAACGGTCACTGAGATTATCCGCGGACGGACGGACGGACGGACGGGCAGACATGGCGAAACTATAAGGGTTCCTAGTTGACTACGGAACCCTAAAAACGACCTTGAGTGGGTCTATTGTGACGAGCCGGCAACTACGGAATCCTACATTGAGCATGACCCGACATGCTCTTGGCCGGTTTTTTATGTTTTTAGGGTTCCGTACCTCGAAAGGAAAAAACGGAACCCTTATAGGATCACTTTGTTGTCCGTCTGTCTGTCTGTCTGTCTGTCTGTCTGTCAAGACCATTTTTCTTAGGAACGCGTGGTGGTATCAAGCTGAAATTTATATCAAATACTCAGGTCTACTGTCCCTTGGAGCTGTGAAAAAAATCAAACTTCTAAGCCAAAGCAATCAAAAGATACAGCCGTTTATGCCGCAAATTTCCGCAAATTTTCGCTCGCAAGGGAATCAAAACCTACAGGGTACTTCCCGTGAACTCAGAATCTTGAAATTTGGTACGAAGCTACGTCTTATAGCACAGATAAAGGAAAAATTGCGAAAACCGTAAATTTTTAGTTACATCATATAATAAAAATATTTTAAAGTTACTACCCCTATATACCTACAGGATTGTACGGAACCCTCGGTGCGCGATTCCGACTCGCACTTGGCCGGTTTTTTTTAGCGAAGTCCAGCAACGTCGCCTTGCAAAATAGTCGTGGGAAATTTGTCCCCTAGTGTATTTGGCTTTAGTATGAGTTTATACTATGTTTATTGGTCAAATAGGTCACAACCACAACATGTCACATATTTATGAGACCTCGAACTATATTGGTGTGACATTTATGTGACTCTAATTAGGTACATTGCAAAAAAAATTTTGTAGGTGGTATGTTTTCCGGGGTTATTGTCTTATTAATAGTTATTAACCTTTATTTACCTTTCGATTCGTACGGTTGGTTTACTCACAACGGAAGTACCTACATTGTACAGTCGGCAACAGAAGTAGCTTAGCGGGTGAGGTGTTCACGCACTCTTATTCTCTCAACAATAAAGTCGTGTTAAGCTCATTTTGAACACCTCACCCGCTTAGCTACTTCTGCTGCTAACTGTCTTTATTGTCAAACCAGTAACTGCCAATTTTTTGATATACACTGATTACTGACTGTACTTGCTGTTCTTTGTAGGCCTATCAATTGCTCCTCTAGACCTTTCCAATGAGCCCAAACTCGGTGTGGTTGCATTACTCCCTTCAAGAGTTCCTACTTTACCATCAGATCAGCTCCGTGCTAGTTAGGGTTCCGTAGCCAAAATGGCAGAAACGGAAACCTTATAGTTTCGTCATTTCCTTCTGTCCGTATGTCACGGGCATTTTCCTCGTAAATAATAATAATGAAAAAAAAAATTAAGGGGATGACAACAGTTAAACTCCGTCCTACTCTTTTTAAGCGTGAGTGAAAGAGAAACACTGTGTAACGTTAAGTATGGATGGGAGCACATCGCAAATTCAGAAAAATGATTAATTAAAACAAAACTAGGCATTTACTGTAAAATATAAAATAATAAAGTTTTTGGTATTGTGTCTTGGAATTTTGTTCCTAATTACATACGTATAGTAAGTTAAGAAACTAAAGACATCAAAATGGTTTTAAGCTAATCCCATCAAAAACGTTACATGTACAAAAACGCAAGTCTCACAACGCAGTTCTTTAACCGCAAAAAGTATTGAGATCTAATGAAAAACCAAGCCAGTGTCCATAAAATAAAACTCAATCCTCACTGGAGTTTACTAACAATATTTCATTGTGACCGTTTCAATATTAGATGTCTATATTTTTATAATAAATATAATGGGAAGGAGATGGTAAAAAAATCCTAAATATTAATCGATAGGTCTTTAAAAATAACTCAAAGATTCTTAAAACATTCTCTCGACACGCTTCGAAAGCCGAAAAAATGGTGTCCTCCCCCCTCTAACTTTTGAACCAAAGATCATGAAAAAATTCAAGAACGTGTATCTTAATATATGCTTTCAAAAACAATTATGTGGAACATTATCAGTTCAGCCGTTTATTTCCAAAAAAAATTCTTTAAATTCCAAAATTACGTAAGTGCAGTGCCTGGCAGATATGACTATTTCTACTCTTAATTATGCGTGTTTCGACACGCACTTGGTCGGTATTTACTATTGTATTGTTACGTAAATTACGAAAGTATACCCAATTATAGCTCAATCAATATTACAAGATTCAACTCAAAATCAATATACGGCCCCGTCTGATAGTAAGCAGTTACCGTAGCATATGGAAGCCTGCAACTCCAGATGATTCACATGCGCGTTGCTTCTAGACTGTACTTGGGAAATACCAAATGCCATAAAATTCCGAAATTCAGTCGATAATCACTTATATTTCTATTCAACAGCGTTCAATTTTAGAAATTGTTTAATTAAAATTCCGTGTGTGGCCTGTAACACGAGCAAAAAATTAAATCATAGATTCTACTCCTCAAACTAGACAACGTTTGTTCAGCGACTTTAAAAATTAACTTGTGGTTTGATTTTTAGTACACTTTAAAGTTGTATGCATTGTATAATTTATTTATAGATCTTAATTAGATCAATAACGTGTTTTTTATATCTTTTCTTATTGTTGTTGCAATATAAATTATTAAACTACTATTCATTGTACAATTTATGTATATATCTGAATTACATCTATAACGTCTTTTCAGAGTTTCGTAGTCAACTAGGAACCCTTATAGTTTCGCCATGACCGTCTGTCCGTCTGTCAAATTAGATATGAGCCGACAACATGGTAAAACAAAAACTGATTTTTTTTTGTCAAATCAAGTGGGGGGTGATTTTTTTCAATGCAACCATATTGTATACGGTATCGTTGGATAGGTATTTCAAAAAGAATATGGGCCTTTTGAAACAAGTTTTGAATAATATCAATAGATTCGTAAATAATAGCTTAGAAAGTTAAAAAAAAGCATTCCCTCCCTTAAAATTTTGAACCGTGGGTCTAAAAACTTCCAATAAATTCATGGAGGTGAGGCCTAATAAGTACCTACTTTCAATGAAATCTATATTCAATAAGCTAAGTTGAGCCGTTTTCGAGTTATCGCAAAAGTTGTAATTTCATAGCAAAAGGACAGGTGCCGCAAAATATAAAAACCTGCCAAGAGCGTGTCGGGCCACGCTCAGTGTAGGGTTCCGTAGTTTTCCGTCCGTCACAGTAAGTGTCCCCACTTAAGAGTTAATAACACCGCCATGTAGGATATGATATGAGAGTTCCACGTACAGCGACATCTATCGGCAAATTAAGTAAACTATTGCGCGCGAGCTTAAAGTATGGAAGATGATTTTTATGGAATAATTATTTATTGCGTGAACCGATTTTCACCGTTTTTACTTTATTTGAAAGCACTTCATTTCATTGTAATTTTGTAGAAATTACAGGTACAATAAACACCTGCTTATACGGTTAAATTACAAACTTAGTTCAGAAATTATTTTGTAATTTTTTTTCAAAAACTATTCATCCTATCAAGTTCAAAATAATTTTCCTAGAAAGTTTTTATAAAGTTCTACTTTTGAGATTTTGTTCATATTTTTAAAACTTATAGTTCAAAAGTTAGAGGGGGGGGGGGGGGGGACGCATATTTTTTTCCTTCTGGAGCGATTATTTCCGAAAATATTTACATTATCGAAAAATGATTTTAGTAAACCCCTATTCATTTTTAAATACCTATCCAACAATATATCACACGTTAGGGTTGAAATTTAAAAAAAAATCACTCCCCACTTTACGTATAGGGGAGGTACCCTAATAAAAAAAAAATCCACTTTTTATTTTACCACTTTGTCGGCGTGATTGATATCCATATTAGTACCAAATTTAAGCTTTCTAGTGCTAACGGTCACTGAGATTATCCGCGGACGGACGGACGGACGGACGGGCAGACATGGCGAAACTATAAGGGTTCCTAGTTGACTACGGAACCCTAAAAACGACCTTGAGTGGGTCTATTGTGACGAGCCGGCAACTACGGAATCCTACATTGAGCATGACCCGACATGCTCTTGGCCGGTTTTTTATGTTTTTAGGGTTCCGTACAAACCCCTATTCATTTTTAAATACCTATCCAACAATATATCACACGTTAGGGTTGAAATTAACAAAAAAATCACTCTCCACTTTACGTATAGGGGAGGTACCCTAATAAAAAAAAAAACCACTTTTTATTTTACCACTTTGTCGGCGTGATTGATATCCATATTAGTACCAAATTTCAGCTTTCTAGTGCTAACGGTCACTGAGATTATCCGCGGACGGACGGACGGACGGACGGGCAGACATGGCGAAACTATAAGGGTTCCTAGTTGACTACGGAACCCTAAAAACGACCTTGAGTGGGTCTATTGTGACGAGCCGGCAACTACGGAATCCTACATTGAGCATGACCCGACATGCTCTTGGCCGGTTTTTTATGTTTTTAGGGTTCCGTACCTCGAAAGGAAAAAACGGAACCCTTATAGGATCACTTTGTTGTCCGTCTGTCTGTCTGTCTGTCTGTCTGTCTGTCAAGACCATTTTTCTTAGGAACGCGTGGTGGTATCAAGCTGAAATTTATATCAAATACTCAGGTCTACTGTCCCTTGGAGCTGTGAAAAAAATCAAACTTCTAAGCCAAAGCAATCAAAAGATACAGCCGTTTATGCCGCAAATTTCCGCAAATTTTCGCTCGCAAGGGAATCAAAACCTACAGGGTACTTCCCGTGAACTCAGAATCTTGAAATTTGGTACGAAGCTACGTCTTATAGCACAGATAAAGGAAAAATTGCGAAAACCGTAAATTTTTAGTTACATCATATAATAAAAATATTTTAAAGTTACTACCCCTATATACCTACAGGATTGTACGGAACCCTCGGTGCGCGATTCCGACTCGCACTTGGCCGGTTTTTTTTAGCGAAGTCCAGCAACGTCGCCTTGCAAAATAGTCGTGGGAAATTTGTCCCCTAGTGTATTTGGCTTTAGTATGAGTTTATACTATGTTTATTGGTCAAATAGGTCACAACCACAACATGTCACATATTTATGAGACCTCGAACTATATTGGTGTGACATTTATGTGACTCTAATTAGGTACATTGCAAAAAAAATTTTGTAGGTGGTATGTTTTCCGGGGTTATTGTCTTATTAATAGTTATTAACCTTTATTTACCTTTCGATTCGTACGGTTGGTTTACTCACAACGGAAGTACCTACATTGTACAGTCGGCAACAGAAGTAGCTTAGCGGGTGAGGTGTTCACGCACTCTTATTCTCTCAACAATAAAGTCGTGTTAAGCTCATTTTGAACACCTCACCCGCTTAGCTACTTCTGCTGCTAACTGTCTTTATTGTCAAACCAGTAACTGCCAATTTTTTGATATACACTGATTACTGACTGTACTTGCTGTTCTTTGTAGGCCTATCAATTGCTCCTCTAGACCTTTCCAATGAGCCCAAACTCGGTGTGGTTGCATTACTCCCTTCAAGAGTTCCTACTTTACCATCAGATCAGCTCCGTGCTAGTTAGGGTTCCGTAGCCAAAATGGCAGAAACGGAAACCTTATAGTTTCGTCATTTCCTTCTGTCCGTATGTCACGGGCATTTTCCTCGTAAATAATAATAATGAAAAAAAAAATTAAGGGGATGACAACAGTTAAACTCCGTCCTACTCTTTTTAAGCGTGAGTGAAAGAGAAACACTGTGTAACGTTAAGTATGGATGGGAGCACATCGCAAATTCAGAAAAATGATTAATTAAAACAAAACTAGGCATTTACTGTAAAATATAAAATAATAAAGTTTTTGGTATTGTGTCTTGGAATTTTGTTCCTAATTACATACGTATAGTAAGTTAAGAAACTAAAGACATCAAAATGGTTTTAAGCTAATCCCATCAAAAACGTTACATGTACAAAAACGCAAGTCTCACAACGCAGTTCTTTAACCGCAAAAAGTATTGAGATCTAATGAAAAACCAAGCCAGTGTCCATAAAATAAAACTCAATCCTCACTGGAGTTTACTAACAATATTTCATTGTGACCGTTTCAATATTAGATGTCTATATTTTTATAATAAATATAATGGGAAGGAGATGGTAAAAAAATCCTAAATATTAATCGATAGGTCTTTAAAAATAACTCAAAGATTCTTAAAACATTCTCTCGACACGCTTCGAAAGCCGAAAAAATGGTGTCCTCCCCCCTCTAACTTTTGAACCAAAGATCATGAAAAAATTCAAGAACGTGTATCTTAATATATGCTTTCAAAAACAATTATGTGGAACATTATCAGTTCAGCCGTTTATTTCCAAAAAAAATTCTTTAAATTCCAAAATTACGTAAGTGCAGTGCCTGGCAGATATGACTATTTCTACTCTTAATTATGCGTGTTTCGACACGCACTTGGTCGGTATTTACTATTGTATTGTTACGTAAATTACGAAAGTATACCCAATTATAGCTCAATCAATATTACAAGATTCAACTCAAAATCAATATACGGCCCCGTCTGATAGTAAGCAGTTACCGTAGCATATGGAAGCCTGCAACTCCAGATGATTCACATGCGCGTTGCTTCTAGACTGTACTTGGGAAATACCAAATGCCATAAAATTCCGAAATTCAGTCGATAATCACTTATATTTCTATTCAACAGCGTTCAATTTTAGAAATTGTTTAATTAAAATTCCGTGTGTGGCCTGTAACACGAGCAAAAAATTAAATCATAGATTCTACTCCTCAAACTAGACAACGTTTGTTCAGCGACTTTAAAAATTAACTTGTGGTTTGATTTTTAGTACACTTTAAAGTTTATTCGAATACGCAATGGATTGCGAATTGATTACGTCTGTAGGGTGACAAGACTGACAAGCAATGTCAATTGGGCGGGCGTACATTGATAATACTATTTAGTTTGTATGAAAAAGAGACAATCTAGAGACTCCATATTTTTTAAAAGTTGCTGAACAAAAGTTTTATATTTAGTTTGAGGAGTAGAATCTACGTTTTAATTTATTGCTTGGGTTACAGGCCACATACTGTATAACTATATATATTTGTAATAACGGGACTTAACCGCGTATATATATATATATTACAAAAAAAATGTTCTTCTTAATTATATATACAGGGTGTAACAAAAATGCTGGTGATCCTTTTAATGGCATAATTGGCATCGTATTCTGATTATGAATAACTGAGAAAAATATTATTTCTCTCAAAAAAAATTGGTTTTGAATGGAGGGTTGGGCGACTGAGACTACGTGTCCCATACAAAAAAAAATACGCCTATAATTTCTTTTTCTCCTACTTTTTCTTATATTCGCAATATTCGCAATACGATACTAATCATGCCCTTAAACGGATCACTTGTATTTTTGTTACATCCTGTATATACGTAGTTTAAATATATACGTGGTTAAGTCCCGTTATTACAAATAGATATGTGTAAAAACCGTGAAAGTTTAAATCAGTGTTAAAATATACCTATTTACTTACACAAATTAGTAGATCTCGTTGATGTCTTATGTACGAGAAACTTCACAACTTTGTAAGCTTCTTGATTCGTGCTTTAGTTATAGTGTTATTAGATTACTGACTAGAGTATTATCTACATAAATTCGTTTACATATTATAGTATATTATGATATCATCACAAATTAAATAGGTAAGTTAGACGAGGAAGCATGTTAACTATGAATATATTTTGTCAGGGAGGACGCTACGCTAGCCAACTCCAAAGTTAAACCAAAAGATGATACTTATTAGATTTTAATCATATTCGTTTGTGTTTTTTTAGGTAATAGATAATGAATTAGGTACATATAACAAAAGTTTGTGTTTTATTTTTGTTTGTTAATATTTAACCACTTTCCCATCCTTTGAACTTTTAGAAAAATTATCGAAATATTTTAAAATAATAGGCAAGATGCAATATTTTCATTTATGCTTTCATTTGAAAGAATTGCACGTAGAATAGACCACAAGTGTATAAAAAAATTAAAATAGTATATAGTCAAAAATTGCTGTTGAAAACTGACAATTTAAATGTTCGCCCCTAAACGGATCTACAGTTCCTGTGACGTCACTCATGTGTGTCACTCGCCATATTTGTTCGGCCACAGTGTCAACTTCTTGTTTTTTTTTAATTTTATGACCTGGATGCCCTTTAAGCCAATCCCCATAGACAGTTATCAAACCCATTAGTTGTCATAACAGGAGTGACGTCACCAAGCGCTGATTGGTGGATTAAAACACGTTCCGTTTCACATTACTTCAAATCGTAATTATTATTTGAAATCAGTATAAACTAGAGTAAAATCGTTTGTACAGCTATTATTTTATGTTTTTTCAACATTTTGATCACAAAATAATAGTAAACATTATAGCTGCATCTTCCCTATTAAGTGCGCCCAAGCACCGTTAAAATGGTGCTTTATAAATACCATGTTAGCGCGGGTTACATCCCTAGAGTTGCAAGCATCCACATGTTACGGTAACTTTTGACCACAAGGCGGACTGTATGTCTGTTTGCAACAGACGACGTCAGACGTTGTATAAAAAGGTCGGGGTGAGAGGAGCACGGTTATTGCGCCATTTCCGTCGGTTTTAGCGGTAAGAGGCACTTCCGGCGCCGAACCCTCTCGCCAGTATTCTTGACACACTAGGTCAATAAATAAATTAGTTACAACCATATACATCGACTCTCGGCTGACATGTGTTACCTATTTATGCATTTATCAGCATAAATAAATAATTATTAAAGAGATTTTTTTTCCAGATACACTTTAATCAAACACATTTTCAATTGCAATTTTTAACAAAAGTTACAACCTTCCGCAAATTCTTTCACGTACAAATTGTGAAATGGCCAAACCCCCCTCCCGCTTTATACTCCCGTAGGTAGGTACTTAGAACTCTCAATTCATCTATTTAGGGAGTTAATTACGGAATATAAAGTATTTTTCACACCACCTGCTCGACAATACCAAATTATATATCATGCAAACCTCACCGAAAGCAAATCATTATAGCCCTTGGCTTTAGCCGGGTTATAATGTTGTACTAAATCTCATTATAACCCGCTGGTTAATAATGTGATTTCACTTCCCATAGTTCTTATTGTTATGTACTTAAAGTCTAATTTGGTAAAGTCCGCACGGTGCACAGCCCCGCGACGCCAGCCGGGGCCCGCGCCGCCGCGTCGAACTGATTTGAAAATCGAATTTATTCGGAAAATCGTGCTGGCCACCTTTTTTAAATACCTAAAACAAATGCCGCGAGTGTCATAAGACGCTGCAGTATACGGAGTAAAACTGCAGGTTCTATAAAAATTGAATATAAAATTCGAATAAAATGGACTAATGTATCAAGAATCAATTTTTAGGGTTCCGTAGCCAAATGACAAAAAACGGAACCCTTATGGATTCGTCATGTCTGTCTGTATGTCTGTCCGTCCGTATGTCACAGCCATTTTACTCGGAAACTATACGACGTATCTGAATAAAATTTACACATAAGGTGTATTTTGTATGCCGCTACTTAGTTATGTAGATTTAAAAAAAAATTAGGGGGGGGGGGCGCTCCATACATGTACTTAACTATTTTTTTTGACTGAATATCAACATGTGACACATCAATGATAGGTCTTTAAAAATAACATTGAGGTTTCTTTGACCATTTTGTGATTAGGTGAATATTTTCTGAAATAATCGCTTCGAAAGTCAGAAAAATTGTGCACAGAAGGGTTTCTGTGACTTTTGAACCGTAACTCCAAAAAATATGAAAATTTTGAAGAGATGCGTCTTATCATATACTTTGTACGCAAATTGTTTTGAACATTATCGGTTTAGCCATTTTTGAGCTATCTCCAAAAAAAACATAGGCACCAGATACGACCTTTTGGTATTAGTTTGGTTGTTATTCCATTGAAGGTACGGAACCCTCCGATGTGTGGTCCGACACGCACTTGGCCGGTTTTTACTTTTAAATTGATTTACTTTAATAAAAATCCGTTTCTAGTAGCCTTAGCTATTTTATTGTCTCGCAAGAGGTGAGAAAAGTAGAGTATACTCCTCGGGGATAAAGCTGTTTTTGTCACGGGCGCGCTTGAACCCCTCACTGCACTCAGGACTCAGTCTTAATTCCCTCGCTTCGCTCGGGAATTAACTCATAACCCCCTCGCTGCGCTCGGGAGTAAAATCTGGAGTCCTTCGTTACGTTCAGGATTCAATATTGCGCCCGTGACATAAAACAGTGCTTTATCCCCTTGGTGTACAATCTACTATTATTTCCCTTTCAATCTACTCTGTCAGGTTTCATCTAAATAAATAAATATAAATATTATAATTGAATTAGCGGAAAAATCATAAAAAGTACAGTCGATTCCTATTGGACGGGAAAAAGTTTTTTTACATAGATCAAAGTGTCAGGAATTGATACCAATAAAATTTATAAGTGAATATTGGGCGCTTAGGTGCCAAAAAAACCGGCCAAGAGCGTGTCGGGCCACGCTCAGTGTAGGGTTCCGTAGTTTTTCGTCCGTCACAGTAAGTGTCCCCACTTAAGAGTTAAAATAACACCGCCATGTAGGATATGATATGAGCGTTCTACGTACAGCGACATCTATCGGCAAATTAAGTAAACTATTGCGCGCGAGCTTAAAGTATGGAAGATGATTTTTATGGGATAATTCTTTATTGCGTGAACCGATTTTCACCGTTTTTACTTTATTTGAAAGCAAGTCTTTTCATTGTAATTTTGTAGAAATTACAGGTACAATACACACCTGCTTATACGGTTAAATTACAAACTTAATTCAGAAATAATTTTGTATTTTTTTTCAAAAACTATTCAACCTATCAAGTTCAAAATAATTTTCCTAGAAAGTTTTTATAAAGGTTTACTTTTCAGATTTTTTTCATATTTTTAAAACTTATGGTTCAAAAGTTAGAGGGGGGGGGACACATTTTTTTTAACTTCTGGAGCGATTATTTCCGAAAATATTTACATTATCAAAAAATGATTTTAGTAAACCCCTATTCATTTTTAAATACCTATCCAACAATATATCACACGTTAGGGTTGAAATGAAAAAAAATCACTCCCCACTTTACGTATAGGGGAGGTACCCTAATAAAACATTTTTTTCCATTTTTTATTTTACCACTTTGTCGGCGTGATTGATATACATATTAGAACCAAATTTCAGCTTTCTAGTGCTAACGGTCACTGAGATTATCCGCGGACGGACGGACGGACGGACGGACGGGCAGACATGGCGAAACTATAAGGGTTCCTAGTTGACTACGGAACCCTAAAAAATGGTAAAAATGGTAAAAACCAGTTTTTTGCTTCTAGAGGAAAACGCTCGGACAAAGAAAAGTTAAATGTAACAAATGTGCACAATAAAAAACCAAAGAGAATGAGCCCCAATAGAGCAAAATCGGTCCAGAGGATCGTCCGCAATTCGCAATAAAACACGTTTTTTTTGCAAATCTCGAAAATTCAATAACTCGCGTTACAGAAGTGATGGAGAGCTGAAAGGAGATCGTCAATTTTTGTTAGGCGATTTGCCCCAGATCATAAATGTGCGTATAATTAAGAAATCGATATCAAAAATTTCTAGATCAGGGTGGTCATAAAATAATCATGAAATCTAACGGGAAAATTGAGAAATCGGGGATGAAAAAACATGAATGCGATAAGGACAATATTTAAAAGCGTACATGTTTATGATTTATAGTACAGAACAAAATAAATACCGATTTTTTAAAGAATTTCTACAAAATCTGTTATGATAATAAAACGGAAATCATAATAACATAATAAAAAGTCATATTTTGATCCTACCGCTGATTTCTTGTATTTGGGTAAACATAATAGCTGTCAAACCATCATTGCTACTATTAACTAAAAACAATCTTAGCACTTATTACAAAGAGATAAGGTTTAGCACTGTTAGTGCGGTACTACTAGTATCCATGAAGTTATAATTTCAAACTGGAGTATACGCTTGGGCCACAAAGTGAGGCCGAAAGAGAGAGTAATATAGGGAACTGCGTCTCGTTTTGACTTAGGGAGTTATGAGGTCATTAGACAATAATGCCAGCATGACAACAAGTCAAAATGTCAATGTGTGCCAATTTTGTAACGAGTGAGAGTGAGACACCGCCCCCCCATATTATGCCCTCTATCGGACCGTTTTTTCTAGTCACCTATGAACCACTGTTTTTCACGGTAATAAGGTTAATCTGTGGGCAGGGAAAAAGTACAACAATTACACCCACTTTTTATACATCCATCCATCCATCTTTTTATTTCTAAATTATTTGTTATGGCAGTTAACGTCTTATTGACAACCGACATTGATGAAAACGTTTGATTGAAAACGTCACATTATCATTTCAACCAGTGTTTATGACATGTCTCAAACCTGCACGGATATATGAAGCCCGTTGAAACCCCTATTTTAAGAGCGCATGACAGTTAACGTTTTCATCTCTGTAGCTAAATGTCAAATTCAGGAAGGAGAATCTTCTGTACTTGTACTATTACTTATTATGTGATCATAACGCTCTAAGTCAAAACTTTGTGGCCGAAGAGTACACTCCAGTTTAAAATTATAACTTCATGCGGCAGACATGGCTGACGGTGACGTCATTCATTGACAGTGTCAAACTAGAATCATAAACAAGATTTGCAAAGTAAACGTAACTCCTTACTGAAAATGTCCGTTTCGTCTCGGTCCAGGTGAAGTTAACCTTATGTCACTGCTGTAAAGACGTTAACAACTTATTTAGCACTATTTGGTTCGCGGAAGGATCAAAGAAATTACTTTTTATTTTGTATATCTAATTCCCGTTTAATTTTCATGCAATATTTTGTCTACTTTCGTAATAAAATGGGTATTTGCTTAAGATTGAAGAAAAAACCTTATACGAGACCATATCGCGAGTGGGCCCGGAATTGACGATCTCCTTTAAATATGATGTCAGTTTTGTGGTCCTCTAACTATACTTAAATTTTCAGATGAAAATGTTGTAAAATTTTTGCAAACAGTCGACTTTTGCAAAAAGTGACCTTTTTTTAAATCGACTAGGAGGGTATTTTATTTTTCGACAAACGTTATAATTTCGGTTCCTACGCATTAAGGAGGAGTTGAACTACAAATTTCAAAATTTACAGGTCAATTGACAAAGAATAAAGTTGTTTAAATAATCTATGAAGTTCAGGCACCTTTTGCGCGCGCGGCGGCGGTGCACTATGGCCCAAACGCCCGATCTAGCTGGACAAAATTATTTTACACTCATAGGCTAAAATTTACTATTTTTATTATTATTTTGCTATAATTAAAGTGAAAAAAGAATTACCAGTGTAAGTTGACCATTTTATAAGCAGAATTACAAGGGCAGAAGAGGTCAGCTAAACTTGGTTTTTAATTTTAAGAGAAATGAAGCATTATTGCAAATTATAACGTTTTTCGAAAATTAAAATACCCTCCCAGTCGATATAAAAAAAGGTCACTTTTTGCAAAAGTAGACGGTTTGCAAAAAGTTTATAACATTTTCATTTAAACATTTAACTGTAGTTAGAGGATCAGAAAACTGACATCATATTCAAATTTCAGCTCTCCGTCACTTCCGGAACGCGAGTTATTGAACTTACAGTATTTGCAAATTGCGGACGATCCTCTGGACCGATTTTGCTCTATCCGGGCTCAATCTCTTTGGTTTGTTATTGTGCACATTTGTTACATTTAACTTTTTTTTGTCCGAGCTGTAGTTTTTCCTCTAGAAGCGAAAAACTGGTTTTTACCATTTTTACCATTTTTTTTGGCACTGTAGCGCCCAATATTCACTTATAAATTTTATTGGTATCAATTCCTGACACTTTGATCTATACAAAAAAAAAAAAATCTCGTCCAATAGGAATTGCCTGGGCCAGAAAGCTTATTCTATCTGAGTACACGGTAAGCTCAATAAGGCTTGTGTTATAGGTACTAGACGACGATATATATATATATAATAGATAAATATGGATAAATACTTAACTACATAGAAAACATCCATAACTCAGGAACAAATATCTGTGATAAACACACAAATAAATGCCCTGACCAGGATTCGAACCCGGGACCTCCTGCTTCGTAGGCAGAGTCACTACCGACTAGGCTAGGAGGCCGTTTTCTCTAAATCTAAATTCGTTTAGTCGTTTTTACGTTAAGGAGGAATATATACAAATTATAATATACAAACACATACAAATTATCATAAATATTTATAATATTAGTAGGATACTTGTAACTTTTACTGATTATATTATATACTAGTTATTTAAGAGGATAGTGGACGACCACCTCTTCATATAAAAGCAGTTAATTGATTAATGGAAACTACAGTTATGTCCCTTAAATTGACTTTTTTCGATGATTGCTTTACTTGAAGATTTAGCTGCGTTACTGTAATTTCTACAAACGATAACTACAATTGTATGACGAGACTATTTACCAATCTTCTCTTATTGGTAAAAGCTATAGATCGTACCGTACCTAAGTTCTCCGGTGTTAAATCCTGCTTTAAAGACGGCTGGACCGATTTGGAAAAATCTTTTTTGTTTGAAAGAGTATACTTCACAGTTGGTCCCATTGCAACCAGGTCAGGATCTGATGATGTGATCCTGGAGAAATCGAGGGAACTCTTCAACTATTATAGGCACACCTATAGTGATTTGAGTATCTTGTACAGAAGCTCGAGCATTTGTTGTTGGAAAGGTGGAGGCCAAGTGAAGTCTGTTCTTTTCTGTTTAAAATTATTTTGAAAATATTGTGGAGTAAAATATTAATCCATTTATATTGGCAAAGATCGTATTATTTAAGATGAATATAAGATTTTTCTGTCACTGTTAAAGTCGTAATCTATATTATGCATAATATCATCACACAGCTAGTAAAAGAGCGGTATTCAGTGCACACGTGTATCTTAGAAGTTTCTACGTAGAGAGGTTTATATTACCAACGTACAGCTGGCTTATCATAAACAGGATGAAAAAATGTGGGTTCAAGATGAATTAGATTTCAATTTGTTTTTTTAGTTGTCCTAAATTCTAGAATTTAGATGATTGTCTAAAAAAACTTTTTCTCGAGCCAAATATACCTAATTAAACTACGTTTACTGCCGAAGATGTCCTCATCCAGGGTGTGACGGCGTTGGCCCAGGTCAGTGACCGCGGCTGAAGATCACGCACGCACACAGCCGCACGGTTACGTCAGCGCGCAGTTACGTGAGCACTCAGACATGCGCACGCACGGTAACTGTGTAAGTGGAACTCGGACGCGCGGATGTGTGCCGCGGCCAATGCATCTGGAGCAGTCTGCTGCACAATCTGCCTTTTGGCAGCGGTCACAGTCTGCGTCATGTGGCTACATTTGACTTGATTTAATTACAGCTTGTGACATGGATAGATTAGCTTAATTCCAGCTTATGTGTTGTTTAGCATATTCTGCTGTTGCCACTGGCGATAAGTGAAATTTTCGCTACCTTCAGTAACCTATACCTTTGGTAATAATATTCAGATATAGTAATAATTAAGCAATTATAATTACATTGCCCAATTATAACCACTGACTAAGGGCCGGTTGCACCATACCGTCTGTTAACGTCAACGTCATCGTTATAAAATTTTTTTTATGAAAAGTTTGACAGTTTTCTATGGGATGACAGCTCCGTCGCCATATTTAACGTTGATGAGTCCGTTAATTGTGTATGGTGCAACCTACCCTAAGAAACAAAATTAAATCAAAGAAAAAATTGTGAATGTCCCAATGATTGAAAATCACCTTATTTACCGAAAGACGCCAACTGATGGATTTTTAGAGTTTTCAAAGGACCTTCCCAATTACTGGTCGTGCACTGCTGTCTTGACCAGATCGCCAGTACATCATGTTGGGGGTCTTTTTTTGCTGCGCCTTCGGTTCGCGGTTGCCCTTGAAGAACTTTTCTGCCTTAGCGGCCGCCTTGGATTTGACGAGCTATGTGCATACTGCTCGATAGCTTGATGCAGTACATATGCCTATGCTTACTTTTGTGGTGTAAATACTTTGTTTAAGAAATAAACTCTTTTCTGGAATGTTCATGGTAACCTCTACATTTACCCTTTTGATCAGACTGTTCGTACACAGTTGTATAAAAAATATTGAGGGCCATAATAAGATTCAATATTTTACCTAGCTAGTTATATTTTGTACCAGTAAAATATCTGAATAAAACTTATTATTGTTTACATATATTATTAAACCTAACGCGTTCTTTTCTTACCAATATAAGAGAATGGAAATTATTAAGATCTATTTCTAATAAATATCGTATAAAATATTTTAAAAGTTTTATTGTCTGGTTACAGGAGATAGTAGTTGGCACACCCTAAGTAACTACATATAGACGTCGGGTCAGGTTACTATAGGTCGCTGAGGCAAGTGTGGCTATAAAATTGGGTAATGTGCATGTCATTAATGTTGTAAGGGGTCCTTGGTTTAAGATGTGATAAATTCACATATTTCGTTGGAATAATCAAACTCATTAGCGGAGATGCTATAATCGATCTCGAGAGTGTGCCGCTGGTGTCGCGTTGCGTAGACGCATACTAATGTGCAGCGCAGACAATGGGGCGGTTTTGGGTGGGTCAACTGTCAACAGTTAAAGGGTACCGGTGACAGTAAGGTCGCTGTGACAGCTGTCACTTCCCACTGCCGTGTCAGAGTGCGAGGGTCGAGAGTTTAACCCTAGCGAAGGTTTCAGTGCCTTATTGTAATTGTTGGTGATAATAACATTACTTAATCTCAGCAAGAAACCATGAATATTCATGTTGTTTCAGTTAATTAATGTTTGTTGACCATGCATTTTGTTTCGCCTTGTTAGTTGTAGCAAAAAAAGCTATTGATTTTGAATGATTAATAAGTACTGGCCTCACTTCGTGCCTTGGCTTAGTTTTCACCGGCTCTGAAAACTAGATTTAGATTAACACAGCATTACATGCGGTTGCGTAATCAGACCCGTGCCAGTCGCGCCCGCGACGGGTTTGGAGGCATATTCCAATTTGAAAAGTATGATATCAAATTTTTTATATTTGTATGTCTCTTTCTTACCAATATCTGAGAATGTGTGCATTTTGTGAGTGAAATCAAATTGGTATTACATTTAAAAAATATGAATATTCTTACTGCACTCCTGCCTGCGGCTACCAATGTTCACAGTCTGGTAAACTTCCACTCAGGACAATCCTTCGTACAAGTTAATAATACGTAATCGGGCTTAAGAGTAAAATTGCGATATTTGTAATGAAATATATGCAAGTTGTGGATTCCCGGATCCATATCGGTTGCGCCAGGGTCTGTTCGCGTAAAATAAGCTAACCAGTGAAATGAGGAAAATCGATCCGGATATGGCTATTATTTTGCCATGTCTCAACTTACTCCGAATTTAAAACGAATAAAACGTGAACGAAACGTTTTTAAATGGATTTAAAGTTAAGGCATGGTCCTTACAAACTAAAAAGGTTTAATAAATAATGTAAACTTTATGTGGACTGGTACATTCAGTTCCTAACCTGAATATAAGCATAATTATATCGTATAATTGTTATTACCGCTATCATCTGATAGCGGTAATGACAATTATACGATGTAATTATGCTCCGTTTTCTATCTAGAAAACGGACGTCTTGCTGCTGCATCCAGCTCG
The DNA here is from genome assembly GCA_947086415.1 of Pammene aurita. Lineage (NCBI taxonomy): Eukaryota > Metazoa > Arthropoda > Insecta > Lepidoptera > Tortricidae > Pammene > Pammene aurita. The sequence continues at coordinate 32,453,593 of OX352290.1, read as the reverse complement.
GTTTATCTTTCAATCTCGAATAAATACTGCATAAAGTTTTAAGAACTTTTATATACCCATTTGCTTACATGGCATCCAAATGTCTCTGATTCTTATACGAGTCTCATACTTGATACATAAATATTCTAAAGAAATTAGGCGGTTTAGTTAGCTTTCATAATAATCGCAGTACAGAAGTGACGCCCGAAACATGATTACATTGATTACCTAATTGATATTTTAGGTAAATGTAGCAGTGGTCGACTTTAGTAAAGCGTCTTTCATATCACACTTGACACATGTTTTCCTTTGTCATACCCTTACTGTCAAATGATCATGTACCTAAGGAATTCAAAGTAAATTTGTGTCCAGTTTGTTTACGTTATTTCATGTGTGTTTTGAAATACGAGTTTAGTAAGTGGCGACCCTAAAGGTAGGTACTGTAGCCATTAAACTATCACAAATCGAGACAGACAAGTAACGTAATTTGAATTTGTAAATGTTTTTTTTGATTTGTACTACGCTTAGATCTCACTTTATATCGAGAGTATGAAGTACCAAAACTGATTCTGTTCTCAATACCTTAAGAATCGAACATATGGATGTTGCAAGCACCACCAAATGTGCGGGCTTCGACTAAATCCTCTCGTTCGACTTTCACAACTGTTGCATACAATTTTATCTATATATTAATAAAATTATCCACCAACAAATTTGCATAAAATGCGAGTGATGCGATAGATTATTAGGAAATCACAGTCGATTCATAAGTTTCTTTGTCCTTCGCTTTTATGGAAACAACACAATAAGACCTTCATAGGCAAAGTCTTGTTTTTACCTATTGTTTGATAAAATATAGAACGGTGTTATAAAATAAATGACTGAGAGAGATCTTTTACTATGTGAAGTTCATCTTTAAAGTAAAGAAAGACAGAAAATTTCAATCACTTTGCCGTAAATCTAGTAAAGATACTATTGAAATATACCATTTCCCTTTTGTGTTCAGTTCATAGATATCTAGTCAATTTATTAGTGTAGATCAAATTGTTTGAAAACTATACAGGATGTTTTGCAACCCTTAGTCATATTTTGTGCAAGGTGATGTAGGTCATACTGAACAGCTTTTTCTATAAGACCAACACCGAAAACCCAAAAAAAAAAACATTTTGGCATATGGCATTCCGATAGAAAATGCCGACATCTGATTGGCAAAGATGTATATAAAACAGCCGAAATTTATTTTCGTGTTTTCGGAGTTGGTCCCATCCCATAGATATTTCAGTATCGCCTACCTAATTACCTCGGATAATATGGCTAAGGGTTGAAAAAACACCATGTATATGTTATCGAACTTAATGGGATGTGAAATATAAAGTTAGGTATGAATTAGAAAAGAGTAATTTAACCAAAGTTCTTTTGAAATGTAGGCATTATTCATACATACTTGTATGTTTTCTACTTTGAAAGGATCTATTTGTTGTTGCACTACATACATAAGTTACACTAGCTTGCCGGATGATTTCCGAAATGTCCGCCGACACTAATAATATTAACTTTAGCTACGTGTCAATACGCCAATATTGTGACACACTTCCTGAACTGACTAACTATTGCTTATTATTTTGCAGTGGGAAAAGGATTTGTGTAACTTTTACACTGTTTATTCTACTAGAACTAGTATTTTGCATTGTGATATATAATTACAAAGTAAATGTGTATGATCCGTTTAAACTAATAATTAGAATCACCGTCATATTTTTTCAGTTCGACTTCATCGGCCGCTTTGCAGAACACACATTAAAGTATAACTAGAAACCTTTACTCAAGTAAAACAACACAAATTAGTACCTGTACAGATTTTTAGCCATATGAGTTAATAAAGTCAAATTGGATAAGAACGTATTCAGTATGAACGTATTCAGTATGAAAGTATTCAGCATGAAAGTATTCAGCATGAACCTATTCAGTATGAACGTATTCAGTATGAACGTATTCAGAATGAAAGTATTTAGCATGAACCTATTCAGTATGAACGTATTCAGCATGAACGTTTTTAGTATGAACGTATTCAGTATGAACGTATTCAGCATGAACGTATTCAGTATGAACGTATTCAGCATGAACATATTCAGTAACAAACTAACCCTACCCTACATGCTGACGTCTAAATCGTTCCAATTACATCATTTTAAACTAAGCTACTTTTGCTGCTAACTATAGCTATATCCATTGTCATTTCAGTTAGTTTCAAATAGTTCGAATTAAAAAAAAATACATTAATGGAAATGTAATTTTAAATTAAGGAAGCTATAAAAAAAGAAAATAAAATGAAAAAATATACTTATTTAGGCAATGTCATGCCTATATTATGTACACTTTGGTGTGCAAGTAGGTATTTGATTGTGATATTTATAGTGCTTTAAACTCATTCCAAAAAGTAGGTACATGATGTAGGTGTATATAATTATAAAATACATAAATAGCTTGTTATTGTATAAATAATTGACTGTTATGTGTATTGTACAAGTTTTTCAGTTATATACATCAATAGCATTTTTCGTTGCTTGTTAATGTAACATAGGTACCGTGCAGATTTCAACTTGCAGCTTTCGTTGCGTTGCGTTGCTTAGACAAGTCTTTGAATAACTTAGCGCTTTACTCGTATCGTCTTTCTTCCTCTATTTTCCTCAAGTAAAAGTTTACTCAAATAATTTTAACATTGATATTTTTAGTTAAATGAAAGTTATTAATATAATCTGATTTTATTAATAACATCAATTTAACTCACATCAGGCAGGTTTAAAAAAAATAAATGAATTTTTAGGCAAAGATTTCGCTGCCAGATTTTTGACAAGAGAGACCGAGTGATAACTTTACAGTCAGTAGGAGAAGTAGCTGGTGAAGTGTTCAAAATTATCCTTACACGTTTTTATTCTACTAACAATATAGTCCTTCCAAGATCATTTTGAACATCTAATCTGGAGCCGTATTCTAACTTTACAACATGTTTATACACGATCAAACTTCAATACAACTCCAATGCGTTAACTACGCAATACAGCTAGCGCCTAAACGTCTGAATCAGAAATATCAGAATTTGCTTGAAAATTATTATGATGCAACTCCAATACAACTTCAATATTGGTTGATTATTTGTTGTGTAATGAAGTTACGTTTGAGATAGATTGTGTTTACGAGTATAATGTTTTGTTTATGTATTTAAAATTTAAAATACGGCACCCGCTTAGCCACTAATGCGGCTGACTGAATGTAAATATGTACCACAGACATCCTATTGTGCTGCTATATGTAGTTGCGTTTTACTATATTCTCGTGACTGACAGCATAATTTCATTAGCGTAAGCCAATACGCAGGATATTCGTGTTGTGATAGTATTATATCTGTTCGCGAACGGATGTTTGGTGAGCCGAAGCAACTTTACCGTGTTTTCAGTATGACAAGCCAAAGCATTTGCCACTTATTGGTAAAATTTTAACTATAATACGAGTATTAGTTTAGGTAATGATTTGCTGTATGGAGAGTCTTGAATATTTATATCTTTATTTCAATGAATAATTAAAATTATTACATAGGAGCGATGTTAATCCCATGACAGTTAACGAAGAAAAGGAAGCGGTGTTGCCATAAGGCAAAGGGCGTCTAAATATAAAGGCGTTTTACACAGTAGGAATACAAAAGTAAGTATGTTTCACACAATGTACTTTAATTACTTGAGTATGTTGACAATTATGCCTATGGGGAAGGCTGGTGAAAACTTTTTGTAGAGGGCGGTTCCAGCTTCCATACAATGAGAGAAAGAGACACATACAACGAGAGAAAGAGATAGAAGATGAATAATCCTTAACTAGTATATACAATCAAAAACTGTTCTTAGGCAAAAACCTTCCCTATGGCGTTAATCTACAGCATTTAAATTTTAATGTATTTCAGAAACCGGTGGTTTTTAATTTCGGAGCAATTCGAAACAAAATATTGACTAATTTTTGCTAACAAAAATAAAAACTACTTCGCGCCATACAAATTTAGCTTTTCTAAGGACCTACGTTGGAGATGTCACTTTGACACTTGCCTTCCCCATTGGACGAAACGATTAACGGACGGCATTTAAGGTTTCAGAGATTGTGTTTAGCGAGAAATATTGACCCGCTAAAATATTGCAATTTATAATATTGTTTCGACGAAATATCCGAATCAAAAGTATGTTAATGTTAGACAGGTTTTATGACAGTGTGCGGCTTTCATCACGCTTACGACAGATTCAGCGTATCGCATGACGTCACAACTTAAAAACCTAGCATACAGTCCAGGAAAAATATATACCTTATGTACTCCATTAGAAAACGTAGCTAAGCAGGCGAGGGATTCAAAATTATCTTAACGCGCTCTTGTTTTCTCAACTATACGATCGTGCCAAGATCACAAGATTATTTTGAGCCCTTCAGCGCTTGCTTACTTACTTCTACTGCTGTTTTACACGTCACTTATGTTACTTTACGTTGCTTAGGTTCCAACATACCTTACTTAAAGTAGCTCGCAACAGTATGGGTATAATTGGGACGAAAAGTACCTACTGACAAGTATTGTTAAATAAGTATCATATGAAGGTTATGTTTTTAATGCCGAATGCACCTTAAGGTTTCAAAGCGTTTTCGTTAAATTCTAATTTAAAAATACATTAACAATACAATAAAAATACAACCTATCTCAAACATAACTCCAACACACGACAAACATTCAAACAATATTGAAGTTGTATTGGAGTTGCGTTGGAATATTTCTAAAGCAAATTCTGATACAGATGTTTATACCGTAGCTATATTGCGTCGTTAATGCATTGGAGTTGTATTGAAGTTGGATCGTGTCTATACGTGTTTTAAAGTTAGAATACGGCTCCTAGGCGCTGGCGTAGTGATCAACGATTGACTTGTAAAGTACATCAACTTTTCGAGAGGTGTCGCTGATGTTAAACTAAACAAGTAAATAACGCTAAAGTTGAACCAAGGCGGTATACGGTATCAACGCATGTCATGTCAAGTCATGTGAAAGGGCTCTTACTTATATTAAATACTTATGTTAATAAGCATCTCACTCACAGACCTACATGTGCTTGTCATATTTATTTTATTAACGTAAACCTATATTCTTCTTAATTGCCATCATCATGTAATGATTTGAGGAACATTGTTATTGTATACCTACACGAATTCTAAACTTAAGGCATACCTACTAGATAACATGGTACTTATGTAGTTTATAAAAAATATGATTCATGTCCTACGATAAACGTAGGCAATTTTCATTGACGGTGATTTTTTTAACTTTTCATATGTTTCCTTATATTGGGCGACTCAAGGCATCATTAATTAATTACTTAATCTGTATTTATAATTTGATCATTCACGATTACTTAATAGACGATACCGTAACGTCTGTTGCTAAATGCATGTTTCTAAAGACTGGTATTAATATTAGCAATATCAGTCTGCTTCGATGATGTCACGCGTGCAGTTTCCTATTTTGCAACCGCGACCGCGGGTTAATATTAGGTAAGTAGGATTGTCAAAACTTACAAAAAAACATTAATATTCAAAATGGTAATTTAGTGCCACCTCAGGCTGCATCGCGATGTTTACAAAACTTTCACAACTACATTGCCCCAGAAAACATTTGTAATTGATAATTAATAAAATAGTTTGATTATTTGAAAACTATCGACTAAATTATAACAGCCATCTGCGATTTTATCCTAATTCTGTAAGAACTGTCGCTAGTGGTCAGCTTATTTAAGACTTGCTTAATAAAGATAAACAAACGATTATTTGGATAGGTTAAAACCATATACATTTACAATATATAAAACTTTACAAACTTGTAGAACATTAAAAAAAAAACTGAATTTATGTCATGTACAAAAAAGTGACCAAGGCTTCGGTGGTTTCAGTTTACTTATAATTTATATCTGTACTAGTGTTTTTGCTTAAAAATAATTCAAATATTTACATATAGTTTAATCAAAATAATCTTTAGTTCTCTAGTTAAAGATACGGTTGGAACAAATTAATATTTGCTGGTTGCATAAGGAATAATATTACCTCATTGGTAATAACAAACACCTTTCGACACATATACTTACCTATCCTACAGCCTCCGTTTCCTAAAATGTACCTACCTAAATAAAAAAAACCGGCCAAGTGCGTTTCGGACCCCGCATAATGGAGGGTTCCGTCGCTTCAATGGAGTAAGAACCAGACTAATGCCAAAAGGAAGTATCTGATGCCTATGGAAGAAGATTTTTGGAAATAACTCAAAAATGGCCTGGAACCTATAATGTTCAAAACAATTTTCGTAGAAAGTTTATGATAACGCACATCTTATAAATTTTTATTTTATTTTTTGGACTTACGGTTCAAAGTTACAGGGACGCTACTTTTTTGACTTTCAAAGCGATTATTTCTGAAAAAAAAAAAAATATATATATATATTATAGGACAATCTTACACAAATCGATCTAGGCCCACGGTAAGCTCAATAAGGCTTGTGTTATGGGTACTAGACGACGATATATATAATAGATAAATATGGATAAATACTTGAATATAGGTACATAGAAAACATCCATAACTCAGGAACAAATATCTGTGATAGACACACAAATAAATGCCCTGACCAGGATTCGAACACGGAACCTCCTGCTTCGTATGCAGAGTCACTACCGACTAGGCTAGGAGGCCGTTTAATTATATTGACTTAATCACAAAATGTTCTAAGAAACCTCAATGTTATTTTTAAACACCTATCGATTGATGTGCAATATGTTGATATTTGGTTAAAAATGTGAAATTTAGTTACATGTATGGAGCGCCCCCCCTGAAAATATTTTTTTCTGAAATTTCACTCCATAACTAAATAGCGGCATACAAAATACACATTGTGTCTAAATTTTTTTAAGATACGTCTTATAGTTTCCAAGTACCATCGGGTTCAAAATTGCATGGTCAATTTATCAATGATACGAGTATCATTCATAAATTGGCCATGCAATTCTGAACCCGATAGTACAATGGCTGTGACATACGGACGGACTGACAGACAGACGGATATGACGAAACTATAAGGGTTCCGTTTTTGCCATTTTGGCTACGGAACCCTAAAAAAACAAAAAAGTTTTAATACTATTCGGTACTTACCTAAAAGCGAAGAATAAGTATAACTGCCACACTTCTGACACACCTTACATAGAATATTAAGCCCTTAATTTACACACTAACTTTAACTTACGCAGTTAAAGTAGGTGCTAATTTATTTTACCATATGATAAACTGCGACGTTAGGCACCGCACCGTGCATGCTGGCGGGTTACTTGACGCGTACCATTTTATTTCATAGCCCAGGTGCCGTATTCGAATTTTAAAATACATAATAAACATTACATTAAAAATACAATCTATCTCAAAAATAATCAACCAATATTGAAGTTGTATTTCAATTGCATCGGAATAATTTTCAAGCAAATTCTAACATTTCTGATTCAGATGATGAATAGCTGTATTGCGTAGTTAATGCATTGGAGTTATATTGAAGTTGGATTCGATAATACTAATAAGTCATAATAATATACAGCCTACGTCTACTTATTAGATGTGTATCCCCATTCCCCACGCAAGCCTCATAGTTACCAGGTTCGAAAAAACTAAGAGTGAAACAAAGACTCAATAATGATATATTAAATCTATACATCTATCTATACATATAATAAAGCTGAAGAGGGTCGAAAGTCTGTACATGGAAGATAATCGAAAAAAAGTTGGTTGGGGATACTTAGAATCGATAACAGAACACGTTCCAACAATTTATAGAATTTTTGTCTGTTTTTCTGTTTGTCTGTTTATCTGTTTGTCTGTTTATCTGTTTGGCTGTTTATCTGTTTGTCTGTTTATTTGACCGCGCATCACGTGAAAACGGCTAAACGGATTTTGATGAAATTTTGTACAGAGATAGTTTGAGTCCCGGGAAAGGATAATAGATAGTTTTGATCCCGAAAATCAACCCTGGTGGGGGTGAAAAGGGGGTTGAAAGTTTGTATGGAGAATTTTTAACCGCTGAAACGATTTAGATAGAAATTAGAATAGAATAGAATAGAATAGAAAACATTTATTCAAACAACACATCTTACAAATAATACAGCAGTAAAAATAATAAAATAACTAAATCTAGATGTGAAGCCGAAATGGTCTCCACTCAGCAATGCAGTTGGCACGGCTAGCGTGGTCAACGGCGCATGTTTTCTGTGGAGCCAGTAAGAAGGGTGTGCAGGACAGCATACTGCGCGACTCGAAGATGGTGAAGTTAATAATAAATACATAAATGGGCACACAGTGAAATTAAAATATGAATATAATTATTGATATATGTATTATAATATTTATAATGATATATAGATGGAGAAATTTGAGTCCCGAGAGACGTCATAGGATAGTTTTCAAACCATTGTGGGGGTGAAAAGGGGGTTGGAAGTTGGTATGAGGATTTTTTTACCGCTGAACTGATTTATATGAAATTTGGTATAGAGATAGTATGGGTCTCGAGAAAGGACAAAGGATAGTTTCATCTTCAAAAAAGGGCGCCCCCCCCTCCATCTTACTTTTGAACCGTAGGTCCAAAAAATTTGAAAAAAATAATGGAAGTGAAGCCTGAAAGGTACTTTCAATAAAAACTATATTGAATAAAATCGGTTCAGCTGTTTTTGAGTTGTCAGTCAAACACGCATAGTGAAAGGACGTAAGTGCCGGATAGTACAATTACAACGCCAAACATTTAACCCACCACGCAATTGTTAGTGTATGACGAAAGCGCCGCCAGATATCCCAATAAACGACCTTTTGAACGGATGTTTTTTTAAAGGGCGGCAATTACGGAACCCTACACTGAACATGGCCCGACATGCTCTTGGCCGGTTTTTTTTGCATTGTTATCCCAGAAGTCAATCCTAATTCCAATTGTCAAGAAAATCCCCGGCCAGGTATAGGTAGGCTATAAAAGTTCAACCTCTAAAAGGGGGGTAGCCACTACTACTTAGGAAGGAGGTGCAAACTTTTTTTCCAAATATGTCCTAAGACTAACGAGTACCCTGCATAAGTAACGTACAGACGGCGCTGAAATTAATACGTTGTGACATGAATAATCCACTTAGGAAGGATTTTACCAAATTAACTCTAAGTTTAGAAGTGGGGGTACGGATATCAACAAATTTAAATGAATTATTGACTTAATAGTACAACAAAATTAAACGACAATAAATGAATTGCCACACATTGCACAGTGCATGTAAATACTCAGCCTCACGATTTTGATATCTATTCTCCTTTTCTCTAATCTTACTTCTAAATCTTCTAACTAATATTAGACCTAAATTCGTTGTATATTCGTTAATAAGTTGTTAGGTATCATTATCGTATGGCTTTATTTTTTATATCCTCGTAACATAGTTTTATACAAAAAATCTTAAGCTATAAATCTATATCTAAGTTTAATAGCCAATCCCTGGCGTCCGCTTTGAGCTCGTAGAGGTCCTCAATGTTTCCATGGGAGTTGTTAGGTTATGATGAAGTATGGATTTTTATGTGTATATTTCTTACCCAGGCACGGTCCGATCGGTCCGATGGGGTGGGGAGGTTACATGGGACATGACCCCCCCCCCCCCCCCCAAATCGTACACGTCAAATAGAAAAAATCATTACTGACTCCCTCAAAAAATCATTTCTGCAGTTACCCCCCCATTTTAGGCTGCAAACGCGCCTGTTCTACCTTTTCATTCTTAGACTGATTTGACTGGAGGATCGATTTGGATGATATTTGCCATGGACATGATATGAATATGTACAGTCAAGAACGTATAAATACAAAAGTGGTACTGTATCCGTCCGATATATACCTACTATTCTATGTCGTTTAGATCATGTCAAAAAAATTATAAGGACGAAAAAAACTATTGATTTTGGAGTGTAGTTTTATGTAGTGGTAATTTTAAAATATTTTATCTGGGCTACTGTCCTCTAGCGTATCCATCTGCCAACTTTACTTCAAGACCTTCAAGTTCCGCCTCCAGGGGGAGGGAGAGAAATTAGGGGTGAATTAATTAGCCGCTTACTGACAAAGACCGAATTCCACGCGGGCGGAGCCGCGGGCACAGCTAGTTATAAATAAAGCATTATACGAGGCATTATATTTAATGTATACTCGTATAGTGCTTAAATAATACAGTCGAATTACGTCATCATACATAGGTATGATGCCATACATATAGGTATGGCATCATACCTAAGTACCATACTTGCGCTGTCAGATTCAGATCGTTTGAAAACGTTCGACATCAACGCGCTCGCGAACTTAGCGCGGTAACAATGATGACTGCTCAGTGAAAGGTCTAGTCTAGCTTTCGATCTAACCGATTTTTATTACTGTTATATTGCTATATGCAGCACGTGAAAAGAGCGCAAACTTATAACACAAAAAAATACGTAATGTGGAAACAAAATAAATAAAAGAATAAACCTAAACTGTTGTTCCAACAATTATCTGTACATACCTACTCGTATATAACATCAAGCTAATTTGATTTAACATTACTTAATAAGATTTTAATCGAACATCAATGTTTCAGGTTCCTTGATATAACTTGCAGTACTGAAAAAAAGAAAATCCTAATAAATTCTGTAGGTCCAACTTATACTAGGCAGGACTACAGTATTTACTGTAGTTGATTTTCACACTGATTGATTAGTTACACAAAAAAATATTAGGATTTTTGAATGAAAATATTACTAAAAGACATGTTATATGCAGCGATTGAGGTCGTGACGAAGAATAAATAGCATGGTATGTCCAATCGTATGTCAAACAATGATGCTGGGTTGGATATTCAGAGATGTTATTTCATTACACCTGATTTAGCTTATTTCAATAGTTATAGACTCTGTCTTAATAGTATACAAATAAGCGAAGCTAATATATAAGTTCAACAAAATCAGTATCACTATAAATATGACAGTGCACATGTGGGCCTCAAACTCTTTAACAATTTAATTAATTTGTGATTAATGATTATAAACGGTGTAAGTATTTGTAAGATTTTTATAATAGGATATAAAAGTAACACTCCAATTTTTTGGAACACACTTTTATTGCTTACTGTCATCAGACATAGAAGTTTTTGTGGCAAAAATGTCAATGAACTAAGGACTTCCTTCCAATATTAAATTTATCGAAGTTACATTCCATAGCAGATACTAACCGTTCACCGGGTAAAGTATAAATTAACCTGTATGCTGATAACTTATCGACGTTATACAATGGTAATGTGTAAAATTTTAACACTTATTAGAAAAAAAAACAAGAAATAATTTTAACAACTAAACCAAAACGAATAAAAACCATTTTCGTAATCGATTTATAATAACTTCATGCTACATATTTTATAATAATATATGCAACTTGCAAATCATATTATATGTACTTACGTTATAACTGTCATAAGGATTTATCGATAAATTAATATCGTCCCTATAACTTTTGCATGCTTGCCACTACTCGTAAAAGTTATAAGTGTCTGTGTTATACCTATACCAAATTTCAGCTCAATCAGAGACTGGGAAGTGGTTGAAATTTAACTTACAAGATTTGAAGCACATAAGTGTACGGAGTCAAACTAAAATGTGTTAAAATAACTCGTGTACTACGTGCTAGCGCAACTTTAAAAATGCCACCAAAATTCATAAAAATATTATTGTTTATTTCAGCGGGTTTGTAGAAAATGTACATACAGGATGAATTGTATGCAGTATATATATATTGTAATATTTTGTTTGTTATTACAAACTAAGGTAATACATTGCTTATAAGGGAAAAAAGATAAGGACCTTCCAAAAGGTGACAGAATATAACATTGAATAGCGACTGCATTTGTCATTTAAGAAGTTATAATTTGGTTTCTTTAGTATTCTAGTATATTTCTAGTACATTTATCGGTCTATCTGTGTAGAACTGTTTGATATAGTGCCCACGGCAGCTTTTTATCACCGCACTGATCGCCGCCGGCAGGGTGTTCATCCTCACACCTAGCCTAGCCTAAGGGGTCGCGCACTGTAGGGTTTAAGAGGAATTTCCTCCTAAGAACGCTGCAGCTGTGGAATGAACTCCCTGCTGAGGTTTTCCTAGCGGGCTACAGTATAAGGTTCTTCAAAAAAGGAGTGTAGGTTTTTAAAGGGTAGGCAAGGCGCATGTGAATCCTCTGGGGTTGCAGGCGTCCATAGGCTACGGTAACAGATTACCATCAGGCGGGTCGTATGCTTGTTTCCCACCGTAGTAGCATAAAAAAAAACTGTCTTACCTTCTGTCAGTCGGCAGAGGCCTCCTTCGGCCTTTTTCACTCATTTATGTCCTTTGGGAAGCAACCAAGTTATCCTAGCTACTTTGCGATGCCCTTGCTGTCAACAACAGTCCGAATATAGATAAAGCAGTAGCACATCTTAATTTAAATTGCTCTGAAGTGGTAAATGTACTCTCGTTTTTCCAAATTAACACGACAGACCTCATAAAACTAGCAAGACTAAAAATATCAAAATCTCAAACAAATGACATATACGATATCTCTGGAAAGACTCTATTCGACATCATTTCTATTCTACCAAATCAAATAACATTTCTTATAAATAACATTTTACGCTCCAGTAACTAGAAAACTCGTCTGTGCCCCATTTACAAAGGCAAAGGTGACAAAACTGATGTGGAGAACTATAGACCAACAACAATTGTCCCAACGATATCGAAGTTGATAGAATCTATTATGTCAAATGACATCTTAAGACACGTCGAACGGAACAATGTACTATCAAATGCACAGTATGCCTATAGAAAAGGACGTTCCACCACCGGAGCGACACATACGTTTGTAGAGAGTGTACTAGAACATTTAAAAAATAAACAAAAAGTTGTTGGAATCTTCTTAGACCTATCAAAGGCCTTCGACTTTGTGAATCATTCCTTGCTGCTGGCTAAACTGTATACATATGGTGGCATAAGACACAACGCTGCACAATTGATAGAGTCTTTTCTATCAGAACGAAAACAGACTGTAGAAATAAAAGTAAATGGAAAGCACTATAGATCACAACCACAATTAACGACTATAGGCGTACCACAAGGATCATCCTTAGGAAACATATTATTTTCCTCATTCTTAAATGACATAGATAAACTTGACATAGATGGAGAAATCATATTATATGCAGATGACACAACTATTGTAGTAAGTGATGAATGTGACGATAACTTAACTCATAAAGTAAGCATGACCCTACAGACATTGGAGCGATGGTTTAGAATGAATGGACTTAAACTTAACTCGGAAAAAACGAATATAGTGAAATTTTCAAGTCGACACTTAAATCGTAAAGAAATAAGAATAGTTTTGTCTAATGGTACTACTATTGAAAGTGTACAACATGTAAAGTTGCTTAGTTTTGACTTAGACCCAACATTGTCAAGGAAATTCCACGTAAATTCAGTCTGTGCAAAATTGACCAAAGGCGTGTATGTTCTGAAGCAATTGAAACCACTTATCTCAAATGATAACCTGAAAGAAACCTATTACTCATATGTGCATTCTATTTTGTCATATGGGATCATGTTATGGGGAAACTCAATGGATTTTGAACGTGTCCTAAAGTTGCAAAAACGCGCTATTAGAGTCCTTGCTAATGCTAAGTATGACGCTCCTTGCAGAGAACTTTTTAAAAGACTAGGCATTTTAACTATGGTGTCGACATATATCTTAGAAGTTTTAATAACGTAAAGTACGTAAGAAATAACCCGAGTGAATTTAGACGTATTGGTGATATAAGTAATCGTCCAACAAGATACCCTGATAACTTAAGGCAATGTAAACCAGAAATGGCAAAGAAACGTCCCAAAATAATGGGGCAAAGACTTTATAACAAACTGCCAAAGATAATATAAACTGAGACTAACATAAATGCATTCCGTCGCAAAGTTAAACTGCTACTACTAAATAAGACAATATATAGCGTAAAAGAGTACATGAATAGTGAGTTCCAATGAAGTGAGAGAGATTAAGAATAAATTTGTATTGACTATTATATTATAAAGGAAAAATTATTGGACATTGAATTATTATTTATTATTTTTTATTTATTGGAAAATTGATTTAATGAATTTTAATTTTTGTGAAACGTGTAAAATCTGTACCTAGTGTACCTACCTTGACGATCTCAGTATGTATGCATGGATTATATTTATGAAAACATTGTTATACTATTGAGAAATAAATGATCTGAATCTGAAACTCGGCGGGACTTATTTTTTCAAAACAACAGTACATCAAAACTAAACAATACATATACTTAAGTGCGTTGTTCTATAAGAAAACATATCAAACCAAGGTTAGATTAACCAACAATAGGTTGTAGTTTAAGAAAAATACCAAAGAAAAAAGATGAGTCCAAATCTGACTATTTGAAAATGAATTACATACAAGTTTGATATACTTTCTTACCTGAACTGTGTCTTCTACATAAATTTCCAAATTATAATAATCCATCATCAACAGTTAGAAACAAATTTTGAATTTAAATAATAAAATAAAATAAAGTAAGTGATTCTAGTATACAATAACCATACTATTTCCAAATTATCCTTAGAGATGTATAAGGTCTCCAAGTGTCTTGATCTATATATTCTATATAATAAAAAAAATATGGATAATCAAGCACCGAATGTTGTGTCTAAAGCCAATTAAACTAAAATCAAATATGATTAATAAAAAGTTACGTAATTGTGTGGCCCCAGTTAGCCTAAACAGACCGGTCTCCACAACAGCACCCGTTCACGAGTATAACGCATATCTCAGCCATCGCCTCCCTCAACCTTTCTTCGGGAAAGTGGCGACCCGATCAACGACGCCACCATAAGCAGAGCCTTTTAAGCGAGCATGACATGTTCAAGCTGGCGGGCTTTATTAATTAATATAAACTAGCCACGTTTAGTATGGTGAGAACTTGGAAGAATAATAAGAGAAACAATATTCTGTGTTCGTATTTTACATGCGTGAACTAAATTACAATATAAAAATGACATAGAGATGTACATGTCTATAAGCGTCAGGATCATTAAATATATATCTATACATATAAATATTTGCGAATGCAAGACTTAGAGATGTAAAACGTCTCTAAGTGTCCAAATACTAAACAAAAACAAAAAAAATAAAAACAGTAAACAGCCCAAGCAACACAAACTAGCTGGTAAAGCGCTGCTAAATGGCACCTCTTGACACTTTAAGCTGTAGACTAAGCTGTATATGGGCTGTATAAGCGCATATACAGAACATATACAGGCGAATTGGGCTCAAAATTATACAGCTTAAGGCTGTATAAAAGCTGTATTGGCAGCTTTAAGCTGGACAATAGCTGTGTAAGGGTGTATAAGCCAGCTAAAAGCAAATTAAAAGCTGCTTAATAGCTGCATTGGCTACTTTTGTCGTTCTATACATGGTTTATACAGCTATTTTAACAGTTTGTAGCTGGTGAAATGCTGCATAAAACAGTTACACCGTGCGAGTTTTGTGAAATTGTATATGAACAGTAAATATTAATCAATAAAAGTGTACAAAAAGTGTTTAAGGAGAATTGTAATAATGTCCTAATAATAAAGAGACTAATGTAAAAGGCAAGGCCGTGTTTACATATTGGAGTGTAGTTTAACTTGCGGCGGTAAGTTTATTGTGAATGTGAATAAGTTTAGTGTTAAATTTTTAATGCGCCAAGAAAATAACGTGATTTGAGTAATTTTAAAGTTAAAAATAAGGTGTAAACAAACATTGTGATATTGAATTTCTTCGATTTTAGGTCTCAAATTTCATTTAAGCTGTTAGTTTTACTGTTTTGATGCAGTAAATCAGTAAGGCAATGATTAAAACTGTAGTTCCGGAAAATAACATACATTTATAAAAAATATTGTAATTTATTTAGTTAATGCGTAATGGCGTATTTTTTATACAGCGTTAGGAAGTCAGTACTGCACTTAAACTCCTTTCCGCTGTAAATAGGTGTCTAATTGTTCTATTATTCAGCACATGCTAGTATATCTGCTGTATTACAGTGTTTTAATACAGCAGCTTCAGCTTTAAGCTGTATAAGTTCGTAATTCATTATCATTTAACAGCCAAAAGCTGCATTGGACACTTAAAGTAATATGCTACACAGTTAGTGTTATAATGGCCACAAGTAACACTCATATGCAGCATATATACCACAAAACACCATTATACCACTTAAAGCTGTATAAGAGATGTTAGAAAACACCTTTAAAAAGCTTAAAGTGTTTAATGCTATCTTTATACAGCCTACGACGCTATAAGCTGTATATAAGCTGTATAACCACTTCACATGCAACCCTTTTCCAGCTAATTGCTAAGTGTTTTACTCTTAAACAGCTTAAAGTATTACGAAGTTGTTTTATACAGCATATGACGCTACAAGCTGCAAAACTGCTGTATAACTTACTCATTGGAACCTAATATCCAGCTTTTAGCTAAATTTATGACCGTTAAACAGCTTAAAGCATTTCGAAGCTGCCTAGATTACTTTTATTCAGCTTTCATCTACAAGAACAGCTTTTATACAGACTTTTAACAGCTCAAGGCTGTAATTAAGTTCCAACGGCCTATGTAATACAGCGTTTGTGCTGCTTGGGAGGTAATACTGGACACTAGTAAAGCTGCTTCATAGAGTAATGTACCTAATAATTTCTCAATTTGTATTGTACTAACCATATCAAGCTACAGGCTTAAAAGCATCGTTATCCTCAATGAATTCCTTTAAAGTATAGTACTCTCTCCTCAACAAATAGCGCTTAACATAAGACTTGAATTTATTTAGTGGCAAATTCACTACATCAGCGGGGACTTTGTTATAAAAACGTGTACAGTTCCCAGCAAAAGACGTACGAACCTTACCGAGGCGGTGGCCAGGCTCAGCAATCTTATCTTTATTTCTAGTGTTATAGTTATGGATATCACTGTTGAGCTTGAATTCATGGATGTTTTTCCGCACATACATAATGTTTTCAAGTATGTATTGAGATGCTACGGTAAGAATATTTGCCTCTTCAAATTTTCCTCTTACGGATGCTCGACCGCGCATTTTATAAATGCCACGTACAGCTCGTTTTTGTAGCACAAATATGGTCCCAATATCAGCCGCTTTACCCCACAACAGAATTCCATACGACATAACACTGTGAAAGTAACTGAAGTATACCAGCCTGGCAGTTTCACTGCTGATTCGCCTTACGGCATAGGCTGCAGAGCTAAGTTTCCCAGCTAGGGTATATGTGGATGCCATTGTAATTTGGAGTTTAAAGTGAATCCTAAGAAAACAGTTTGATTTTCGAATTCCATGGTTTCATCATTTATTATAATCTTGCTGCTGTTAATCTGCTTGACGTTGGGAAGTGTAAATTTGATGCACTTCGTTTTCTTGGCGTTCAAAAGTAGGTTATTAGCCGTAAACCAATTTACTACTGTGGAGAGTGTACTGTTAATACTATCGAAGCTGTTTTCTTTTCTGTCCACTTTAAATATCAGAGATGTGTCATCAGCAAATAACAGCAACAAGCTTTTTAACACGGACTTTTCGTGTTAAGATAAGATAACGTTCCTTTGCTATCATGCAAAGAGACCGTGCGCATTGGAGGGTCTGCCATCTTTTGGTGTATATCGAAAACTGAGACGACTTTACGCCAAATAGTCAGTGCTGCCTCCAACATTGGTCTTACATACCCATGCACGTTGTAGGTCTGCCATCTAATAGACCGCTGGCGCAATCCACCGGGAGATTGAGGTTACGAAATTGTATAAAATCAGCAGGGTGTAAGTCTTTGTCGAACTCAATTCTTACTGGCTTGCCTATTTTAAGCACTCGTAGAAAAACTATTGTATATAATAGAAATATAATATTGTATGAAAATCCATTTCAGCATAGTCGGCAATGCTAATATTTGCGACCATAAAAGCTCCATCAAAAAGTATGCGCTAGTAGTTCGGTCTACAAAGTCTCAATTCAAGCATTATAGTCGACGAGTAGAAAAATGTGTTTAATTGTATGCACAAAATAAAATAACATCCTGTAGAGTTTGTTGAAAATGCATTGGCATTACAAAGACCTTGCTAGTGAAATATATTTTATATTCGCCTACAATTCGCATTTTCGTTTAAAAGAATCGTTATTTACATCTATATTTTGTCAATGACTATCGAAAAATCCGGAAATAGTGGTTATGAAAATGTACTAAACAATAGTAAAAAGATTTACTATACATTAATAAGTTATTCATTTTGTACGGTGTCATAACAATCATATACATATGTAGATATTTCTTTGAAAGTTAGGGGGCAGCCACACTGTGCGTTGGCGATGGCTTCGTGGCGCTACTGCGTGCGCGGAGATAAAGAGCTGACGTCAGGGTACGCTAGCGTGGGGACACCCGTATTTGAATGCTGATAAGCAATAGCGTGTCAACCCACAATAACACGAAAAATTAGATACTTCGTTATGTTTTGAAAAAATGACCGAATTGATTTGAGGCATACATATAAAAAAAAAACAATAAATAAAGTTAACAAAAATCCCATAGCACGTGATCCGTATTTTGCCATAATGCATTAAGTCCCATATAGAGTTGTGCCGGCGAGAACGTTCTCGCTCTCGAGAATTCCTTCTCCTGAGAATTTCCGCACTTTCTCGAGAACGTTCTCTCTAAACGAGAATTACTGAGAAAGTACATAAAATCTGCGCAAATTCAGATTTTTTATATTTTGTATATCTTTTTGAAGGTGTTTGAAAAATATTTACAATCATTCTAAACCGAAAAAACCGGCCAAGAGCATGTCGGGTAAAACGTCATTTCTTAAGGGATATGTTGCGGCGCTTACGTCATTTTACTATGGGACACATGAATCCTTTTACTATCCGTTTTTGAGTTATAATTCAAAAACGGCTCAACCGACTTCCTTCGATATAGTTTTCATTGAAAGTAATTATCCGGCCTCACTTCCATGAATTTTTCCAAATTTTTTGGACCCACGGTTCAAAAGTTAGACGCCCTTTTTTGAACTTTCGGCGCTATTATTTACGAAACTATCAGTTTTATCCAAAAAATGTTTTAGAAGACCTCAATTCGTTTTGAAAGAACTATCCAATGATATCCAACACGATAGGGTTGGAGCAAAAAAAAATTCAACCCCCACTTCATGTGAACCATAACAAAAAATATTTTTCCAGTTTTTATTCTACCACTTTATCGGTGTGATCAATGACTACGGAACCCTAAAAACGACCTTTTGAGTGGGTGAATTGTGACGGGCCGGCAACTACGGAGCCCTAAGTTGAGCATGGCCCGACATGCTCTTGGCCGTTTTTTTGCATAAAATAAACACGATTCCATTTCATTACATTTTTAGTTTTTAATAATAATGATTTCAAAGTTAAAAAAATAGAAAACGATTATACCTGTAGATAATTAAGATATTTTAAAATATAAACAAGTTTCGTGTTTTATGCCAATGTTTTCAAATTCAATTCAAATTCAAATCGTTTATTTCAGACCACAAGTCCATAGAATTACATACAAAATAATAAATTAAATTAAAACCACAATACGTTTTCGTTTCAATTACATAGTTGTTACATATTTTTGGGACTTTACATATTTATTTTTAAATTAATAGTCACATAAAACTTAGTCTAGAACATTTCCGAGAACGTTCTCCGGAGCAAAGAGAAATAAGCTTTTTAATATTAATAATCTTATTTGGAGACTAAATTGCAACATATGTTAAAATTATGAAGACAAGAAAAGACAAAAATATTAAGAAATAAATGAGTCCTCTTCCAATAAAAGTACAAAGCAATATGTGAGAAAGTTCTCGTGAGAACGTTCCCGAGAACGTTCTCGGAAATTTCCCGAGATAGCAGAGAATTTAGCACTTAGAATCTTTTTTTCGGTGTACAGTGATCGTGAATATCTTTCAAACACCTTTAGGAAGATTTACAAAAAATAAAAAATCTGAATTTGTGCAGATTTAATGTACTTTCTCGGAAATTCTCGTTACAGAGAACGTTCTTGAGAACTTTCTCGCAACATTCTCTCGTTCGGGAACGTTCTCGAGAACGGCACATCTTTAGTCCCATGACATGTTTTAAAAACGTGAAACGTTCTTTTATAATGTCAAAAAAGTTTCAAGTGTCTTTAACACACTATTCCGATAATCACATTTTGTTGAAAATCTACCATATTAACACATTTAGATTTTTAAAGATGCATGTAGAAGGTTATTTTTATAGTATTTTATAGATTCGGATAGTTAAAATGAGTAAATATTCTATTTAAGTCATGCAACACGAAAAAGCACGATATTTATGAGTTATGGAACTTGATTGTTTTTTGCAACATATATGCCTGAAACACGGAATCCTAGTTCAGGCATTTGTTAACCACGTGTCGTTAAAAAATCTTAGTCCGTAAGAGCAAACACTGTACTATACTTTTCTCAATAAATTATTTGTATTTATATTTGTATATAGTTTACTGCATAACATTAAACAAATAACTTTGTAGATGGTGATAGATTATTGTAGTGCACTCTTAGATTTCATAAAATGAAATAGCCCAATTATGTACAGATAACTTAATACATTGTATTATAAGAGTGTTTCTCTGGTCACTGTATTGTCACGAAGATCAGTTGCACTGCGCCTTTATTAAATTTTGTTTGAGTAAATGTTGTATTGTTTAAGTAACAAAATTATTAGAATCCAAATTCCTGGTTTTTAGATTTAAAAAAATGCCTGAATTTTAGTAAAATACAATGATAGTAAAAATGGCTATAATTATGCCTATAAGAGTTGAGAACTTACCCCCAATTCTTCATGGAACCCACCATCAGTGTTAAAACATGTGCCTTAAAAACCTAACGCTCGACAAACACAACGAAGAAATGTCACTTCTTTAAATGTAAATGCTTGATTTGTTGATAAAAAAGGGGACAAGTGCGAGTTGAACTCGCGTGAAGAGGGTTCCGTACGATGTTACCTATCATGTTTTTTTAAATCTGACCCAAATTTGTTTGTGGTAACTAAAAAAAGTATGAATGGTCCCTGATTGGAGAGGGATATTACTAAATATATTATCTATTGTTGAATTTTGTCTTGTTGTATATTCTTGAATACGCGGAGTAAGACCGAGTGACAGAAGGTATTCTGATATTTCATTTTTTGATTTGTCCTTAAAATCAATATTAAAGTCACCGGCAATAATAATCTTTTCGTTTGCACTAATAGCCTTTTTAATACATTCGACTGCAATTTTCGGAAGACATCTTGGTGATTTATATACGGTTAAAAATTGAACACCAAATGCTTTGAATTGAAGACATTCACAGTGTCCACCTCCTGGACTATCTATAAATAAACCTTTATTGGAACCGTCATCTAATTCATTGACGTAATTACAATTTATATATGCTATTGCACCCCATCCGGGATTTGCATTCAATACATTGGGACCGTCTATTCTGCACACTTGCTCAAAACCTTCCAGCTCAAAATTGTCGCTTCGAGAGCCCCAAGTTTCTACGAATAATGTAATATGAGATGAATGAATTATACAATCAGCTTTTACATCTAGTAAATGTTTACGCAATGATTGTACATTATGAAAGATTATTTGAATTTCATCTCCTGGTGACTGCAAAACTTCGAACTGGGGTATCAATTTATTTTCTAACAGTCTCATCATTTCCAAATGAACTGCACTTTTTTCTGATACCTTTGCTGGGGGATTGAAATTACCATCTGATGTAACCAAATAAAGGCCACTAGCTGAAGTAGCTCGAGAACAGGCTACATATAACATTGATCGCTTCACATTTCTACTCAAATGAACAACTATTTTTTCCATAGTGCAGCCTTGAGATTTATGAATCGTCATTCCCTCAGCTGGTACTACTGGAAATTGAGACCGATGTACCTTGAGGTTCGATGACTTCCATTGTTTCACTGTATACGTAGAAGTTTCTAGCGGTGTCCACTGAGATTCTATATATGCATGGTGATTCCGGGTATGAACCTTAAATTTATTCCTTGTCGCAATACCGACATTGTTATCAAACTGTAACCACAATCGCAAAGGTCTTCTTTCATTAGTAGTGATATGGCGACCATATTCTATAGCTTTCAGTAATCCTGTAGTGCCATTAACTAGTCCATCAGATGTATCTAGATTTACTGTTATCATATATCGGGCACTTATTTTCACATACAGTATCTTAGGCAAGCCGTATGTCTTCATTGTTGGTAATGCGTTCACTGATTGTAATGCTTTTTTTTTTGCTATCGGATTGGGTGAACCGGAAACTATGTCTATAGCCTTGACAGAACAACCTTCAGTATTCATTTGTGATAATTTTTGTTTGTTGTAATTGTCCACTTCTTTGTTACTTGCAAATAAATGTATAGCACCATCAGCATCAGCAGGTAAGCTGCTCATTTTGAAACACCGCGACTTGATAAGTTGAATATCAATGTGATTCATATTACCAGTAGCCATGTTATTCAAAGCAATAGCAAAATTGAGATCATCCCTCTGACGCATTATTTTAGTCATCGGAAACAGGCGAAATGGTTCCCACAATGGTGCACCAGCTAGAACTGCCATCGGATTACGTCCTGTATTAGGCTGAAAAATCCAGTTGTCTCCAACTGGCGGCAATTGATTAAAATCTCCTACAGAAATAATAGATTTACCAGCAAACGGGACGTCTGTATGAAAAATTTGCTGTAATCTGCGATTAATCTGATTGAAAGTCCTACTTCCCAACATAGATATTTCGTCTAAAATTATTAATTTAACTTTACATAGCTTACTAGCTAATGTGTTAGCCGTGCCTGCCGACAAAGACGGCATAGTACTACCACACTGTGAAATTGGCAAACAGAATGCGTTGTGAACAGTTTGTCCTCCAATACCAAATGCGGCCTTGCCAGTAAAGGCGCAAAGTAATATTTTTATGTCATCTGGGTTAGTTCCTGGCTCACGATTAAAGATCAACATTAAATATTGATAAAGGGCCTTTATCAGCAAGTTTTTACCAACTCCAGCACCGCCGCTGACAAAATAATAAAATGGGAGCTCTAATTGTTGCGTGAACAGATTTCCTAGGTGCAAAACAAAATTTCTTTGGTCACTATTCAACATTCTTAGTAATGCGAGCACATGATCTTCGTTCATTAATGACGGTTGAGCAATTACTCTACATATCAAGTCATTGCCTTGTTCCCCTTGTAATTGCAAACAATGGTCGGGATCAATTTCTTGGGTCTCCAATTCATATTCACCTAGAGGACAGGCTCTTGCTTCAGCTCGATTGTTATCATTTTCTTCATCATCATTTTCTGCATTTCGAACCGCTGCTAATAACGCTTCAAATTCTTCTGGCCCTCCTAAGGAATTGAACTGTATACTTTCTGATTTTATCATATTACATTTATTGAGGAAAATTTCTTCTAAATTTAATTCGTCATTTACAAGCTCCGACTCTTCATTCCTCCAAGGTACATATAACATAATCTGCTCTCTATAAAAGTTATCTGGGTCCTGCTCACGATTATATCGTCGAAAACGTATTATTTTAGGCTTTAATCTTCTTCGTATGTAGCCGTCATTATTTAATAATTGTATCCAGCTACCAGTTGTTCTATCTTCGGTATTTTCTTCCATATTTTCATTCTCGTACGATTTTGATAGCTTAGTTGAATAGGTACAATAGGCAGCAAAATATGCCAAGCTCATTCTTTCGAAATAATCATCCTGTGGTCGATTGATGTAATGGTCTAACAAATTTTTTTGAAATATATCAGTAGAGGAAGCATTCAATGACTTCAATGTTTCCATCGGCTTTAGAATACCTACTCGTTCGTTTGGATGACCCGTATTAATATAAATATCAGCTTCGCTGGCACGAGACAAAGGCAATCCTGCGAGGCAGTAAATAGCTTCTTGCGCAGAAATTTCTGATGAATTGAGAAACACTTTAGATATCGCACGTAGAGATTCTTTTATATTTGCATTACCATTTTTAGCTTCCTCTACAGCAGCTCTAAGTAAGTTGGACATACCTCTGTCAGTTTTATTAATGTAGTCTATAATATAAACTGAACATGCAAAAGGATCTAATATAAACTGGCAATCCATATTCGCCTGCTGTAGTTCTAATATTTTTTTGCAAAACGGATTTAACAAGATATCTTTGGGTTTTCTTTTCAAAAATATTTTTGGTCGTTTGAGTGTAGCTCTTACGGCTAAAATATATTCGGATATAGTTAATCCAGTGGATTTCAAGTAATCATCAAATGTGATATGACTCTTTGTCTCGCTCTTTTTTTCTATTTTTAGTGTCATCACTACATCTGGATAATCTTTCTCGTTTGAGGTTATTCTCTAATATCCTTGACGATTTTCTTTTACAAGCAATAAGCGAAGTACTTTTTACTGGGCTGAAATTACTATTTATAGGGGCGTTCTGATCATACGAACAATTAGGATTTCCCAATGTTTCATAGGAAACAGGAATAGTATTCGAGTGAACAGTTTTCCCTAAAACCTCTATTTGACTACAGTTCGATAGTTTATTGATTTTTTGGCGCCTTTTTTTGTTTCTTTCACCAATACGTTTTCTTTCTAACTTAGTGCCACAGTATTTGTTTTGGGGACGTCCACCACGATTAATAACTGTAGACGGAAATTCTGTTAGCCTATGTGTTAAAAGAATGTTTAAAGTATGACTTCTTAAAAACTCGACATTGAATTTAATATTACATGGATCAAGGCCTAACACAATTGAAGTACTAAATGCTATTGCGTATAAGCCGCAATCAATCAAATTTGGTTGTTTTTGTACAACAGGAAATATGATTTCATTTTCTAGAATGTAAGGAAACAATTTTCTCAAATACTCTGCCTGTATTTCACTAAGATTTTTATACAAACTATCATAAACTTTGAGAGTATGAGATGAATAATAGACACAAACCCAATGCCCAACTTTTGAAAAATCGTCAGAATCAGGACGAAATAAAACCTGTAGAAAATTTGAGTTCGGATCAACAGGGAGAGCTTTTTGGCGCAATCTCTCTGTTGTTATCTCATAAACACTTCGGTTTTGATACCCATGAACTACTCTAAGTAAGGAGTTAAACTCCTCCACAACATCTTCTTCAACATACCTACCATTATCCAACAGATAGTTATATGATAACTGTACAGAAGTCATTTTCAATAGGGAAAAATATTTTTTGTGAAATATTTTTTTTTTGTAATAAATCTTACTACGATAGAAACGACGAAAATGATCACATCAATATATAGAAGTCTGGGATACGTCTGCAGCATAGGGAGCCGACCGCGCGAATGAGCCGCGCGGGCCTTGTGTCTGTGACATAGACTCGAAATCCCCACCACACTCGCAGCGCAGCGCGCATCACATTAATATTACTCCAGCCAATACGACATTAAATGCTTCAAAAACCTTCGATTTTTAATTTTATTTCTTTAAATTATTAATCGAATATGAAAAACAAACAACCCCTGAAGAAAATTATAAGACTTATTGTTTAAAAAACCAATTGCTTAAACAATCATTTTATTACAATATTTTGTAATCTATTTATCAAAGATCGAGACATTTGTATAACAATAGATTAATTATACCTCGAATTTTTGACGCTATAAAGCAATGAGAATGTTAAATTTTAATCGAGTGTAATCGAAATATGTTTTCTTTTCAAACTGTGAAAATTTTGTATTTGATAAGATTACCGACCAATGAAAATATATATAATGTAGAGATGAATTTTTTAATATATTTTAATCACTTTGATCGGACTGACTAGTGGAGGGCACGACCTTGGGGAAACCTATTGAGATGAAAATGTGCGTAAAGGTAGTATTCCAGGTGGGTATATTACCTGTATAATATTACCGTTTAATGTCCTATAACAGCGGAGATGAACGCACTCAAAGATTACCCAGTACCCAATTTATATATAAGTTAAGTTCAAGTTTTACCGAGCGTCTTGTGGCGAACATGTTACGTCGCTAGACTTCTACTCCCGGGTACGCAGGTTCGAGTCCCATGGGTAAACTTTTATTTTATTTTATTTATATTTTCTTTCATTGATTATAAAAATAAAATGACTGTTTCTTAGTTATTCTTTATTATTAATTTTTTCCCTTTTATTTTTCGTAAATTTCAATTTATTTATGATCTGCGGTGAAAATTAGAGGTAAGTAGAAAATGAAATATAATCTCCTATACGAAATATTTTCAATTTATATTTTACTAGCTGTGCCCGCGGCTCCGCCCGCGTGGAATTCGGTCTGTGTCAGTAAGCGGCTAATTCACCCCTAATTTCTCTCCCGCTACCCTGGAGGCGGAACTTGAAGTAAAGTTGACAGATGGATTTATCCTATTAATTTTTATTGGCATGATTTAAACGACATAGAATAGTAGGTGTATATCGAACGATACAGGACCACTTTTGTATTTATACGTCCATGTCCACGGCAAATATCATCCAAATCGATCCTCCCGTCACATCAGTCTAAGCATGAAAGGTAAGAACAGGCGCGGTTGAAATGGGGGGGGGGGGGTGTCACAAATGCAGAAATGTTTTTTTTCTATTTGAGGAATTAGTAATCCTTAAGGCGTGATTTCCGGGATAACAATGCAAACAAAACCGGCCAAGAGCATGTCGGGCGATGCTCAGTGTAGTTTCGTAAATGCCGCCCTGTTACGAAACATCGGTTCAAACGGTCGTTTATTAAGGGATATTTGGCGGCGCTTACGTCAGTCTACTATCCAGCACATCCTTTCACTATGCGATTTTGACTGATAATTCAAAAACGGCTGAACCGATTTTATTCAATATAGTTTTTATTGAAAGTTCTTATCGTTAAATTTCAGCTTTCTAGTGCGAACAGTAACTGAGCTAGACCGTGGACAGCCGGACGGACATGGCGAAACTATAAGGGTTCCTAGTTGACTACGGAACCCTAAAAAGAGATAAATTAGTTTATGTAACTGTTACGTAAAAAGGCCTAATTATGTACAGAAGCATACACTGCTTTACCTACACACATATTAAAAATCCACTGACACCATGCGTGCCGGGGGCGGGGGGGGGGAGGGGCGGATTTTGATTACGTTACCGTAGGTAATGAATTTTCATACGTTTTTACCACACTGTCACAGATAATACACTGATGTTACGTTACTGGTTGTAATAATTGTGGTAATTACATACTTCAAGGTAAGCACATTACAATGCACTAATGAACGTCAGAGAAAAATAAAATACGTGAGTGTCGTGGAACACTCTGTTGGAACGAAGTTATGTTATTTAATTTTATTTCATTTTTGACTTTTTCGTAAATTATGTGGTTTTAATTTTTTTTGTATATTTATAAAATTTAAAAAATTTTAAAATTTTAAAAATTTTTGAATCTTGAAATTTTTGATATTTATGAAATTTTTGAAATTTAGAAATTTTTCCAGTTTTGACATTTTTTACTTTTAGGTTCTCGACTTTTTTCACTTTTATCACTTTGTCACTTCTCACTTCACTTCACTTTACTACAATTCACTTCACTTCACTTTATTTTATTTTATATATTTTTTATATCATTCCATTTTACATGTTTCTCAATCGTATGGGTGTCGCATTTTCGTGACGTGACGCTTTTTCGTGACGGTCACGTGACTTTTTTTCACCTAGCCCCCCATCCGCGAACCGTCCAATAAGGAACTTCGTTCCAAAACTACCACCGGTTCTAACCCTGTACACCTCTGGCCCAAGAAGTATTATGACCGAAAAGATACTCGACGGGCCTTTTTTTTTTTCAAAACAGTAATACATTATTAGATCTAAAAGATACAAAATAATGCGTAGTTCTTCAAGAAGACATATCAAAACAGCTTGAGAGAGAGATAATGTACCTATTGTTTAATTATAAAGAGAAATAAATCCTAATCTGACTGCTTCACAAAACGTTTGATATGTTTTCCTACCTAAACGGTGTCCTATAAATGTTGTAGTAGTTTTTTGGTTTGGGCCATGCATCTTTGTCCGTCATATATAATACTCGAACCTGCAATAACCCTTTGACATTCATGACATTTTCAAATATTTCTTAAGAGGGGGTAAAGGTAAATTTAAAGCATCGACGGGTAACATGTTATAAATTATGTTCATATGTGTATCTTGACCAAAAAATTACAAATTATTTAAATACCAAATTTCATCTAAATACGGACAGCGGTTATTGGTTGTTTCTTCCCCATGTAAACTTTCACCCCTTTTGTATCCGTTTAAAGGATAATTTCCGAGATAAAACTATTTTATTTCCTTTTTTAATTAATTATCTCCATACCAAATTTTATCTAAATCGATTCTGCGGTTAATAAATCCCTATACAAATTTCCAACTCTCTTTTCACCCCTTTAGGGTTGATTTTCGGAGTGAAAACTATAATTTTGTCCTTTCTTGAGACCCATACTATACCAAATTTCATCTTTATCAGTTCAGCGGTTAAAAAATCGTCATACCAACTTCCAACCCCCTTTTCGGGGTGAAAGGGTTTATTTTCGGGATTAAAACTATTCTGTCGTTTCTCGGGACTCAAATTATCTGCATACTAATTTCTATTAAAAAATCTCCATACAAACTTTCAACCCCCTTTTCACCCCCTACAGGGTGGATTTTCGGGATGAAAACTATTCTTTATCCTTTCCCGGGACTCAAACTATCTCTACACAAAATTTCATCACAATCCGTTCAGCCGTTTTCACGTGATAGATGTACAGATAGATAGTTTTTATTGAAAGTACCTTTCAGGCTTCACTTCCATTATTTTTTTCAAATTTTTTGGACCTACGGTTCTAAAGTAAGGTGGGGGGGGCAAGATGAAACTATCCTTTGTCCTTTCTCGAGACCCATACTATCTCTATACCAATTTTCATCTAAATCTGTTCAGCGGTAAAAAAATCCTCATACCAACTTCCAACCCCCTTTTCACCCCCACAAGGGTTTGAAAACTATCCTATGACGTTTCTCGAGACTCAAATTATCTCCACACTCATTTCTATCTAAATCGTTTCAGCGGTTAAAAATTCTCCATACAAACTTTCAACCCCATTTTCACCCCCACCAGGGTTGATTTTCGGGATTAAAACTATATATTATCCTTTCCCGGGACTCAAACTATCTCTATACAAAATTTCATCGAAATCCGTTCAGCCGTTTCCACGTGATGCGCGGTCAAATAAACAGACAAACAGATAAACAGATAAACAGACAAAAATTCTAAAAATTGTTGGAACGTGTTCTGTTATCGATTCTAAGTATCCCCAGCCAACTTTTTTTCGATTATCTTCCATGTACAGACTTTCGACCCTCTTCAGCTTTATTATATGTATAGATAATGATTATTATTCGGAAGCATGTACCATTTGATCATGATTTATAATTAAATAATATTTTTCAATAAATTAAAAAAAATTCGTATAACACATTACATTTTATTTTTCACCTACCTATAATTTTAACCGCAAATAATAGATGAATTAAAATTTACGAATAATTGAAGGAAAAAATTAATAATAAAAAATAAAAAAGAATCAGTCATATTCTTATAATTAAACGAAAAAAAAATATGAATAACTTAAAAAAAAAAAGTTTAACTATGGGACTCGAATACTACTTCTATGCACATTTTCATCCTGATCGGTTTTCCCATAAATTCTACATTTAAATTTTTAATTTTTCTAAACGATTCATATTATAACACTTTTATGTCTTCATTGATTTGTTTACAACTATATTATTGAAACAAGACACTAGCGCAAAAATCTGTCTCAAGTAGAGCAACGTGAAGGTCATGTCTCACAATGCCGTAGTAAGGGCCCGCGCCTTACTAAGCATTTATTTGTCATACCGCGGGCGGAATTAAATTGAAAAAAATTAATTAATATCTCCTAAAATATTGGTCGTAGAATGCTCATTGTGGGCTTATTTTTTTCATTAAATATTCATCTACAAACCGATTCAACAAAACTTAACATTGGAGTTAAAAAATATGTTCTCCCACACATTCCACCTGCAAATGTAAGTTGGTACGCACAATATTGAGTGATTTACCATGTTATTTTAATATCATGGACTTCTTATAGGTTTTCCTATAATCTATAAGGAGAAAACTAATTTCTGTATTTTTTTCAAAATTTTAGGTTCAGTAGTTTCGGAGATAAGGGGGGGGGAATGGTCAATTTTCGTCTATTTTCTTGAATAACTTGGAAACTACTTATTTTAAAATTACAAAAAAATACATTTAAGATCTTCTCAACAAGACCTTTCATTTGATATGCCACACGATGCAGTTTTCAGAATTTTTTTTTTAATTTTCCCCTTCCCCCCCCCAAAAAATGACCCCCCATATACAGATTTCATCTGCTCACGTCACACCTCTGTGTTTGGGTCACAGGAATTGATATGTGTACCAAATTTCAACTTAATCGGTCTAATAGATTCGGAGATAATTGACTGTAAGCGACGGACGGACAGACACACGAGTGATCCTATAAGGGTTCCGTTTTTGTATTCAGACGTACGGAACCCTAAAAATACTAAATTCACTATATTTATTCTTTTGACATTTGAAGAATTTCCCTCGATTTCTCATGGATACCATCATCAGAACTCGAGCTTGACAAAATTGCTTAACAAACACAGCGAAGAGATCAAATCGCCAAACGTGAACTATGCGTCGTTGAAGTTCCACTTCATCAAATGTCAGTTTTTTTTAAAGAAAATGCTTGATTTGTTGATAAAACACAAAAATCACCATAAATATGTGTGCCTTTAAGACTTGAGTAGTTCCCTCGATTCCTCATGGATCCCATCATCAAAACTGCGTTTTGACAAAAGCGGGACCACTTTGTATGTATGTCGCAGGGAAATGATTAAAACAGAGATTTGAAAAAATCTCTAAGGGATATGATCAAATCACGCAGGATGTTAAAATGGAGAATCCATATCATCATTTCCCTAGAAAAATTCAGACATTTCACCAAATCACTGACTCTGTTTAGTGGAAAGACAAAATCGGCCAATAAACGCGACATGCTTTTTCATTTCACCAGATTTGTTTAATAATTTGACAAAATCCCTAACCACGACAGTAAGTTGACAAAACGAACTCAAAAAGTTAACTAGTTTTATCATTTCGCTAAACAAGTTTAGTGAAATAATAAAGTCTCAACTGGAAGATGGTATATGGTGATTTGATTCAATGTCTGAACTGGTTTAGTGAAATGATGAAATCAAGTACCGAATACAACATTTTACTCTACAGTTAAGCGATTTGATCAAATCTCTGACTAGATTAAGTGAAACAGATATTAAATCAGAGATTTTAACAAATCTCTAAGGGATATGATCAAATTACGCAGGATGTTAAAATGGAAAATTCATATCATCATTTCCCTAGAAAAATTCAGTCATTTCACCAAATCACTGACTCTGTTCAGTGGAAAGACAAAATCGGCCGGTGCAGTATTTGTGAACATCCAGTGCATGCAACATGTGGAAGTACTGTTGGAGAGGAAGGTTAAGGCTTAGTTGTTAAATGCCAATTTTGTCAAAAAGAAAGCAATATTAGAGCTGAGAGGGAAAATGCAGCAAAATTTTTGAACATATACTAAAGAAAGATTGAAGATATGACTTGAAGATATAGACTAGATTACGTGAAATCCATACTAATATTATAAACTAGCTGTGCCCGCGGCTCCGCCCGCGTGGAATTCGGTCTGTGTCAGTAAGCGGCTAATTCACCCCTAATTTCTCTCCCGCTACCCTGGAGGCGGAACTTGAAGTAAAGTTGACAGATGGATTTATCCTATTAATTTTTATTGGCATGATTTAAACGACATAGAATAGTAGGTGTATATCGAACGATACAGGACCACTTTTGTATTTATACGTCCATGTCCACGGCAAATATCATCCAAATCGATCCTCCCGTCACATCAGTCTAAGCATGAAAGGTAAGAACAGGCGCGGTTGAAATGGGGGGGGGGGGGTGTCACAAATGCAGAAATGTTTTTTTTCTATTTGAGGAATTAGTAATCCTTAAGGCGTGATTTCCGGGATAACAATGCAAACAAAACCGGCCAAGAGCATGTCGGGCGATGCTCAGTGTAGTTTCGTAAATGCCGCCCTGTTACGAAACATCGGTTCAAACGGTCGTTTATTAAGGGATATTTGGCGGCGCTTACGTCAGTCTACTATCCAGCACATCCTTTCACTATGCGATTTTGACTGATAATTCAAAAACGGCTGAACCGATTTTATTCAATATAGTTTTTATTGAAAGTTCTTATCGTTAAATTTCAGCTTTCTAGTGCGAACAGTAACTGAGCTAGACCGTGGACAGCCGGACGGACATGGCGAAACTATAAGGGTTCCTAGTTGACTACGGAACCCTAAAAAGAGATAAATTAGTTTATGTAACTGTTACGTAAAAAGGCCTAATTATGTACAGAAGCATACACTGCTTTACCTACACACATATTAAAAATCCACTGACACCATGCGTGCCGGGGGCGGGGGGGGGGGGAGGGGCGGATTTTGATTACGTTACCGTAGGTAATGAATTTTCATACGTTTTTACCACACTGTCACAGATAATACACTGATGTTACGTTACTGGTTGTAATAATTGTGGTAATTACATACTTCAAGGTAAGCACATTACAATGCACTAATGAACGTCAGAGAAAAATAAAATACGTGAGTGTCGTGGAACACTCTGTTGGAACGAAGTTATGTTATTTAATTTTATTTCATTTTTGACTTTTTCGTAAATTATGTGGTTTTAATTTTTTTTGTATATTTATAAAATTTAAAAAATTTTAAAATTTTAAAAATTTTTGAATCTTGAAATTTTTGATATTTATGAAATTTTTGAAATTTAGAAATTTTTCCAGTTTTGACATTTTTTACTTTTAGGTTCTCGACTTTTTTCACTTTTATCACTTTGTCACTTCTCACTTCACTTCACTTTACTACAATTCACTTCACTTCACTTTATTTTATTTTATATATTTTTTATATCATTCCATTTTACATGTTTCTCAATCGTATGGGTGTCGCATTTTCGTGACGTGACGCTTTTTCGTGACGGTCACGTGACTTTTTTTCACCTAGCCCCCCATCCGCGAACCGTCCAATAAGGAACTTCGTTCCAAAACTACCACCGGTTCTAACCCTGTACACCTCTGGCCCAAGAAGTATTATGACCGAAAAGATACTCGACGGGCCTTTTTTTTTTTCAAAACAGTAATACATTATTAGATCTAAAAGATACAAAATAATGCGTAGTTCTTCAAGAAGACATATCAAAACAGCTTGAGAGAGAGATAATGTACCTATTGTTTAATTATAAAGAGAAATAAATCCTAATCTGACTGCTTCACAAAACGTTTGATATGTTTTCCTACCTAAACGGTGTCCTATAAATGTTGTAGTAGTTTTTTGGTTTGGGCCATGCATCTTTGTCCGTCATATATAATACTCGAACCTGCAATAACCCTTTGACATTCATGACATTTTCAAATATTTCTTAAGAGGGGGTAAAGGTAAATTTAAAGCATCGACGGGTAACATGTTATAAATTATGTTCATATGTGTATCTTGACCAAAAAATTACAAATTATTTAAATACCAAATTTCATCTAAATACGGACAGCGGTTATTGGTTGTTTCTTCCCCATGTAAACTTTCACCCCTTTTGTATCCGTTTAAAGGATAATTTCCGAGATAAAACTATTTTATTTCCTTTTTTAATTAATTATCTCCATACCAAATTTTATCTAAATCGATTCTGCGGTTAATAAATCCCTATACAAATTTCCAACTCTCTTTTCACCCCTTTAGGGTTGATTTTCGGAGTGAAAACTATAATTTTGTCCTTTCTTGAGACCCATACTATACCAAATTTCATCTTTATCAGTTCAGCGGTTAAAAAATCGTCATACCAACTTCCAACCCCCTTTTCGGGGTGAAAGGGTTTATTTTCGGGATTAAAACTATTCTGTCGTTTCTCGGGACTCAAATTATCTGCATACTAATTTCTATAAAAAAATCTCCATACAAACTTTCAACCCCCTTTTCACCCCCTACAGGGTGGATTTTCGGGATGAAAACTATTCTTTATCCTTTCCCGGGACTCAAACTATCTCTACACAAAATTTCATCACAATCCGTTCAGCCGTTTTCACGTGATAGATGTACAGATAGATAGTTTTTATTGAAAGTACCTTTCAGGCTTCACTTCCATTATTTTTTTCAAATTTTTTGGACCTACGGTTCTAAAGTAAGGTGGGGGGGGCAAGATGAAACTATCCTTTGTCCTTTCTCGAGACCCATACTATCTCTATACCAATTTTCATCTAAATCTGTTCAGCGGTAAAAAAATCCTCATACCAACTTCCAACCCCCTTTTCACCCCCACAAGGGTTTGAAAACTATCCTATGACGTTTCTCGAGACTCAAATTATCTCCACACTCATTTCTATCTAAATCGTTTCAGCGGTTAAAAATTCTCCATACAAACTTTCAACCCCATTTTCACCCCCACCAGGGTTGATTTTCGGGATTAAAACTATATATTATCCTTTCCCGGGACTCAAACTATCTCTATACAAAATTTCATCGAAATCCGTTCAGCCGTTTCCACGTGATGCGCGGTCAAATAAACAGACAAACAGATAAACAGATAAACAGACAAAAATTCTAAAAATTGTTGGAACGTGTTCTGTTATCGATTCTAAGTATCCCCAGCCAACTTTTTTTCGATTATCTTCCATGTACAGACTTTCGACCCTCTTCAGCTTTATTATATGTATAGATGGGAAAGTGTATGTGTGTGTTTGTTTGTTTGTCCGTCTTTCACGGCAAAACGGGACGACGAATTGACGTGATTTTTTAAGTGGAGATAGTTGAAGGGATGGAGAGTGACATAGGCTACTTTTTGTCTCTTTCTAACCCCCCACTTCCCTAAAATGGGGGGTGGAAGTTTGTATGGAGCATTACGCAATTTTCAAGGAAGAAAGCTAAAAATTGGTATGCGGACTATTTGTGTGCGGTTTATTCTGTTCCGAGTTCTCTTCTGTGTTTTAAATCAGGAAAGGGGAACCGTGTTACCCCGAATTTAACGCGAGCGAAGCGGGCAAAAGCTAGTTGTTACATAAAATGTCAAAGTAGGTATCGAAGTTGTTTATGCCATCCAAAACAAAACTTGTAAAAAAAACAAGCCTCGCAACTCAGTTCTTCTACCGTAAAAAGTTGTGAGATCCATGTAATACCAAGTCGGTTGATTTATTCAGTCCCTACTTAAGGGACCTTCTGTCTTAAGTTTTTACGTAATTAGCTAATCTAACAACATCTTATAGTGACCGTGAGCATGCACTGGATTTTCACAAATAACGCACCTTCCAATTATGTCTTTCCACTAAACAGAGTCAGTGATTTGGTGAAATGACTAAATTTTTCTAGGGAAATGATGATATGGATTCTCCATTTCAACATCCTGCGTGATTTGATCATATCCCTTAGAGATTTGTTAAAATCTCTGTTTTAATATCTGTTTCACTTTATCTAGTCAGAGATTTGATCAAATCGCTTTATTGTAAAATATTGTATTCGGTACTTGCTTTCGTCATTTCACTAAATCAGTTAAGAGATTTAATAAAATCACCATATACCATCTTCCAGTTGAGATTTTATTATTTCACTAAACTTGTTTAGCGAAAGGATAAAACTAGTCGACTTTTTGAGTTCGTTTCATCAACTTACGGATTAGGGATCGTAGGGATCGTAGGGATCGTCGTAGTTAGGGATTTTGTCAATTTCCTAAACAAATGTAGTGAAATGAAAAAGCGTATCGCGCTTATTGGCCGATTTTGTCTTTCCACTAAACAGAGTCAGTGATTTGGTGAAATGACTAATTTTTTCTAGGGAAATGATGATATGGAGTCTCCATTTCAACATCCTGCGTGATTTGATCATATCCCTTAGAGATTTGTTAAAATCTCTGTTTTAATATCTGTTTCACTTTATCTAGTCAGAGATTTGATCAAATCGCTTTACTGTAAAATATGTATTCGGTACTTGCTTTCGTCATTTCACTAAATCACTTAAGAGATTTAATCAAATCACCATATACCATCTTCCAGTTGAGATTTTATTATTTCACTAAACTTGTTTAGCGAAACGATATAAGTGTATATGTCGCAGGAAGATGATTAAAACAGATTTGAACAAATCTCTAAGTGATATGATCAAATTATGATCATATCACTTAGAGATTTGTTCAAATCTGTGATCATATCACTTAGAGATTTGATCAAATTATGATCATATCACTTAGAGATTTGTTCAAATCTGTTTTAATCATTTTCCTGCGACATATACACTTATACAATAAAAAAAAATCAAAATTGGTTCAGACCTGACGGAGTTATGGAGTAATAAACATTAATAAAAAAACAATAAACATACAACCAAATTGAGAACTTCCTTCTCCTTATGAAATCTTGACGTCGGTTTAAAAATGTTACGTGTCATGACGCACTGTTACAGAATTTTAATCTTCTAAATAATTTAGCAATAAACAAAAAGGCGAATATTGCCGCTAACTAAGGTCTATTTGAAAAATTCTACCATTAAATAAGTACTTTTAACAAAGGGTTTAACAGGCAAAACTGAAAAAAATCCTCAATTCAAGCCTCATCGCCAATCCATGGTTCTAAAAATTCTGTACAAGAAAAAAAATACAAAAAGATGATGTTTCAGGTGGTCTTTTTTGACATCGCTGCCCTATAAAGGGTTAAACATGTTTTACGTTATTCACAATAGTTTGTTCAATTGTTCATTTTATTTCTAGTTTTTAGAACAAATAAGTCCAAACCTAAAAAAAACTTTTAGGCGCCATTTTCTCAAAATGGTGGTCATGTAGTTTGACACATTATTGCTTATCAGCATCCATTCGACCGTTTAGGCAACTGTCCACCCGGCGGCAAGGAAGCGAGTACTAATCGACTATTTTCTCACACAGAAATGTACGTGTAGATATTATAGACCCCTATGAATAAAGAGACGCATATAGTAACTAATGGATATAATATTTTCCTTGGTTATACAATATTATGTTACTTTCATTTGTTAACTATTATCGTCCGTCGAGTATCACTGATCTACTTAATGGCATATGAAGAGCCTACATCAATTATTTGTAGTATCTCATTCCAATAAGTTATACGAATCGTATGTTATTTTGTTCTAAATCAAGCTGTATATTTTACTGCGTAATAGGTACTGTGTGCTTTTATAACAAATATGTTTTTATTGAGACATAATACGAAATATTTTTATTAAAGTTTGCTACATGGTTAAACCGCTGGTTCTTGGAAATTCTATAGGTACCGGGCAATGTGCTGTATCTGTATCTACCTATTATATGAATGCAAAAGTTGCCCTTTTCACTGATTCCTGACAGAATGTGACCGGGAATTCCCTTACTTTATCCTAGCCTAGTCGGTAGTGACCCTGCCAATGAAGCAGGAGGTCCCGGGTTCGAATCCTGGTCAAGGCATTTATTTGTGTGGTTATCACTGATATTTATTCCTGCGTTATGGATGTTTTCTAAGTGTTTATCTATATCTATCTATCTACGAACGACGAACGAAAGAACGAACGAACGAACAAACGAACAAATCAAAAAATCTAATCAAAATCAAAAGGCTAATAGTAGCCTAATATTAATTGATCGATCGATTGATTGATAGATTTTTTTATTTGTTTGTTTGTTCGTTCTTTCGTTCGTTTGTTTATTTATTCATTTATTCACTTTTTTTTATTCGTTTATTCATTTATTCACTTATTCATTTATAAATTTATTCAGTTCTTCATTCATTTATTTATTTATGTTTGTTAATCTGTTTGTTTGTCTGTTTGTTTGTTTATTTATTTATAGCTTGATTTATTTATTTATTTTTATTTATTTATGTCTATGCAAAACGAGTACCGACCGGGAGCTGACCCTACCCATGTTAATTATTCTTAAATTGGTCTGTTAGTAGGTTTTTTTGTGACTACGTGTCTGAGGTTCTGTTTTTTAAGTTGTAAGACTTTATAAACCACTTGTTGAATATTAATTCATTCTTTCTAGTGTTTTAGTCCTTCTACCTCTACAAACTTAGGAAAATATTATATTATATAGTGAATCTACTGAAAGTAGTACCGCTTAATTATTATTTATATTTATCTAGACTTGGTTGGGAAGTATGCGCTAACGTGAGATCAGTGTGGCGCCGTGACATATCCGATGGAATGGCGGAGCATGACGAAGCCTGGCTCAACAACCTAAGTAAAGACAGAAAACGCTACGCAGTGCTGCTGTTCCACCTCCTGACTCACGTTTCACTTTTGACAGATGTGGCAAAAGATGTCGTGCTGACATAGGACTGCTGAGCCAAGCCACAGAAGACGATGTACCGGCACCACCAACTGATTCAATCCTCACACTGCAACAATCATCTGTCAAGATGTCGTGGCCAATGATGACCTGCTAGCCTAATATAGTCGGATTATTATCGCCTGTCACCATAGCTATCACGTTCTAACAAGTATGTAAGGTAAGTGCGAAAGTGATGCATGACTTGATAGGCGATAAAATGACAACCATGATATGCGTTCTGCTCTATCCACACCCATTTAAGCAGGCTCACCTACTTCTCAATTTCTTTCAAAGTCTGGATCTCTGGATACCAAGGTAGACTATGCAGTCTAGGCTAGGTACCTATAATATTGACCAGGTTAATATTTACTGTAGTTTGAAGATAAATATAATTTGACGTAAAATTTGTATAATTTTATAGGTTAATTTGTTAATTTCGTATCTGTTGAATAGCAAAACAATATTATTGTTGTTGACAATGTACCTACATAAAACGAAGAAGAACGCCTGAGATTTATTTCAATTATACTGAAAGGTAATGGTTGACATTGGAAATTAATTGAATACAGTGACGTTCTGTTGACGTGCTACCCGGAAGGAACAATATGTTTTGTATTTGACAAACTCCTCATCCCTTAGAATTGCGTAGAGCTGTCTCGGTGAGGCGAAGGCCGCTTCACCTCTACGGAGCATGTGTCACCCCCACACGGCTCATCCCCCCTACGAGGCGCAGGCGGTTGGGCGCAGCGGCTGCATCGGCAGTCTCCCGGCCAGCACCATGTCGCGCGCACGTACCGCTCCCGCTCACACGCGCTTTGTGGCGCTCACACTCGCGCTCTCGCTGGCGCTCGCCGCCGCTACTCCCGCGCACCCGCGGCCGCGCGCGCGCCGACAGCTCGCAGAGGATAACTCACTGCAGCCAGAACAAGTGAGAACCCGCATGTGTCTTACTAACATTATCGATAAGCTCTATAGGCTTGCTAATTCAAGTAAATCTCATCTATTCATGAAATAAGGGATTTTCATATACATCATCTTTCATAAATCTAAGTGACGTGCAATGTTTTTGAGTTTGACCTAATTTGGATTCCTAAACCACTTTTGTTTGCTGAGTCAATCATCAAACTTGAGAAACTTGCACATCGTTTTCACAATTCTATAGTCCTCACTGAGCAGCCTCTTCAGCTAAGGATCTCGATTATGCCTTAACAAGTTATAGGTACACCTGCGTGTGCGCGGAGCGTGCAAGTAGTTTCGATAGCTTTCATTTGTACATACTCATCAAAAACACTTTGCTGTCTTCAAATCATCAGCAAGGTCATTTAATATCTGGGTTGATTCAGAACCTTGCCGGGATGGTATTTGACAACGAAGGTAACTATGTCAAGTGGGTCATGTATGTAAGTCGTGTGCGATGTGCTCACACTCGCCTTCGCAACGCACGATTTAGGCAATACGCACATTAAGCAAACAAATCTCCAATGTTCTTGAACGTTTCCCTGTATCTACAACAGGAAAATTGCCGTTGTTTTCTAGAATATATTAAAAGAAATTAAAGGATCAATTTAGTAACCATGAATGAATAATATAATTTATGACACAGCATAGTTCAACGGGCATTAGTTAATTAGATGTATTATCTATAATTAGTATAAATTGCTGAAGCAGGCGCATTACCGCGCGCACTGCGCTCGGGGTCGCTTGGTCGCTTACTTGTTTCGCAACTCGTTATGTATTCATTACGAGAATTGCACTGGGAGCGCGCTTCGATGCCGATGCCGGTGACTACCATCACGTAGTCCCACAGACGAAAGTTTTTCGATCTATCGATTTACCTGTCAGAAAAAATGCACTCTGACGAACGACAAAGAAGGTGGGTATATCAAAGAATTGGCCTCCTGCCTTCAATAACAGTAGCAGTGAACTTCGCATTACGCCTTACCTAAGTACTATGACCCCATGACATGGCGCCAGTCAAATATGACCTAAGACCTAGAATACATTAATAAATTAAATCATGCAAAAGGTCAATTGGATGTAAAACATTGCATTTTAAAGCATCACCTCCAGTGCATCGCATCCGTTCACTTTTCCTTGTAAATATAGCCCTGCTCACCAGTAGCCTCAGTCAGCGTTTTTCTTTGAACGCTCTTTAATTCTTTATTGATAATGTAAATGTTAAAGTTTGAAATATTCATAAATCAATGGGATTAAACTTAAATTGCAGTCAAATATCTGTAATTTGAGATACATACAAATTCTGCAATTCCGGAGAAGGCTGCTGTGACAATTGTTCGGGTGCCTGACGAATTGTGTCAGCTTAACTTTTTCCTTTATTAAATGTGGAATTAGAACGTTGATTTTCCAAAAGCTTTCTATTTTTTTAGGTAATTGGCAAAAAGTCAATTATTCCCATATGTGTCTAATTTCACTTATCTATTTATCATCATCATAATCAGGTGCTTCTTTTTATTAAGTACTCACTACATATAAATAAACATTTCATATTTTTGTTGACTGTGTAAATTTTTGTCCTTTTTTGTTTGTGTTTTTTTGTTATTGTTGATGCAGTGGTCAATGTTCTTGTTGTTTTTTTGTTACTGTCTCGACAACTGTACTTTTCGCTGTCGACGCTCTGTCTTCCTCGCTTCTCACGCAACCGCTAACATACAAATTATGTATATTATATGTAAATTAAAAGGAAATAGGGAAGGTTATCCTATGTCATTCTTTACTTTAATAACGAATAACTGATATTGTAAGCATTATTAATATTATTAGACATAAATGATATAATTATATAACCATTAGTTATTATGTATAAACCGTCATATGTACTTATTTTTTTAACATACAAGGTGGTCCAAGCAGTAGAATTAAGTGGAATATGATACCACATGTGTAGTATTTTTATTTTGGGTTACTACCAAAAAATACTACGTTTAGTTAGCATTTATATGGAAGAAAAACTCTATACCTATATGGCTTTACAGTGTACATACACTATAAACTACTACTCATTGTATTCGTTAAGTTTTCATAAAATATTTACCTATAGTAAACTTAAACTACTTACTTACTTACAACCAATTATATTAGCTCTTACTTCAAATACGCTTATTAACTTAAAATCACGCGATATTTTACCTTATTGATTAGCCAAAACTGATCCGTCAGCGGACAGTCCCGA
Organism: Pammene aurita; assembly: GCA_947086415.1. Taxonomy (NCBI): domain Eukaryota; kingdom Metazoa; phylum Arthropoda; class Insecta; order Lepidoptera; family Tortricidae; genus Pammene; species Pammene aurita. The sequence goes on along the minus strand of OX352290.1, from coordinate 32,411,699 downwards.
GACGCATCAAAGTTGATGTAAGGAAAGTAATGATTGGGCATTACACATAAATACAAATGAGCCATCTGGATAAACCATACAGCTAAATACCTTGAAAATCAGTTTGCGTATCAATGCGGATTTTGTTAACATGTGAGTTATGATTATACAATTTCCCATATAATTAAGCCAACGACGCAATTAAATAACGCCAGTCCATTTATTGGTGACCAAATTTCATAAATTTGCAAAGTTACCCGCGCGACCTTGTATGTAATATAAAACCTGCTCCGTAAAAGTAGTCCTTACACAAACTACTTTCAATCAAATTTACAGTTATATTGTAAGTGTATATAATAACCACAAGAGCTCTAATGATATTTTATGACGTCTCTGACCTCAAAATGTCCTAGTAAATCTTAATATGATCTAATTGCTCAAGGCACCTAGCTGCGACTGCTAAAACAAACTTAACGCACACTTAGCTCATTAAGTGGTAATCATGGTCCGTTGAAGAAAATTATGCAGTAATCCGTTGATAGTGAGCGCGATGCACTCTTGCATAACTCGTCTCATCCACGCGGGCGGTGCGCGCGGAGCTTTTTGCACGTAATGCTAGTTCCCAGCCAGTGATGCAACACAATGCACCGCATTATAACAAGCAGTAAATGCCGTGCAGACCCCGTGGCTTACTTTATCGACTTGGGCTTTATTGTTACAAACATTATGTCATTATTTGGACTTAGGGCTACAGATTAATTAGTATGCAAAATTGACAATTGTGGGAGTGGCATTTTCCAAACATTGGTGCGGATACAGTTTGGTAATCCCAAAAACAGGTACCTAACACTTGGAACATTTTAAATACGTTACGTTTCATTAATTTTGCATATAATTTTTGATTTCGTCTATTTTGTTAGTTCTTAACGTAACTCAATCCAGCCAGTAAGATACATTTCAACACTTACATCTAAAACTCTTGCGTTGCAAGCTATCTCTCGGCAGCGCATCTCGTGCGAGCGCTAGACGGGTTTGTTGGGCAATTGGGCTCGGCCACGGGCGCTCGCGCCGGTCGGCCTCGACCCGCGTCGTGCTATCCGCCGCCCAATACATACTAATGATAATAAATGACCATCCCGGGTGATCCAAACTACTCTTCAGTATTATTTAAAAAATAAAATAATATAAAATATAAAGCCTTTTATATACTTAAAGGAAATAAAATATAAAGCCTTTCATATACTTAAAGGTTTTGCGGGATGCTGGATCTATTTAAAAAAATTGAAACCTGTCATAATACTTTTAAGCCACACAATTTAACCACATACCTTAAGTCACAAAGTGTTAGGTTTTTTCGCAGTAGATATCAAAAAGAAGGTAAATATTTATATCTATTACCTATTTGTAACGGGGTATTTACCATATACAGGGTGTTTCCTGTAATAAGAGCAATAAATTAAAACGTAGATTCTACTCCTCAAACAATGAAACGTTTGTTCGACAATAAAAAAAAATTAAGTTTTTATATTGTCTCTTTTTCATACATATATAATACATACTAAATAGTATTTTCAATGTACGTTAAAATCCGTCTAATTGACATTGCTTGTCACTCTTGTCACCCAACAGAAATAATCAATTTCGCAATACATTGCGTGTTCGAATAAACTTTAAAGTGAAATAAAAATCAAATTATAAGTTATTTTTAAAAGTCGCTGAACTAATATTGTCCAGTTTGAGGAGTAGAATCTACGGTTTAATTTATTGCCCCTATTACAGGAAACACCCGGTATATTGTTTTGAGCACCCGGTATTTTGGTACAGTTCAAATCGTAGGTAAAAATTTGAAACACTAAACAATAGGTACACTGATTGATATGTATAAGCTGACAAAATCAGTATAAAACATGTACAATATGTTTATATGGGCGCATAATAACTTTTTTGGGTTTCGTAGTCTTATAGTATAGCCATGTCCATCTGTCCGTCCGTCCGTCCGTCTGCCCGCAGTCTAGCTCAGTGATCGTTAGTACTAGAGAACTGAAAATTGATATTAGTACGTACACATGAAGTACCCCTACTTCATGTGTACGTACTAATATCAATTTTCAGTTCAAATCGTAGGTAAAAATTTGAAACACTAAACAATAGGTACACTGATTGATATGTATAAGCTGACAAAATCAGTATAAAACATGTACAATATGTTTATATGGGCGCATAATAACTTTTTTGGGTTTCGTAGTCTTATAGTATAGCCATGTCCATCTGTCCGTCCGTCCGTCCGTCTGCCCGCAGTCTAGCTCAGTGATCGTTAGTACTAGAGAACTGAAAATTGATATTAGTACGTACACATGAAGTAGGGGGTGAGTTTTTTTCGCTTCAACCCTATCGAGTGGTGTGTCCCTGGATAGATCTTTCAAAAAGAATAGGGGTATTTTAGTACAATTTTTGGATAAATCTCATAGTTTCGTAAAAAGCAGCTCCGAAAGTTTAAAAAAGTTTTCCAACCTCCCTCCCCAACCCCTGTAACTTTTGAACCACGGGTCCAAATAATTTGGTAAAATTAATAAAAGTGAGGCCTAATACTACTTAGTACTTTCAATGAAAACTACGTTGAATAAAATCGGTTGAGTAAAAAGGACGTAAGTGCCGCAAAATATCATATAAAAAACAACCTTTTGAGTGGATGTATTGTGACGGGCCGGTAACTACGGAACCCTACGTTGAGCATGGCCCGACATGCTCTTGGCCAGTTTTTTTAAATACTTACTGCGCTACCGTTTGCAGATTAGAGTCTCTCCTTTTGGTACATATTTCATACAGAATCTTTACACTTCTTCTTGTTTTATATAAATATTAACTTTCTTTGGAATGCTAAAGTTAAATTCTGTTGCGATACACCTAAATTTAAGAGTAACAGAAATCACAAAAAAATATTGTAATTTTTGCCTGCTTCGAATAGTAAATTGTGCAATAACAGCCCAACTTTTTATCAATATTCCCCGTTAAACAAAAAAAAACATTACAATACAAGCCTACTTATAAAAGAAGTATAATGGATGATAGTTCATCATTTTATTTATTTTGGATGTGAGCAATAAAAAATAAAAATACTTATTTAACATACAGCAGTGATTAAAAATCATACTTAGTTTAAACATTTATTTAGGCTGAATTTCTTAAAAATAAATTAACTTTTTTACAGTAGAATCTTAAAATATATAACTATATCTTTGTTTGCAATACTTAATGACATAAAAAAAATCCTCCGCTTATGTCGCGTCCCTAAAATGCCTATCTGGAATAATACCCTTTATTAATTAGCACGTAACGATGAAAATTTGCCATTGCCTATTCAATGAACCCTTTGCTTCTCACAGTAGGTAATAAGCTCATTACAACATTTTTACAGTCAATATGTTATAGTTCCGCCGCTAATCTATTATTAAATCGTTGATTTGAATGCTGTGAACTATTTCGGTGAACAAACGCTTGCAATTCGATGGGAACTAATTTTCTCTCGGTGCGAACGGCATAACTGGTGATGGTGAAGTGCTTTATGGTGTCAGTGTAGTGTTTATGTTTGTGTACACGCACGTGTTTGACGGTCGTGTGTGTCTATATGTGTGCAGGAGGCGCAGGGCGAGGTGGCGGGGAGACCTAAGCGAAAGCTGGAGGGCCTCGCTCAGGCCTCCTATGGCATCAAAAACGCCGTGCTCGGGCTTGCGTTCGGGGTAAGTACGCCCTAGCCTGCTGATGTTGTCTTCAATGTGGCTTCATGTGACTTCACCGCCGTCTATCCCTTGATATTGACTCACGACTCTGTGTTACAGAAAGTCAACTCGATCATCGACGCAAAAACGAGGCTAGTGGATACCCTGGATCGAACAAACATTGAAAAGAATCGTGCGCTCGGTATCGAAACTCCACGCAATGACGGTTTAGCGTCCCTAGGGGGGCTCGTAAGCCAGATAGCGGGCCCATTCTTGCAGTTAATCGGACCGAAGATCCAGGCTGTGTCCGGATTGCTGGGCGGTCTTTCTGGAGGCAGCAGTAGCGGATCTGGTGGCGCCGGCGCTTTGGGCGGTAGCACCGGCGGCGCAGGTGGAGGTGGGCTGGGCTCCGTGCTGTCGCTCGTGTCGTCGCTGTCAGGCTCCTTGTCGGGCGGTGCCGGCGCAGGCGCCACCGTTGAAACGATTGACTCCTCGGAGGAGGAAGATGACTCCTCTTAATGCACCACCTGTCCCCTATCCTTGTCCCTTATCCTCTCCCGTCCCTTTAGCCGCCTGTACAGTCCGTGGCTTTCCCTCCCCTCCTGCTCACGCCTGTGGCGCCCTCTCGCCGCGGCACTGTATTTATATTGTAAATAGGTTTAGGTGAATGGTGGTGATATTAAAAATATTCCTTCCAACAGTTTGTTTATCTGCACTATACCTTCCCTCCTCCCAGACCCTTTTGCTGCACTATAATAGATTGGGAATGATTTATGCCTTACCAAAATGTATAACAATATATTGTTTTTTTTAGTTAATTTCTAAATATTGAAATCGCCATAAAACATTCCCACGTCGAGGTGAAAGTAGTCAGTAGTGAAGTAGACATCAGTATTGTAGGCATTGTAGCTGCCATTAATAAGTAGCATGAAATGGACCTTTTACTTGTATTATTATGTAGATACAGTTTTTTTATGAGGAAAAAGGTAATGTAGTTAGTATTAGAACCTACACCTTAGCTGCATAATTATTAGCTTGTAAATTAATTGCATTACAAATCATAGCCGGGTGATTCAATTATTTAAATCCTTAAAACGTACATACTTACCTAATGGAGCCCATTTTGACTCGCTAAAGTGACGTGGCTACTTCAGGGTTGGCAACTTGAAAGTGTGTGTTTAAAAGTGCACGATTTTATTCTGTGAACGGGTTTATATACCTACTAGTATTTTTATTTCAAGTTAACAAATATTTAATTCCATTTAATTGGAACTCTTAAAGAATCGCCTGGCCATTGAGAGGGAATTTCAAATAGTTGTATTACTCAGAAAAATATTTGTGTCTTATATTGAAATTAATAGAACACTATGTTTTCGATGCTGTTAAGCAAGAACTGTTAAATATTAACGCTTAAAGTTGACATATTATTGCAAAACGATTGTGGGTTGACACACTTTTGCTTAGCAGCATCCCTTTATTCTCTTTATTTGGCTTTCAAATATTAATTTGGTCTTTATATTTTTAAAATTCCCCGTTTTAACTTCCTAAGTGATAATTTTAAAATAAAAAAGCTGGGATAGCTACATGAACGAGTAATTAACATGTTAGAATATGTTATTACTAGATAATAAGTACCTACCTACCTCTTTGTAATATACTGGGTAAAAATGAGAACGAATACCCACACGAGCCGATAAAAAAAGTTGTGTGTGTGAGTGTGCTCAAAGGAGTTCCTATATATGTGTATGACCATCGGTACAAGGAAATACAGTAAAAAGCTAAATAGCTAACAAAATTAAAATTACGGAGCTCTCAAAGATCGGAACAAAGGTGATTTCTTCTTAGAATGATTGTAAAAAGGTTTTTATTACAAGGGGCCGTTGTCTAACTTTAAAACACGCTTTGACACGATCCAACTTAATTGCATTAACTACGCAATACAGCTTCAATAATGGTCGATTATTAATTGTTGTGTGATGAAGTTATGTTTGAGATAGATTATGATTTTAATGTATTGTTTACGTATTTTGCAATTAGAATACGGCACATAACAAATACCGAGGATTAAGACGGGGTAGGTACTAGTACATACTAACGACAATAAATTCATATTATTATTAGTTAACTTCTCGTCTACGGCGCGGCCTGAATCGAGCTGATCCGTGCAATAGGTACCTATTGAATTCTAATTATGAATTAATGCCCACTACGAACGAGAGGTTAAGTATGTTATTTATATGAATACCTACCTTTTATAGTTTTCCACGGTATTAAAAATAATATACATATATATTAGTATAGAGACAAATCAATGGATTCTTAGCTACCAGGTTTACTTTCCGATTTTATTTATCAATCGTACCTAAATTAAATGCAGCCAGCTATTTCCTACTTATTCGAATCCTATTCAATGCGTCGCTTAACAAAGCTAGTCTGTATCTAGTTATCTCTTTTCTAGTCTTTAGTTAAAAAATCTCTAGTCTGTTCCTAGTCTTGCTACCCCTAGCTCGCGTCTAGTATACTAGTCTCTAGCGCCCTCGCCGCTCACCGCACCGCTCGGCCTTCGCGCAAGGTGATCAGGAACGTTCACTTTTAGCACTGCATGATATTTCACAGCCAACATATTACTTCGTAATTCGACTGCACGTACAGACTTTACGATGCGCTATCGTAAGACGGGCAAAAGGAAGCGAAACTTTATGAATTTCATTCGAATAGTTCAAGGCGTATTTTTAGCAATTCTACGCTTTAATTCATTTCTTTATTCACCTTTTAAGTGCTATTCAATAAGTTTTCCTAGGGCAGGTGAAATATTCGTCAATAAAATGTAAATATGTAAAATTAAAATGTAATCGCTTTTATATATGTTTGCAGAATAATTATAAATCAATGTTATGTTGTGTAGTGTTTTAAAATTACTTTAAAATAAAATAAGTATCTTATTAGTAGTTCATGATGACAAAATCATTAATGCTAGTAAATTGAAACTCGATCAGCCCTCGCCTCGCTCATATAAAAGTGAATGCACCGACTGCCCAGGAGATGGCCTGTAGTGATTGTAGCTCGCACTCAATTTTTTTTACACAACTTACACATTCCATACAAAAGTTTGCACACGTGACCCTATCCCATACACCTCGCTTTCTCCTCCCTTGTGAATTCACAGGAAAACCACCCGACCAACATCGATACCTACCTAACTCGAACAATATTTTGACGTTATACAAAAATGTGCGTCCGAAGTACATTAATATATTATAAATAACATTGTAAGTTACAATTAAATGTAATATATTATAACAATAACAAATAAATCTATTTTTTTCCTACCTTTCCATTCCTGATATGTTTATATTTTATTTACTTTCTTCCTATTTTTAGTTATTATTATATCTAGTTTTCTTTTATTAACGTAACTAACTGATGACTTCTTTATGAAAGGTAAATATTATTTAAAATATTATCCTACGTATTAAATGTACTTATTTTTTGTCAACCATACTATAACAGTGTTCATGAAAGACATTAAATATACATACATCATCAGACAATAGTAGGGAGCGGTTGCGCGTAGGAGTTTCAGAAAGGAAGCCAGAGCGTGAGTGAGTGCGGATCGATGCGAGACTGTCCATTATCTACAGAGTGGCACTACGTCGAGGCGCCAGGCGAGGGCCACCCAGGGTCTACAGCCACCCCCTACATCAGCGCGTCAACAGGCGGCTTCTCCCCGACTACTGCAGGCTACTTCAGCACATCAACGCCCTTCGAGGGCTACTCTAGAGGAGCCCCTAGTGCACACTTCGTCACCGCATCAACGCCCAGCCGGGCCTATCTCCCGGCCCGTAGCGCTCGCGCGCCCGCAACGACAGACGCCAGTGGACTCGACGAAATCTTCGGGAGACGATATCCCCGTCTTCGACCGGAACAAAGTGAGCCTGGACTTTCCCGGGAACCTGTTTGGACCATCCGTGTCGCTTCTGATCAAGACTACTAAGATCATCGGAGACGTCATTCAGGTAAATAATACAAGCTTCTATGTCGTTTCGTTAAGATAGCCTGTCAATTTTGTAGAAAAGGCGAAGAAGTCTGTAAGATGTACTTTACTATGTGCAAGAGCCTCTCTTTCCTTAATTTTTATTACCATCATAAACATTTAAAATTTTCAGTTTGTCTAAACAATAGGAATCTATACGTAACTCAATGAATAACAATAAGAGTTCATGACTAAAAGCCCCATGAATAAGTCATCACCAGGTCAGCACAACAGCCTTTTTGTATTTTGTAATAAGTAATTGGTGCCACAGAAGTGTGTTAATTATCTGAAGGTCATATCCTCATAGGCTGCTTCTTTAAATTGTTGGTTATTGTTTGTATACTTAGGTATAGCCAAGGCTCTACAAATTCAATGACAATACATATAACGCATTCATTTGAAAGGTTAATGTTTGTAACTTCCTCCTTGACTCCTTATCGTGTATGTAAAAAAATATTCATAAATTCGTTTTATTTCTAACTCACGTATTCCACTACAAATATTTGAGACGTGCGTCAAAGCGCTGTATTGATTGTAACATATGAATCTTTTGATAATCTAGCTGGCGAATACTATCATTAAGACTAAATAAATGGATAAATTACGTCTTATATATTATCATTCGTGTTTAATTCAAAGTTGTAAAAAGGATCAATGTGTTGCAGAATTCTGCGGTGCGGTACCAGACGTTCCTAAGGCTGTTCCAGCCGCTGTTCCGTGGGCCCTTCGAGATCAAAGGTCTCGATCCCCCCACCACCACCACTACCACCGCTGCCCCCGCGCCCGCCGACAACGAGGTGCGCCGTCGCCGACGCGCGTGACAAACGAACAACCACCAGCCATTTATATATTGAGGCTTTAAAGTTTTCTTTGTAATCTTACTATATACTAATTGAATTCAGATTAATAGCGTAGAATTGATAAAAACGACACTGTTCGTCTATTTTTTTATGGTGAAGCACGGACTGACTTAGCATTTTCATTTTAATTCTACTTAATGAAGATGAGCATACAATGTCGTCATAACAACAAAATTATTTCAAATAAATCATATTTAATAAATATTATGAAGCCAATAAACTTGAGCGGTTATTAGTAAGCATTTGGCACCTACCATCATGGTTCTTATGTAGCTATTAGAATATAGTTAGTTGATAAATTAAACGCGGTTACCAAAATTAATAGCTTGAGTTTTATGTAAAAGCGACCATATGCTGTACAAGTACACGTAGGAGGTAATTACTATTCATAAGGTTAGTTAATATGAATTATTAAAATATTTATTTGCTCATTAGAAACTTAGTCACTTGGAATTCATGGTCCTTAATATTGTAATTAAAAATAATTCTCGTGAATGGGTGCCTAAATTAGTTATTATTTCCATAAATAAATAATGATAAACACGTTAAGTAAATTTATTATTTATCCCTATATCACCCCTACAATGAAATCCGTATTATGTATTGGATTTATTCACCTCTAATAAAAAAGAGTAACACTAACATTAAAAATAATTCTTAAATACATATTTGGGTCATTATTTTTTTGATGATCATGGCCCACAAGCCAAATGGTAGCACAGCAGACCTTGTGACAACCAAGTATTTTCGATACGGCTAATAATAAATAAGTTTTAGCTGCTTTCGGATTGTGACTTCACTGCGCTATTTATTGAACGGTGTTGAATTACTTTTGACTAAAGGCAATGAGTTGCTTCTTATACTTACAAGGTGTTTTTTCAACCCCAAACGAAATGATTGCTAAGGTGCCAAGCATCTAATATTCAAATAGCAAGTTTTACTCCATTTAATTCATACGTACGCGTGTAGGTTGGTAAGTAATTTGCACATCATACCTATTTCTCGGTAACTAGCGTGAAATTCGCGGAAGATCTAGATACACAGATCAGATAAACCTACTTATCCGATTCAGAAAGTGAATCATACTATTTTTTCAAGTAGATAAGCGTGGAGTAGATTTATTGATATTATCAATTCGTTCAAGTCTAAAACATTTTGGATGAGAAGCTGTTTGTTAGTAAGTAAGTGTTTATGCATGTTCCTACTTATAATTTCCTATTGCAGAATTTTTGACGTTATTTATTATAATAAAGCGAGGTAATCAGGTACGCTATACTGAATAACTTTTACTATGGGACCAATTCCGAAAGGCGAAAAATTTTTTGGCTTCCCCATAGAAAATGACAACATGTGATCAGCCGAAATGTATGAAACAGCCAACAAATTTTTCGTGATTTCGGAGTTGGTCCTAAGTATAGTAAACGTTGTTCAGTATGGCCTACCTAATCACCTCGCTCAATATGAACGGTGATTAATATTTCACCCTACAGGGTTATTGTTTTATGAGATGTGTATCTACAGTCTAAAAAGATAAGCGCCTCGAATTGACTGCTATATTAGATGGCGCTGTAGAGCCTCATACTGCCCGTACACTAGGCGGTTACTCTTGGCAATTCAGTTACCACAAAACATAAAATGGCGCCGTAAAGGCACCATCTAGGTTAAATTTAATGTCAATCTAGATTGATTGTTTCTCAGACTTTACGCCTCTTTGTTCTTTGGTAGTTATGGTTATTATAATACTTAATAACAAACGTAAATAAATGCAAGTCAACAAGCTAAAGTTTAAAGTTTTAGTAAATATGAAGAAATGATATTGCATTGGCATGAACGTCGATTAATATTCGACTAGGAATAGCGCCAGACCTAAGAGGTTTGGTTGGGGCCTTTAAAAATGGTGTATCTTAAGTGATATAAATATTATAAATTTTACACAATAATCTATTAGATATCTATTATTCTTGAAATCATGTGATTTTTCACGGTTATATTGTAAAAAAACGTTTAATATGTAAACTGGGTTGTGTTCAACTTATAGGCCACTGTAGCGCCACCTCTCGGTAGAACACGGGACTATGTAGGTAAGTTGCATTACATTTGCGTACAACGCTCCATAAAACCAGATACTATACATATATAGACAGCCACAGTCTAAGAATTTTTTAGAGGCTCCAAGTCTGATGGGCTATCTAAACGAGACCAATTAAAGCTGCCGTATAATGTAGAGTACTCTTTCTAGCGCCATCTAGTAATTGATAGCGTTACTATTATTACTGTAATACTACGGAAACTTTGGGTTGGTCTCGGTCAGATGGCGCTTTAGGCTTGGAGCCTCAAAATTTGCAGTGACCGCGATTGAAGGCCTGCCACCTATAGATGTCACCAATGCACTATTGGTAAATAGTGACAAATTCTTGTATTTTTTCTGGCCTGGATGTTCCCTTAAAGCCAAATACGATAGAACAAAACTAGTGATAGGTACAAACTATGCTGGCGCCATCTGGTGAAACCTGTACTTTGCTATACCATAGAGCACCATTTTCTTCAGCTGTTAAACTCTGGACATCATTTTTTTAAGATTTTAAACACGGTCTTATTTGTTCGGGAGGCTCAATTAAACTTTCAATATTTCATCTACATCTACATTAAGATATCTTATATGTTATTGATATCTGTGCATCTCTTCCTCAATTATATACACCGTGGGCGCTAATAACTAGAAAGATTTTAACAGTGTATTCCTGATCATATTTAGATACTAAAAGTCCTATAAACTTTTCTGGCATACGCCTAGTTTCAGAATTAATACCAATTAAAAAAAAACATTTTTATTATAACTCGGCACAAACTGCCTTTTTGATGGCGTTGTTGCCACTATTGGGCTTAGTTTACAAGTCCTTATTGACAGATATCAAAGTGACAAGGAAAACTTTGCAGAAATTAAATTTTTACAAAAAAAAATGTACCAATTTGTTTTAGGTGATAGTTTTTATTAATAACATTTACTTTTCATGTGCTTACATTCAAAAAATAGAAAAAAAAATTTTTTTTTGGCGAAATTGACCTAAAGTCACTTAATATTTTTTCCTTCTTTTGGTCTCAGAAATTCGTGGTTAAGATCTGGCCCAACGGCCTCCTAGCCTAGTCGGTAGTGACTCTGCCTACGAAGCAGGAGGTCCCGGGTTCGAATCCTGGTCAGGGCATTTATTTGTGTGTTTATCACGGATATTTGTTCCTGAGTTATGGATGTTTTCTATGTATTTAAGTATTTATCCATATATATCTATTATATATATCGTCGTCTAGTACCCATAACACAAGCCTTATTGAGCTTACCGTGGGCCTAGGTCGATTTGTGTAAGATTGTCCTATAATATTTATTTATTTATTATTTATCTCTCCGGTTATTCGAGCCCACGGTGTATAAGTTTAAAGGGATATTTATTTCTCATTAAGACGATAAAAAATGTCAGTTACGTATATTCATTACATAAATATATATTTAAGTGTAATTGTTTCAGTATAATTATCATAATTAATATCAAACCATACTTTTTTTGGATAGGTACCGAATGCTCTCCGTTAGGGAGGCGCATATGGTACGTTCAGGAAGAGGCACCTTGGTGTATGCTTTTCGCGGATGACATTGTTTTTTTTCGGTGAAGATATACTCCAGGTACAGAGCACACTTGAAGAGTGGCGGCAAAGACTGAAGAAGTTAGCCTGAAGATCAGCAGATATAAGACAATGTTCTGCGATTTAGGCGGATTTTCCAGTTTTGCTGTCATTCAACTTAATGGTGGACGGGATGAACAAGGAAAGGAAAATATGGGTGGACTGTGTGAGAGACGACATGAAACGTGAATAACCAGATGACGGGTGACAGGCACAGAGAAGTATGAAAGAAGAAAAAATGCTGCGCCGATCTCAAATAAATGGGATAAGGGCAAGGTCTACGTTGCGTTATGTTACAGACGTCTTTTCCTCAAACATGGGGAAATTAATGACAATTAATCAGAAAATCTAGACAATGCACATATTTAACTTGCCTGTCAGAAAAATAAACAAAGTACTGTTAAAAAAACTGAGCTGCTGTGTATGTTGATTATAAAGCACAAATAATAACCAGTTCATTTATACCAGTTATTTATTGTTTTTTAATATAAGTACTTAAGTAAATTGATTAATCCTATATATTATTAGTATTCTCGTAGTTGACTAAAGTGTCGCTTCGTTGAAACATTGGATTGACTAGTTTTAAGCGCCGCGCGGCGCATGCGCTCATGCGGCTCGTGATATGCGCCCGAGCAAGGCGAGCCTACGTGTAGATGAGCACCAGCAGGACTATGAATACGCCCACTGCGATGCATACAATCAGGCCGATTTTTTTCTGTAAAAATTAAGAAGGCGTTGGCAAACATAACATAACAAGTACTTAATTATTCGTTATGGCGTCAATTCATTTCGTGGTTTTTCATATCGGTACTTGCCCCAACATCTATTCTATTTCTTTAATATAGAAAACGACTTTATTCTAACACTCTACTCAAATCCACGACATGTAATGAATCGGCGCCTTCTCAGATTCAAGGTGTGGTTTACTTGAATGATTAATCTTATAAGCGTATATCTTTATCATAAGTAGTAAATATCTCGAAGGCAGTTACCATGCCTTCAAGATATGTAAACCGCAAACATACGAAATATTTAAGCCGTTAGGTACATGTTTATTATTTTACTGCAATAAAGACTGTTTCTAAGTTAGCTTCTAACGAACCCCTTGATTATATTAATACTTGAGTATACTAGCTGCATTTTGGAAATTTAGAATTCAACAACCAAATATCAACGATCCCAGAGACTATTTAATTAATAACAATTTTTAAGTTTATAATTTGTTCCTGCAATAAAACTGTTAATACATTTTTGCAGGGTTTCAGTATGCAATGTATTTTAATTCTTTTAGTAGTTTAAAATAAATAAATAAATAAATAATAATAAAATAAGATCCTGGCACGTGCTCACCTGCTTAGTCTTCTTGCGGTATACGTTCACCTGCAGCAGCTCGTGGTGCCCAACACCGACATGCTCCGTGGCTTGCAGCGCGAGTATTGCATGCTGTCCAGTTGGTCGTGCTGCAGCTGCACAAACAGGTCTCGGACGTCCACGAGAGCTGCCTCATTTCTTAACATCTACGTACGAGGCTAGCGAAGTCCCAAAGAACAATAATACTCTGTCACATGCACACCTGCTTAGTTTTTTTGCGAAACACGTTCCCCTGCAGCAGTTCGTGCTGCCCAAGGCCCACATGCTCCGTAGCCTGCAGCGCGAAGTACTCGACGCTGTCCAGCTGGTCCTGCTGCGCGGCCACGAGGTGCTGGAGCTGTCCGAACAGGTCTCGGACGTCCACGAGAGCTGCCTCAACTTTGGCTAGCTCTGCGCGTCGCGCTTCTGCCTCGCGAAGACCAAGCCGGGCCTCGCGCGTTTCTGCTTCTATCTGTAGATTTATATATTGGTATTGACACCAAATTCATAAAATACACGTGCATCGCTGAGCAATCCAATTGCAATAAGTATATGATTGCTTTCATTCATCAAGTCTCGTGTAGAGTTGAGAAATACATATAACTGTTTTTCGTTTCCAGCAGTTTCTGGTTCAAAAAAATATGTATATTAATTTATTATTTAACGTGTTTCTGAAAACTATGACAACATTAAAAGAAAACTATTTTGAAGTGGTTTCGAAAAGCAGAAGGGCAAATCCACGTGCTACGCCGTAGCGCGCATCAAGGATATTTTATAATGTAGTGAAAAATTGGTCGTAAATTAGCACAATGACATTGCATTATTTCGCCTAATTTATTCAACCTTTACGGCAAATACATTATGAGGAAAGCTCTTGAAGGTTGGGGAGGAGCTGTTTCGGTGGGTGGCCGAATGATCAATAAATTGAGGTATGCAGACGATAGCCGTAACGTTTGTCGTAGTAGTTGCGTTTAATGAAGTGGAAATGGCGGCTCTTCTGAAGAAAATTGAAGAAGAAAGCTCTAAGTTAGGTCTCAAGATTAACCATTCCAAGACAAAAGTAATGGTAAGTACTGATTTACTCAGCGAGTATGAAAAAGTCACCCAGTTTGTATATCTTGGGTAGTTGATAACTAACCAATATCGCTGGTTGCACGTTGTGTTGTAGAACTGGCATCGCTAACAGTGCAATGGCTAATCTGGGCAGGATTTGAAAGAACACAGGTATTTGTAGCTCAGTTAAACTACGCTTGTAAAAGCTCTAGCCAGCTGAATATTACTGTTCGGTGCCGGAACGTGGAACCTGAAAAGCTGCGATAAGGCAAAAATTGACGACCTTGAGATGTAGTGTTGGCAAAGACTGCTGGACAGCTAACTAACATCTCCATCTGAAGAGAGCTCAATATTGCCACAAGACTTTCCAAAATATGCCATGAGCGTGCCCTTAGGTTCTTTGGACATATTATGCGGTCTAAAACACATGAGGTTGAGAAATACATAATTCTAGGCCGAATGAATGGTAAACGTGCTCGGGGTGGGGCACGGATGAGATGGTCCAACGCTGCAAAAAGGTCGGCTGGCGGTAGCCTGGACCGTGCAGTCCCCATAGCCTAATGACCGCACTTTATGGAAACGAGTGTGAATGTGATGTGCTCTCGATCCTCAGTACTGAGGGAACGAGAAACTGTTCAAACTTTGAAAATATTTTATTGACATCTACACATAGGAAGCGTAATCAACGCTCAAAATCTGCTCCACTTTCCTGGTGCCAAAGTGGGCGGAGCTTATGACAGCGGTGCCCTAATGTCATGTCAAACATTTTGAAATTGTCATGTCGTCAAAATATTAGTTTTTTCGGTCCATGAAATTTCGGTAATATATCGGTATTAAAATGCCGGCTTGGGCCGTGCATTGGTGCAGGAGCCACACAAGCGCCAAAGATGGTGATATTTCTTTTCATCGGTAAGTAAATCACGCATAGATATTCTCATAGATTACGGACTTGGTCGATGTTATGCAATATAAGTTTTGGAAAAGTAAAAATAACTGATTTTGAAATGAAAGATTTATTTGAGGAAAAGTACAATGAATGTTCATTTATAAGTATTACCTAGTAGTAATAGATCGACAAAACAAAACCCTTCGAATTAGTACCTATTTTACTTACTCTGGTAAAATCATACCATTCTGGCCGTGCCATTTCTAGTACAACTGACTAATAGGTATGACTATTATTTTTCATTAATAATAAATGCTATAACTTCATAGCATAGTCTTTAATTATCAAATCTAGAGCAGAGCCGGACTGGGGAACTACCTCTACCTTACAGAAAACCACAGCCATTTAGCACTAGATCCTACTCATAGTGTTGTGTTTCTGCCGGTGAGTAAGGTTGCCAGAGAGCTCACGCTCAGAGGATGCAGTGTGTTGACGACGGGGATCCTCTTGTCCCTTTAGCTGTCAACACAGTCAATCCTCTTTTATATGAAAGCGTCGGCAACGCACATGAGACACCTCTGGAGTTACAGGCGTCCATAGGCTACGGTAGCTGCTTACCATCAGATGAGCCATATGCCTGTTTGCTACCGTTGTAGTATAAAAAAATGGATACAAAATGTAAATTTATCTTTGTATTTCCCTAAGCCTGCTAAAATAAATAGTACACATAAACGAACTCATCCGTTATTTATTTAGTTATAAAAACGAGGAAGCAAAGAGAATTTTAACTATTTATATAATGGTCATATAGTCTGGTCATAAATAAAGTTAAAAAATAATCGTTTTTTTTGTACCATAATCAACCTTAATTGCTTAACATTATGTTGCTTAAGACCAAGAGGGACTCCCTAATGTAACGGATTTATAAAATTGTAAAAAAGTTCAAAATCTTTACTATTTTATGTTAATAATTATGCTTATTTTGTAGTATGTAAGTCCCTATATTGTAATTAAGCACTTCTATTAAATAAATGAAAGATGCTTTCATATTATTCCTTATTCCAAGAACGATTAAAATTACGTATTACATAAGTAATGAAAAATGCACTAAAAAATAAATTGTTAATTGATTGCATTATTAATATTATAATTTATTACGTGAACCCATCCACGTCAAACTTAGGCGTATTTATTATACGTTAACTTGACATTTCAGTTATTTCATTTGAGTATCTCCTGTCCAATTAAACTTCATTGTCAAATTGATTTTGACCACTTACAACGCGGCAACTTTTCTTATTGGTGAAATGGCATGAAACCTTTGCGGAATTAAGGTTAACACAAAAAAATATGCTTAAAGAATGAGTACCTGATTGGTTAATAAGACATAAGACATTTTAGTTTTGTAAACGTGAAAATGGGTCGTGTTTTCACATGAACTTTGCTTGCCTTTACTCGTCTCATCTACATTCATAATTCTGGTGAGATTTTTGTGTCAAATACTAAAAATTAACGTAAAAAAGTTTTAAGTTAAACGGTTTTATTTCAATCAAATGTTGTACCAAAAACTATAAAATAAAAATTTATACGAATTTTAGTCCCACATACATTGCTTCCTGGAGAGTAATCATGTAAGACGGATAACAGAATAGGCATCTCGAGTCGGATGCTAAAGGCCCTATTTGTCTCTATATCAGTGGATTAAGTCATAATCGGAAGCTTTTATCAGACTAAAATAAAAACGTGGGGCGTCTAATATAAGGTAGAGTGGGTTAAGTATGTAATACATACTATTTAATCTAAAATCAAAGTCACGTAGCTATACTTGTATGTCGTTGGAGGTGGCGTTAGTGTGAGAGTACTACGAGTAGTATTAAAAATATGTATATATAAATTATAGAATGAGTCAAATACTTAGATATTTAGTTTGCGAAATGAAATGTGAAATTAAGTAAATATGGTGAGTTAATTTGTATAAGGGCTAGCATTAGCAATTCTTATTTATTTTTTATTTACTAGTCGACTTGAGTGCCCTCCACTGCTGGGCAAAGGCCTCTCCACTTGATTTTCATGATTTTTAGGTCTTATAATTTTCTCAATTATTGTTTGACCATGTAATTACGATTTTAAATCACAGGATTTTCGTTCATTGGTAGCTTTACCAGCCTACCTAATTTTTTTGTCGTACCAACGCCCCACGTTTTTATTTTAGTCTGATAAAAGCTTCCGATTATGACTTAATCCACTGATATAGAGACAAATAGTGCCTTTAGCATCCGACTCGAGATGCCTATTCTGTTATCCGTCTTACATGATTACTCTCCAGGAAGTAATGTATGTGGGACTAAAATTCGTATAAATTTTTATTTTATAGTTTTTGGTACAACATTTGATTGAAATAAAACCGTTTAACTTAAAACTTTTTTACGTTAATTTATTTTTAAGTTTTTAGTAAAATTTTTGTACATGTAAATAGCCCTATTGACCGTAGTATGTGATGGAAAAACTATATGTGATGACATCTCAAGTGGTACCTATTATATTAATTGTATGTGACCTTTCGTGTGTTTAAAGTAGAGGGTAGGGTACCTACATTAAGTTGGGTAGTTGGGTACCTACGTATATTATAGGGTACATATATGTGTACAGTGTGGGAAAAATCTATGGGTCCTGGAGGGGAACTAAATCCTTGAAATAGCTTAATTTACGTAAAGGACATTTGTTTATTTTTAAAATGTATGCGAAGCTAAACGGCTGAGTACGTCACAGCGAGAATTGCTTTAGGAGCAGCATGACATGGACTTGATAAAACTCAATGGTCAAGTGTCTTAGCGAGCCTGAGGGTGAGCCGCAATCTATGCGAAGCTAAAAGGCCGAGTACCGCGTATTGCATACGATCGGAACATCACAACGAGAATTGCTTCAGCAGCAGTATGATATGGACTTTATAAATCTCAGTGTTCAAGTGTCTTAGCCAGCCCGAGGGCCGAAGGCCCGAG
Source organism: Pammene aurita (assembly GCA_947086415.1). Taxonomy (NCBI): domain Eukaryota; kingdom Metazoa; phylum Arthropoda; class Insecta; order Lepidoptera; family Tortricidae; genus Pammene; species Pammene aurita. Next base: position 32,393,148 of record OX352290.1, on the reverse strand, counting down.
AGTGAGCCGCAATTTATGCGAAGCTAAAAGGCCGAGTACGTCACGGCGAGAATTGCTTCAGCCGCAGCATGACATGGACTGGACAGATCTCAATGGCCAAGTGTCTTAGCGAGCCCGAGGGCCGAAGGCCCGAGGGTGAGCCGCAATCTATGCGAAGCTAAAAGGCCGAGCACGTCACGGTGAGAATTACTTCAGCCGCAGCATGACATGGACTGGACAGATCTCAATGGTCAAGTGTCTTAGCGAGCCCGAGGGTGAGCCGCAATCTATGCGAAGCTAAAAGGCCGAGTACGTCACGGCGAGAATTGCTTCAGCCGCAGCATGACATGGACTGGACAGACCTCAATGGTCAAGTGTCTTAGCGAGCCCGAGGGTGAGCCGCAATCTATGCGAAGCTAAAAGGCCGAGTACGTCACGGCGAGAATTGCTTCAGCCGCAGCATGACATGGACTGACAAATCACAATGGCCAAGTGTCTTAGCGAGCCCGAGGGCCGAAGGCCCGAGGGTGAGCCGCAATCTATGCGAAGCTAAAAGGCCGAATACGTCACGGCGAGAATTGCTTCAGCCGCAGCATGACATGGACTGGACAGATCTCAATGGTCAAGTGTCTTAGCGAGCCCGAGGGTGAGCCGCAATCTATGCGAAGCTAAAAGGCCGAGTACTGCGTACCTATTGGATACGATCGGAACATCACAACGAGAATTGCTTCAGCAGCAGCATGACATGGACTTTATAAAACTCAATGTTCAAGTGCCTTAGCGAGCCCGAGGGCCGAAGGCCCGAGGGTGAGCCGCAATCTATGCGAAGCTAAAAGGCCGAGTACGTCACGGTGAGAATTGCTTCAGCCGCAGCATGACATGGACTGGACAGATCTCAATGGTCAAGTGTCTTAGCGAGCCCGAGGGTGAGCCGCAATCTATGCGAAGCTAAAAGGCCGAGTACGTCACGGCGAGAATTGCTTCAGCCGCAGCATGACATGGACTAACAAATCACAATGGCCAAGTGTCCTAGCGATCCTGAGGGCCGAAGGCCCGAGGGTGTGCCGCTATCTATGCGAAGCTAAAATGCCAAGTATTCCCAATAATTAAGTATCCTAGCGGTCACGACTCAGGAGTTGGAGATCAATAAAATACGTAATCGTCTATACCTAAAACTAGAACACTATTTTTAAATGCATAAATTCTCCAACTGGTCCTTAATGGCAGCCTAGCAGCCTAGCAGCATTACGACTGAGGAGTTGGAGATCAAACGTAACGTAAATGTCTCTAGCTAAAACTAATGCACTATTTTTAAATTGACACATTCTGGAACCGGTCAGTTACGGAAGGCAGTAACCATGCAGCATCAGAACTGAGGAGTTGGAGATCAATATGAAATGTAAATGTCTCTACCTAAAATTAGAGCACTACTATTGAATTGACACATTCTCCAACCGGTCAGTTATGGCAGGCTGTAACCTTGCATCATCACGACTGAGGAGTTGGAGATCAATATGTTACGTAAATGCGTCTACCTAAAACTAGAACACTATTATTAAATTGATACATTCTCCACCCTGTTAGTTATGGCAGGCTGTAACCTTGCATCATCACGACCGAGGAGTTGGAGGTCAATTTGAAACGTAAATATTTGTACCTAAATCTAGAGCACTATTATTAAATTGACACAGTCTCCACCCGGTCAGTTATGGCAGGCAGGAACTATGCAGCATCAGAACTGAAGAGTTCATGGTCAATATTAAGTCACTAAGGATTTATTTACTAGCAACAATAATATAGTTAAATTAGCAGATGTGTACGACTCTCGGTTAAGGTAAGCAGTGTCTCTGCAGCATCAGGATTTGAAGATCAAAGGTTGAAAATATTATTAAATGTTATTGTCACGGAGACCTGATACGCATACCAAATTTCATCGAAATCTGTTAAGTAGAAATCGTCGAAAAATCGATTGCAAGATTTGATGCGTATCAGTATACAAACAAATAAATAAATATACGGGGTCAAGCTAAATAAAACCGTTTAAAAATATACTTAAAGAATGAGTACCTGATTGGTTAAGAAGACATAAGACATTTTAGTTTTGTAAACGTGAAAATGGGTCGTGTTTTCACATGAACTTTGCTTGCCTTTACTCGTCTCATCTACATTCATAATTCTAGTGAGATTTTTGTGTCAAATACTCTATAAAACGGAATAAGTTGTATTTCTTAAGTTTAGATTGGCCTCCTTAAATAAAGGTCTATACCAATACAGTCATGGACTTTAATTGATATAGACCTTTAAGGCATATGATGACATATGAATTTAAACTATTTTCTTTTGTTTATTACTCTTATATGAAATGTTCAAAGTAAAGTGAACCCTTAATGGCTCAACAAACAAAGTCCGTGACCATACTGACTCCGAGTTTATACTTATACATAAATGCCAAAAAAACATTTACAATACATTTAAAACTTGTTTGGTTATGAAACTCACGTTATCGACGAAAACTTGGAGACGGTTGTCATTCAACAGTCTTTCACACTCCTCGTCTGTAATCTCTGCTTTCGCTGAAACATAAAACAGACAGTTATAAATTTTAATTCTTTATTCATGACAGAAAAACAGCTGAAAATAATTTTGTCTAACCAGGGCCGCGGTTCGACATGCCAAACTGTGAGACGTGTATGTCACACTTGTATCGCTAGTGGATAGAGTGATATCCATCCTGTCCACCCGTGTCCACACCTAACTGTCAAGCTGTCAGTAGGTCTAACTAGAGCGTTTTGTCTATGGCTATGGCCACCATTTTAGATATCACTCTTGAGTGATTCCACCCCGATTTCAACTGTTACAAAAGTGTGATATCATAATTGTCTCGCAAGCGACTGTCAGTGATGCCATGTCGAATCGTGGCCCAGGCGTTATAACCTCATATAAACAAAGGGTAAATAGTGTAACAATTTTAGTCGCACCTACAGGTTGTAACAAAAATGCTGATGATCCGTTTAAGGGCATGATTGGTATCGTATTCTAATTATGAAAAACTAAGTAAAACATTTTTCGCGCGAAAAAATATGGTTTTGTACGGACGTCGCCTGGGACGACGTGTCCCATACAAAAAACAAAATGTTTTGAAATCTGAATTTTTTTTCTTCTACTTTTTCTTTGTCGCAATACCCTTAAATGCCCTTATATGGATCACCAGTATTTTTGTTACATTCTGTATAACCTCGGTCGGTATAGATATAAATAAATACTAATCCCCTTATTCAAATATGAAACTGCTGAAACCTGAGTTTATCATGATGCCTATTAACCAAACCAATATATAATTATAAATTTATTAATTCCGAAACCATAGAATGGCCGCCATTGCACCGCCATGGCCAACTCGATTGTGTCGGCGGCCGCGCGGGAGCGTGCTACACCTGCACCTGCACCTGCATTATGTTATCAAAACTCATAACACATCGATATTTGAGCATGTAAAGTTAAAATTACGTTACTGCCACAGATAAAAAGCTTATCATAGTAAAATCGGTTGTGATAATGCTAGCCATTGCCTACCGTTTTTGAACACGTTTTAGAGGACTTAAAATATGAGTGTAGATAAAGATATGTACCTATAATCTAATCTCAACGTACCTACCTAATAAATAATTTCATGTGTGTGTTTTTTATGAGATTTACGGTATGATCTGGGAACGTTGAAACAAGGAAATTGTTACTACGAGACTAGCGCTATATATTGCTGATGATAATTTTCTGCAATCCTTGATAGCAGTTAACGTAACAATAGCTAATACATTTGAATAAATAAAACTTAATTATGTAAATAAATAACATTGTTTTATTGATTGCTTTATAAGTATGATTTTTCCTTAATGAGCTGAAACGCACAAGACATTTCACAGGCTATATCTATAGATTATTAGATGGGCTATTCTATAGGCTACATGACAGGTTATATCGATATTTATAAATAATACATAGATTTGTGTGTCTCATAAATGTATCTGCGGTTCCATGGTGGAGGCGAATGGTCATCCCGCGTTGAGTTGCCGTCGTTGTTCGGGACGATTTCCGCATCACCTCGGTCTCAACGACTACACAATCAGATATGTATATTAGCATGGGAAGATTTTCTTTTTAAAAGCACCTGTAGTTTCTGCTAAACCATATTAATTTACATTGTAAGTACGAGATATCATATTTGAGACCCATTTCTGTAGAAGAACATCGTAAGAAAACTGGCTTGGCTTGCTTTGGCTGTCAGCCTTTAGCCAGCTTTGTACGACATTAGTACCTACGGATCGAAGGTGGTCATAAATCACTATAATCAATATAACTTACTAAGTGCAAGTTGGTCAGCCAGCAACCGCCGCCGGGCGGCGCGCAGGTCCGTCAACGCACTGTGATGGTGCTCCAGTGCTGCCGCGTACCGCCGGCGGCAGCATGCCGCCTGCAGACGAGCCGCGCGCGCCGTCACTCCGCCAACACCTGCTGCAGCGGTTGTCGCGCGCTGCTCCAGTTGCCGTAGGGCTCCGCTGGCCTTCAGGCCCAGCGCATGCGCTTGTGTCACTACGCTGTCCGCCTGGTCCTGCATCTCTGAAGCGAGAAAACACTGTTGAGGGCTCAACCAACTGAATCGGAGCTGCATGCCAACTAGATAGAGAGTCTTATTGGTGTTTCCAGTTAATCATAGCATATTTACATGTCAGTTTTGTAGGTAAGGTTTTGTGCATTTCTGACATTTTGAGACTGTTGCAAGCACTGCTACTGGTGGGAACCTTTAATTGGCTCTCTGTTACTTACCAATATAGCTACACTATTATTATTAGCTGCTGGTTCCCCGAATTAATAAATAAATAAATATCTACTGATTTTTGGACTTGAAATGAACCTCGTAGCTAGGGAATGCAGAACCGGTTCCATCTGAAAGAACCGGGAAATTCGGGACTCACCAAAATGAGAACCGGGATTCCCGGTTCTTTCGGGATTTTCGGGACAAAACTTAATATTTATTCATAAAATTAAAAACGCGATTAAAATATCATTATTCGTGATTAATTTTGTGGATTAGTTAGTCTTATCTATAGTATATAGGATAGGAACAAAATCTAGTCATAAGTAAAAGAGATAGATAACTTCGATTCACGTTTTTAATAAAAGTTTTTGAACTTAACAGTTTTTATTCTACCCACCAAAATTTCCAAATGTCTACAATTTAATGTTATTCATAATCATAACTAATAAAATAACAACAGCGACCACCAAGTGAAACCTTTTTTAGGGTTCCGTAGTCAACTAGGAACCCTTATAGTTTCGCCATGTCTGCCCGTCCGTCCGTCCGTCCGTCCGCGGATAATCTCAGTGACCGTTAGCACTAGAAAGCTGAAATTTGGTACTAATATGTATATCAATCACGCCGACAAAGTGGTAAAATAAAAAGTGGAAAAATTTTTTTTATTAGGGTACCTCCCCTATACGTAAAGTGGGAAGTGATTTTTTTTTTCATTTCAACCCTTACGTGTGATATATTGTTGGATAGGTATTTAAAAATGAATAGGGGTTTACTAAAATCATTTTTCGATAATGTAAATATTTTCGGAAATAATCGCTCCAGAAGTAAAAAAATATGCGTCCCCCCCCCTCTAACTTTTGAACCATAAGTTTTAAAAATATGAAAAAAATCTGAAAAGTAGAACTTTGTAAAAACTTTCTAGGAAAATTATTTTGAACTTGATAGGATGAATAGTTTTTGAAAAAAAATTACAAAATAATTTCTGAACTAAGTTTGTAATTTAACCTTATAAGCAGATGTTTATTGTACCTGTAATTTCTACAAAATTACAATGAAAAGACTTGCTTTCAAATAAAGTAAAAATGTTGAAAATCGGTTCACGCAATAAAGAATTATTCCATAAAAATCATCTTCCATACTTTAAGCTCGCGCGCAATAGTTTACTTAATTTGCCGATAGATGTCGCTGTACATCTATCAGCAAATTAAGTAAACTATTGCGTGGAACTCTCATATCATATCCTACATGGCGGTGTTATTAACTCTTAAGTGGGGACACTTACTGTGACGGACGGAAAACTACGGAACCCTACACTGAGCGTGGCCCGACACGCTCTTGGCCGGTTTTTTATATAAGTAAATTGCCTTTAACCTGGTAAACTTGCAAAATCAAACTTTGATGTGTAACATGTAACTAATATTATAAATTGTCCGTTCTTCTCATATCATATTAAATCAACAATCAACATGTGTAATTGTGTGTATTGTATAGGTTTAGTTCTCAAGTGATAATTAATACTAACAGTCTTTTTGGTATAAAATTAACATTATTTTAATTACAGTGTAGGTACTAGGTACTTTTATATCATGAAACACTATAACAATCATCTATATCTAATTATAAAGTCTTCTAAATCATCACAGCGTAAGTTATATGTATGAGTAAATAATGTCACATATTGAGATCATTAAATCAGCATTTATACATAGATAACTCTTAATGAAAACAATGTTCTAATCAAATTATGAACACACAGCACATTGCCAACCTAAAACCTAAGCGTAAACGCCGAGCCACTGCTAAAAAATTGCCTTTTTGCTTTTAGCTGATATTTTGTTAATACTCTCGCTTGCATTAATAACTTGTACATAGTATAAGTATAACAATTATTATGTAAACTTACTTTATTCTTTGTATATGAAACGAAAAAGTATATTTCCCGAAAGTCCCGAAAGAACCGGGACAAGGTTTTCGAAATCCCGGTTCTTAGCTCGGTCCAAAAAACCGGGAAATCCCGGGATTTTCGGTTCCGGGATTTCCCGGGTGCAAACCCTACTCGTAGCGTCACATGTCAATAGACATAATCTTTGTGAGAAATCGTTAAGTACCTACTTATTAGACAGCTTTCATATAATTTGTAGCTGGTACCTACAGTAGACCGTTTGTGTCGGCATCAAAGAATTTCAGATCAACAGTATGTTATGATACTTATGATCTACTACATTATGTTACAGGATCAGCTTGTCTATAGGACAGACTAATGTACTGGAATAAATAAAATAAAAAAAACAGTTTCTTATATGCTTAGCGATATTACACTAAAACGAGTATACCCATTCAGAAATGCTATTTCCTTCCATGACGATAAAATACCACAAATAGGAAACAGATGTCCATTACAATGAAAAAATTAACTGTGAAGAACTTTCGAACATCACGGGATTTGAACCCGCGTCCTTCGGATTCCATCCAATTACACCAGAGGTTCTCTATCCATCACAGCGAGTTTAGTCATGTAATGATGAACGAGTCACTAGTGACATCTGTACCTTCTCTTTTGAAGGTTTACAACCTTGATCCAACTCTAAAGGCCCATGCGACCAAGATGATGTTTAAACTTATTGCTCATGCTACTTTGATATTAATGTCATACTCTAAGTGTAGGGGATCACCGCCTATCGAATGACCACACAGTTAGCATCCCAGCTTTGCCACTGTCTAAAGATTAGGTTTGTGACCTGTGACGCACCAGGGCTGGTGTGGAAGGTTGGATGCGCGTGGAGCGCGCGCAGCCGTGCCGTCAGCGCCGCCAGCTCGCCCGCCCACCGCACTGCTGCTTCCGCCTGGAAAGGGAAACATTCGTTTTAAATATTATTGATAAATAAGTGTTGATATAGGAATACCATAATACTAAATCGGCACCAAATTTTTAAGTGTCAAAGTTTGAAGAAAAAAACCTAAATTTTTGAACATAAAAAAATATGTTACCCTGCTGCTGCAAAGTTCATGAAAAGTTAGTAGTCGGACTCTAGGGCACTTCTAAGGCTACCTATTTTCGGTTTAGTTAAATTATGCTAGATTTAAAGGTTGGTCATACACACCCTACTAAAAAAAACCTTAACATTTTATTGATTTACCTATTGTGCCAATTCATATATGTAAAAAAAAAACTAGAAAAATAAATGTATGGTCACTTTATCTCACATAACAGACGTATAATACTAATTATACACAATTAACAGTATGTAACAATTGTTAACTCATATTACACATCATACATTTATCATAAGGTGTGAGATAATGTGAATCGGGGGTCAAGTGCAGCAGATAATGGCGATGTCAGCGCAGACGCATTGTTTACATGATCGATTGCGAACTGCAGTCCACTCGACCTACTTGGAGTTAATTGTATAATAATACGTTTATACCTGCTATTAATTATATGTTATTAAATTTTTGTATATCCTGCTGATCACGTACGATTAGAGTAGCTACCGATGGCGAAAATACTTTTTTTCTTCCTTATAAGTATAATCTACGACTACTTGTCAATTGAAAACGAGTCACAATCATGAACCACACTGGTAGCGCTTGAGTGGATACAATTCTTACCCTTTTTCTCTAACCACAGTTGAACCTTATTACTGGGAAAAACGGTCGTTTATAGGTGACTAGAAAAAACGGTCCGATAGAGAGCATAATGTGGGGGGGCGGTGTCTCACACGCACTTGTTACAGTATTGTCACTTTGACTTGTTGTCACGTTGGCATTATTGTCTGATGACGTCATAACTCCCTAAGTCAAAACGAAGCTCCCTTATTAACCTCTCTTTCGGCCTCACTTTGTGGCCGAAGAGCATACTCCAGTTTAAAATTATTACTTCATGGATTGTACCTATAGTTACAGATGTTACAGTGCGCGTTGTCGTTAATGAATGCTTCGTGTAAACAATTAATTAAAGCCCTAATAAACACGACGAACAGCAATTGGTGCATGACGCGATTCATCCGGTCGCCCATTTAAATTCAAATGACATATTTTAGCGGACTTTCCGGATCCGATAGCACTAAGTATTTGGGAATGTTTAAAGTTCCTTAAATGTAGCTAAATGTAGCTAGAAAAAATAGTTACCTTAGTATGTATAAATAAAGGAGCACAGTCAAAACGTACCAAGTAGATACCAACATTTACAACTAAGTACATACGTATAATTATTCTTTTATCCGTCTGATAGTTTTTTGATATCATTGAAGAATTTGAAAGATTGGGATGATGACACATGTTGATTTTTGTAATAAAATTTAGTTAAATGGATGCAAAATTATCAATATATCCTAATAAATTGAAAATGAAAGAAATCTATCGAAATAGTTCAAAGATTGGCTTCAAAGTTTCAAAATTTTACGATTTTTTAAGAGTACAAAAAAAAAACAATGACACCATTCGATTTCTCATATATACATTAAATATAGTATTATAAATTGTACGGCAAATATATACATAAAAGCAATATTTCACTGCCAAAATAACAATTTCATAATTTTTCCATACTTTGAACAGGGCGACTATGCAATCGTGACGTCACTGTTGCATATCATTTTGTTAGGAGCGTATTGAGAAACTCATTTCTGACTTTTGTGTTGCTTTAACGCAATTGCCCCCATATATAGACATTTGATCCTCACAACAAAACGAATCGATCGATACCATACATGAAAACAATTCATCATGCATATTACACGTTAATTTCAATTTGTCAACACTAAGGTGAACTTACATTCTCAATTCTATATTATACTTATAATATCGTCCATCCGCCATTAAGCTTCAATACCTAATAATTATAACACCGCATAAATTTCTGTAATAGTGTTAATTGAATTGCTTTGACTAGTTCTGCTACTGAATTGCTGCTATTTCTCAGCATAATTATTTATTTATTTTATTTATTTAAATTTTATTGCACAAATAAAAAAGTGTACAAGAGGCGGGGAGGTGTTATATGTCTTAATAAGCTTTAAATACATTGGCCCTATCTGAATTTTATTCCTACTCTATTCTTAAATTTACAGTCTCAAATACATATATACTTAGAGTAAACTGGCTGTCCTCAGTGGTGCCTAATAAAATGTAAGGTGTGATTCTTAGTTATACCTATTTGTGGTTATTAATGGAGTATGTATAAGTACTGACCTCTTGCAGCATTGCCTCCATCTCTGGAGGCAGACTGCTCGACGCCGAGCCCTCATCATCTTCCACTGGTAATACCGTGTCCTGGTAAATACCTCCCGACGTTTCTGCTCGCTAGAACATAAATTCATTAAACGGTGCTACATGGTTACATTAACACTACCTCTTTAGTAGTTACAAGAACTAGCAATTATATTTACAAGATATAAAATCAATAGATACTGGTATTCGTCATTGTGTAGCAGTACATACATATGATTAAATTAATAGAATCTTGACTATAGCTACTAAGGAGGAAAATGTCATGTACCTATTTCGAAATATGAGTGTATGACGATGATCAGCGGCTTTGGAGCGGAAGCTCTTGTTATCCTGTTACAATGCCCGCGCCCACGGATTAAGACACCGAGATTCACAAAAGAATGGCTGTTATACGGGCACTTTCTGTGTCAACGCCTCAGTAAAGTCTATCACAATATTTGCACGGCTTTATTGTGATGTCACGTTTGGCAAAGTATTACACAGGTGTTTATGAACCAAGCAAACATAGAGAGATACCGGTGATGGCAGTACTGACCTGCAGCAGCTCGGCGAGGCGATCCTTGCTCCGCATGGCGAGATGGCGACCGGCTCGGCGCGGGCGCGTCGCGGAGTGCGTCCTGCGCGGTGCGGCGGGAGGTGACGCACTATCTAATCACACTGATAACACCTGATATCGCGATATAAAGCCGTCAGCAGCGGCACTCGCCGCGGGGTCGCGCAGCACTGAGCGGTGCTCGATCGAGCGCGAGCGCGTGTGCCGGACTCATTAGCGAGCGGGTCAGCGTCCGCTCCGCCGCCGCGCCGCGCCGCTTGCGTTCAACGTGCCGCTGAAGCTTCTACCATTAGACCACAATTTTAATAACTAAAATTAAAGAAAAAGTAAAAAGGTTGTACTCACTTAAATTGCGAAATTCCTATCAAAGACTGAAGTCACTAACGTAACATGTACTAAGACATGCTGCTTAGACTACTTACCTATTAATAAAGTAATATATGTACTTGGTGTTTTTTCTAATCTGTAAGTAATTTAGCAGTTGAAGTTTTTTTATTTTGCGAACGTTTGCAAGACGAGGCAACTGTTGGTTTGTAGGTGCGCCGGCGCTGACCCCAGTCACAAATCTTATAATGAGCTATTGTTTGTAGTTTTGTACTGAAAACTGTGTCGTTCACCCATTTGCATAGAATTTAGGTACGTGCTTATTTCAGTACATTTCGATTTCGGTGACTCATAGTTAGTAAATACACTGTTGTTATTGCATTTAATATTCTACATTGCACCTTGTCAATAATCATAGATTGTATTTTATACTTATTACGTTTTAATTTAAAAGACTTTAAACTTAATTTAACTATGCTGTTTAGTGTATGTGTGTTAATGTAAAGAAAGAAACCAAATGTACGAGTATATCTACACGTCATTTCTGCTCCACTACGCATAAGGATGATTAGATAACTTATTTAACTGCTTATCGTGTTTTTTCAAAATACATATATTTTTATTAGCTTTCTAATGTAGGTTATCATATCATAACATAAGACATGTCACTTCAAAATATAAATATTTTTACTTGTAGGAATATTAAAATCTTTAAATAGGTTTCGAGTAATAGCTTCCCTGAAGGCCATAATCATACATGACTCGATTGGAAATCCCCATTGCAGCGGATGTTGACTCCACTTTGCCTACAACGATCTCACGTAGCCCACATACGGTGTTTGACAGATAAAGTGCACTAATTAGTAATTAGCAGTGATAGGAATAAGCAGAGTATAAATACCTAAATATAGTAGAACAGAGCCAAGATTGGGGACTTCCTTGTGACTTCATATTTTTCTTGTCTTGTCTTGGGATTCCCGTGAAAAGTCAAATCCCATCAAAAACCATACATGTGAAATGAGAGTTCAATATAATTATATATGCCTTGGGGGGCGATTTTTGAGACTCGAGCGCTCGAATATGACATTTAAAACTCTGAATAAAACGAAGAAATGATGTTTTAAAAATAACAGCAATAGTAATTTAAAATCATAATTACTAAAGAAAGAAGTGAGATCTAAATGGGTGCCAAGTTCAATGGTCAGTCCTGAAATTTCTTTATAACAACATAAAAAAATTGTAAGACCTCAAAATATCATTTCTTCTTAAAACTTAGGATAATATATTGATGCCTAAGGTTTGACTTGTCTAGTTCTCATATTATTAAGTATGTATTACCTACTAAAACAGTCATGGAATAGCCCTATGTTCGATGGTTAATTTCTACCAACAAGCCAAATTTTAGGAAAAATAAAATAAGAACTTAAAGCTATCTGAAAACTTCTTGCAATAATAATAATAAGGTTCCTCACTCTGCGGCCCTAACCACCGGCAGCCTGGGCCCTGCTCCGTTGCCGGCGGCACCCTAGGATAGGTTTTTTATCATGTTTTTATTATTCTTGTGTGTTTTAGATGTATTTTTGTATTTTACTTTTATAAAAATATTGTAAAAAACCTAAACCTAAGAAAGAAAATGAATAAAGAGAATAATAATAAAATGCTTTATTGTGCACCAAAAGTAAACACACATACAATATAAAAAAAGAAACAGGATTTAAGTAATTAGGTAACAACATTAGGTGCAATTTTGAAACTAATTACCGACTGTGGTAGCTTTACGAAATAATTTGAGTCAAATAGCTAAACTATATGTCAATTGTCATAATGTCTGTTAATCTCGAAAAAAATTATCAATAAATAATAGTAAGACTCATTTGCCCAATGCTACCTTATAGGGCCGTATTAGCTACAGGGGATTCTATGTCCTACCTGAAATACCAATGACAAATATAAAGTATAAATCGTGATTATTAATGCCCTACAACATTATATTCAACTAAGGCTACGGCCCTGCCTCCCCAACATTTTAAAACAATTTGTTTTTCTATTCAATTAGTATGGCATTGACCATGTACCTAAACAAACGTCACAAACTATTTACAAGGCTGGTTCATGACTACTGGTGCTTAACTGATGATATAATACTGCTAATAAAATAAGTAGGTAGGTAAGTACTTACTTTTATTATTCTGAAAATCGGGATATTCCGGTATGATCCCCTAGCTTAAACTTTTAGAGTTCAATACATCTATTTTTAGTATTTAGCTACACTTAATGTATCTTAAAATGACCTAAACTTTTTCGAACATTACTTATAATCAGGTATCGTTGTTTCTTTGTTATTTTAATACATTGTTTTGCAAAATTTTGAGAGCGATTTATAATGTTGCGGGGGATACCACTTTAATAAAACTGTAATATTGAGTAAGTACTAGTAAATAACGCGAACATTTGTCGATCAGACCGGAATAACCCTGCAAAATCGATATAATCTTTCACTTCTTCTGTTTCTGACAACTGGAGGTACTTATTCGGTTTGAATATGACTTATGGGCGATAATTAGTCAACACGAGCGAGGCATTAAGCTTGTTGTATTTATATTTACTTTCATGGTCTATTAATGGTAGAATATAATAATAATAATAATTGGAAATATAATAATAATAATACTCGTTGTTAAGGAACTATTTCCTTAACAACGAGTGTGGGATGCATCGTGATGTGGTGGCAGTAGATAAGGGTCTCACGCCGCTCTCCTTGGCAAACGAGAACCGGCGCAAACCTGTGGTGCTAAGCACCGAGGATCGCAAGGCGGTATGGGAGAGCAAGGAACTACACGGGCGGTTCTACAGGGCCCTCACGGGACCCGACGTAGACATGCTCTCGTCGGTGAACTGGTTACGATTCGGGGACCTCTTCGGAGAAACCGAAGGTTTTGCCTGTGCAATTGCGGACGAAGTTATCATGACGAATAACTACCGGAAATATATCCTGAAGGACGGTACGGTCGACATTTGTCGGGCATGCCGCCGTCCCGGAGAGTCACTCAGGCATATCATCTCCGGTTGTTCTCATCTTGCTAACGGCGAGTACTTGCACAGACATAACCTCGTAGCCAGGATTATACACCAGCAGCTTGCTCTCCTATACGGTCTTGTGGACCACGAAGTGCCGTACTACAAGTACACACCTGCGCCAGTTCTCGAAAATGGTCGTGCCACGCTCTATTGGGATCGATCTATTATCACGGACAGGACTATTGTAGCCAATAAGCCTGATATCGTGGTAATAGATCGACCGCAACGCCGGGCCATGCTCGTCGACATCACCGTCCCATGTGACGAGAACCTCGTGAAGGCCGAGAAGGACAAGTCCAGCAAGTACCTAGACTTGGCTCACGAGGTAACCGCCATGTGGGAGGTTGATTCGGCGATCATTGTGCCGATAGTTGTTTCTGCGAACGGTCTCATAGCGAAGAATCTCGACCAACACCTAGAGAGACTTTCGCTACGGGGTTGTGGTTGGATCAAGGGTCAGATTCAGAAGGCGGTTATCCTGGACACGGCGCGCATAGTCCGAAGGTTCCTCTCTCTGCGGCCCTGACCACCGGCAGCCTGGGCCTTGCTCCGTTGCCGGCGGCACCCTAGGATAGGTTTTTTATAATGTTTTTATTGTTTTTGTATGTTTTAGATGTATTTTTATATTTTACTTTTATATAAATATTGTAAAAAACCTAATCCGAAGAAGAAAAATGAATAAATAATAATAATAATAATAAAATGCTTTATTGTGCACCAAAAGTAAACACACATACAATAAAGGTAGGTAAATAAATAAAGATAATATAAATAATAAGTTAATATAAATAAAGGTAGGTCTATTCTATTCTTAAATAAATCTAAGAAAGCAGTTGTAATGGACTTTACTCCCACCTCTCATTCTATAATGACTAAAAATGAATTCACTACTCCTTAAGAATGTCTTTGCTAACTTACAGTTTTACTTATTCTTAACATTTTACAAATCAGTTAAGTACTCATAATTACAGTAAAAACCAAGGCACTTCTAACTACAAAATGATCCTATAAGGGTTCCGTTTTTCTCTTTCGAGGTACGGAACCCTAAAAACGTATAAAATAGCTTAATACTAGTTGGAATTAGGCGACGTAACTGCTAATGCCACAACTGTAATCAGGTCTAAAGCGGGTAGCCCGCCCAAAATGCTACTGTGTTTATTAAATGATGGTGTTTAGCAAGTCCCGAAAAACATATCTACAAAATTTATGAGCATCCTGTGTTGTATGGAGAAACGTCTATATACCCACACAGGTGCAGAAATTCCTGCCGGTCTCAGAGTAGTAAATTAATCAAGACTGCTAACCTCCATACAACACAGGATGCTCATAAATTTTGTAGATAATATTGTGATTCTATTTTCCAGACAATTTTTGCTCGTAAAAATCAGACAGGAGTAAGTCAATCGTGAGTACCTATTAACTTCCCCGCAGTTAATGTTATTTAAGTTTTCGTTCGATTGTTAGAAATTCAATAGGTATAGGTGTGTTCAATCGGGGTGACTTTAGAAAAATGGGGCTACTTAGGGTTAAGCATTTTAAATTTTTTAAATTAAGTATTTTAAATTTACCTGACTTGATCTCTTTTGCTAAACGGTTAGAAATGCTAGCAGAACATAACCAGTAAGCACATTACTGCGTTGTTTTTTTTAGTCGTCCCTGCATTTAAAGCCACGCCGGAGCCGTATTCTAACTTTAAAACACGTATAGACACGATCCAACTTCAATACAACTCCAATGCATTAGCAACGCAATACAGCTACGGCATAAATGTCTGAATCAGACATTAGCGGTTACGGTAGCTGCTTAACATCAGGCAGGCCGTATGCTTGTTTGCCACCGTCGTAGTATAAAGAAATATCAGAATTTGCTTGAGAAATATTCCAACGCAACTTCAATATTGGTTGAATGTTTGCTACACTGTATGTTGGAGTTATGTTTGAGATAGGTTGTATTTTTAAATTAGAATCCGGCACCCGTTTGACGTTGTGCTTGCTTACCTACTTATCTTTTATTGCGGCAAAATTATTATCTTATTCTTCTCTTAATATATGGTGAAAAATCATCCATTCGATTAACTATCATGAGGACGGGGGATTATATAATATTATTTTAGCATGGGGGTAACGGTAAACGGGGCCACAAGTTCAAGTTTCGAGTAATGACATTGTGTTACGATTAATTCGTAAAATGCTCGATAGCAAATCGAATCGAAATTCAAACAGATCGGCCGAGGCTCACCTCACCTCAACAGGTCAGTTTATGAGTTCAAAGTTTCTATTGTACCCATACGATAATTTTAAACAAAAAATAACCAACATCACTTAGCTTCCACCTTTCCAACAGCAAATGTCCGAGCTACTGTAAAAAATACCCAAATCACTAATAGGTGTGCCTATAATATTTGAAGAGTTCCCTCGATTTCTCCAGGGTCCCATCATAAGATCCTGACCTGATGATAATGGGAGTAACTGACAAGTATACTCCAGCGATTAATATCAAGCTAATCTGACAACATTCAAGATTCATAATTCGTGCCTCATGTCTTTGTAGGATGTATAGTTTAAAAGATTTTGAGGGAAGAATATGCAAAAGAGAGAAAAAAGGATTTTCAAAGTTATTGGTGAATTATAAGGAAATATGACTTGGACAACTAATTAATCAACATGGTTAGTTGTGTTAAGGTATTAGAAAACAAATAAAATAAAATAAAACTTCGAACTTTTAACATTTATAATTTTAATTTGAAAATTAACGATTAGGTTATATTGATCCTTAATTCCAATTAATCCACTTTAATTAGATTTTTTGAATAATATCACACAATCACAACAATAGGAACCATTTTAGACAAGAATCCACAGAATATACACCCTGTCCAATAAGTTTGGATACAATATGTTTCGCACTGGTATAAAATACCTGAAGCTCGAAATAAATAGTTCTATTTATAAAATTGAAATATATATTTACAGAGACAAGATACAGTAACGTCAAATGTCTATTACATTTCATTCATGGTTAAAACACGATGAAGCAATTTCGTAAAATAATTGTTACCAAATACTGTAATGGCGAGTGCCCTAGTGACATATTCAAAGCGATGAAATCTCTTGGAATCAAACGTGATTTTGTTTATAAAACATTAAAACGATTCAAAGAGACCTCCTCAACGGAAGATCGTAGGAGATCGGGTCGGCCGCGATCAGCGTCCGTTCGAAAACTAGCAGCCGACTTGAATATTTCAAGAGGATCTGTCCATAACATTTTGAGACACGATCTCGGGTGTTATGCGTACAAGAAACGTAAAGTTCATGGACTTTCCCAGGCTTCTAAGCAGAAAGGGCCGAGCGATCAAATACGATACTTTCGTGGCACGCTGGGGATGAGTTCGTTTTCTCAGATGAAAAACTGTTTGTTTTAGAGCAATCCCACAATGCTCAAAATGATCGGTTGTGGGCGGCCAAGATGGCAGATATTCCAGAGAATCAGAAATACGTTCCAAGATTTCAGGGTGCCCCCTCAGTAATGGTTTGGGGAGCAGTGTGTAAGCGGGGCAAACTTCCTTTGATATTCATCGATAAAGGTGTTAAAATCAACGCTGAATATTACAAAACCGAAGTACTGGAGAAAGTTGTTGCTCCTAATTTGCAACGCATGTTTGGAGATGATTATTACATTTTTCAACAGGATGGAGCACCTTCCCATACCGCAAACAGCGTTCAAGCCTGGTGTAAGGCAAATTTAACCGATTTCTTACCCAAGAATGACCTCCCAGCTCTCGGGATCTCAATTGTTTGGATTTTTTTGTATGGTCGTATATGCTGTCTAAACTGAATAATTATAAAATATCAAATTTGGACCAATTAAAAAATATATCGAGCTTATTTGGGATGAAATGCCTATGAAAGCAGTGCGTGCCGCATGTGACGGGTTCGAGAAACGTTTAAGGCTGTTTCGGAAACTTAAAGGCGGAGTAATTCCAAAACAGTTATTGTAATAATTTGTTATTTGTTTCGTTTTAATATAATATACTTTTCATGTTATTTGGTCTCGTGTAGTTATTTTTATGATATTTCATAGTTGTATCCAAATATATTGGACACGGTGTAGCATAGTTTTGGTCTATTTTTCGATAGATAAGTTTAGTACTTTAATGAATTTTTTCTGTGGGCAAAAAAATTGGGTACAACTTACAAGGTTTACTAAAGTTTAGTGTCACAAGTAATAAAATTGCCATTTAATATGGGTTTTATAGAAAAATGTATATATTTTCCACACTGAATCATACTATTATAATTAATTGACTTCTTATACGACGACTACACTTGTACATTCTATAAGGCTTTGCTACAACTTTGGCACTAAACTTTCAGATTGAATAAAATGCGACGAAATGATGAAACAAAGCCAAATAAATATTAAAAACAGAATGTTTATTGGACTCAAAGTCTAACAATTGAAATTCACTTTTATTTACTTAAATGAAACTAACTAGTACAAACACTTAGTGTTGTCAAGGAGATCTATCGATGTTTATCGATATAACTAAAAATCAACGTTAAAATAAAAAAAAGTACCGTGTTGTTAACGAGACCTATCGATGCTTATCGATACAAATTACAATAAACTAAAATCAAAAACTAGCTTGAACAATTAGTTATAGTGTATAGTAGTTTTGAGTTTTACCGCCTGTAAAGTAGCGACTGAAAGTTGTACCCTGAGTACTAAACTTTACGAGCTTCTAAAAGTACTTAGTAAACCTTTTTGATGGGTACCTAATTAGTTTATGTACATGTTTTCTAGGGTGTTAATAATCGATTTATAGAAAAAAAAATCGGTATATTTAACCACTTCACAAAATTGCGAATATCTCGGAAACTAGAATCACGAAAGTTGTACCCTGTACTAAACACGGTCACATATACAGTTGAGTTTTAAGGTTTTAAGTAAGGTTGTCGTCGAGCTGCAAGTCCGTGACCTCGCTCGCCCGTCTATCGCCCCCTTTTATCGAATTCTCAACAATAATAACATTTGTTATAAAGTGACATCTATTGGCAAGCTTGGAAAATACATTCTCGACCAGTGGATTGGTGTCTGTTGTATTCACTCGTGCCGCTCATGTGATGGCACAGAACTGACGAGCAAACGGTTCAGCGCTCGGCCGACAGATGGCATTGCTATTTACTTAAAAAAATGGAACTCTCGGCCGGCAAGCTTATAATACTTATAAGTGCAGACTGACAAAACTAAGGTACTCTTTAGCTCTTGCTATCCATCCGTCCACCTGTGTGTATCTAATCAACTGTACCTGATCGATAATATGTATATTCGGGGTCAATAGAAAAGTAAAATTAAATTTAAATTAAATTAAATTAAATAAACGTTTATTTCAGGCTATTCCCCATATCGTTGTTAGTAAATACAGAATTTATATTAGTAGTATACAATACAAATTTACAATTTTCTTAACGCGAATAAAATAGGACTCAATAAATAAATAACTAACAATTAAAATTCAACATCAAATAATACATTAAAATTGGTAACATAATGTAAACAAACGCATTTACCTTTATTGCTTAGCAATCAGGCACTTTTAAAGAACCACCGTGGTTGCATTGTCAGCTTATACACATAAACTTGTTATTTATATTCATTTTTAGTCAAAATATCCGTTACTTACTTACAATACAGTGAAAACGGGTTTCTTTAATAATATTTGTTTATATGTCAAATGCTTTTATTGCTTATCAACGCAGCCATATTTGTTTACCTTATAGACATATAAAATAAGAAGACGCGGTGCCGTGAAGACCTGGAGTGCGATTTTTGAATCTCACCAAGTGACTAATTCTCACCGATGTGAGTGATTTACTTTCGGAAATCACTCATATCGGTGAGAATTAGTCACTTGGTGAGATTCAAAAATCGCACTCCTGAAGACAAAATTGTGATTTCATAATAAGCCGATTTCCTCGTGTTTACGCGCGACACACAGACATTATACGTGGACGAACGGTGATTGGTTCAAACGACAAAACGTCAAAAAACAACACTTGTGTGTGCACAAGACCGCGGCTTATTATGGAATCACAGTTCTATCTTCGTAGGACCGTCTTCCTATTTTATATGTCTGTGGTTTACCTACCTTATTTTATTTTTATATTGACGCTACATTTTGAAAGCTAGTTTTCGCATAGTGTAGGAATATTTATTAAGTCCCGAAACAAATACCTTATAAAATATAATATGTAGGTGAACCTTACATGTTTTATTTCATTTCTCGATTTTAGGGTTTCGTAGTGAAGACTCAGTTCGTCCAAATATACCTGTGGCACTCGGGTAAGTTCTAGGGATTGGATATCGATAAAAAAGATGTCGATATATATTAATACATGTGCTCATTGAAAATCCTCGATTACTAACTATAAAAAGGTTCGATATTATCGATATCATGTCTGATATAAGGTCTCGTAACATAATAAAATTATGCTGATGACAATTTAATAAAAATAAGGCAATTTTCTGTCAGTGCCATTCATATGCTAGAGTAAGAATAATATATGAGGAAATTTCCGCTACAATTGTTACCAAGAAAATAAATAATATTTATTTATGTTGACTGACATCATGATGTTGAGAGTAATATCGATATATTTTTTTGTCGATAAATTATTTGCTACATCGCTTTAGTATTGGTGCCCCGAGTTCCCGCATATGATCCAAAATGTCGCATGTACTTTGTAGATATGCCCTTTTGCTTTAACTTTTTTGTCGCAATGTAATCTTTCACTATTCGTGGTCTGACGGGCACTTGGCCGGTTTTTTATGTTTCATATTTCTCTACAACGACAAAACTTATGAGCATCAAACAAGAGGTGAGAATACTTGCTACGCCAAAAATAATTAATATTGGCAATACAAGAGTCTAATTCGCTAGAAAATTAAAGCGTTAGGTATAATAAAAGTAGTCCATTCGCACTTGACAGATTTTTTTACTTAGACTTAAATTAGTTAAATCATTATCCTAATGCCACTTCATTGTACCTAAACTTCGCGAGTCTACCGGAATCTGTGTACTGACGACAGTACAGGATAGATAGGAGCAGATAGGTACTTGATAGTAAATAATAGGTTGGAGTACCCTTAGCAAACGTTTCAGAGACCCTACAGGGATGTAAACAAATGCATGATACTAGTTAATCGACTAAGTACGTCAATTAAAACTATAATAATCCACCTAATCCTTCCGTTCCGTTCGCATGTCATTCCGATACCTACATTTTGAACTTTTCGTTTCGCGTTGTGCTGTCGATAATCGATTGTCATCTTGGCTCCGACTTCAGTTTTCTTCGCACCGACGGCTTTTTTGCCCAAATACTTACTTAGCAACAGAATACAATGCGGGAATCAGAAAACTTACATTGTAATTTTTCATATGTATTTTAAAGTTTATTTTATTTAAAAAAATATATTTAAAGGATAATTACACTCATGGTCTAGATATAAGTAAAGGATAAGGTTGCAATTTACCTGTGTCGAAACTAGTCGAAAGTGCGATATATATACTGCCCATAAAGCTTTAAAAACCTGGAGTGGCCTTTCCTACTTTTTGCCCTTTGCCTAAAAGCCCTATTACAGATGTCCTAGTTAGCTTCCTAAATGATGTAGTGACTAAATTTAGTCAAGTGTAACCGTATTTAGCAAGTAAATTTACTATTTCAAAAAGTTAGGATCCTAATTAGGATGCTAGTTAGGACACTAAAAAAAGTAAAATGTAACAAGGTTTTAAAGGATTGGCAGTAAAAACCTGTTTATAAAACCTATTTCAAAAATAGATTACGCGCATTTCCGTCATTGTTTTCAGGATGACAAGATCCGTGAAAATGCCTTTATATATGCTGTTTTGGAGAATAAAAGAAAATATGTTCTACTACGTCTAGATTACAATAAGACGGAATGCTCATAATTTCACGTATAGTTTTGCTTTAATTGCAGTTTTGTTTGTAATAAATAACGCTTTAATCCAAATCAGAATTCAAGTTTTGTTTACAGAATCCAATTAAAATAATTGATTTTTATTCGGACGGGTGGCCGAACCTTTTTTGACGTTTTTACATATAAAGGTTCGGCTACACCGCTGCTTAAAAAACGGTGACGATATACGGAATCGCAGCATAATGTATGACAATAGTTTTAAACAAAAAAGAACCGACTTCACTTAGACTCCAGCTTTCCAAAAGGAAATGCCCGAGCTACTGTAAAAAATATTTAAATCACTATAGGTGTGCGCCTATTATATTTGAAGAGTTCCATCGATTTCTCCAGGATCCCATCATCAGATCCTGACCTGGTTACAATGGGACCAACTGTGAAAAGCAAACACTTTAAAAATAAAAAATAAAATTTCCAAATTGGTCCAGCCGTCTTCGAATAATCGGTGAACATACATAAAAAAAACAAAGATGAATTGAGAACCTCCTCCTTCGAAATCTTGAAGTCGGTTGAAAACGCATGTCACTGTGTATTCGCGGCGTTAAGCACCGGTGTGGGCGATTCTTCATGTATGACTGAATTAATTTTAAACAAAAAAGAACAGACTTCACTTAGCCTCCACCTTTCCAAAAGCAAATGCTCGAGCTGATGTAAAGAATACTCAATTCACTATAGGTGTGCCTATAATACTTGAAGAGTTCCCTCGATTTCTCCAGGATCCCATCATCAGAACCTGACCTGGTGACAATGGGACCAAGTGTAAAGTACACTCTTTCAAACAAAAAAAGAATTTTCCAAGCCGGCCCAGCCGTCTTCGAATAATCGGTGAATATACATTTAAAAAAATGCAAAAATAAAAACAAAGATCCCGACGAATTGATAACCTCCTCCTTCCAAATCTTGAAGTCTGTTGAAAACGCAACGCATGAGACACGTCACTGTGTATTCGCGGCGTTAAGCACCGGTGTAGTCTAACCTTTACCGTACTCGTATACAAGGTGTAACAAAAATGCTGGTGATCCTTTTAAGGGCATATTTGGTATCGTATTCTTAATTATGAAAAACCAAAAAGAAGAAATTTTTGCGCGAAAAAAAAAATTGGTTTTGTATGGAGAGTTGGCCGGCTAGGACCACGTGCCCCATACATTAAATATTTTTTGGCGTCTAATATTTTTTTTTCCTACTTTTTGTTAGTTGCAATATGCTATCAATTAAGCCCTTAAACGGATCACCAGTATTTTTGTTACAGCCTGTATTTTATTTGAAATTACAAGAAAATTATGATGCGAGTACTCACATAATGAACCTTGCGTTAATAATTGTAAAGTCGACTAGGTATCTATCCACTTAGTTTTGAAGTATGCGTGGCCATTGTTTTAGTGTGGGTGCGTAGTAATGAGAGAGCTTTGTGTGCACAGATTTTATATATATATAAGTGTACTTCCTCGTCCCCCTCAGGTTTTGGCAGACTTCTTTCTTTAGAAAGTTAAGGGGAAGCCGTCTCCTGGTTAAATTACCTACTCAAAGGTACTGCCGTTATCTTTATCCGCAAATGTAATGATTCCGTCTTCCTTACTTTTTATTAATTAGTATCTATGTACCTACTGTGTTGAGGGTTTACGCACCTGATTATGAGGTCCTAATGTTGCCAGAACTGCATTTGTTCCTTATGGACAGACCACAGACCACATAATTCATTCTCGTTGATTGTATACTTACAAAGGATCGGCAATGAACATGTAATGCTGTAGGCGTTACACTCGGCATTAGATAATTCCATCGGAGCGGCTACGATTCTCAATAATAAGTAGCTACTTAAACATGTCGTCTCATTATGGCGACAAGATATCGGCTTGTTTAGGTATTTGATTACGGCTATGGTGTCTGATTACCATCAGGCGACCCGAACGTACGTTTTCAGGAAAATAAATAAAACCCAAAGTAATAGTCTCTATCATCTTTTATTGTAACATATAGATAGTTTTCTACACATCCACCGTACATACACGCACGCGCGGCGCGCTACTGATATGACCGCGGCCCCGGGGCCGCGGGCGCGCATCGCTCGAGGGCCTACACTCCGAGCCGCAGCTCCACTAAACATAAATAGAATTCACATTATAAGATAGACTTACGGACTAGCCGGCGCTGAACGCCCGCCCGCTAATATGCGTATGTACAGTGCGGGGGGCGGCGGCGCCTATTTACAGCGACGGGATATGTGAGGGCGGCGCGAAAGTCGGCGCGCCGGGTCAGTCGCCGGCGGCTCCGGGCGCCGGGCGTCGCGCTAGCAGCGCCAGTGGTTGCATCGCGGCAGCGTGCAGCGCGCTCGGCAGCGACAGCGACAGCGCGCCGGGATGCGCGCTTTCGCCCAGCGGCGGGTTGATACGCTTCTCCTGCACACCCCAACAAGCGGCGTTAGTGAGCGGCGGCGCGACGCCGGCCATCACGTCGGATTCGTGGCGGGTTCGCTTTACCTTCTGGCGGCGGTTGCAGAACCAGACGCGGACCACCTCCTTCTCCATGCCGAGCGCGTCAGCCAGGGCAGAGATCTCCTCGCTGGTGGGCTTGGGGTTGTGCAGGAAGGCTTTCTCGAGCGCGACGCGCACGCCAGACTCGATGCTAGTGCGCTTCTTTCGGCGGCGGCCCACCGCCTCGGCTAGCGCGCCAGGCCCGGGCGCGCCGCCGCCGCCGCCGCCCGCCAGCGAGGAGTCTGCGTCTTCCAACCACTTTTGCAAAAGCGGTTTCAGCTTGCACATGTTCTTGAAGCTCAGGTTCAGCGCCTCAAAACGCGAGATCGTCGTTTGGGAAAAGTCGTTCCCGTAAAGCTTGCCCATTGCTAGACCCACGTCACCTTGAGTGAATCCTGTTGACAATAATAAAGTAGGAACATGTACTATAAAATATAACGGTTACACTCATGTCACTTTAGCCTATCACCGCAGGCCGGTTCAAATAGACCTAGGCTCTCCGAAACATATCGCGCGAAGTGACTAAAGTGACGTGAGTGTAACCGTTATATTTTATAGTGTTAGTATGTCTCACGAAAGTTTAAATTTAATAGGTATATGTGTATACCTATTAAACTTGTGTATAACTTGCTATAACACAAAGTAGTGTTATAGCAAGTTATGATGGATTCTAATAACAATGAAATAATTATTACAAGAATTAATAATGTACCTAATTTTCATCGAATATATCGCTAACGTCGACCGTACAAGGCGCATTTGCCAGACTAGTAAGGAATACATTTGTAGTAACTCACCGAGCTTGATTCGGCGCTGTTTAAATGTCTTTGCGAAGTGTTCCAGCTCCTCAAGGTCAGCAGTGTCATCGGCAGCAGGTTCGAGCGCGCGCGGCTTGTGCGCGTGCGCGTGCAAGGGTGTGTGCGCGTGAGCGTGCACGTGGAGCGGCGAGCGCGCACGCCCCGAGCCCGGCGTCATCGGCGTCAGGAACGCGCCAGCGCCGGGAGGTGTGCGTCGAGGACTTGGCGACCGGCCCTCTGAATAAACAAACAAGGGTCATAGTAAACAAACAATGTGATCTACACCAAGTAGTAACGTCTCTGTAATATCTCCTTGCAGTTTGTCAAATAGAGACAGTTACAAAAAGTAATCCGGTCCCGCCGGAAGATCAGCGCTGGCTTTCGGGTCAGCATTACGCTGAAACGGGCCCATTTTGTGGTAAACTCTGTTTTTATGTTTAAAATGTTTCTACTTTTGTATGCTTATTACTTTATTAGTTTACTACAAATAAAATTTATCGTTCATGATTTATAATCTCTAGACACGAGTTCCAACCAAAATTGGCCAACAATATTATATCACAATTATCCTTTGTATCATTACGTATGATATATAAGCCAAAAAAATGGTGGAGCGAAGTTGCACCTGTGTGTTTCTCTAGCAAGTCGGGAATGTTACCGGAATGCAGGTCGATGGTGCGGTCGGCGTGGTGCGCGTGCGCTGCGTGCGCGCCCGCCGCCGCGCGCGCCTGCAGCTGCTGCAACTGCTGCGCCGCCGCCTGGGCCACCGCCTGCTGGACCTGCAACACAACGCACTCATAGTAAATAAATAAATAAATATTATAGATACAATCTTACACAAACCGACCTAGTCCCACAGTAAGCTCAATAAGGCTTGTGTTGTGTTGTGGGTACTAGACGACGATATACCCGGTGCTCGTGAGGATTGCGAGAGATTTTAACAGTGTATTCCTGATCATAATTGGAGACTAAAATGTCGTATAAACTTTTCTGGAATTCGCCTAGTTTCAGAGTTACTAGCAATTAAATAAAAAACACATTTTTTAGTAAACCTATGATAGTAAACCTATGTCAAGAATAGTAGTTTATCATAACGAGCAATATTCGCCTTACAAAACGTGAGTAAGGTAAGGCTCTTTGCACACGAAGGCGGGTATTTACGATTACGAATACGATTCGTATCGCTTCAACGCCGCTTCGTGTGCGGACTTCTTTGAACTAGGGCTCGCGGTCGATTCCGGGTTTCGGGTACCCGTTTCCAAGGTCCGTTTCTGAGTAACACGAACACGGTTTTCTGGCCCGTTTCCCACGTGTAATAAAGAAACGTGTAATTAAGATCCGTTTCCACGAGTAAACGGGTAGCCGAAGCAACGTTCCTTAAATACACGCGGATCTCGAAACGTCCTTGACGAGTGGCAGAGATACGAGTCGAGACGTTTAAGAGCTACTAATGAATACATGTGGTAGCTAGGGAATTTTTGTCATGTTGAATCTTATTGCGAGTCCATAGAGTTGAAATTTAGTTAACGGTTAATTTGAATGAACTACCTATATTAAAATAACAATTCTGCCGTTTTAGCAATATAAATATTACTTCGTTATACTCAATACTTATTTCATTGAATTAATAGGTAGTGTCTCCGTTCTTTAAAATAAAGGTTCATGTAATTATTATTTTTATACCACGACGGTAGCAAACAAGCATACGGCCCGCCTGATGGTAAGCTGCTACCGTAGCCTATGGATGCCTGCAACTAATGAGGTGTCACATGCGCGTTGCCGACCCTTTACAAAAAGGAGGATTTACTGTGTTGACGGCTAAAGGAACAAGATGGTCCCTCGTCGTCAACACACTGGGTCCTCTTTGAGCTCTTTGTATTAGTTGTTTATTGATAAAAAAACACTATATTTGATTAAAATTAGATAGTGGTCTACGGCGGTGGTTAGGACGGTTCGGTTAGGTATTCAAATCCGGGCAAGAAAAATAATTTGAAACTTACAATGCACAGCAGCTGTAGTATATTATTTGGACATTTTATCCCCGATTTATTTACCCTAGTACAACGAACGGTTCTCTAAATTGACGCTGAAAATTGTGGTGCCGATTATCAGTTCCCAATAAACTTTTCGCGTTATTCCACATCGCGGAATGATCATGTGCCAACTTATCAAAAGATTTTGTTTTATTTCTCTCAGTTACCAACTGTACGTTTGGCCTGTTTTTATAAAGTCACTTTTCTAAATGCCGCCTTTCGAGTATAGAATGGTTTAGTTTGCGTAATATTCAGGGTGTTCATCCTCACACCCTGGAGCCCAAAGGGTCGCGCACAGTACGGTTCAAGAGGAATTTCCTCCCACGAACGCTGCGGCTGTGGAATGAACTCCCTGCTGAGGTTTTCCCAGCGGGCTACAGTATGAGGTTCTTCAAAAAAGGAGTGAATAGGTACCTAAAGGGTAGGCAACGCGCATGTGAATCCTCTGGGGTTGCAGGCGTCCATAGGCTACGGTAATTGCTTACCATCAGGTGGGCCGTATGCTTGTTTGCCACCGTCGTAGTATAAAAAAAAATATATATATATATATATATATATATTCATTTCGTAAGGATGCCATTTTCACTGTGGGCATATTATATACAGGTAGTTATTATTATTTTAATAGTTTATTCATTAGACATATTGCTTAGGATATTTTTTATATTAAACAGTCGATTCTGGCACTCGCCGGCTGTTACGGCGACACGCTCGCTTCGCTCACTGCACTGTTTGCTCACGGTAGATCTAATACGCTCCTCTTCGCTTCGCTCGTCGTCGCACCTAAAACTGGAGTCCGTCACATATGTTGTTAATATACTTACTAACGAAACGTTATTCTTTTAATAGTTGCTTGGCCTAGTGATAGATTTGACAAATGATAAGTATCCCAAAAGTTTTGAGTCATTATAATAATCAGCTTTAAAACAATTCTACCAAATGAAACGTTATCATATAAAATTTTGCTAATAGTTAGTGAATCATCAGCGAAATGTTGGTGAAAAAAAGTTCTGCGAAAAGGCAGAACACTACAACGAACGTGTCCTATTATAAATTGATTACTACCATTTACTAATAAATTGTGTTGAATAAAATGAATTGATTTACGGTGTCATTAAAGGTACAACTTACTATTTTAAACTTATGAGCATCAGAAGTAACAGAACGGTCCTTTTTAACATTTGTTGCCATTTCGAATCATTTTATATCTAAAAACAGGTAATTTATTATTTTGGACACTAAATTATGTCACTATATACATTATAAATAATGTACTCATAACATGATTGTACATTATTACTAAATACACTCAAAATTATGTTTATTTATATTAGTAGTCAATAAATTGGTATTAATGCTACTTACCAGTTAAATTGGTTTTTTTTTACACTTTTTTTATATTCTTCTGGGTAGCTATAACATGCAATTATAACAATTTTATAACAACAAAAACCAACAAAACCAAAAAAACTATTAACAAAACAACTAACACTATTTTAAAATGGTAAGATTAACTCGGGAAGACTGTAGTATCCAACTGACCGACTAAGTGGAAAACTGTATCCATACTAAAACTCAATAGGATATTCTATATCTTAGGCATGTTTTTTTTAAATTATATCGAAAGTTCCTTCTACCTATAAGTATCACAGTGAAATTAGGCCGCGTGGCGTCAAAACAAAAGGAAACATTACTATGCTATAGATTAAGTAAATCCTCTTAAAATCGTGCCGCTTAAGGTCTTGTGTTTATACAGATGTGTTGACTTTATTACAACCACATAGAGCTTAAAATAGGTGGCCATTATGATTTGGAAATCTACACGTTTGCACCAAAGGGTGTCGTAAAATCTGCGTAAAATTTTATTACCTGAACGCTAATCTCAAAGTGACCCAAGTCAACTAGCAGTTTACCTGTTTTAGGATCTAAGCTTAATTGAATTAGTTATATTATCGCGGGATAACCAAAGTAGCATAAGTAATATTGGTTCTTTGTTAAAAACACCTGTGCATGGTACTTTGATAAGGCCTCTTAAATTGGTGGTTAGTTTTTTTGCCGCTGCCGCGTATCTCATGGTAGTGAATACCAAGGACGAGATAAAACTAACAGTTCAAATGATGATGATGATGATTTTATAAACTTTTAATATACTATAATAATGAATACCTAAGATATTTGTACAAGTTTCTAGTTTCATTGCTGTGGAGTCCACAACAATGAAACTAGAAACTTTTACATCATTGTATACAAGGTGATTCACGAGACGTGAGCAGAAACAACCCTACACAATTAATTAGTACACGCTAATGAATCAGCCGCCATCGCCATCATGTTTAAGTGAAACAATAACGCCTTTCTATTTTTTTCACCTTTTTGTTACTTATAAATTTTATTATCTGTAATCATAGTCACCTTACACAAACAAACCAATAAAGATAAAACCACTTTAAGAATGATGACAGAACACTTTGATTATGAAAAAAAAAAATTGTTAAATTAAGTGAGATACGGCGTTTTCAAAGTAACCAGACATCAATTTTACACCATAGAAATCTAAAGTATAAGGAGAAATGGCATGACAGCTAAAACCCTGTCCCTAAATCCTGATCAACTTGATCAGAAAACTCGATCACAATGTCAGTAACATGACAACCGGTGCAGTATAAATTTAATACAAACATAAAATCACTGTTTTCGCCTTTGTTACTTGTATAAATCGCAGTACAACTATTAATTCTGTGGTGTCAATTATCAAATATGAAGCTAATATTGATATGTTTTTGCCAGAAAAATAATTTAAAATAATTTAAAAAAACGTTTTCCTATGCAAGCTGTCAAAATGGCATCCATTGCTTGATTTGTGTGCTTATTTCTTTATTTCTTAGATGTTTACCAAGCTGACGCTCAATGGACAGCGAACTTGTGATATTTGACATTAAATAACAAAATTGAAATAATACGTCAAAATAAACACTAGTGCCGCGGATCAGTCGATATTCTTAATTTTATCTTATCGATATTTGTACGAAGACGTGCATGCAATAAGTATTCGAATAAGTAGTAGGTATATTGTTAATTTATAACTATCGATTGATTGACGTACTTAAATATTAAACGTTAGTTTGATCGTATTTTTTTCATATTTGGGGTCGTCCAGAAATCATGTGATCATATTCGGCCGATTTTTGTACCCTTACACGCTAAGCAAGTCTAATGTCGTTTCTACTGTATTGCGTTTATGTTCAAGATGCTATCTCAGAAAAACAGGCATCGTAAAAATCTGCTTATGACTTAATGTCAAAAAATAGAGCGGATTATTTGATCTGATTAAATGTTTGAGTAAAACTGTTGCTTTTGGCTTTCCCGCTTTGAAAAAAATTTACACGTGATATCTTCTCTGACCCCCCCCCCCCCCCAACGTGATCATTCGGGATATTTTCCTACAAGCGACTTCAATGTAACAATATTTTATATACCTACCCTGTATATACATTTTTTTTTTTAAATTAACTCGCTTCTTAAAGCACTAGACTTTATTCTAAAACACTATAAAAATGTTATAAGAAAGTAAAACGTATATTTTATAATGATCAAAACTATGTGTAGGAAGGTATTCATTTTGTCTAGAATACCGATGAATACCTCAATATATAATCATATCTACTTAAGTATATTGTGAAGCTGGCTAAAGCTAAGTAAGTAATTAAAATATCCTACGATACTCGTACCATACAACCTCATCTGTAGTCAACTGTAGAGCATTCAATAGTAACCCTTATTTGCATCGGTTCTAACTGCTTCGGACCCGTTCGAGCCGGTATTAAGTACCCGTGTACCCGTAGGAACGTTTCTCGAAACGTTGCCATGGAAACGTTTCCTGGAGACGTTTCCGAATCCCGGCGGGTTCGTGTAAACCGGCTCCTTAGCACCGTCGGTCTTAAGTACACGGGTATTCGTCTCCGCGTGTAACACGTGTAGCGGGAGCTATCTACATGTTCAAAGTTTGAACATGTAGATACGTGCTCGTATCGCTCTTGTCTTAATGCGCGTATTACGTTACACACGCTATACGCTTACTCTACGACGCCGTGTGCAAAGGGCATTACTCGTTAAAATTCAAATAACTACTTATATACTTTTTATTAATCTTTTTGTAGTTTTGTGTTTAAAACAAAACATTAACGGTCTTCACGCAGTAAATATTCAAAAAAATATAAAAAAGCTAATCAAAATAGGAAATTATACAAGTAGGTACGGAATATCCCACTACTAAACGTTGACGCAGAACAGTGAAAATTTAGTTGATTACTTTTATTAAAACACTGATTGCAGCCTACGACTCCTATTTTATAAATTACATACTTAATTAAATACAATTTTCCGGGACCAGGACCACGGGGCAAACAGCTTTTCAGTTCTTGGAACGTCGGAGGTAATTTTCAAATATATGCAGGTATGCGGTTGAGTTCCGTTGTAATTATGCCGCTATTGGGTTATGTAAAATACCTGTGTGTGCAGCAGTAACGAATGCGCGCCGTGCTGTGTGAGAAGAAGGTGCTGGAGTTGCGCCAGCGCCGATCCCGCGCCACTGCCGCCCTGTGAAAAACATAAGGCAATGTTAATGATGTGCAAAAATATGGTTTTTAGTTAACTGGGTTTATTAGGACACTAAACAGTAGGTACGAGTATACAGAGAAAAACTTTCTGATACAACGCAGTCCTTTTCAAAATATATTTATGTGAGATTGCTGCGATACCTACCGGTTAATTTAAGCCGTTTTTTTGTAGGTACCCAGGTTTTGTTATACCTACCAGATCTACCAATATGTTGATCAATATCACGTGTTCATAAAATCTTATAGTAATAAATTGGATTAAGGCCCAGTTAGGAGCGATGTTTAAAAGGCAAATATAAAGGCTACTCTCCACCATGCGCAACCATGGGCCATCGTGGGGACGCAGCTATGCGTTAGAGGGAGCAAACGATATTGCGATCTCGTTCCGTCGTATAGCTGTGTTCCTTACACTTGGCCATGATGGAAAGCAGTCTTAAGTAAGGTGAAAATTAAGATGTAGATACTCACGAAGACATTTGGCGGTTGGGGCGGATGCAGCGGCAGCGGCAGCGCGTGTGCATGGTGATGGGCGTGCGCGGGGTGGTGGGGGTGCGCGGGGTGCGGCAGGGGCGCGGAGGGCGCGCGCGGCGGCGACGGTGGCCGCTCGTCGCCGCTTGCCTCGCCCTCGCCTTCGCCCTCGCCGCTCGCCGACCCATCTACAATCAAAGAGATATATATAAGGTGTAACAAAAATAGGAGATCCGTTTAAAGGCATAAGTATTTGGTATCGTATTGCGATTATGAAAAAAAAGGGGAAATTTCTTTCTTATATGGAACCCGTCGTCCTAGCCGGCCAACCCTCCATACAAAACCAATTATTTTTTCTTAGTTTTACGTAATTAGAATTTAGAATACGATACAGCTTGTATTGTATTGTAATAATTTTTCGCAATCTCTGTTTGGCTCAATAGTTAGGTAACTGGTAGGGAATAACTTTTGGTTTTAGGTTCGCCTTTGGAAGACTTATTACTATGCGATAAAGTTTAAATCAATGTTAACAATATAGTACTTAATTAAGTAATACTTGTAGTGGCTGTTCGTTTACCTAAAAAAATTAACATGTTGTATCTGTGATCTTGTTTAACATTATGAGCATTGCATATCGTTCATCGTTTACCAATTTAAAGTAGGTGCTATATTCTAATTTTAAAATACATATACAATACATTAAAAACACAATCTTTCTCAAACATAACTCCAACATACAACAAATATTCAACCAATATTGAAGTTGTATTGGAGTTGCATCGGAATATTTTTCAAGCAAATTCTGATATTTCTGCTTCAGACGTTTAGGTGTCATCAGCTGTTTTGTTGGATTTGTATTGAACTTGGATTGTGTCTAAACATGTTTTAAAGTTAGAATAAGTCCCCATCACGAAATTTATCAAAAAATGTAAGAGTTAGTATGTATGATAAAAAATAAATTGGCAAAATATGTATTAAATTTACTCAGGTAGGTAACTGGCAAAGATAGAAAAGAAAGAAACATTTTGACCGATAAATTCAATTTTAGTAGCAATTTATGTCCACCGATTTATATTACTATGGTACATAAAATATAAAATTAAAAACTTGCGTGAATCTGCAAGCTTTTAGTGCTTATACCGCTCTCGTACTGATATGGTTCAATACAGGAACTACATCACTTAACCCAAACATCATCATTTGAATTACCTACGAGACATCTAAAATTCGAGTCCACTCATGAAAATGTATGCGTATGGTTGAGTGGCTGTCAGCAGGGCGGGCGGCGCGTGCCGCACGGCCGCATTCGGAAATTGAATGCAAATGTGAACCCTCGCGGAGGATCACGCACTTTAACCGTGAAACGAAGTCAGAGCCGAAATTACGCTATCCGTAAGGGGTTAAGAAATTACACGATCTTTTGTTTTACTTAAAGGGAGTTATTTTTGTTTAAATTATTTCTATTCAACAGACTGTAATATTTATTACTTTTCTACATTTTTTTTCACAATCGCAGGTCCAAAAGTTTGACGAACTCAGGCATTATAATTGTTTTAGTTGTTGAAGTAAAATACAAAATCTGTATTAAAGCACTTACTCGGATTTTTATAATAAGATTTTTTTATACTTACACCTTAAGTATTATTTTTATTTTTTGTTAATACATCTAGACTATAGATGATACTTTTATTTTATTTTCAACACACCTGCTCGTAACGAGGTTCTTATTCCACCGCTTTTATGCTCATAATCCTAGATAATAAACACGCGTGCATTTCACAATAATTATCCAACTAGTGGAATAATTTAATAATCCGATCAAGTGACGTTTGTACTCTAGTAGTTCTAGTACCAAGTTGTACGTACGCAGACGAATCGTTGTAATTTAGTCGGGTATTACCTTTACTTTTTTTTAACTCTTTATGAGTTTACATTCTAAAAAAGAAAATATATTAAAACTATACACATTTACGATAGAATACAAATTATACAATCCTGATTGTGAATAAGAATCATTTCAACTTATTACATTACTCGTAATACACAATAAATTACGTTTTAAACGCGAATTCTCCGTTTTAATATTGGCTGTTTGGCATTATACGTCCGCGCCTTTGCCTCAAGCTGCACGCACATCCAAAAAGAAAAATGCGCGCCATTTATAAGTTAACCTCAAATCATTGTTTATTTGTTAGATTTTTCTCGTCGTGTTTTATTAATTTTAACAAATTATATTTTCAATGAATAAGAAGACAACTTTAGCGTTAATTTAACCTCTGGATATATTTCAAAATTGTGATACATACTAGTAAAACCCCATCATAAAAATCTAGTGAGCAATACGTAAGAAAAAAATACTACAATTTATTGCACAATAAATGTGAAGTTTTTAATTTTATGAAATGATTTGAAGAGTTCCAGATACTCAATAACATCACAAAAAGGTTAGTTAAATTTGATTATCTTAGGTTCGTAAGTACCTCTATACTGTAAACATCCTGACAATTAATGTATTTATCAAAAGTTATTAATTGTACTATTCTGTTATTTCCTCGCAAGTGTGTTGAAAAACGTCGTATGAAACGCGTGTGCTTGATCATTACATAAGCTCAGCTTCCTTATGCGCACTCACATACGTTCGTGCGCACAATATCGCTTCGTATGTAATGATCAACTTAGCACACTTGTATCATAATGTACTATTAGACCATTAATAGGTCTTTAAGCGCACACAAAACATGTTTTATATAAATCTCAATTGATCATGTATGTTAAAAAGTACCTATGGGATCATAAAAATCTCATAAGGTTCAGGACGTGACAGTAAGAAAGTGAAAGGGTTGAGACGCGGCGCGTGCTAAAGGGGTGAGTTTTTATGCCGCGGGTGCGCGCGCGCTTATCCGCCACGCGCGTGTCGCGCAACAAAGACGCTGCTAAGATGATGTTCACTAAGATAAATTGCTATTAAAGCTGTGGCATTGTACTTATTGTGCGTCAGTACGCTTCTTTTAGCCATTTTTGTCATGAATAAGAGGCAAGAACGTCAAACCAAATGAGGAACAAATAATAGATTAGGTACACGGTACATGAAACATATTATGTGATTAGATGATAAATATTTTATATATTATTCGCTTGTGTATGGTAATCAAAGTACATACCGTGGCTGGGCGGCGGAGAAGGCGATTTGATGAGCTCGCCCGACTCTTCTGAAACAAATGAAAAACAATAATTATTCATTGTTATTTAAATTGTATTATATACCCAATGGAAATGTGCAAGGGCAATATAGTGGTGGCGAGTCAAGCTGGTCGGACCTGGAGGCTGGTGGTGGCCTCCACCTGACCGCACCGCCGACGCGCACCTCCCCCGCGGGGCCCGCATCAGC
Source organism: Pammene aurita (assembly GCA_947086415.1). NCBI lineage: Eukaryota > Metazoa > Arthropoda > Insecta > Lepidoptera > Tortricidae > Pammene > Pammene aurita. Next base: position 32,357,404 of record OX352290.1, on the reverse strand, counting down.
CGAAGCCACACGACTCCAATTACGCCGCACCGGCACCCGCGACGCCTCCGATCACATTAAGCCGATTAAATGGCGATTTGTACTTCAAATTGCTTTCACATAAAATTGAAGTTGCTCATCATAAGCTCTAGAGTCGACCGCGATGTATTGCCGAGCGGTTTAGCGGGAAGTCATCTATTACGACAACTAACCGTCGATCAGGGTGGTTCGTCTTCCGCCCGTAAAGGGAATTAAGTAATTAGTTGGATTAATCGGCTCAGCCGAAGCTGTAGAGGCGCGAGGGCCGGATCATTGCCATTCTAATGCCGAGTCCGACTCGGATAACGCAGCACGTTTGGGTATCCGGTAACACCAAAATCTAATTAAACCAACTAAAACTTGATTAATACCCGAGGCCGCTTCAGCAGGGGGTATAAGAGCGTGAATAACTTACGACTTAATAAGATGCAAATCTGGTCTAGGCGTAGCAACGCTACGATATTGCTACGCTAAGGGAAAAGCTATACGGACACGTAGAATAGGACTTACTAATTAGTTAATAACTAATATGTAGCTACTAAATAGGTAGGTACATTGTTCTGATAGTTCATACTATGCTGCCATGTTTTACATAATGTCAAAACGTATTTACATTTGAAAACGTATTTTACAAGTTTATTTCAATTTTGTTGCACATGGCAAAAAAATGCAGCAACGATATGTATGAAACACAAAGAACAAAATTCAATCGCAACTTTTTATTACTGAATTGAATGTCGTATGATGTTTTTTTATGCAGCGATTATAATGCATGCATTAAGTAGCGCGGGGATGAACTGCGTGGGAGCCGTACCTGCGTGGGATCATCCCGTCATGCACTTTATAGAGCAGGGCGCGGGGGACGACGGCGAAGGGATTTGCGAACTACATCAAGACATTACCCGGTAACAAAAGGGTAGATACAGAAACTAGATACAGACGTCTCGCGGGTTTTTTGCGTAAAAAACGACAAACGCGTGTTTTTTATGGTGTGGATTAAGAGCCTTTTTTGAGACATTTGTATATACGAATGAAACGAAAATGTTTCGGAACTAATACTACGTTGGTTTGTTTTTTATAGTCTTATACTTTTGTTTGCAAAAGGCACCAACGTCTCTCAAACTTATTAGAGGCGTTTTGTCTGCATTTATGTAGGTATCCGCACCCGGATAAATACAGCATTTAGAATAAATAAAAAACTGGGTAACTTGAGTGTTCAATATAGTTAAAGACACAATAAATAAAGGCATAAGTATAATCATGTTATTGTGATCAGCACCGTTAAAGGCTAAAAGTTACTCTTGGTTGCGCAACCATGTGGTCACATCAAGTTTCTTAATTATTAATTCGATAATCATTCAACTATATTATCACATTGTAAATCCACTAAGTCGATTTTCCACTGAGCTCGAATATTGTCTAAGTATTTTAAGATAATATGATAAGTCGTTACAGCTGTCAGACGAGTACAAACGAGTTGTCCAATACATGGAAGTTCAAAAATATGTTTACACGACCTTAAACCCATACAAAAAAGATTGTGTTCATATATTTTTGAACGTGCGTGCGTGCGTGTATTGGAGAACTCGTACTACTCTGTACCTACGTTATGTAATAATTACGTACGAGTAGTCTCTCTGCTCAAACACGCCGTAAAATAAAATATGCGATACAAGTAAATAAATAAATATAAATATCTGGGGACAATTTTACACAAATCAACCTATTTTATCCAAAACTAAGCAAAGCTTGTACTATGGGTACTGCGCGACGATATACCTACTTATATACATTAATATATACTTAGATACGTAGAAAACGCCCACAACTCAGGAACACACAAATAAATGCCCTTACCAGGATTCGAACCCGGGACCTCCTGCTTCGTCATGGTCAGTATATAAAAGTTCTTTTTAGGGTTCCGTAGTCAACTAGGAACCCTTATAGTTTCGCCATGTCTGCCCGTCCGTCCGTCAGTCCGTCCGTCCGCGGATAATCTCAGTGACCATTAGCACTAGAAAGCTGAAATTTGGTACTAATATGTATATCAATCACGCCAACAAAGTGGTAAAATAAAAAGTGGAAAAAAATGTTTTATTAGGGTACCTCCCCTATACGTAAAGTGGGGGGTGATTTTTTTTTCATTTCAACCCTAACGTGTGATATATTGTTGGATAGGTATTTAAAAATGAATAGGGGTTTACTAAAATCATTTTTTTATAATGTAAATATTTTCGGAAATAATAGCTCCAGAAGTAAAAAAAATGTGTCCCTCCCCCCCTCTAACTTTTGAACCATATGTTTTAAAAATATGAAAAAAATATCAAAAGTAGAGCTTTATAAAAACTTTCTAGGAAAATTATTTTGAACTTGATAAACCTATCAAGTTCAAAATAATTTTCCTAGATAGTTTTTGAATAAAAAATTACAAAATAATTTCTGAACTAAGTTTGTAATTTAACCGTATAAGCAGGTTTTTATTGTACCTGTAATTTCTACAAAATCACCATGAAATGACGTGCTTTCAAATAAAGTAAAAAACCGGCCAAGAGCGTGTCGGGCCACGCTCACTGTAGGGTTCCGTAGTTTTCCGTCCGTCACAGTAAGTGTCCCCACTTAAGAGTTAATAACACCGCCATGTAGGATATGATATGAGAGTTCCATGTACAGCGACATCTATCGGCAAATTGAGTAAACTATTGCGCGCGAACATAAAGTATGGAAGATGATTTTTATGGGATAATTCTTTATTGCGTGAACCGATTTTCACCGTTTTTACTTTATTTGAAAGCACGTCATTTCATTGTAATTTTGTAGAAATTACAGGTACAATAAACACCTGCTTATACGGTTAAATTACAAACTTAGCTCAGAAATTATTTTGTATTTTTTTTTCAAAAACTATTCATCCTATCAAGTTCAAAATAATTTTCCAAGAAAGTTTTTATAAAGTTCTACTTTTGAGATTTTTTTCATATTTTTAAAACTTATGGTTCAAAAGTTAGAGGGGGGGGGGACGCATATTTTTTTACTTCTGGAGCGATTATTTCCGAAAATATTTACATTATCGAAAAATGATTTTAGGAAACCCCAATTCATTTTTAAATACCTATCCAATAATATATCACACGTTAGGGTTGAAATGAAAAAAAAAATCACTCCCCACTTTACGTACAGGGGAGGTACCCTAATAAATAAAAAAAAATCACTTTTTATTTTACCACTTTGTCGGCGTGATTGATATACATATTAGTACCAAATTTCAGCTTTCTAGTGCTAACGGTCACTGAGATTATCCGCGGACGGACGGACGGACGGACGGACGGGCAGACATGGCGAAACTATAAGGGTTCCTAGTTGACTACGGAACCCTAAAAAACGGTGAAAATCGGTTCACGCAATAAAGAATTATTCCATAAAAATCATCTTCCATACTTTAAGCTGGTGCAATAGTTTACTTAATTTGCCGATAGATGTCGCTGTACATGGAACGCTCATATCATATCCTACATGGCGGTGTTTTTTTAACTCTTAAGTGGGGACACTTACTGTGACGGACGGAAAACTACGGAACCCTACACTGAGCGTGGCCCGACACGCTCTTGGCCGGTTTTTTTAAACTTATGATGGTGAAACAATAATTATTCATTGTTATTTAAATTGTATTATATACCCTACAGATGGTGGTGGTTTTGACAAAAACGGGACCAAAGAAGATCGTCAATTCTGGGCCACCTGATATAAACGCAATACAGTTTGTACTCCAATGTAAAATAAGTACTTATTTTATTACTAAAGTAGACAAAATATTGCGAAAAAATGAAACGGGAATTAGAAATACTAAATAAATAAACATTATGTTGATTTTTCCGCGATTAAAATACAGCAAGACAAGTCGTTAACGTCCTTATGGCATTGACATAAAGTTTAACTTCACCCTGGCCTGAAACGGGATTGTTTTTTGGTTTGACACTGTCAATGTATACCGTTACATAATCTGCGTTTTGATACTGTTCGGTAAGTTAGAACATTGTAATATTAAAATAGTATCTAAGCCTACGAATACGGAAGTTTAAATTAGAAATCGACTGTATTAAAACGCCTAAAGATTAAAAATGCGTATTTTTGCATTTTTCATCGGAGTTTGAATATTAAAAGTGGGTTTCATAATGGCATAATATCATGCTCCTTCGATAACGAAACGCATCTTTTTTTCAATTTTGCAATGTCAGTTACTAGTGGTATCGGCACTTAACGGTGGTAAACCTTATCCCTTCGCAATAGGTGTTAGGAATGTTCAGTTAATAGTATCAACGATGGTTTGACAGCCGTCTTTGTTTACCGAAATACAGGAACTATAAATATGATCAAAATATGACTTTTTATTATTTCATCATGATTCCCGTTTTGTTTTCAAGTCCGCTTTTGTACATTATCTTTAAAAAATCGGTACTTTATTAACATTAATATATAAATCCTAGGCAAGCACGCTTTCAAATATTTCCCTTGTCAGATTCAAGTTTTAAATGCATGATTTTTCAATTTTCCCATTAGATTTCGCAATATTTTTACCACCGTCCTGATCTAGAAATTATGACGATTTTTTAAAGGTAAGAACCATTCCTAAACGGTCCTAATTAATCTGGGCCAGATCACCTAACAAAAATTGACGATCTCCTTTTGGCAAATCAATCAATAATTATTATTTCTTCCATATGGGACCAGATTTTGTAAATTTGTTAGGGGCAAGAGCGGTACTAATTGGTAAATTTGAGGTTACTTTTTACATGAACATCACCAAGTTGAAAATGTTTCTCATTAAATATATCTAGCGATAACAATAATTAAATAAAAGCGATACTACGCAGAAATAAATCAGAACAGTTCACTTTATACAATAGCCTACTAACTTGTAAGTAAGAGGCGGTCTGTTGCTTTTTGTGTTTCTTGGAAAATCTCAGGGTGCGTTAAGTATTTTTAACATCACCACTTATTGAATCCAAAACTGACTTGAGATCGCATGATCGAGCATTTCACAAGTTGTTTTATTTACAATATTTATTCAAAGCCATGCAACGTAACGCGAAGTTCATATACAGAAAACATTTAATGCATTGCTGTTTAAATTTAAATATCACAAAATAGCGCACTGTTAAACTATTCTTTTAAGTTCAGTACCAAGTAAAACGGCAGTGATTATTTCAATCAATATCACTAAAAATAACATAAGATAAACTTTTTTTAATTAAAAAAAAAAGTGCGGGTGGAACGGTCTGAATTGGTCTAGGACTCTAGGAATACTTATGTAAGATAAAACTTATTTACAAACTATAAATATTATTGTATTTTCATAATACCTCAAATGAAATAATACAAAATCAGCATATTTTTTTAACTTTACTTTAAAGATATACTTTATTTTTAATTGAATTGATGTAAAAAATAAAAATACGCGATAAATTTTAACATTGTTTTGGACCGGACCGCTGGCATACCGGACAACTGAAAACGGGCATGTGCGTTGTGCGTCCAAATTACACTAAGAGATATAATTAGTAACAATATTTTTGTTTAAAACTTTGCAGCAAACATATTACACAATTTAACCGGTTTTAATACAAATCACAATTGTTTTATAACATGTTTACTGTATCTAAAATCCATGCAATTATTTGTTTGAAATTCAGGTACCAAAACAGGTCTTAGATTTTCTTGGGAACTAACAACTCGGGTTGGACTCAATATGTGGAAAATCGCTCTGTCATCATGAAAAAATGGCTGAAAAAGTAAAAAGTACTAACCTACTAGCGAGAAATCGAACTTTCTGCGCGCTAAACCACTACTAGAAATAGTACATTACTGCAGAGGCCGTGAAGTAAGGGACTGTTCCGGCCAAGGATTGTATAGTGCTTTTCTCAAACAATGTAAGAAAATATTATAATTAAAATAAGTACTAAGTAATCAAGTAAATAAGTTTCAATTGCCGCCTTTTTTATTTTTTTAAACTTGACATTTGAAAAAGCTATTCGAGCACCATGTGTAACCGTTATAAATTTAGTACCATAGATTTTATTTTTTCTTTTTTAATTTTAATGTCGCAAGTATTTATACTTACAGAGAGAGTGGTCGAACTTTGTCAGTCTGACATTAGTGAGCAAATTTAAAAAGTTAGAGCAGCGGACAATAATGTACGTTTCATACTAACTCCATAAATAAGCAGCCATAAATGAGCAACTTCATGTCTTCATTTCGTGACATTAACGCATACATTTCGTAGTCGTAGTATGATTGAGAAAAACACTTTTTTGAGCCTCTGTATTAAAAAAATATTTTTTATAAATCGGTTCAGACATGATGGAGTTATGGAGTAGCAAACATTCAAAAAACATAATAATAATAAATACTCTTTATTGCACACCTCATACAGTTACAAGCACAAATTTTACAATTAGATAAATTTAGGTAGAGGTAACAACAGGCGGTCTTATCGCTAATGAGCGATTTCTTCCAGACAACCTACCACCGAACATACCACCGAATTAAGAACCTCCACCTTTTGAAATCTTCAAGTCTCAAACATAACTCCAACACACAACAAATAATCAACCAATATTGAAGTTGTATCGGAGTATTCGGAGTTGCATCGGAATAATTTTCAAGCAAATTCGGATAAGTATTTCTGATACAAACTGATTCAACGTAGCTGTATTGCGTTCTTAATGCATTGGAGTTGTATTGAAGTTGGATCGTATCATATGACCATTGAAAATGCGTAAGTACCTTAAAATTACATACATATAATCATCAATATCTTAAAAAATACACATATATACATAATATACTAAAATTTATAACACTATATAATACACACACACACACACACACACACACACACACACACTCACACACACACTTAAGTAGCAGTAGGATAGTTTAGATTATAAATACTTTAAAATAACTAAACTTAAATTTGTTTATATACTATTGTATCAACGATGAAGTTTAGATTTGTTAATTAATTACTATACTTTTTGTTATGGAAGAGCGGGGTCTCCTGTCACAGGTATTCAATACTTACTAGGAAACTCCAACCTCTAAATGAGTACCCTATATTATTAACAAATAAACATTTTCATTTTCAAATCCTTCTTTCAGCCATTTCTGAATCCGCAGCCAAGGACAAACAGAACAGATAAAATGTTTTTTATTACTGATAATTAAATATTATTGCAAGATACTAATCAATTTATTTTTTATTTTTAGTAGTTGAAGTGCTCCCAGACGTGTCCGTCGACGGAGACATCCCAGCAGAAATAAAGTAAAGTGAAAGTCGTAATTAATTAATTACTATTACGTGAATGGGCGCAAACGTGTCTAAGCAAACCCAAATTTACTTTTGAAAGTACGGCAGCACAAGACATAGTAAAGCTCTCTAGATTAATTGTATGTTTAGTAGTTAATAAGCAATGTACTACCACAATACATATTGAAAACTAAAGTATTGCCACATGCTTTAGCTTAGCTAAAGGGTGCACGATAGCAATAACACATGGATTTCTGACCGTATTTTAGTTGACCAAAATTTTGAAATTATTATATTTGCTCAACAAACAAACTAAATAATACACACGTGGTCAAATAATACTTACTTGTACTATATAGTATAGTGGTACCAACATGAAACTAACTATATATTACAGAGAATTTAATATCGTATTAAGTATAACTTTCAATGTAACTGGTAACCGGAAAAAAATAATTAAAAATATCTCGATTTAGGTACTAAATTCTAATCGCGCTTATTTTAATTTTGCTTGTTTTCTGACTGTTGTATTCAATCTGTTAAAGCAAAATGATAAAAGGCAGTCATTGTTGTCTTTCACGGGCATTATTGAATTACTATTATGTCGCCAACACGAGATGAATGTACACGTATCGTCACTATGTTAAAAGAAGACAGAAGTCAGAGAGGTACAGCGAGAATAACAGGCGTGTCACTTTCTATGGTACAGCGAGTCGTCCAACGTTTCCGAGAAACTGAGCAGAATATAAGAAGACCAGGAACCGACAGACCTCGAGAAGATAGATTTATTGTAACAACCATGCTCCGAAATCGGCACCTTACGGCAGTTGAAGTCAAAAATCAACTTCGAGAGACCCGAAAAGATGACGTAAGCGAGCGGTGGCTGCAAGAAGCTAATTTGACCACACATATGTTGATCGGCAAATGGCCCAAAGATTTAACGGGGACATCGAACAGCATATGACGGGCGGCGGCGAAGTGTTTATAGACGGCCAAATTCCATGTTCATGTATGACAACGCCAGGCCCACAGATTATTTTGAAGACGTTGGCATCAAGTGTATGAATTGGCCTTCGAGAAGCCCGGACTTCTATATCCGCTTGAGCATGTATGGGACGAGCTTGAGAGGCGTGTAAGAAATCGAAACCCCGCCCCAGCTATACTTAGAGACCTGCAACATGCGTTAGTGAAAGAATGGACCAATATCCCACAACAACGCATAAGAAACTTTATTAAACAGCATGCCCAATCGTCTCGAAGCTGTGAGAAGAGCCAAGAGAAGAGAGAATTTAGTTTAAAGTTTGTTTTGGGTTGTATGTGAGGTACCAACTGTTCATTTTTAACCGACTTCAAGATTTCAAAAGGAGGAGGTTCTCAATTCGGTTGTATGTTTTTTTTAAATGTTTGTTACTCGAAGTATGTACATACAAATTGGTCTAGTTTTTGTCAAAACGCAGTTCTGATGATAGGATCCATGAGGAATCGAGGGAACTCCTCAAATGTTAAAGATAAAAATGTACATTTAAATAAGTGATATTTGATGAAATGGAAATGCTGATGATAATCAGCACGGAACTCTTCAACGACGCATAGTTCACGTTTGGCGATTTGTCGTCTACGCTGTTTTAAGCAAGTTCAGTCTATGGAATATAAGAGTGCACCATCTAAATATCTTTCACCGGCCTCCCCCATTGAAGTCGGTTTTTTTTCGATTTGTTGATCGGATTTTAATAAACAAATAAGTAACGATTCAAACCTTTGATGTTGTTTTATTAACTATAGAATGCTCTACAATATACAGTTTCATTTATACTCTATGTCTATTATTTTAGTACATATTCTAGTTTTTCGTATTGACCCGTATTATTTGTTCGCGAGTGTATGTTTTCACTTCTAAATATAGCAGAGCTTGAATTTGAAAAAATTGTGCGCATCGAGAAAAAGTTGTGAATTTTTGGCCATGGATAGAGTTTGGCCCACGATGAATATTTTTTAGTATTGGAGGTCTGTAAAATTTTTGGACCTTCACGTCAAAATCAGGGGTCCCGTGCAATATGTTATTACGCTCTGGTTAAGGCTGCTAGGGGTTGTGTGGTATCATTTCCGTATAAAACAGACATGCAGAATTCATTTTTGATAATAAAAAAGTAAAAATCGAAATTAAAAAAAAAAAGCTCTGCGGAGAGGAAAAACACTAAAAAATATATATTTTTTTAGAACGTCATATAACTAATCAATATAATTTATTTTTAAATAAAAAAAATATGATGAGGAAGCATATTTAATGCAGTTTTTAAATATATTATTTTAAACCTTTTACTACACATAAACTACGCGAAAAAAAATCTTTCGCGTCGTGGTGTATATGTTTTCTCCATTATAAGTATGGAAAATCAATAAGAAACGTAAACATCCGTAGCGAATGATTTTTTTTCGCGTAGTTTTTGTGTAGTAAAAGGTTTAAAATTATACATATTTAAAAACTGCATTAAATATGTCTCCTCATAACATTTTTTTAATTTACAAATAAATGATATTTACTACTGATACAACGTTCTAAAAATTATATTTTTTTTTGAGTGTTTTTCCTCTTCGCAGATTTGTTTTTAATATGGATTTTTACTTTTTTAATATAAAAAATTAATTCTGCGTATCTGTTTTATATGGAAATGATACCACACAACCCCTAGCAGCCTTAACCAGTGAGTAATAACATATTGCACGGGACTCCTGATTTTAACGTGAAGGTCCAAAAATTTTACGGACCTCCAATACTAAAGAATATTTATCGTAGGGCACTCTATCCATGCTCAAAAATTCACAACTTTTTCTAGATACGCACATTTTTTTTCACTTTTGTACTGAGAGAAAACCCTACTAATAATTCAATACGTACAACTGCAAACAGTAAAAGAATCAATTGAAAAATATTTGGACATGTCTTGGAAAATTTCAATACCGTAGGTTAACGAAAGTGGGCTGGGCTTTAGTTACAACTTTTGTAAAATTGTAATGTTTACAAAAACTAACTAGTAAATTAACAGTTTATTACGAATATGTACACAATTATTCATAAACTATTACGTTTGTATGTGGACTCCATTTTAAAAATGTAAGAAAACACGGCGTCTCTAAGTGAGCCCTCTTAAAATATATTTTGTTTTAACTATGCTGGGCTTTACAGGTACTCATAATGATCCACATGAACTCATTCCAATTGTTATAAACTAATACAGCAACATTAGGTTTAAAGTTAGAAACTATAGCGTGCCCAGCGACCACAGTCTGTAAATCTCTAAGAATGTTAAGAAATAATAGCCGTTCACGTCGGTTCACTTACTGTGCAGTACGTACTTATATCCTTTCAAGGCAAAAGTCTTAATTGTTTGCCAATGAATAAATCGAATTACATTTATGTTGAACACGATACGATAATATGTTCGTTGAAGAATGTATAGACTGTACTGGAAATATTAGCGGTTGGGTGAATTTAATTGTCCATGCTTTCTGATATTCATTACTTACCTTCATAATTGTAATATTTATGATAAAGTGTATAGTCTACTTGAAATGCACACATAGAATGCCATCACACTGACTTCAATATGAATCCATGTACATACTAACAGTAATTACTGTTATTGTATTCATCTTTTTTTAATTACATGCATTGCAAATTACATAAAAAATCAATAGAAAAAGTCGTTGTTTGTCACAACAGGTAAATACGTCAATTAGCTTTGTATAGCGATGTTTTGACAACAATTAATTAAAGATTAATCGATGATTGAGTCACCGTTGATGAGATATAGCGGTTTTACTCATTACCACCATTGCGGAAGCGGCTCTTACTGTGGTTCCGTGTCAGCGTCGAGCACGTTTTCTGACGCTATCATGAAAATAAGGACTAACTATAAGGAGAAAAAAATAGGAGGAGATGAAAATAATTTGTTAAATTAAAAAAAAAATAACATTGAAATGATTCAAAAATACCAGGCTCAAAATGTACAGACTTTTTAAAAAGAAAAATTATACCAATCGATTTTTGAAATTTTACTGAAAAATAAATGCAATATTTCACCATTTGGTTGATACCATACATAAAAAAAAACATCTAGCCTATTCTTCAATCAGATTTCATTAACATTTTCTTGGTCAGTAAAAGGTATAGGTAAATACTTATTTGTTTCAACAACAAATTTGAATACTTTGATTAAAGTCTGAATACTTATAATCGACACTTTACCTGTAAGTATACGTAGAATTCCTTAAGATATCTGAATTCCAGGAAAACTTTAAAAACCTAAAGTATCTTAAGAAATATAAAAATGTGTCATGTATGTGTGTGATTGTCTATATATTATCTTGGTATATAAGTCAGTGCGTTCATTTACGTATAAGTATGTATATTATTACAAAATTAGTCGTTGCGTTTTTGCAAAACCCTAAAGCAAATTACTGCTCTTTATTCGCTTACGGTCTATTTTCAGTGTCAGAGGTGTGACTGACACTGGATGATTTGATTAATTTTTCTGAAGTAGGTATATGACATCTATTTCGGTTTACAGTCTATTTTGTTTAGTAAAAAAAATCATACCTTACTCTTTTAGTTTGCCTTTGCTTTTTGAATTGCTACATAAGACTAGCATTAATTATATGTATAATATACAGAGAAATAAATACCTGGCTACTAGATTTATAGCATTGATCGACGATAAAGACAGAAACAGGCACAATATTACCTATATTATCTATTTTTTTCTAATTAATTAACTTTTCTAGAACGAACGAAATGTATTGTATGTATATGTATTACATTAGATACACGTTCATAGTTAAATTAAAACTTATCAAGAAGACTTACCTGTGGTTACAAATAGCGTTGGAAGCAGTTGTTTGGTTGCACAATTGCATCAATGGATGATGGTCATTCCGAAGTTTGATAATTCAAAAGGGTTTCAACTTCAAAAATAATTTGCATACATTAATATGCAAATAATGTATGCGCGAGATTTACTTGAGTTGTTACAGTACTCACGGTAGGAGCAGTATCCGCGGGACGCGGCGCGCACGCAGGCTGACAGCACCATGGCAGAGAGTGGAGATCCAACAGCGCGCAGCGGAAAACAAGACGACGGAGCGTAGCGAGTAACGTCAGTCAACAGGAGGTTCCAACAAGAACAAGCGAGCAGGGCGCGAGCGCGGCCAAACGAGCACGGCGCGGGTCGGGCAGCGTCTGAGCCGAGCGCAGCGCAGCGCGCACCACCACCCCCCGCCGCGTACCTCTCACCCCTCAACTCGCAACCGTCGAATTAAAAATTGAACTTTTTTGTTAGAATCCGTTTCTTTTTTTCCGCCCTTAGTGAATTTTTTTCGCGCGTCCTCGCCATTATTTCGATTACCTGAGATGATTTTTTTCGCTTTCGCCGAACGGATCGAGCGATCCGCGTTTAAAAGCTGTTTAATTTTTTTGGGAAAGGGGAGACGGCGGGTTGCGGCGATGCGCGAATTCCGATATCGGGTTCGAGTCGGGAGGAAAAAACTGGGCGTCTGCGCTCGCGCATGGTTGTGGTAGAACAACCTTTTAATGAGCTCCCGAATGTTCTTAGATGTGTAAATTTAGTTCAACAGACCAGGGACATGTTCAAGGAGAAAAATGGTCAGGTGCCAAATACGCAGACACTTGTGACTTTAACTCAATTCTTGCATTTGACGAAATATAACTTTTTACTTCTTTCACTTTCGTTTGGTACCGCGTTGTAGGTAATAATGACAATTAAATAAATGAATCGCTAAGTGCTGGTAATTTTATATGTAGCTAGGTGTTTATATTAAATTACGTTTTCTACGAAACATGCTATTAAAACATACCTAATAAATAAAGACTAAAACCGGCCAAAGATGGTCATTTGTAAAGTAGATTAAGTGGTATTTTAATTTTATTTATTTATTGTGTAGATTTCATTAATAATAGCAGTTTCATGAGTGTTCATATGAGCATATCTAATATTAAGTTTGCTTTACGTCTCGCTACAGAGAACGTCTTTCAGCAGAAAAAATGGCTTTTTGACTAACTACCACTATAATTTTAATGACGAAATGAAAGCAGCAGTTTTGGCAGTTTCTCAATTACGCTTTGTCACAACTATATATGTTTTCTTTTTATGCAAATATTTTAAGAACCAAAAAATGCCAAATTTTTCCCTAGTGCATATTATTTATTATACATAAGATATTATTGCGAATACCTGTTAATATCGAATGTTTTAAGCTGTGTGGTAACCATTTATCAAAACTTAATTTTCGTGCAGTCACAACGAAATGTAAAAAAGCTCGCACTCGTTAGAGTAGAAATGTTACTACGTCGTAGCGCGTAGCGAGTGGTCAGCGTAGCCGACTCGCCGTAGCACGTGGAGGGCGGCTTTAGCGGACACTGATTTCTGTATTTGCGCACCTTATTGCGTGTCCGCGTCACCCTGGGGGGGAGGGGGTCGCAAACGCGCTGTTTACACGGGGTCATAAAAAGTGCATCATATTTGTGCAGGGGCGCTGAACCGACCGCTATGATTCAACACTCTTCATTATTAATGTATTAGCTTGGAAATTGTTTTCTACAAGTGGGTGGTTTCATTTTTTGTTCTCATAAAATTAATGATCATGATTTTATTAAAAATATTTATAACGGGTTACTCACGTAATTTAAGTCGTCGTTTTTTTTAATATGTTAGAGTCTCACGAAAGTTTTATGATTTTATATTTTTGTGAATTTCACAATAACACACGCATTAAGTCCTTTTTAATAAATTAGTACCTACCGAAGCACATATTCATATTAATTTCATGGACAAATTCGTAGATACCTGTTAACAACACAGCATTAATTTTGAGTATACCGAAAAGAGGCTTATTTGGCGGCATTTGTTAAAATCAATGAAAGCATGTGCAACTTTGAATTTAAAACTTTTGTTGGGAAGACGATTGTTAGAATATAATAAGAGTTAGAATATAAATGGTCATATGAGTTAGTTTTGAGTGCTTTATAGAAGCACTATTTATGTATATAATAATATGGGGAAAAAAGGGGGACCTTTACAAAGTAGGCTAACGAAAAAAAAAAGGTTTGTTACTCAGATTTAACTACAACTATATAAAGTGTTATTATAACTTATAAGTAAAAAAAAATCATGGCGCTGGCTATAAACCATAAAAATAATAACAAAAGTACAAACTATGTAGTGTTTGTAGTAATAAAAAAATGCTAAATATTTTTTTATTTAATGGTACCCTACATAACATCGTAGTAGTCCCACAATTCCGCTTGGGAGCCACGGCACATGCCGCGCCCTCTTTAACCCGCGAGATTATCGCCGGCACGAGCGCCATCTTGGACGATCATTTGCATTCCCGAGGAAGGGTTGCCCGCGCGCAGGCTGCCCGTGAAATTGCGCATCAGCGGTGACGTTTAATATAGATGATTTACGACTTTTATGACTCGTGCCAAACGTAATGTGATTTTTAGTTGAGATTAATTCAAAAATCTAATGGGACTTTAGGGGAAAAATTGTCCAATAGTCATTTGCGTTTAAATGAATAAAATGTCGTTATTAGCGTTTAATTAAATATTCTGAGGAAACCAAAGTTTGTACATCAAAACATATTCAATGCTAAAATTTTAACTTGCATATACATTGATGCATTAGACGGAGAGCTGGTCCCGTAAAAAATGACAAAATAACGAGAGCACGAAACCTCTCGGCGGAGGTCAGAGACTACAAACAAGTTGGCGATTACATACTATTCCTAGAATTCAGTATTATGGTGCAGTATTATGGGTAATTACGACAATGTATCGTAGACGTTCCTGTCAGGGTAAAGTAATGCCAAGTGCAGTATAATGTTATATTTATAGTTTGTCGCCTCCTGTTTTCGTTTTAGCAATAATATGCAATGATATTTATTTTTTCTCCTTCGATAAATGTGACAACTTCGGCAGTTTTACCGTATGTTTTCCTTTTTTCCAACTGAAAATATGGCCTGTTACTCTGACCTCCATCAATGTATAGCTGCCAGATTCTCGGATCTAGTAATATGGAGAATATAGCAAACTAACTAGAGGTTTCGTTATTTCTTTATTCCGTCACATTTTACCGCAAGGGAATACTTTAACGTAACAACGTAAACATTGAAAAAAGATTTAATATAATTTTAGACAAAAAAAAACCGACTTCACTAAGCATCCACCTTTCCAACACCAAATGCTCGATCTGCTGTAAAAAATACTCAAATCACCATAGGTGTGCCTATAATAGTTGAAGAGTTCCTTCGATTTCTCCAGGATCCCATCATCAGATTCTGACATGGTTACAATGGGACCAACTTTGAAGTATACGCTTTCAAACAAAAAAAGAATTTTCCAAATCGGTCTAGCCGTCTTCGAATAATCGGTGAACATACATAAAATAAAAAAAAATTGCAAAAACAAAGATCCCGACGAAATAATAACCTCCTCCTTCGAAATCTTGAAGTCGGTTGAAAACAAAAGACTAGCGCCCAAATCGTTTTCAAAACTCAAATATTTTTTTTCGAGATTTTGCTATTTCTACCTGCAAGTAGTTATGTCCTTAGCTAGAATAGTAGCAGTTAGCTTGAAATAGATAGCTAAAAGATGCTAATACAATTCCTTGCCAGTGGGCTTGCGACAACGAACGTAAAGTCACGTTCGAAACGTAAGGCGAAATAATAAATGTAGTTATCCTACTTAGTTACCTTACCTTTCTAAGCTAGACTAAGTTCACAGAAACCAGATAAATGCCATTGTATAATTTTAAACAAAAAAGAACCGACTTCACTAAGCATCCACCTTTCCAACACCAAATGCTCGATCTGCTGTAAAAAATACTCAAATCACCATAGGTGTGCCTATAATAGTTGAAGAGTTCCCTCGATTTCTCCAGGATCCCATCATCAGATCCTGACATGGTTCCAATGGGAGCAACTGTGAAGTATACGCTTTCAAACAAAAAAAGAATTTTCCAAATCGGTCCAGCCGTCTTCGAATAATCGGTGAACATACATAAAAAAAAAAAAAAAAAATAGCAAAAACAAAGATCCCGACGAATTTATAACCTCCTCCTTCGAAATCTTGAAGTCGGTTGAAAACGAAATGATTCCTTCAGTAGCTAATACTAACAGTTAATGAGGGATACCCGAGCATTCGAGCTGTCGTGCGTCGCAGGGACGACGTGCGGGGTGCGAGGGGGTGGAGGCGCTGATTGCGAGATGCGGCGCTAATCAATAGCCACTGCAGCTACACACATGCACGAGAACCACACACACTCGTATACGTATAGTGCAACAATATAGTTGGTCGGCATAGGCACCTGACGCGGAACAATCGATGATTCTTGAATAAGTTTACGTTTAAAAATTACAAAGGTTTAGCAAATTACCTACCTCTCAAAAACAGTAATGTAAGGTTGTCTGGAAGAAATCGCTTTTTAGCGATAAGACCGCCTGTTGTTTACTTCTAAGTTAAGTTCATATATTTTCAGTACTGGTTTTCTTTTTGAGGTGTTCAGTAAAGAGTATTTGTATTGTATTGTAATGTTATTATGTTATGAAGGCTAAACAAGGCTAATATAGGCTATTATTGTGAAGCGGACAATGCATTTGAAGATAAATGTTATACACAACGAACAAATCTTGAACCGATTTAAAGACAATCAAGATCCAAATAAAGTCATCACCTATCACTGTAAGAAAAAGTGTTTATATTTTAGTTTGTACGAAATATCTAACATGTTTTTCTATCCCGAATAAAATAAAATATCAGTACAAGGCGCCCACAAAATGCGTATTCTTTGTGAATCGCTAACAGATTTTCCGAAATTAGTTAGTGGGAGCCCCTCGCACGCGGAATACCAAATGGAACTTCCATTGAGTTTTAGAATTTCTTGGGAAATGGGTTGGAGGGTCCATTATCGCGCCTGTTTATGTGCTCTACAATGCTATCGCGGACAGACGGCCCGGCAGACGGCGGCGGGGGTGAGGGCGCGGAGAGGGGGCAGATCATAGATTATTCAGTTCAATTGTGTATTAGCGGAGGGCAATTCGTATTAATAAGATTGAAAGGGAGGGCTGCACTCGGGTGCGAAATTTCTTAAAAATGTTTTAGTAGATATTCAATTCTAAGGAGGGATTTTCGATTTTTCTTTTTCGTTAGATCATTCTTTTCTTAATGCTTAAAACGAATCATGTGACAACTGTGAAAACTAAATACATTTTAATGATACGACGTAAATATTAGGCTAGGATAGGGATATTGCCCATGAGCATGAGCATGAGAACACGTTGTACCTACCTATAACCATTTATGTAATTTTAAACTTTGCTTTTATTAATTATTACAAGTAGGTAAGAATTATTATTACTATAATGCAGAGCATTTTTTATCATAGCGTATAAAGTATATCACTAAACTTACAATGTAAGTAGGGTAAGTACCTACATCGCTCTATTCCGCACGCAGGCGCGACTTTAAACTATGTAAATGTATGTAAAGTAGCGCCCCTTTCTAGCTGTCTATGCATATGTAGATCGCGGGGCGTCACCAGCGCGGCGGGGCGCAGGTCGTATGGAAATCAGGTTCGCGATTGGGCAACCCTTCACCGGTATGCAAACCCGCAGGGCGGAGGTCGCGCGGGGCGAAAGGGTTGTGATTTACGCGCTACCCGCGATGATATCGGTGACGCGATTAATTTACGCGGAAGGGAAGGGAGCTAACTAGTTTGACGCACATGGCGACTTATTAAAATCGAGCAATTAGATCCGTTATTTTTAAAAATTGATGAATCGTTTCTGTCTATGAGTAAAATATTTTTTTTTGTGTATTTTTTTATTACATAACTAGGTACCTACTTACTATACGTTTACAAGTTTAGGGTATTCACGTGTAGATCGATACTTAGTTATTATGTGCGACTCATAGCGGAGCGCCTAGGGCACCATCTAAGAGCGCTAAGGGAATTGGTCCACGACGCTCGATCTCGATATTTATAATTTGTCTTACGGAAGTAGAAATAAATAGGAGGGAGGTACTATAAGTGATTCGTTTATATTAATAAAACTTACGAGTAAGGTTTTTTCATGCTTGCTAGTTAGTATAACTTATGATATACTGAAAGTTGAGTGCAATTTAAATTGTGGGTGGACTGACCGGAGGTGACATTGCGAGGCAATCAGCCGGCGGTCTCCAGACGCGGCGGACCGGCCGGGGGCGGCGTAATCAGAGTATGAGTGTACACACCGGAGGCAAACACGCGCTGATTGTTTGTGCTGCGGGGGACGGACAGGGGAGGGAATCGGCATTATTCCAAATTAAATTCCTTTAAAGCTAATAGTCACAATGAGCCAACTGTTAGCTAAAGTTACACTAAAAAAAATACATGTTTGCTCCAACGAAGTGCAAATCAACGAATGCATCGAATGCATCTTAGTTGGACTTAATATTTTTCAGCGTACGTACGCCTCTATACCTATCGCACTCCTATTGTGTGTAGAACCATCAGTACGTATCTAATGTCTGGTGTAGGGATGTTTTTATTCTAAACTCATAAACAGTTAAAATGGTTGGATACTACACTTTTAGTATTTCCTTTTAGCAGAGTAATAAGTAGGATGATAGAGCATAACCAAAACTACATAAACTACATTTGGCAATGCTCGAAAAGTAATAATAGTTCTTATAAAGAAGGAATTTTGGGATGCCCAACATAGCTTCTTAGTTTCAAGTTATTGCTTCAACTTAATTTATTTAAAAATACGAGTTCGAAGGAATGTTTTTGTTGAAAAAACAATTATATTATTTTAAACACAGAGACCTGTGTTTTACAGGCTTGTAAATTCTTCACAATATTTTTTTCATATTCCGTCTTTCGTCTCACTTTGTTAGATCCATTGTAAATTAATTCAAGTAAGATGTCTTAGTGAACGGGTGGATACAAACTAGAAAGTACGAATTTAAGGTACTCTTTAAGGTACGAATTTAAAGACACAATTTAAACTCATTGCTATTGAATTAAATACCTATTTGCAAGTATGCTACACCTATATTGATTAACTAATATATATTAGACGGGTCTAACGTTAATTCAATTAGTTTACCTTGAGTAGGTACCGGTGTTTAGACAAAGGTTTCGCTAACAATTTTCGCGGAAACCTTGTCCGCATAAATTACCAGTGAAACTTGCGTTGAAACGTCGGATCCCAAGGTAAATTATTTTAATATGTGTACAAAACGCGAAATTCAAGGTACATTGTTTTCCTTTATTTATAGTAATATAGATAAAAAGTGTATGGCTATCTTAATGTTCAACGAACAATGTCACTTTCGTTAGCGAAAGGATGCATGTGGTATCAGTGCGGGGTTAGAACCGGTAATCAAATAACACTCAGTGCCGATGTCGCGCCGATAATGCGATACTGAAATCGAATTCGGAACAAAAAATAAAGG
Source organism: Pammene aurita (assembly GCA_947086415.1). Classification (NCBI taxonomy): domain Eukaryota; kingdom Metazoa; phylum Arthropoda; class Insecta; order Lepidoptera; family Tortricidae; genus Pammene; species Pammene aurita. The sequence goes on along the minus strand of OX352290.1, from coordinate 32,337,572 downwards.
CTGCGTCACAACGGCGTGCGCGCAGCTGCCGAAGAGCGGGCGCGGGGGGAGGCACGCGTCAACCCTTTAGCTGCTGTTAACTCTATTTTATTTAAGCGTTTGATCCCGGGACGCGGGGGCGGCGCGTGCCGCATGCGGGCCGCGAGCGACCAAATAAACATTATAAATTGCTTTAATCACGTTTAATGGCCGCCACTGATAGTCATATTTCAGTAGTAATAGCGCCACGCATTACCATCATCTAAATAACCAGTTCGGTTTGCTCATCAATTATTTATGAACTATTGCGGCCACACGCACCACGAAGAATGCGCAACGCTTCCCAGGCACTGAATTAGGATTGTTGATATCAAAAATAGTTGTCACGAGGTCACATTGCGATAGCAGAGGCGACGCGGCTAGCACGGAATGTAAATACAAGTACCTATAGTCATGCGATCTCAATGACTTTTATAAAGTATTTGGTGAATGCATACAATGTCAACTCTTGCAGTTAAACATTGGAATGACGCTGAGCTGCGCCGGGGCATTGTGCGGCTCAATTTACACCATTTGTGATTTTTTGTGAGCCGCTGCAGGAGGCACAAAGGGCTGCGATAGCGCGGGTTATTCACCGGCAATTCCACCAGTTGTCACGTTTTATTTTGATTGAATTACTAATTTATGCAACGTAAATTACGCATTTACTAACTAATTAAAGTCTCTGGAGTTTAAAATTAGACGACGATTAGGAATATACGATATTATAAAAGAAATTTCAATCAGCACGTAAACGTGCATTATCTTGTTGCGTGTAATTAAATTCACATTAGAAAAAACGGTTTTTAAGAATGTTTTTCAAGTTTAAATCTGGTTTGTCGCGAAAAACCTAATCATGTTAAATACATTTTAGTTATTATTAAGTAAAAGTGTACGAACATACTCGTACAGTTTCCTCTTAAGTAAATTTAGAACGTAGAGTAAATTTAAGTAAATTTTGAAATGAGAATGAACAACTTTCTGATAAACATACGATTTATAGTAATGACACGAAACAAATTTGTGTAATGCATGGAGACCAGCCAGTTTCATCTACAGCTAACTCGTGCTACGGGAGCGGGCTGAATAGTTAGATGAAAAGCATTTAGCGGAGCGTTAAGCGGCTGACGGCGACATCAAAGCGCGCCCTCCGGCGAGGGCCGCGCTGCCCTCCGGCCCTGCGATGCGCTTTAAACAAACTCTCGCGCTCCGCTGCCCTCGTGGCATTTCGCAACCTAAACTATTTCAATGACGTCGCCATTTCGCGGGGATTTTGGAAATACTTTTAAATTCTTGCAGAGTTCGGAGTTCTAAAGAGTATTTAGAATAAGGAAATCTTTTATAAACGGTAAAATGTGACCATATGCCTAAATCGGGACAAAATTATATGAAAAAAATAAAAATCTATTTTACTCGTACATCTTATTTAACTACTTTAGTAGATAAGTATGTGTTTTTGTTTTTTACTGGCAGATTATATATGTATACAATTCTGATGACAATGTTTGTTAGGTAGCATATATGCTTTAATCTCCTATTTTGTGTAAATAGTTGGTTCCGGAGGTCGTTTTTGCCTATAATTACGTAATTATGTGTGTATATAGGTAGTGCCTATACACCTAACCACACCTAAGGAAATTAAATGTATATACAGATTTTACACATATGAAACCGTTTTCGTTACTTTTGAGTGTAGGTTGATCATTTTAATTAATTTTATTACCGTTATTTTTCAAATAAAACGAAGTCGAATGATGACACCCGTGCGTACGTAGTACGTATCGCGTGCTACACCATTATCAGTTCATCTGCCGCTAGTAACAATAATCTCGTCGGAAAGTGAATCGGTCCCATTGTCGTGGCGCCTGCGTCGTACATAGCGCACGCTAGCTAGGTACCGGCAGGGCACGTGCGGGAAGGGTTGACGGGCGCCGGCGGGGTTCGCGGCGTGCGGGGAGCGGTGCGTGCGCGCAGCAACCCTTGCACAGCGTCCCTCGCGGTTTCACTTTTCATCTCGCGCGAAACAGATTGCTCGTTGTACAACACGCAGGTGAGCGTGAGGCGGCGCGGGGAGGGGAGGACAGGCCCCGCCTTGGCTCGTTTGCATACGCCTCCTCCTCCGCACGCGACGCGCACAATCACAGCGTAACCCGTTCCCTTATTTACATATTGCACCGTGCCGCTCGCACAACAAGTAACTTACCGTTCTAACCTGAATGCTTTCACGAATGTAGTTAGTGATTTCCTAAAGGAACCGAATCAGGTAATAATCACTTTATTGGCATTGCACAACGTCTCATTTACATCCGTTAACGCATTCACAAAAAACTATTGCCGTAGTAAAAAACTTTCGATAAAAAGGATCGAGTAAGTATCTCACGCTAGCGACGAACTAACAAAAACAGAATTTAAACTTAACCGTTTGCATAAAAAAAACTATGAATGCGGGATCGGAAATATGCATTTTTTACGGTAAACGCGGATTCAAATGGCGCACTATTAATCACCCTCTCCGTTTGCCGGGACGCTGTGTCTTGCGCAGAACAAAAACTGACGAATTTGCGCGTGAGTGCTTAAAAAAAGTAAACCTGATAAAGTGCGTGCGCGCTCAGCCGTATGGATAAGACAAGGCGCGCACTAGGTATGTGGCTACACCAATAACCGCTTCCGCTCTGGTCGCAAACACCGTCATTCAAACCCCATTAACATGAGTGATACCCGTAATTACTCGCGCCACTCGTAGATATAATCTCGCAAAATTCAAGTCATTCAAAAGACGACTAATTAAAAAATCCGCTCGTGAATCCGAGTGCTAAAATCTAAACAATGTTTTTAACACGTCGTAAATTTACGTTTAAGTTGGTCGACTTAGCACGTATTGCACGGGTTAAAAACAAGGAGATGGCATAAAATAGCAGTCAATAATTTTGTACATTATTCAGCATAAGGACATAGCTAAAGGTAATTTGATATTGTACTTACCTATTTTATAGCTTAGGTACAAAAAATATATCTACCCACTTAATCAGCATACAGTCCAGAAGTCGCTAATCTTATTATTTAAAATCACTTATCACGACAAGAGCGTGTCAAAATCATTTTGAACACATTGTCCGCTTAGCTACTTATTTTACTTTATATACACTAATTAGAGTTGAGTACTTTATCATATTTTGTATTTTGGTGTAAATTATGTTTTTTTGTTTTTGTTTTATTTTTCTCTTTGCAGCAAATTCCATTTTTAAGTTTCATTTCATGGTATCTATTTTATATCATTTCATTTATTGTTTCAAATTAAGTACCTACCTAATTTTTTTGTAAAGATAAAATACACTCTTACTCTTATTAGTCGAAGATCGATTATTATGTACCAAAAAGAGCTGCTCTTTCTTTTATACATGGGTAGGTACTCGTACATATATCGAATTTAACCAGGAACCACGTGATTATCTCTCTATTGTAGAGAATTTTTTTAAAGAAACCGTTAACCGTCACAGCGCCCGTTGCACGAGGCCGAAGACTGCAAGAGTTGCGTCGCGCTCTTCAGGATTGTTCGCGGTGACGAACACTAAAATAATAGCTCAATGTGTGTCAGTAGGCGCGCCTGTGTTTGTCGCAGCTGAGTTTTTTTGCGAAAACCGTTATTTCCGACATAAATCTCACCCTTCTTCCGTGCACAAAGCCGCGATGCTTTTTATTCTCCGTGAATTTAAAAAATATGGGGTAATGCATTTTTTATTGCACAAATTCGTGAGTTTTAACGCAGAAGCGGTCGTTATTCCTTCCCACGGCGGGAAGTGGGTCACCCATTGTGTCGTTCCTTCGCTTTTTCGCTAAAAAACTGTTTTCTGCGACCTGTCCTCTCTCTCCGCACCCCGGGATCCCCGCGAGCACCCCTCTGACACACTTTTTTGGGGTAAAAAAAGTAAAAGCCGCGCACAGCTTGCGAGGAAGTTTTCTCAGGAGTTTTCGTTTTTTTTTCAATAAATGTAATATCAGTGTTTGGTCGTGTTGAACAGCGTGCAGGAGGCAGAAGGGTTCCCGATGCGAGGGCCAATGCTACTCAAACGGCGGGGCCGTGAGCCGGGGCTGCTGCTGGAAATAAATTTAACGTGGCTGGAGGCACGGGGCGGCGCGGGGGCCAATAAACTGATTAGGTAAACACAGGCCGCGGCGGCAGAGGGATTGCCTCCGTTTTAACGCACGAACGAGTTGAAAGGCACTTCACAAATAATCCATCAAGATCTCGTCCCGGTCAGGCGGGGGTCAAGGGGGGAGGGTTCGCAGATTGAAGTGCATATTCCGTAACAAGGTTGTCCTCACCTACAGGGCACAAAGCTTGACCACCTCTATAGCCCAAGTGCTGCCCAAATTAAGTTTATTTGAGGCGTTAATCGCTCGGTTGTAGAGTAAGCACGAGATTGAGCTGCCAATTGGAGCAGGGACGGTTTCAGATTATTGATGAAATTGAAAAGTTGTTGGAGACCTTTCGCTCTCTTCATCAATCTGTTTAGGTTATTGGCACGAGTAGAAAAATTTACTGGACGAATAGACCAATAGGTAACCATTCGAAGGTAGATGTCAGTCAAAAACTAATGTTAGGTGCTCAACATTACAAGGTACCTTCTCACTTTACTTACCTTAAATTAACAAAAAACTTAATTGACTTGATTATATTAGGTATTAACTTTTAATCCTTAGAAATAGCTGAATAGTAGTATTAAATAGTAACATAGGTATAAATATCATAATTTTGGTATATAGGTAGGTATGAGTAACAAGATTTTTTTAAATAACACCTTGCAAAAATAAAATGACAAGAAACCGTTATTGACGATTATAAGAACGACCACAGCTGCTCATCTCCGACACGTCTTATTGTCCTAGAGCTGATCGAATTTCCTTCGCTACCGGTACTTAGAACAAAACGGAGAGAGTAGTTTTTGTCTTCCCCATAAACGAAAGCCCCGAATGCACAGTGGTTTGTTTATAATCTATATTCATAATTCAATAGGCATACAAAGCATTATGCCTAAGCATCAATCAAACTTGAATGCATATAAAAGACCAGCGGAAACTGTCGCGTCACCGCACCGAGCGGGCGCAGCGGAGTGTCGCGGCGGCGACAACGCAGCGAGGATGCTATCACTGGCTAATTGTAATTACGCACGCATCTCCACATAAATAAAACTGGTCTTTATTACTATCGCTCCAAAACAGAGTTTTGACTGCGTGGCCACGGGCGCCAGCGCGTGACGCGCGACACTATCGCTCGATCTCCACCTCGTCAATTTGCAGGACGCTGCATTCCTGCACTTAACCGAATTACGCTGATGCGCCGAGCTGCATATTCGCAAGGACAATCTGTTGCACTATTGCCATTGAGTCGCCTTCAAGATCGACAGAATACTTTGTGCCTAATGGACGGAGCTAGCCCCGGAAAATAAGTCACAATAACGAGAGCAACGAAACCACTTTAGTTAACTTGCTATACCATTCTTATTTCTAGATCTGGACATCTGGTATTTGGAGAGTATAATTCCTAAAGTTCGGGATTTGAGGTACCTAGTAGGTGGTATGGATAAATATGCAATTAATTAAAACATATCATTTTGCATTTCTTTTGGGGATAGCAGTGCCAAGTGACGTATTAAATAGGTATTCATAATTTGTAAGCCTACTGTTTAGGTTCTCCCAATATTTAATTCTCAATATTTTTTGTTTTTTTTTTACGTATATTACGAACTATTATTAAGTATGCAAAAATCAAATATTTCTGGAACAAATAATACAATTTACAGTATTATTTACGTCACAATCTTATTTGTCATATGTTTGTTTTCGTATGTATGCATTTTTCTATAATACATCTAAAATATAAGTACTATACACCTTATATATCCTTCAATTCCATATCTATCTACTCGCGCGTTATTCTGCTCATTTCCGTTTTGTTTTCCTCTCACTTTCTGCATGTCTGCTTTTTATGCAAAATATCTTACGTTAATTTTCTTTTTTAAATCACGTTAGACTTCCTAAAGGCCAGGACAGAATATTTAACAGCGTTGCACATTGTGGAGTCAACTTACAATTTTGCAACATTATGCTGAGTCTGGGTCTGTACTTTATCGCGCACATTGCTGAACACATTGTGAACTTCTGTAGTTAGTAGTTACCTATACTCGACAAGTGTTTACCTTTAGGTATGCATTTCTCAACCTCTGTTTTTTATGTTCTGTAGTGTGTGCTTTATTGAATAAAATTTATATCTATATCTATCTATGTATTTATCTATATTTTGGTATTGTTTTTTTCCAAGTGAAAAGCTTCAACTCTAGGGTCCACTGATGAATAGCTGCCAGATGGGCGGATCTAGTAATAAGGATAGTGTAGCAAGATAGTCAATAACAGGGGTTTCGTTATTAACAGGGGATTCGTTATTCTGTCAGATTTTCCGGGGCTAGCTCTTGGTCTATAATGCTACATCGAAATAATAGGTATTAGAAGATTATGTAGCTAATTCTCATGTTGTATGAATCTCATTTGATTTTCATCGTTCCTGTTTTATAATTACTAATTTACCCAAAAAAGCAATAAAGTAAACAACATCAAAAACATAACTATTCTCTTGTAAATAATTTCTATCACTTAAGTGACGGTGTAGTTATTTGTGCAACAAGAGATGATAGTTTGTAAGTATTTACTTTTCATCTCTCCTGTTCGGAAAGTATAATTTTCATGAGCAGATAGCCGGGTGGAAAATATCTTTTCCCACCCTAGGGTGGAAAGTAATTTTTTTTTAAAGTTACGATGAGCAACGGAGAATAAGCTTTATGCTATATAAAATAGACCTAGTGTCTGTACCTCCATTCATTCATGGTGGTACAGACACCTATTGCTATCTCTTTCTGTCTCTTGAAAAAAGCTAGGTATCGGTATTAAAATGTCTGAAACCATAGACAATCTAGCAATTGAACGAATGAAATGATTGAATAATGGACTGTATAGACTGCATTCGCACCCAATTTATCGGGATTGTATCAAATATCGTTTGCGATTTGTTGCAAGGTCTATAGAGCCCATTACACTGAAACTTTTTAATTGAAAACAATATCATAGAAAAGGCGGGAATAACGGATAAAACAGAAAAAAATGCAAAAGCAAAAGCGGGAATACACAATTAAATATAAGTACGGTGTCTTTTTTGGTTAAAAATGGTTTCGACAAGCAGTTCTAGTGACATAGACATTGATTAACTTCCGATGAGATAAAAGAGCAGGCAAAAACCGTTGTTAACAATCTTTTAGCGCAGTGCTCTAAAGAGAAATATCTTAAGGCATACCACCATTTCATGAATTGGAGATCCGCTAAAAATGTCAAATCTCTTTCGGAAAATGTATTTTTAGCATACTTTAGTGAATTGTCAAAAATATTACAGCCTTCAACGCTTTGGAGCAATTACTCAATGCTGAAATCTACGATAAATACGAAGCATAATGTCAACAAGAAAAATTTCACCAATTTTACTGCATATTTTAAATATTCAATCTGAGTCGCATACCATACAAGAAACACAGGTTTCTCAGAACATTTCGAACATCAATAAGTATGCCCGGCAAAACATTAAATTCGTCTTTTCAGAATTGTACCAATTTTACTGTAAATTTTAATTATTATTATTTTTTTTTTAATAAATATGTTTTTAAAAGAAGAGGGAGTGAATACACAGTGACGAAAGTCGCACTTTCATCACTCCAGGGAGTGACGAAAGTGCGACTTTCGTCACTGTTTATTCGCAGGGAAGTAGGCTTGTTCGAGCTGCTGAGGTGAAATAGTAGATTGTTAACCAAGGGTGGAAAGGGACCCATTTCACCTGAGATATTTCTCTGGCGCTCGAACGAAGTGAGAGCGCCAATAGTTCGAGGGTGAAATGGGTAATTTCACCCGAGTTAAGCACTCTACTTTTCATTTCGACTGTGAGGAAAGTAAAATACTACAAGCACATTTTATAAGAAGTATATTAAGAATAATCAGTTAAAATTTACAGTAAAATTGGTACAATTCGGAAAAGACGAATTTAATGTTTTGCCGGGCATACTTATTGATGTTCGAAATGTTCTGAGAAACCTGTGTTTCTTGTATGGTATGCGACTCAGATTGGATATTTATGTGTGATGTGATTAAAGTGCGACTTTCGTCACTCCGGGGAGTGAGACAAAGCAGTTTTTTAATTTAGTGAAGGCCATGAACTGCTACTTCATATTTCGGGGTCTATTACAAATTCGAAATACATATTTTTATCTACACACACACCATAAACCCGCTAATCTGTCTAAATTTAGAGTTTTCATTAATAAGCTTGGAAATCTTCTTCTTATTCTTCATCATCATCATCATCATCATCTTCTTATTCTTTATCTTCTTCTTCTTCATCATATCCATCTCCATCTTCATCATCACCTTTTTCTTCATCATCATCTTCAGCTTCATGTTCTTTTTATTCACCACCTTCTTCGTCTTCTTCATTTCCTTCTTCTTCTTCTCCATCATCATCTTCTTCATCAACTCCATCTTCTTCATCGTCTTCTTCTTTACCTTCTTCATCACCTTCATGACCTTCTTCATCATCTTCATCGTCTTTTTCTTCTTCTCCATCACCATCATCACCATCAAAATCTTCACCATCATCCGCATCATCATCATCATCATCATCATCATCTTCTTCTTCTTCTTCTTTATCATGTTCATCTCAATCTTCTTCATCATAACTTTCTTCTTCATCATCATCTACTTTTTCTTCATCATCTTCATGTCCTTTGTCTTCACTACCTTCTTCGTCTTCTTCATCTCCTTCTTCTTCTTCTCTATCATCTTCTTCTTCATCATCAACTACATCATCTTCTTCATCATCATCATCAATATTTTCTTATTTTTTATTATCTTCTTCTTTATCTTCTTCTTCTTTATCATGTCCATCTCCATCTTCTTCTTCATCATCATCTTCAGCTTCATATCCTTTTTATTCACCACCTTCTTCGTCTTCTTCATTTCCTTCTTCTTCTTCTCCATCATCATCTTCTTCACCAACTCCATCTTCTTCATCGTCTTCTTCTTTACCTTCTTCAACACCTTCATGACCTTCTTCATCATCTTCATCGTCTTTTTCTTGTTCTCCATCACCATCATCACCATCAAAATCTTCACCATCATCAGCATCATCACCATCATCATCATCTTCTTCTTCTTCTTCTTCCTCTTTATCATGTTCATCTCAATCTTCTTCTTCATCATAACTTTCTTCTTCATCACCATCTTTCATCACTTTTTCTTCAATATCATCTTCATGTCCTTTATCTTCACCACCTTCTTCTTCTTCTTCTTCTTCTCCTCCTCCTTCTTCTCTATCATCTTCTTCTTCATCATTATCTTCTTCATCATCAACATCATTATCTTCTTCATCATCGTCTTCTTCTTCATCAACATCATCTTCTTCTTCTTTACCCTCTTCATCATTATCTTCTTCTTCATCTTTATCTTCTTAATCTTCTTCTTCATCATCATCTTCTTTTACTTCATCTCCTTCTACGTCTTCATCTGCTTCTTCGTTCTTTTTTTTCTTATTATTCATCTTCTTCCTCGTCTACAGCATCATTTTCTTTGTCTTCTTCTTCTATAGGATAGAATCATTCGCTTATGGGTATGTTAGTTGTTGCCCTGTTATCAATGCATTACATATAGTTTCTGAACCATTTTATAGGGTTTATAGTATGTGTGTAGATAAAGTAATGTATGCAACTGTACGTAATTATGCCTTAAAACACTCGTGTGATCTTATTATGAAACTCGTATTTTAAGGACCCTTATCACGTAACAGTTACATAAACTACTATTAACCTTTAATATGTTCTCACTACTGAGGTGAAAAGTTGTATGTGTCACACGAGAGCAAAGTTATTTTACATCTCGTGTTTTTGAGTCCCTCGCTACGCTCAAGATTCTAACTTAGAATCTTTCGCTTACTCGGGCGGGACTCAAAATCAACACTCGCAAGGAAAACCAACTTTCCTCTCTTGTTGCACAAATAACTATATTCTTGTGCCGCATATAAAAATGTACACCTCAACAGTGAAAATATACTAAAGAAAAAAAACAACCTGACAGATGCATAATTATTCTTCATCATCAGTATCATCACATTCATCACTTTATTTAGTCATGTTTTCTTATTATATTCTTACATATGAATTAAATTAATAAAAATAATAAGTTTATAAGTTATATATGTTATAGCAGGCGCCATCTGTTATTTCCGTTGTGACACTTGTTAAAGGGTCGGCGGGAAGGGTATTTATATATGTATGTTAATAAGGTGAAAATAAAATAAAATAATAAGATCGTGATCACGATCCATCGACATGTGAGTTTAAAAATCCACAATAATTTTGTGACTCACAAATCCACTACAAAAAAAAACGATTAATACCTAAATTATGTAAGCATTTTCATTCGGAAAATCTTCAAATATTTACCTATAGTCTATGCGGAAAGAGAATTCATTAGTTGAAATTCATTAGTTCCCACCACGACAGTTTTCTTTCACATTAAATACTTAATTTAATTTGACCTAAAAAATTACAATTTGACAGAAGTGTAAGAATTGGAATCATATTAGTTTCTGCGAAACCGCTATCTCTCAAGTAAAATCAAATTTGTGCGGTCACAATTTTTATGATAACCGTTAGTTAGTAGGGTAGCTATCGATTAACCTACTCTTACGTGACGGAATATCCAATACATTTAATGTTGCTTTTTGTGTCTTACGCTTGCGCTTATATATCGCTGCGACCAAGAAACACTGCTAGTTATATCAAAACAATATAAAATCGAGGTGTTTTAAAAAAAGTTCGAATGGAATGAGCCGTTCCTGCATTGAGTGGGATGGATGTGCAAATCATCTCGATGCACTGCGCGCGCGCCCCTGTGCTCCCGCTCGATACTCCGTTTGTTATTTTAAAACCAGTCAGCATTATAACTGCGATTTCAAATTCCGAATAGCTGATCGGGGTATTTTCGTTAAAATGCACCCCTCGACAACAGTTAATATCGCTAACAGAAGTTACACTGAACTTGGTATTATTAATTGGAATACATATTTGCAACACAATTTATTACAAAAGCAACATTATAAACTTAAAAAATTATAATGTCGTAAATTAACAATTATACTCATTTTACTTTAGCGATAGTCCATTTCAAACGGTATTTGGCGGACGGCGCTTTACGCTTTTATTGTTTGCATATTACAATACTGAATCGGTACACCGTGTGCATGTACGTTTGTACATGACACTTCTCGGGACTTAGAGCGGTTTCGCACTACGTCCGATCCGAATCCGTGAAAATATGGTCCGAAGTAGCCGTAGAACTATTTCTATGGTAATTTACGCACTAGATCCGTCCGATTTCTTTCCGTAATCGGATGACGGAGATCGGAACTAGTGCGTAAATTACCATAGAAATATTTCTACGGCTACTTCGGACCATATTTTCACGGGTTCGGATCGGATTCGGATCGGACGTAGTGCGAAACTGCTCTTATTCTAAATTTATATCAACATGTATTTAAGACTTTAAGCCCTACCTGTAGAGAAGGACTGTTATGTTATGACAATCTTACACAAACCGACCCAGTCCCACAGCAAGCTCAATAAAGCTTGTGTTGTGAGTGAGACGACGATATATATAAGTAATAGATATTATATAGATAAATACTTAAATATCCAGAAAACACCCATAACTCAGGAATATCTGTGTAAACACACAAATAAATGCCCTTACCAGGATTCGAACCCGGGACCTCCTGCTTCGTAGGCAGTCACTATCGACTGGGCTAGGAGATCGTTTAAGATTAAATGTATTTACATTATTTAAGTACAGCTAATTTCATATTCACACATGTTGACAAATAACAGGAATGTAAGGTTAGGTTCAGATAAAGCAGTATCGAAAAGACGGGCGTCATATTTTTTAACTCATACCTTTTAGTTAGCGCGTAAATTAACTACGAGAAGTTACGTATCCAGTCACCATACCGTGAAGCTGTAGTTTGCGCGAGTCATTTACTGAAACAGTTAGGTTCTGGCTACTCTACTGGGGCTTGAGTCGTGAGCAGCCTCCGGAGCGTCGACCGGCAATATTAATGACGAGCCCGCGCGGGGGTGCGCCGGCGCAAGCAGCGGGAGGAGAGCGGTCACGAGCGCGCTCAGATTTGAATACTAGATAATTAATATCGCTTTATTAGCGGCGGAAATATCGATTCGTAGCGATACGGCCTTTGAGGGCCCGCGCCGCCGCTCGGCTCCCGATGAGGCGCTAACATTTTGGGACTCGGGTACTAAATAGTTTCCTATGTAAAGTTGTACACTATGCAAATAATAACTATTTCTGTTTTTCCAAGAGACGTTAAAGAAAACATAAAAACAACCATATAATTTAAAATAAGCTTTCTGGAAGATTCTTCAATTTATCGGAAGGTCTTAAATTTGACAGGGTGACTGGCCTGTTATTTATTTTTTGCAATGACGCACTAAATTGCGGTAAAGTGGATATTCCTAGAACCTCCGGCCGCGTGGTCACTGCTCTTATTAGAACAACAAAGCAAAACGTTGTGATTAATTATGATATCGGTGCTTTTAGTCCCCTCCTCTCCGCGGCGGCCGCTGCGCCCGCGCGGCGCGCATTGTCCGCGCGCGCTTCATTTGTTATCTTCATTTATTAATCGACCCGGGGTCGGTGACCTCCCCCTCCCCCCCATGACCGCTCCCGCTCGGTTGCGCAACTCCTGCGCCGCGACCTTACAGATCTTATCGCGCATGCAGTACCGAGCACCGGGCATGTTACACGAGCAACAGGTACCTCACCTGCTCAGGAAGATGATGAGCTCCTTACAAAGTATTTTGTCACCTGAGACAATTAGTGATCAAAGGTTAAACACGCTGTTGTAAAATCAAACTGACCCTATAAAATTAGTTATTATAATATGAACTTATAAGTAAAACTTGTCAAACAAAAGATACCTACATAATGTATACCTGTCTATGATAATCATTGTGACTCTCGCAAGCAGACGATTGAATAAGTTAATCATTTTATTGTTATTCTTTATTATGATACCCAGCCGTCATACACTACTTTATTAAGGTAAATTACAAGCAAAAACAAACAAAAAAAACATGTCTGTAATCTAATCTCACACTTTTAAAAAAGAAACATGAAGTTTAGAATAACTTGCGCATTTATAGTATTTTTATTATTTTTTAAATCAAGTGTCTGTCAATTGGGCCATTCCACTTTTCGTTGTACGTAAGTTTTTGACACTTTTTCGTAAAATGCATATTTTAGAATACTTGGCCATTTCTTTCATTTGCTGGTTTGTGACGGAGAAAGAGGCCTAATTAGGCTATCAATCCCGATAGCTTAGTGTAATAATAACAACTGTATTTATTTTTAATCACAGTAACTCAGTGGTCCTTAATTGTCTCCCATTTTTATGAAAATTAGGCATTTACTACTGCGTTACCATCTTTTTACATCAATCAATATTTATTAATCATTATATGAATTTTGGTTAACAAATTCCTTTTATTTGGTTCAGGTACAATTTGGGAAATCAATTTTAAACACGAAAGTCAATGTCTATCATACTTTTTTTATCAACTGTTATATATTTAATTGTAAACTAAATATATAACAGTTTTTTTACATACACACCAAATACGCTTTCATAATACTATTCATTCAATATTAGATTAGAAAATACAATTAAAAAACTTTCTAGGTGCTTTACGCAGAATTAACATTCCTTGTTTTGGCCATTAAAAACGAGACAGGATTCTTAAGGTACATAGATATGGATTGGATGTATTGAATATGTTAACAAATAAAGAAAATCATTTTTTTTACAAATTTAAAATAAAATCGATTTGATATGTAGTACTAATTTTAACACTAACTCTTTTCTTATTAAGTCGAATTGGAATTAAGCCAGTTTTAGCACTGTTAAGACATCTTTGCACCTAATAAGACTTCAAAATCTTATTTGCAAAAAGTGGTCCGGTACGAGATATTCTAAGAGTATACCTTCCTAATTGGATAACATTTATAGCGACATCTAAGGGCGAGTAGAAGTAAACAGAAACATCCCAACTTTGAGAATGATTTTCCTTCAGAACAATCCTATTATATGCTCTAAACTTACTATATATAAATGACTTACTCGTAATCAACAAAAGTCACCTGGGCCGCGATTCGAAAAATAAACACACACACTGAACAGACACAGCTCCAACCCAACTCAACTCAACGCTATAACGACATTGACATTTGCTATTCGAACAGATTTTCATTCAACATTGGTCTCACATTGGTCACACATTGGTAGCACATTGTACTAATGTTGTACCAATGTGAGACCAATGTGTGACCAATGTAAGACCAATGTTGAATGAAAATCTGTTCGAATAGCAAATGTCAATGTCGTTATAGCGCTGAGTTGAGTTGGGTTGAGTTGGGTTGGAGCTGTGTCTGCCCAGTGTGTGTGTTTATTTTTCGAATTGCGCCCCTGCTGTAATTGATAAGTTACTATGCTAACCGTATTTATGGCTCGAAATCATAATCAAATAAGTATTTGTACACCATACATTTGTAGAAGTAGATATTTTGAAAGGTACTTTTTTGTTTCAATCAACTTCAAATTTATGTTACTGCTGAATAACGGCTGCCGGTTGTCGATAGGTAATTGTTGTTGGTTTATTAATTACACTATTATATTACATGCTAATTTAGCCACAACCTCCGGAAGGAGCCGGAACTGCTCAGGCGCATTGCATTCGCGGCGGTCCGGTCCCACGACGCAGTAATGAGCTTAACAAGTGACACGGCATTTTCACTCTAATTTGCACTTTCGCGAGAAATTACGGTTAAATTGTTACGTATCGTGACGGCTGCTGTCAAAAGTTAATGAGATTACATATATTACTAAGCAGAGGATGCCGTTTTACTGTTATGTAAAAATAGAATAATAAGAGTTTATCCATACGTTTGCGTGAGTCAGTGTGTGAGGGCCGCGGCGCGTTGATGTCGTCTGCAGGGTTGCGCACGCGTTGTTCTTGTTGTACTTAGGAGGCATACTGCGTAGTACCTACGTACCATCCTACTATAACTTCATTACTTTTGATACAGGCCGCCTTAAAAAATGTAATTGTAAGTAGGTAATTGCATATTAGTAGTACAGGATGCGTAGCTACTAGTAGAACAATAATCACGGATATTGCAATTATTCTCATTAACTTATCATAATCATGATTTCATAATTTTACGAGTCCGGTAACGATTTGAAAATCGGTAATAATGAAATAACGCACATGAATTACATTTGATAAGATAGTTTGAAGACTTGTTCTTGCAAAAAGATACTTTTGGTACCTATTTATTTTTATTTAATACCCCAAAACTCAAACCTCACAGATCTTGTTTATTGAGTTAGTCGTTTTTTTTTTTTTTTTTATGCCCGCCAATACGCTTTATATTATCTGATTAACGCAGAAAGCCATGTTCATGTCTACATTTTTATTTTAATGAAATACTTTTATATTCCCAAAAATACCACCTAAACTTCGGCAACTTTTCTTACAATTGCTCTAGCTGAAAAATCTTCCACTTATTCATTAAACGACTCATTTTCCAACGTATACATATATTTTACATAATAGTTTATCAATAAATACTATTTTCAACTCTCCAAGCAAGAATCGCTAAACAGCTGATAGATTAAGGTGAATTATGTATAAATGAAACATCAAATCAAAAAAGTGTTCTACGTATGCAGTTTCAAAAGAAACAAACTTTCAAAATATGTTTAAAAACTATGTGTATAATAGAAGTCTTTAATGCAAACTGGCATCAAAAAGTTGAGAGCTTGATTTGAATCCGATACAAACTTTTTCTTCCTAAATTCAGTTCTTTTACAAATTGGATCCAAGCAGTCCGTACCTAATAAAGTTAATATAGCCAGTACGTGTGACACAAAGGTCTGTCGTCAAGCAGCGAGACATGTTAGCGTGTTTACAACTGTAGACCTTATACTCATTAAGTTAAAGTACAATCTAAAAAACCAATATTTTGTTGTGATGAAGATTCACAGATCCCTACCCACTGTTATGTTACTGTTTGTATCGCCTTTGTTATTTGCCTATCTTTGTTTGAAATGTATACAGTTACCAAATGATCACGAAAGTAACAAATAATTTTAATAGTTCGAGTGTTTTTATTATATATTATGGTTTACTTAATGAAATAATTTGCTTAGGTAGATACCCGTAGCGTAAAAAAAGAGTATGTTAGTCTTAAAATAGCATATTATAGCGTGTATTTTGTTATTTTTCTTTGATGATAACATCGAAGAAAAATAACCATAAGGTTAGAAGTGCATGTTTACTTCCATAAATCTAAAATATAGTTTACAATTTTAAATTCTAATAGCGTTTTATGTTTTTGTAAGAACGCGCTTGCAATGCTTACTTGTTATTGTATATACTTAATTAACTTTAGTTTCTCTTAAGTGAAATGTACAATTTCTTTGAGAAATAAAGATCTTTAAACCTAATATAAACAAAGATAACAGTCTAATCAGAAGGAATGGTGTGTTAGATTATTTATTGTTCTGTCTTTGGTACAAAACGAATTCCACAAACTGTACACAAACTCATATGGGTTTTCATGACAACACACACTAATATCGTTTGAGAATTGAGCCCCAGAACCAGAACCTCAAATGATTATACGTAGTGCCTCTAAGAACGGTGAACCTCATCACAAGTGAGTGATTAGCGCTAATTAGCCTGCGCCCGCGCATAGCGACCGCTAATTAAATCTCCTTCATTCAAATTAGTGTTGGAATAATTATTATAATTAATATCCGAATGTGTTCGTTCTAGTGCAGCTAGTTCACGGCACCCCGTGAGATCGGGAGTTATTCAATAACTAACTTACCATGTTTTATGTATTTGGTTCACATCAGAATAACAATAATATATGTTATAGTAAATTTATTATAAAATAATTTATTATTCAGATCTCGAAGACGTACATGCGAGGTACGATTAAGTCGATTGGTGGTGTTTGGCACCAAGTCCAACTAAGCAACTTTTGTGAGCCCAATCGTGAGACTAATTTAGAATTGCCGCTAGTTGAAGTTGTGAGCTAACCAAACTTCAAATAAATAGTCACTAGATTAGGTAAATAAAGTTCCCTAGATAGCATTTACGTAGTCCTGAATACATTTCCAACCAGCCTTAATCATACTAAAATCTATTCATCCTTGCTCAATGAATGAGAATGGTTATCTACCTATACGTATGTACCTGTGGTTACTTGCTGCTTGCTTTTAATTTATGTAATATGGCTATTGTGATTACCTACTAGCACATTGGTTTTATAAATAAATAATATGAAACTCAAATTAGTAATTACTTTGTTATTCAGTTTTTCTTTTTGACATTTATATTTTATCTAGAAACATTTTAGAGTAGTACTTTATTATATATATTTTTTGTTTTAAGTTTAGACGATCTTATTGTGTAATTATTATCATTAATTCTGACATCTCCACAACATACAAGTATTTGTATGTTTAACGTATGTTTTTTAACTTATAATTGCAATTGCTCTGAATTATTGTTACTAGGGGCCGTAATTCTTATTATCATTGATTTTGACATCTCCACAAAATATTAATACGTTTTTTAGACTTATAATTGCAATTTCTCCGAGTTATTGTTACCAGGGGCCGTATCCTAACTTTAAAACACGCTTAGACACGATCCTACTTCAATACTACTGCAACGCATTAACTAACGCAATACAGCCAGCGACTAAACGTCTGAATCAGAAATAATAGAATTTGCTTGAAAATTATTCCGATGCAACCCCTATACAACTTCAATATTGGTTGATTATTTGTTGAGTGTTGGAGTTGTGTTTGAGATAGATTATGTTTTGAATGTATTGTTTATGTAATGAAATTTTGAGTCGAGTTTTAGTTTGTCATCGTATGTTATATAGGAAGCGTATTCTGTCATTATTAACTAACAAATAAGAACGCTTTTTTTATTACCAGCATAATAAGGCAGTATAGACCGCTGTATGAGTAATATGTCTACTGGAAGCTTGATGGGTTAATATGTATTAGTACATATTGTACATATGTATATTTATACAACACAAGAGTATATAATGTAATTGCTAATTGTAGTGAGACCAATATCTTATTAGACTTCAAATAAAAAAACTAGTTTGAACGAGATTGATATTTGATACTCACATAAGAGTAAGTAACTGCGCAGGTCTCTTTGTAGAGCTAGATTACTTTGGTTTACGTAGTGTAAATGCAAGAAATGCTCGTTTACTCGTTCTAAAGCGCACTATAATTACCATCAACTGTATTGACTATTCCAGTTAGCATGCCAGGATGTGAACCTTAACCGGTGCAAGCCATCTTTGTCGCTAAACGGCGATTATCAGCGCCTGTGCGATGCTAATGTCTGCACAACGGCCCCTCGCTGCTGCTGAATAATTAGGAGCTCCTGCGCAGCGGGGCGTCGGGCGCGCGGTGCGGGGAGGGGGGTAATTAATAAAGCCTCAAAGCGCGCCGCTGCACGATGCGGACCACGACTGCGGCTGGAGCAGACTGGCCCATTCTTTTACTTCTATTCCCTGTGTGCTCATTAATGCTAGGTATGGTTGAAAGTTTAGACTGTTATCGATGACGACCATAGAGAGCTTCAAATGTTCATTTTAAGCTTATACAGGGTAATTTCTGGGTTGTGATCCAGAACCACTTTTTCTGACGTTGTAATTGATTCACATTTGAATCATGTCATAATTGATCGTAACCGATTGAATTCAATTTATGGTATTTTTCAAGTAAAATCAAAGTTAAACTAACCAAATCATGGTCACCCTAAGACTTTAGACTTACACTGTATGGGAAGCGATAAGACGTCACTATGAGTAGGGTGACTGAAAATGACTTTTTCTACTTATCATCTGAAAATAATTATCAATATTGGTGATAAAAAAAATATATGATTAACATCATTTCGTTCATTTTAAACAGAAAGATAGAATGTCGAATAAATATTTAGTTCTCTCCCTTATCGTTCCCTGACGTTCCATACACCTAAAACAAACCCTGTGACCCACTACACGGTTACCTAAAACAGTGGTTAAGGATAATTGGTAAGTATTCTGTTATTTATAATAAATAATTGATATTTTATGCGAACACCTACGTCATAATTCACTAAATAATTTCTTTATTTAGAGTCTGTACGTACAAATGCGAACACCGCCAGTCGCTTATAGCCTAATTACATAGGCACTGATATCACTACGTCCGCGCACGCAGTGTGACGTCACATCGCGTCACATGCAAACGCTTTTAATTGCGTCGCGCAATTATTATAATGGCGATATTAACGCACGCAGCCTGTGACTGATAACTGATAGCACTAGAGTGTGAGGGGCTTAATTGTTGCCAGTTTACACCCAGACTCGCTATAACATCGTGGACTCTGCTACTCATGGTTTAAAATATATATATTTTTTAACATAATACATTAAGTACATGCCTATCAACTTTAATATTTTACTTTACAGTGTCGGACAGAAACTTTCGAGTTACGCACGGAATAAAAAATGGTAGCTGCTTCGTTACTGAGATATTGGCCCAGGTTGATGAAGACCAGTGTTTTGGACAATAGTTAACCATAGGCACCGCGGGCGGCGATCACATCCATGGTATTGTGCATCGGCACACGCTAATGAGTAGTGGGACGGAGGTGAGTGAGGGAGGGTGCTGTTTGTGTTCCAACAGTCACCGCGTTTAATTAGCTGCAGCTACAATTACCAGCCGCAATAGACAAACAAACTGTAGGACATCGAACCTTACACCTTGTACTCCAGTAATAAGGTCTCAATTGCGTTGCAGCCCGTATTGCCCCGGTTCAAACACTATCAAAGAAAATACTTTGTAAGATCCAGACAATATAGTTGATATCTGTTTGCGGCAACGAGAGACAATGGCGGCACGTCACGCCTGGTGCGATGGAGATGTAAACAAATTCTAAGACGAATTATCAATCTACGTCTGTCCTTATTCAATGGGAACTGGTTATGAATAAGAAACCGATAATTAAGTTTATTATGTTGTTAGGAATGTTCGCCGTCGAACCCGCTACAAATGGAGCTTATTACACATGTTAATTAAAAATGAAT
The DNA here is from genome assembly GCA_947086415.1 of Pammene aurita. Taxonomy (NCBI): domain Eukaryota; kingdom Metazoa; phylum Arthropoda; class Insecta; order Lepidoptera; family Tortricidae; genus Pammene; species Pammene aurita. The sequence goes on along the minus strand of OX352290.1, from coordinate 32,317,220 downwards.
GTTGCTACTTATTTGGAGTAAATATACAACAAAATTCTTCAGGGTACATTGGTACCCATTGCCCTGCCAATAACAGCAAACTGATCACTTCAGCGAGCATCTTACAAGTACTTACTCTACTCAAATAAGGGAATGTTTGTTTTTCCAAATAGTATCAAAACAACTTGTGCACGAAATATTTTTGTCACTTTATATAGGTATTCATTATACTGTTTTGAAGTTTATTTTCCATATAATCTATTTCAAACCATATAATTATTAATTAGTCTTGTGGATTTTGGTCACTATAACAAGTGGGTCAGATATACGTAAAAAAATTCCTTAGTTTGAATTTCATAGAACCAAGGAAAATAGTTTATCGAGTTGAAACATACTGTAAGAATGGTTTCACGGCCCGTGTAAACAGTTATGCTTTTACGCCGGTACCTCAAAGGATATAATGAAGAAGGAGGTATAAGGTACCTTTTTGAAAAAAAGTTAAAACAATGACAACTAATCAGTCCTATTTTGATCTATATCCTCCTATCCGATATTTGAATGAGATTTATGTACCTATTATGCAATGTCAACTTGATTCAAATATTTTTTTATTGTTCCAAAATTATTCAGATTCATGTCTTAGGAATAATGTCACTGGGGCGTATCGAATGAGACTAATAGTATTAATGGATAATCGAATTAGTTTTCAAATGTCAACATAATTATCGAAAAGTCACTCGGGCAAGGTATTGTCAAATAAATATATACGAGTTGTTGTAGAACCAAAAATAAACCTTGCTTGTAGCAACCCTAGCAATGACGCAGGTGCGCGGAACTGTATAATTGATGCACTGTTTGGGTGAACCGACGACGAGTGGCTAGCATACTGATACAAATTATGAATTGATACCTAGTTAATTGAGTCGTCACAAATGAGCGTAGTGCGTGAGGTGAGCTTCCGCGTCATATACAAATATTACATGAATTCGAAATGTCATGAAATTCAATTACGTTGGTTAATAATTAGTGCAGTAAGCGTGTAGATGTTGTAGCTGGTAGACGGTCCATTAGAGGCCGATCCCGGCAGGGAGTCGCGGCGGGTTGCTTGGTCTTCGCCGGCGCAGCCGCGGGATGTGCATGCAAATTTGCGCCATTGCTCAAGCTGTCGCCGCGCGGTGCGGGCAGCAGGGCGCGGGACGGGCAGCGCGCACGCAACCATTCAATTACCCGCGCTGCCCGCACGCCAGCTCCGGATTTCGAGTTATTGTTTTGATAGCAGCGCCTTGAGAACCGACACCTAAATTAATTTACGAAGTAATCATGCGAGGGCACGCTCGCTTTGCATGTTCCGCCCGGCTGCACCGACAAGATCTCTACATAGATGCGACTTTCAGTACTAGCAAATAGATATAATACTAGCTGTGCCCGCGGCTCCGCCCGCGTGGAATTCGGTATGTGTCAGTAAGCGGCTAATTCACCCCTAATTTCTCTCCCGCTACCCTGGAGGCGGAACTTGAAGTAAAGTTTACAGATGGATACGCTAGAGGACAGTAGTCCTAATAAAATATTTTACAATTACCACTAAATGAAAGTAAACTCAAAAATTAGTACTTTATTTTATAATTATTTTTTTGGCATGATTTAAACGACATAGAGAGTAGTAGGTGTGGTGTATATCGGACGATACAGGACCACTTTTGGGCAAATATCATCCAAATCGATCCTCCCGTCAAATCAGTCTACGCATGAAAGGTAAGAACAGGCGCGGTTGAAATGGGGGGGGGAAGGGGGGTCACAAATAAAGAAATGTTTTTTATTTTTATTTGAGGTGCACTTGGGGGCTGGGGGGGGGGGGGTAATTTAACTCAATCGAGTGTAGTGGCTACCCCCCCCTTTTAGACGTTGAATTTTTATAGGCTACGTATAACCTGGCTGGGGATTTTCTTGAATTGGAAGTAGTAATCCTTAAGGGGTGATTTCCGGGATAACAATGCAAAAAAACCGGCCAAGAGCATGTCGGGCGATGCTCAGTGTAGAGTTTCGTAGATGCCGCCCTGTTACAAAACATCCGTTCAAAAGGTCGTTTATTAAGGGATATTTGGCGGCGCTTACGTCATTTTACTATTCGGCACTTCCTTTCACTATGCGTTTTTGACTGATAATTCAAAAACGGCTGAACCGATTTTATTCAATATAGTTTTTATTGAAATTTCTTATCAGGCCTCAACAAATTTCAGCTTTCTAGTGCGAACGGTAACTGAGCTAGAACGCGGACAGACGGACGGACATGGCGAAACTATAAGGGTTCCTAGTTGACTACGGAACCCTAAAAAGAGATAAATAGTAGTCGGGGGGGCGGATTGTCATTACGTTACCGTAGGTAATGAATTCTCATACGTTTTTACCACACTGTCACAGATAATACACTGATGTTACGTTACTGGTTGCAATAATGGTGGTAATTACATACGGTTCCGAACGCGGAATAGAGGATTTATGTTATGATATTGGTATAGATCAAGATATTTATTCTTCAATGTAAGCACATTACAATGCACTAATGAACGTCAGAGAAAAATAAAATACGTGAGTGTCGTGGAACACTCGATTGGAAGTTATGTTATTTAATTTTATATCATTTTTGACTTTTTCGTAAATTTTGTTTTAATTTCTTTTGTATTTTTTGGACATTTTGGAAATCTTGAAAAATTTTGGTAATTTACATACGTAATTTTGGTAAATTTAGTAATTTTGGTAATTTCGGTAATTTTGGTAATTTTGGTAATTTTGATAATTTTGGTGATTTTAGTAATTTTGAAAATCTTTGAAATTTTGGAAATTTTGGTAATTTTGGATATTTTAGAAATTTAGAAATTTTGCCATTTTTGACATTTTTACTTTTAGGTTCTCGACTTTTTTCACTTTTATCACTTTGTCACTTCTCACTTTCACTTTCACTACACTTCACTTCACTTCACTTTATTCTATTTTATATATTATTTATTTCATTCCATTTTACATGTTTCTGAATCGTATGGGTGTCGCGTTTTCGTGACGTGACGCTTTTTCGTCTAGCCCCCCATCCGCGAACCGTCCGAGAAGCAACTTCGTTCCAAAACTACCACCGGTTCTAACCCCTACACCTCTGGCCCAAGAAGTATTATGACCGAAAAGAAACTCGACGGGACTTATTTTTTTCAAAACAGTAATACATTATTAGATCTTAAAGATACAAAATAATGCGTAGTTCTTCAAGAAGACATATCAAAACAGCTTGAGAGACAGATAATATACCTATTGTTTAATTATAAAGAAAAATAAAACCTAATCTGACTGCTTCACAAAACGATTGATATGTTTTCCTACCTAAACGGTGTTCTATAAATGTTAGATGATTTTGTAGTAGTTTCTGGTTTGGGCCATGCATCTTTGTCCGTCTTATATAGTCCTCGAACCTGCAATAACCCTTTGACATTCATGACATTTTCAAATATTTCTTAAGAACGGGTAAAGGTAAATTTAAAGCATCGACGGGTAACATGCTATAAATATGAACACCTTGACCAAAAAATTACAAATTATTTCAATACCAAATTTTATCCAAATACGTACAGCGGTTATTGGTTGTTTCTTCCCCATGTAAACTTCCACCCCTTTTGCATCCTCTCAAGGGATAATTTCCGAGATAAACAGATAAACAGACAAAAATTCTAAAAATTGTTGGAACGTGTTCTGTTATCGATTCTCAGTATCCCCAGCCAACTTTTTTTCGAATATATTCCATGAACAGACTTTCGACCCTCTTCAGCTTTATTATACGTATAGATAGTTTTTAATGGAAGTACCTTTCAGGCTTCACTTCCATTATTTTTTTCAACTTTTTGGACCTACACGGTTCTAAAGTAAGAGGGGGGGGGGGGCTTTTTTGAAGATGAAACTATCCTTTGTCCTTTCTTAAGACCCATACTATCTCTATACCAATTTTCATCTAAATCAGTTCAGCGGTAAAAAAATCCTCATACCAACTTCCAACCCCCTTTTCACCCCCACAAGGGTTTGAAAACTATCCTATGACGTTTCTCGAGACTCAAATTATCTCCATACTCATTTCTATCTAAATCGTTTCAGCGGTTAAAAATTCTCCATACAAACTTTCAACCCCATTGTCACCCCCACCAGGTTGATTTTCGGGATTAAAACTATATATTATCCGTTCTCAGGACTCAAACTATCTCTGTACAAAATTTCATCAAAATCCGTTCAGCCGTTTTCACGTGATGCGCGGTCAAATAAACAGACAAACAGATAAACAGATAAACAGATAAACAGACAAACAGATAAACAGACAAAAATTCTAAAAATTGTTGGAACGTGTTCTGTTATCGATTCTAAGTATCCCCAGCCAATTTTTTTCGATTATCTTCCATGTACAGACTTTCGACCCTCTTCAGCTTTATTATATGTATAGATATGTAGGTATAATAGTAAGATTTTTTTAAGATGTCGGAATTGTCGGTAGAAATATCTAGTAGGATTCCGACATCTTAAAAAATTACTGTGCATCCAACATGTATTGTACGTTGCCACCAACTTACTATCAAAACACTATCGGGATCACTACAATCGAAAACTGACCCCAGGGGGCACAGAGTGACAAAACAGTCAGGCCAAATATGAAGTGATGTAACAGTTGAGTTGGCATGGGAAGTGAGAGTGAATTAGAGGCACATATTAAGTAAGATTAGATTTGCTTCTGCGCGGGGAGACGTGCGTGTCGCGCAGCGTAGCATCCGCTCCCACGCGCTTCATTTGCGTTCACCAAATTACATTTCGTATGCGCGATGTCACGCCTATCCAATCCAAGCTGGAAGGTTCTACGTATGCGATCCTACTAACTCAGTAGAGTCGGAGGCTTCATGCACTTTAATCTTCATTTTTTAAATCCATTTTAAAATCGGAGGCCGGGCCGCTACGTTACGAGATATTGGCATTTAGCCCCTACTCATTTGTATTATTTATTATTATTTTGGGTAATTTATTATTATTCCTATTACCGACCAACTTATTTAGAACCGTGTTAACTGATAAATGCAGAAGCCGGTCAGCCCCGTGCTGCGTCACCTTATGCTAATATTCTGATAGGAGCCGCGGGCAGGATCAAAGGGCGCGCGGCGCCGGCGGCCATCGCTACAAATTGTCCCGGAATCTAAAATATGGGTTAACGTAATAAGCGCGCAGTTAGCTACCGGCGGCTCCTGGTGTTCCCACGCCGGTATTAAATCTCGTGACCAGCGCTACTGAACGCTGACTTTAAAACACTTTATTACTCTTAGTACACACGAATTCTTGGCAACGCTGTCATCGGCATTATCGAAATTGTGTGTAAATACTTTATAGGAGATGTATTATCGTTACAATAAAATTTGAAGTCGTCGAGACAATTATTCAACAGCACATCGTGAGTTTTCACTATCGCGCTGTGCCTTTAAATCCAACTATTAAAATCTGCAAACGGAATCACCTAAAATTTTCTACTTTTATATTTCAGGAGCTTGAACAAATTTAATTCGTCTGAGTTAGTTGAGGTCATCCTAGCATGAGTACTGGTACAGAACACGACGAGGCCCAAATGCGCCTTAGCATGAGCGACCAGCAAGGGCGTCGGTCATTCGGTCGGAAAATGCCGCAGCCGTGCGTTGCTGCCGCGGTGATTGGGACGACGGGGTGTGGGCTGGTGGGGAGACAGGGAGCGAATTTAAAATTCAGATAAGCGGAATAAACGCTCGCCGCTGGAATGCGCGGGATCGAGAGCCAATTCCAGACATGTATCGGCAGTTTAAGCTTCATCGCGAATTGAATTTTGAACTAGATCCGTAGATAAACTCCGAAATGAGTTCAAGCGGCCTGCCGGGCATCCCGCGCACAGCAGTTAGGCTGTTTACACGATGTCTGGTGGAGCGTGCGTGGTCGGTAACGGAATATCGATAGCGATTCTTCTGGCTCCGTGGGTAAGGGTCGGCTGGCGCGCGGAGATAAACCAACACGCGGGCCACGAGCGCCGGACTTCACAAACATGTAAATGCAACGCAAACGGGCCCCCGCCTCGGGCCGGGCCCCACGGGGCTCCAGGGACGGATATTGCTGCCGTAATGCACCGATAATGCCGGTGTTTGATTTCGATAGTCAACACTCGCCGGCCGAGTGCTCGGTCAATATAAATGCTAAATGCGTTCATGAATGCCAAATGGGGGCTGCTTGCAATGGACTTGGAAATGAATGTTTTAAAAACAAAGGCGAGCTAAGTGGGTGCATTTTATTCGATATAAAACGAAGCGAAGATGCAAACAAAATGAACGAAATGTACAAGTTGTTCAATTACCGCTTGAATTAGAATTGAAAATCTCCTTGTTGATATTTCACTCGCCATGTACCTGTACTTATCTAATTCTAGCACTTAAATCAATAAACTACCACACGATCATATAAATACAAAACTAAATAAATTACTTATTTCAAAGTTGTTCGAAATTTAACAATAGATTATAAAATTCAGACTCAGATTAATATAATATAATAATACGTGGCAACAAACATCAAATTCCACTACCTATGTTTGACATCATTTGAAATAAATAACTAAATAAATATAAATATAATATATAGGTATGAATATAATTATTGAAATTTTTAGTTTATAAACGTTGCATTGTAGTATTTGATACAGGAAAATTATCCTTGGACTGTAAACAATCATCTGATTAGGTACTTATATGCTTGTATAGGTTCGATTGATATGGTTTGAAGCCCCGGAGACTTTCATCAACCGATTCGTAGCAGTTTAGCATTTTGTTACATACCTACATGCAGGTTAACGTTAGTTGATATCGCATGTCTTTACGAAACAATTATGATATCCCTTCTACGTAGACAAACAAAGTACCTAAGTATTCAGTTTATACAAGGTGTAACAAAAATGCTGGTGATCCGTTTAAGGGCATTCTTATTACGAAAGAATACAAACAAAAAAATTCACGCAAAAATATATGTTGGTTTTGTATGGAGGGTCGGCGGGCTGGGATGACGTGTCCCATACAAAAATATCATTATTTTCGCTTCAACAATTTTTTTCTCCTACTCTTTCTTAGTCGCAATACGATACCAATTATGCCCTTAAACGGATCACCACTATTTTTGTTACACTCTGTATAATACTTATACACGGTGTAACATGAGGAAACCCAATAATTTTAACAGCGTATTCCTGATCATAATTGGAGACTAAAATGTCGTATAAACTTTTTTGGAATTTCAGAGTTACTACCACTTAAATAAAAAAATCATTTTTTAATGTGACTCAGTGCAAAACGCTTTTTTGATGGCGATTTCACCCTTTATGGGGTCTAGTCTAGACATTCTTATTGACAGATATCAAAGTGCCAAGGAATAATTTACGTAAACTATTTTTTTTCGAAAAAAAATGTACTAATTGTTCAAAAGCATTTAAAAAATCGAAAAAAAAAGCAAAAAAAAAATTTTTTTTGTCGAAATCCAGAAAAGTTTATACGACATTTTAGTCTCCAATTATGATCAGGAATACGCTGTTAAAATTATTCGGTTTGCTCATGTACACCGTGTCCATAATGGACGATATCTGGGAATGTGTCACCGGCAACACGTCTCATTACTCCATACAAATAACTGCCAAGTCCTATCCGCTGTGCAACAAGGTTGTTTTTGTCACAGGATCGGCATATCATTATAAGCGCATTAGAGGTGCAGGCAATTGGTTAGCAAGTGATAGCCACAAATGAAGTGGCCGCGGTTGGGCGCTGGCGCGTGACGTTGTCGTGGCATTGCCACCGACGTTTGTCACTGCGCCACGGAATCCACTAAGCCAGTTTCAGGGTGCATTAAGTTAAAACGAACGATTTTGTAAACGTTCCCGTACTGTCAGACGAAAATTGTACACAGGAGTGCTATTTAGTGTGACAACTTTTAGTACCTATAATTAATTTTGAAGTCAAAGCTTTTTGTTATTTAGATTTTTTGTTTATAAGGGTTATTTCAGTCTGAGTCTAAAATCGTACATTTAAGTACCCGGTTAATTCCTATTAAATTTTCATTCTCTTCTGATTCCCTCAAACATGTGCTATAAAATAAATATTTATGTCATGTAAGTACATGTTTTTCCCAATCCTATGAAGGTTTACATTTGCTAGCAGCAACGAAATGCAAGCAGATTGATGATGATTTGTATAAACCTAATCAGTTTACTACCTGACCTGCTAGCTAGCCTGGCGATACGAGTAAAATAGCAACCATGCTATCCGTTCTGATTTGATCCGTTTTGATTTGGGGTTCCATTCTGGTTCCGTATTGTGTAGTTTTTTGGATATACTCAATTATCAACCATCATGTTGTGGTGTGTTACGTTATTCCAGTGTTACTTTCAGTTAGTATTATTGCCTCATGATTGTATAAATTGTGAAATCCAGGATGCGTCAGGGGTAAATATGCTAACAACAGAAGTAGAAGTCACCCTATTAAGATATTACAGCGACGGCAACGTAATCAAAACATTCAAAACTGACATCAGAGTAAGCTGACTGTACTCTATAAAACTTGTAAATCGTAAAGATTGTTTAAATCTCTGTGTGTGGGGCAAGGCGACTCGGCCGTGTAATTAAATACCCGTAATATTATTTCTTATTAATTAACATTAGCATATTCTAAAAATAAGTATAATGAGTAGAGCGGAACGCGTTTCATGGCTTCGAGCGAGTTCATTTTTACAAGTTTATATTTTATTTCGTATCACCTGTCCGGTACCATCCGTCACCTGAAGCAGTCTGTAATCAAACTGGGTCGCGATTTAGAGTAGATATAGTATGGTAGGAAAAGCTCAATATTTTTTTATAAGTTGTAATAACGTAACGAAATTAGCTATGGCTAATTTCGTAGATCTATGGGTCTACGCCATTTTTTAGGGTTCCGTAGTCAACTAGGAACCCTTATAGTTTCGCCATGTCTGCCCGTCCGTCCGTCCGTCCGTCCGCGGATAATCTCAGTGACCGTTAGCACTAGAAAGCTGAAATTTGGTACCAATATGTATATCAATCACGCCGACAAAGTGGTAAAATAAAAAGTGGAAAAAAATGTTTTATTAGGGTACCTCCCCTATACGTAAAGTGGGGAGTGATTTTTTTTTCGTTTCAACCCTAACGTGTGATATATTGTTGGATAGGTATTTAGAAATGAATAGGGGTTTACTAAAATCATTTTTTGATAATGTAAATATTTTCGGAAATAATCGCTCCAGCAGTAAAAAAAAATGTGTCCCCCCCCCCTCTAACTTTTGAATCATAACTTTTAAAAATATGAAAAAAATCTCAAAAGTAGAACTTTATAAAAACTTTCTAGGAAAATTATTTTGAACCTGATAGGATGAATAGTTTTTGAAAAAAAATTACAAAATAATTTCTGAATTAAGTTTGTAATTTAACCATATAAGCAGGTGTTTATTCTACCTGTCATTTCTACGAAATCACAATGAAATGACGTGCTTTCAAATAAAGTAAAAACGGTAAAAATCGGTTCACGCAATAAAGAATTATCCCGTAAAAATCATCTTCCATACTTTAAGCTCGCGCGCAATAGTTTACTTAATTTGCCGATAGATGTCGCTGTACGTGGAACGCTCATATCATATCCTACATGGCGGTGTTATCAACCGACTTCAAGATTTCGAAGGAGGAGGTTATCAATTCGTCGGGATCTTTGTTTTTGCTATTTTTTTTTTTTTTTTTTTTTTATGTATGTTCACCGATTATTCGAAGACGGCTGGACCGATTTGGAAAATTCTTTTTTTGTTTGAAAGAGTATACTTCACAGTTGGTCCCATTGTAACCATGTCCGGATCTGATGATGGGATCCTGGAGAAATCGAGGGAACTCTTCAACTATTATAGGCACACCTATGGTGATTTGAGTATTTTTTACAGCAGATCGAGCATTTGGTGGAAAGGTGGATGCTTAGTGAAGTCGGTTCTTTTTAGGGTTCCGTAGTCAACTAGGAACCCTTATAGTTTCGCCATGTCTGCCCGTCCGTCCGTCCGTCCGTCCGCGGATAATCTCAGTGACCGTTAGCACTAGAAAGCTGAAATTTGGTACTAATATGTATATCAATCACGCCGACAAAGTGGTAAAATAAAAAGTGAATTTTTTTTTTATTTGGGTACCTCCCCTATACGTAAAGTGGGGAGTGATTTTTTTTTTCATCTAAACCCTAACGTGTGATATATTATTGGATAGGTATTTAAAAATGAATTGGGGTTTCCTAAAATCATTTTTCGATAATGTAAATATTTTCGGAAATAATCGCTCCAGAAGTAAAAAAATATGCATCCCCCCCCTCTAACTTTTGAACCATAAGTTTTAAAAATATGAAAAAAATCTCAAAAGTAGAACTTTATAAAAACTTTCTTGGAAAATTATTTTGAACTTGATAGGATGAATAGTTTTTGAAAAAAAAATACAAAATAATTTCTGAACTAAGTTTGTAATTTAACCGTATAAGCAGGTGTTTATTGTACCTGTAATTTCTACAAAATTACAATGAAATGACGTGCTTTCAAATAAAGTAAAAACGGTGAAAATCGGTTCACGCAATAAAGAATTATCCCATAAAAATCATCTTCCATACTTTATGCTCGCGCGCAATAGTTTACTCAATTTGCCGATAGATGTCGCTGTACATGGAACTCTCATATCATATCCTACATGGCGGTGTTATTAACTCTTAAGTGGGGACACTTACTGTGACGGACGGAAAACTACGGAACCCTACAGTGAGCGTGGCCCGACACGCTCTTGGCCGGTTTTTTTTTGTTTAAAATTATTTTAACTCTTAAGTGGGGACACTTACTGTGACGGACGGAAAACTACGGAACCCTACACTGAGCGTGGCCCGACACGCTCTTGGCCGGTTTTTTATGATTTAGGGTAGGTGTACCTACCGGGGTACGGTAAGGTTATGCTAGCCTTCACAGTAGCAAATTTCAACGTCGTTGGATTGGCGCAAGGGAAATGTCAGCGTCTAAGGCGGCTTTCACACTGCTGTGGTTTCCGCATGTGGCGCCGGTGCGCGAACGAGATACTGCTCTGCATGTGTCTCTGTCCCATTCCTCCACCCGGTTGCGGCGCCAGTGTGATACTCGCCTAAGTGGTCATGTTACGATCACGAGCTGCTATTGGTTCTGTGGATACGAGTTGGAATGGAGTCGATCCATGTACTTTGTCCTTTAAAATTATCTGTAATACCAACTCCTAATTATGATGATTTAAGCGTGTTTTAATCACTCATTAACATGCGGAGGTCCGCACTTACTTAATAGAACCACACACAATCACACATACATACATTATGAGTATATTATACGATACACAACGAAAGTAAGTATAAGACAGCTATTGTATGAGTACCTATGCTTATGAATCAATGTTTAAAACTATTATAATTATCACACGCAGACGGGCTGTGTGTATTATTAAATTAATTAAAGTTATAAAGTTTAAGTTGACTCGTGAGCAAGTATCAATTAAAGTTTATATGAATATCTTTTTAGGGACGTAGAAGCAGGTGTCCTACATTAATAATATACGTCAGTTTAGTAATAAAGATATTTATCATAGAGGCTTTTTTTGCGTTTTAATAACGTGCTAACCAGCTTACCTAGGTTTCTAATAGGCACCATGAAAAGGTAAGTAATTAAGACAATTATAATGAAAACCATATTAGTTTTTTATTTTATTTAAATATGTACCTACAACCTGTTCAATAACGTGTGATGTTTTACTCGATGGAAAATCAACTTCATTAAAAAATCAGTGCAATTAATATAATGTATATGTATGTATAAGGTTAATGGATTTTAGACACTGTCCATTTCTTATTAATAATCGATTCCCAAGAATGCATGTGACAAACAGTCACTTGTTGGAGTAGTAGTAGCAAACACTTTATTGTAGACAATATAGTTTACTTGACGAAATTAAAAGCACAAAGGCTTATCAGTCTTATCACTTTAAAGGGATTTTTTCAATTTCTACCTTATATCGTAAGACATTTTTATTTCATACGATTCAATACCGTACCATAAGATTTTTTTTACATGTAACCACAGCCAAATAGCACTAGATCCTACTCATAGTGTTGTGTTTCTGCTGGTGAGTAAGGTAGCCAAAGAGCTCAAAGAGGACCCAGTGTGTTGACGATGAGGGACCCTTTTGTTCCTTTAGCCGTCAACACAGTGAATCCTCCTTTTTGTAAAGGGTCGGCAACGCGCATGTGACACCCCTGAAGTTGCAGGCAGTCCATAGGCTACGGTACTGCTTACCATCAGGCGGGTCGTATGCTTGTTTGCCACCGGCGTGGTATAAAAAAAAACATCCGCTATGCACTATTAACGGGTTGCTCGCACTAAGTAGCTGATGTTTGTAACTTACTGCGTACGTTGCATGTGCGTGTGCGTGTAAAGACCACTTTATTACGAATACCCAATTAACTTAATCGCTGAGATTTAAATAAAATGTAGTATCGTGTAATCTTACCACTAAATGATCCATAGATCCTGCAACAGTTCTCAAGGAAAAAAAGTTTCGCGTCTAGACTCATTTACCGTATTTAAATGAGTTGGTTCGTTGTTTAAATCATATTTTTTGCTTGTTAAGACATAAAAACGTGCGGTGTGTAACTGGGGGCTCATTGTGCATGCGATTATGCTAATGCGGTGCTAAAACTGTCAGCCGTCTGTCTGGCAGGCGAGCTGGGCCAGCGCTCGTGCCAGCGCCACCTCGCACGTTATGACACCTCACGCTTGTGAATAGCACACGAAACTACAAGTTGTGATGCTCTATTCACAGAAATACTGAAGTTATTGGCGTATCGATGGAACACTCAACTGAGAATGGGAATTCAAAAATACCGTAAACACAAAGGTTCCTACTTATTATAAGCTTGTGTTATATTAAGTAACTAGCCTTTTCCCGCGGCTTCGCCCGCGTACTATAAGTACTCAAAAAGGATACGATACCCATGTTGATTTTCAGACTTTGTGACCACATTTGCCTCTTTTAGGGGTTGAATTTTCAAAAAACCTGAAACACGTGTTTACTCATTTATTGTTAGAAATACTCCTGTGAAGTTTCGAACAAAATAGTCTAACAAATCTTGATTCGCCATACAAACTTTGGACCCCCATTTTACCCCCTTAGGGGGTGAATTTTGAAAAATCCTTTCTTAGTGCATCCCTAGACCTTATAAGGAACCTACGTACCAAATTTGGAATCTCTAGAACCAGCGGTTTGGGCTGTACGTTGATATGTCAGTCAGTCAGTCAGTCAGTCAATCAGTCAGTCAGTGAGTCAGTCAGTCAGTTTCTTCTTTTATATATTTAGATTAAACGACGATATCATCATATTCAAGGATTTCATAATTTAAATAGCCACTTTGGTACAGTAAAGATACGGTTGCGTCAAACATTAATTTATAATAGCCTGATTTTTTTATTATTCATTCTTATGGAATATTTATAGATAATATATGCAAAAATCCTACCAACTTTTCACCCGGAAGTAGTTAAATAGGTAAAAAAAATATATAAAAAAATTGTATATTTTTATTTACAATAATATCAATTATTTTTATTTGTAAATATGACGATATTTAAGTCTTCTTTCTGTTTAAAGCGAAAAACAAGAAACAGTGTCCATGTATGTAGGTATAAATAACAAAATGTACGGCGCGGGCGATATATATCCTAATTCGTTAGAAACAAATAGTAATAATTGGTAGTTTGTTCTTACACATTTTAAATGACTTAGAAACGATATATTCATTAAAATCCTACAAGAAAAACGCTTGTGATATGTATGTACATATTTATGGCGGTTAGCGAATAACGATATTTTGTAGGATTTCATTGCGTAAATAATACTTGTATCATGATATATCCGTTACACTAAACATATTAGCTATTATTAATTATTTCCAATTCCCCATACTAGCCGCCCGTAAAATGACTGTAGTACTTGGCCTCTATTTATTTCAACTCATTTCTTAGTAAACAAGTATTTTACTTTTTACACACTCTTCCATTGATAATGTAATTACTATTAGATAGTGTAGTTGCTTAGGTTCTTGAGTATTATAGTTTGTCAAGTAACTCGTATTTACTTGTAACTTGTTTGCGCTCGACATAAGGGAGTAAGAGTAATTTGTATTTATCTCCGAGTAGTGGAACGGACATATCTAGTGTTACAAGCCCGGTGGCTCGCGGTCGGCACGCATCCCGACTGGCATTTAGATAATCGATATTGCGCAGGCAGTTATAAATGCATTGCAATGTATGCGTGTGCACCTTTAATATTATATTCATGTTACGTATACATGCGCGGAAACATTTTAGATTGTCAGCGGCGTCAGCCCTGGGAATGATCGGCATTTGTTTGTATTTTTAATGCTTGCATAGTTCGGTGTGAGTGGCGTCAACTGGACACAGGTGGCACGAGGCTCAACGCACGCGCGCCCCATTAGCAGATTAGCATACAGTGGCGCGGGGGGCGGGGTGGCGGGAAGGTCGCAATTAGCGGCGATCGTAACAATTATTCTGCAGATGAAATCTGTCTTCGTCAACAGAGGAATTACTCAATTAGGTATGTAAATTATATCAATCATTAGTGATTTATTGTTTACCTGGACACGCACCATTATTCAATAGTCTATTGCTTGCGAATTTTCTAATAGCTATAGCATTTTATATTCACGTGTTTCCATAAATCTCTTTTGCAGAGAAACGGCCGGTGTCCACTTGTGCAAACTTTTATTTACCGTTGGAATCGGTGCTGTCCAAAACGCTGGTAATACAGAACGGTAGACGGCGCTATATTCTAGTTTTATTAGGGCGGTATAGTTAAGTTTGCGTGCAGCGTTTAGGGCAGAGGGGTTCTCAGGACAAGACGGATGGATTTAAAACAACATGACGCGGGAGACGATGGTGGGGTTCGCGGGTGTGAGGAAACGACAGCGGGGAGGGGTGACGAATGTCCGACGACTCCGGAAGTCCTCGCGGGCCTATAATATCGCTTTACATACATAAGTTCCGCTCGAATGTTCGGACAGTCCCTAAGGATAACAAGCTAACATTAAAAAAACGTTTACGGACTAGATACAGATCTGTATTCTTTTTTTAGCACACATATTAGTTATTAAAAAGTTATCAACACGCTTTATAAAGATGGATCTCAATGTTAAGTAAGTAGGTATCTATGTTTAGTACCTCATACGAAATCGAACGCCAGCATATTAAAAAAATACTAACTGCCGGGTTACACCACGATAAAACAGAGTCCGGGGTCTGGTTACACGCACCTCCGTCGCTGCATCGGCTTCCCACATGCAGCGAGCGACGGAATACTAGACGACGACAACGTTAAAAGTAGGCGTTGACAAAACTGGGCTCCAAGGTGTTTGAGCCCCATCGCTGGATATGCGGAGTGGCGGTAGAGGCAAATGAACACCACGGCGTCAACTGCTAATGTTTCCAAGATATTACTTTATAGTAAGGCCGTGTCGTACAGCTGCGATCGTGGCCCACAAATGGTCCCGCCAGAAGATCAGCGCTGGCTTTCGGGTCAGCATAAAGCTGAGGCGGGTCCATTTCGTGGTAAACTGTGTATTACGAGTATGTTCAAAATTTCTATTGTTTTTTATTTTTTTTTAATACTTTTGGTTGCAATAATGGTTTATCACGAATAAAACGATTGATTTTGATTTTTGATTTTGATATTATGCGGCAAACGTTCCCAACATACTGGAGCCTCAACACTTAAACCATATGAACAAGAAACGACCGGCCGGCCCTACTCGTACACATGGGTAAAAGGCCGCTGCTTGCTATGGGATGGGACGCAATCTGCGTGAGTATATTTGCGCCCTCTCATAACTCGCACACCAGCATGCAGCAGGAAAACAGGCAAGGCCGCTGAGAATGCTTCCAGGCTGAAACACTTAAAAGTATGCCTACTTGTAACCGCGTGGTCGTGGTGTTCGGAGGCTAAGGGGTTGATCAAGGACCTCCCCGTTCCTGCTCCTACCTAGTTCAACAAATATCACTTGCAATCCAGCGCGGCAAAACCGTGGGGTGTAGTTGACCTAGTTTTAGGTTTCTATTAGTTTTAGTTATCTTTAATTTTGATTAATATTTGATCTACCGCGATCTCATAATACATGAAACAACAAAAACGAATAAAGTTATCAAATAAACGGCATCTAATTTAGATACATGAGCAGAAGATGTTTGCAGTGTCAACAGCGCCCCCGGCGCGACGCTGACCCATACTCAGCGCCCCTCGCGAATAGCAAATGGAATAATGCACTCGTCCATTGGTATCTTATTGTTTCACAGTTCACTGCAACCTTTCAAACGAATGCTTATTACTTTCTATTGCAGCGTAGCATCCCTTGGAAAACAATAACGGGAAATGCTTTTGCGGGTATATGTTCGCCAATCCTTTTTATTTTCCTATAATATAACTGTGCTTCCGGTTTACATATCGTTACAATTATGTTAAAACTTGAACAAAATTGAACAATAAAGTTAATGGTATCACGCCCCACATGCGCTCCGGCCTTGACCCTCGACAGGTGCGTTTCCGTCGTTCAAAGATCTCCCCGAGTCACTCACCCCGCGCGATAATCCGCGACAACGGAACCGTTAGCTCATTGACGCGCAAAATATGCAAAAACTCGAAAGCTGCTTCAAGGATTAGGCTGTTAAAACCTTTAAAGGTTCGCCGGCTGAAGCGCGAAAATCGATTGAAATTTGCAGCGGTCGGGGCGGTCGCATGCCAATCAGATCATCGCGATGGAATATGAATTTAAATTGACAAGGCGCGATCGCGCATGCCTGCCGATGAGCGGTTCGCACGGCGCGTGGGAGCCGTCAGCGGCTGCGCGGCAGGCCTGCGCGTGCTCGCTGCATTTGAATGTATTCTAATATCCCATCTGAGCAATATGCCGCCGATTGATTTCTATCGTATGCGGCAACACCTTGGCGAAGATAAAATTAATGTGCAAAGCAACGTAAACCATGTGCGTCAGCCACAGGTTCGAGTTTGGCACGGCTGCGCGGGAGTGTGTAGGAGGCAGCAGCAGTTCCCGTGCCGCCCCGCGTAATGGCGCGGACGCTCGCCGTCAGAAGTCATACGACGCGGACGTGTTCGAATGTCATCATTCCAATATGTGAATCATAAAACTTATAGGTGTAATTTAACCATATATTATTACGTTGATGGTCGTTTCGAATGTCATTCTATTGAGACATAGGTAGTTTACTATGTTGAATATTATGTATCTAACTATATTCAATTATTCATGCCGAGGCACGAACCATGTTTTAAGAGTTTATAACTTATAACAGCCCTCTTCTTTTTCCTCATAGCGTTTGTCCCAGCTTTTTGCTCTATTGAGCCTGGGGTCCGCTCGGGAATCTAATCCCAGGGATTGGCGTAGGCACTAGTTTTTACGAAAGCGACTGCCATCTGACCTTTCAACCCAGAGGGGAAAATAGGCCTTGTTGGGATTCGATCCGGTTTCCTCACGATGACAGCCTAACTACAGCCTTATAACTTTGCTACCCTAAAAATGCATTCAATGCAATACACAAATTGTATTAATGACTAGTCAAAACATCAGTTTAGTCAGCGTCTGTACCATAAGCAGCGCATTACCATGCGCGTGATATCATTACCTCTAGATAGCGGCACAACACAGCGCACCAGCGGCCGCGGCGCCCAAACTACAGGCCTCAGTGATGAACACCGAAACAGAACGAGAGCAATCAGCGCACCGCAGCTCGTTACTGCACCCGTTATTCGATTCAAATTATGTAGGTATAATATTCTCTGTTAGTCGATTGAAATTTCGAGGGTTGCGAGGTGAAACCCGATAAGTAGAAATAATTTTTGATTTAAATAAGCACCTAACGTACGAGTATGTCAGCTTATTGTTCTATTTTCAAAAACCTATTAGCTCGAGTTATCGGCTTTCACCACGCACCCCTCGATTTATGTTTAATAAGTCAGGTGTACGCAAAACGAGACGCAGAAAGATGCTCATCCGCGTATATAATAGTGTAATGTTGGTGTAGATAATAATTTTCAGTGATAAGTAGAAGACGTATAAGTATTGACGAAAACAAAATATAAATAAGTTATAATTATTTTTGCATGTTTTTAAAGTGGGCCATTCCACTCATACAATAGATTGTTATGTAATCATTTGATTATTTTTTCAATGTTTTCAATGTTTGTATTTACAAACATTGAAAACATTGAAAAAATAATCAACCCAGCAGGACTTGAACCTGCATCGATACGCCTTGCCGGGGCTCGATCGCTTTACCAATTAAGCTATGGGTCAAGTTACTAAGTTGACGAAATTTTCAATGCCTTCAATCATCTTTTTGCATTTATTTTGATCTACTTCGGCTTTACAGCAGCCGTAAGCGACATCTAGGAGTAGTAGTTAGTAAACTACTAGAGTTAGATACCCTTCCCGCCGACACTATCGCAAGTGTCACAACGGAAATATAGAGGGAGCTGCTATCAACTCATAATTATTTTTGAAAGTGGGGCATTACACTCATACAATAGATTGTTATTTAATCAAATACAAACATTGAAAACATTGAAAAAATAATCAACCCGGCAGGACTTGAACCTGCAGCTTGAGCCTGCAGTTCTGCTGGGTTGATTTTTTTTTCAATGTTTTCAATGTTTGTATTTGATTAAATAACAATCTATATAAATAAGTTATACTGAAGTATGCTAAAAAACGCTGATGGCCTGGGGATAAGACTTCAGACTTTCATTCAATCCGAAGGTCGGTTCAAACCCCGGCTCGTGCCACTGAGTTTTTCGGAACTTATGTACGAAATATCATTTGATATTTACCAGTCGCTTTACGGTGAAGGAAAACATCGTGAGGAAGCCGGATCTAATCCCAACAAGGCCTAGTTTAAGTTTAAGAGTGCTTCGCCAATTCCTGGGGTTAGGTTGCCGAGCGGACCCCAGTAGGCCTAGCACATGAGCAGTGATCGGAATAGGTAGTGCCATTTCGGGTGAATGACCTTAAACATTGTACATAACATGGATAAGACTTGAGATTCTCTGACTCGTATTTCTCATAGAAATTTTTCTTCAAAACGCAAAAGTATTTTTTTTTGTCATTATAAATACATCATTCATTTAAAATTACTTTTGATTAACAGTTACAATTAACAATAATACAGTACAACATCAACATCACTATATTAAATGAACATAATTACATTTCTTCTACTCCCTACCCTTATCCCACCTTATGTGGGGTCGGCACAACATGTCTTCTTCTTCCATTCTCCTCTATCTCCCGTCATCTCCATCCATCCATCGTTTTCTTGGCCTACCCATAGCTCTTCGCCCATCCACTTTCATATCTAACATTCTTTTGCCTACATTACATTCATACCTCCTCCTGACATGCCCGAACCATGCTAACCGACCACCCTTCACTTTCTCTGTTATTGGTGCTACTTTCAAGCTTCCCCTTACATACTCATTCTTAATCCGATCCTTCATTGTCACTCCACACATCCATCTCAGCATTCTCATTTCCGCAGCATGCATTCTTCTTTCGTCTGTCACTTTCGTCGCCCAGCATTCTGATCCATACATTACGACAGGCCTCACGATCGTTTTGTATATTTTCCCCTTAAGTTTAAGGGGCATGCGCGGATCGCACGTTGCTCCAGAGACCTGCCGCCATTTCATCCATCACGCATTTATCCTATTCCTTACATCACGGTCGATGTTGCCGTCGCCTTGCATTAATGACCCAAGGTACCGGAATTCGGAGCAAACTGGTAGGAATACATCATATAAGGCAATGTGGGAAAAGCTGGATAAACCACCAAAATCACCAAAATCACACAGAACATGTGTTCAGTTTTGGTTCTACTTATGTTCAGTCCAACACTTCCCAACTTTTCTTGCCATTTTCCCAGCCTGCTCTGGACCTCAAGTGCATTTTCTCCTACAATCACAATGTCATCAGCAAACAGCATACACCAGGGTGCTTCCTCCTGTATATGCACGATGTCAGAGCATCCATAACCAGGAGGAATAAATAAGGGCTCAAAGCCGATCCCTGGTGTAAACTTACAGCCACATTGAAATTGTCGGTGATTCCAGCTTCAGACCGGACGTTCGTACTAGCTCTATCATACATCGCCTGAACAAGCCGCATATACTTCTCCGGCAGCCCCTTTTCTCTCATAGACCACCACAGAACCTTACGGGGAACCCTATCGTATGCCTTTTCCAGGTCCACAAACACCATGTGCAAATTCTTTTGCGGCTTCTCGCCCAGCTGGCTAAGCGCAAATATGGCATCCGTGGTTCCCCGGCCCGGCATAAACCCAAATTGGTTCTGTGTTACCTCACTTTCCTCTCTCATTCGTCTCGCTATCACTTTTTTCTATATCTTCATACTATGCGACAGGAGCTTTATTCCTCGATAGTTGTTGCAATCCTGTACGTCACCCTTATTCTTAAAAACGGGCACCAGTGAACTGTTGTGCACCACTCATCAGAGATCGCCTCTTCTTGCAACAACTTATTGAAGAACAAAGTCAGCCACTTCCATCCATCCGCTTTCAGAAACTTCCATACTTCTACTGGTATACCGTCTGGCCCCACCGCTTTCCCATTCTTCATACTCTGTACTGCCATCTTCACTTCCGCTACAGTCACCTCTTTGACCATGCCAAAGTTACTCCTAGCATTTTCTAGCACTCCGTTCCAGTCATTTTCCTCATTCATAAGTTTACTAAAATAGCTCTTCCAGCGTTCTTTACGTCATCCGTCAAAATCTTTCCCGCGTCGTCTCTCATACATTTCATGTGATTTACATCTCTTGCATTCCTCTCCCGCTCTCGAGCTATAATCGTACAGCTTATCCTGTACTTTGGCCCTTGCGAATGCAACTGCTTTCCTTGCCTTCTTCTTACTGGTTAGCTGACTTCTTACTTCCTTGATCTCTTTTATTTCCGTATTCCGAACTTTTCCATTCTTTAAACCATTCTTCTTTTCTTTCAAAATCAATCGCACGTCTTCGTTCCACCACCATGTATCCTTATCAATCTTCCCTTTCCCTTTTGTTTCTCCAAAGAGAGGGATGGCTTTATTCCTTATACACACTGCCATCTCATTCCAGCAATCATTCACTCTAATCTCCGACATATCACTCATTTCTATCATCTTATCGACTGCCCTTCTTCGGAATTCTTTAGCTAACTCTCTCTCACTCAGTCTATTCCATTTCGTTCTAGGCGGAGGCTTAGATTTCCTTGGTAAACGTTTTACTTTAAGGCACAAATCTAGAATCAGTAACCTATGATGGGAAACTAAACTTTCACTGGGTATTATTTTGCAGTCTTTAGCCGGATGAATTTTGCTCCTTTTTATCAGAAAATAATCTATCTGCGTAGAATGTTGGCCACTATGGTATGAGATAAGATGTTGTTCTCTCTTTCGGTACCAGGTGTTTACTATGGCTAAGTCGAAGGCTAAAACCGCTTCCAGGAGAGCTTCTCCCTCTTGGTTCCTGATTCCGTAACCGTAACCCCCATGTACCCTTTCATATCCGTCACTCATTCTTCCCACATGTCCATTAAAATCGCCTCCAATGTAAATCTCCTCACATTCTGGTATTGCCGTTATCACAGCATCAAAATCCTCCCAAAATTTTTCCTTCAGATTATCATCACATCCACTCTGCGGTGCATACACACTAACTACATTAAACATCAAATTTTCAATCAACAATTTAACGACAATCACTCTATCATTCACTCTCTTTACATCCATCACCTTGTCTTTAAGATCCTTGTCTAACACTAAACCCACGCCATTCCTTTTATCATCGCTTCCACAATAATAAAACTTATAACCCTCCCCTATTTCTCTTGCTTTCTGTCCCTTCCACTTCGTCTCCTACAGACAAGGTTTATCCGATTCCTTTCTAAAACATCCGCTAACTCCCTTCCTCTTCCAGTCATCGTACCTATATTCCAACTTTCTATCCTCATTCTTACTTCCCGGACTAGCTTCTTACGCTGCCCCCGTCCTTGGTACAGCAACCCTCGTCCATTTCTCGCAGCCGCCGGGTGCTGCGCCTGCGCGTCGCCTGCGGGGTACGCCCTAGCATTGTCGTATATACTATCATCTGTCGGGCCCATGTTGTATAAGATTTGGCATACATTTTACGATCGGCCGTCTGCCTGACATCAACCCTCCTTGGGAATTCTTAGTTTCTAGGAGCATGGATATTGAAATAAATAAATGAACATTATTAAATTATTAGTTATTTATTTAACATCTTTTATTCCTTTACTTTCTTTGCAATTATACTAGCAAACCATATTTTTTTCAATATTTTCTACTGTCAATCACCTATGTCAAAGCACCTATAGAGACTTTTGTTCAGGGCATTTAAATCTATAATATATCAAAATTTTAGGGCATTTAACTGAAACTACATTTTTCATATGTTAGGCCCGCAGTTCTTTAAAACATTTTTTAAACCAAACACAAGCTTTAAAATTTTCAGTTCAAATCCTGGGGTTATATCCATACTAAGCTTACGCACCGAAGTCCCGCGAAATGGCACTACCAATTCCGATCACTGCACATGAGTGTAGTGTAGCGACAGTATCTCGACCGCGAGATACTGTCGCTACACTCATGTGCTAGGCCTACAGGCTCAATAGAGCAAAAAGCTGGGATAAACGTTAGGAGGAAGAAGGAGATACTGAAGTATGCTAATAATAACTAACGACAAACTGTAAAAATCCGAAACAGAAGAGCAATGTAATTTAATTGTGTTTTAATATATGAGTAGATTTTAACGATAGGGACGCATAAGAATTATCTATTTACTTACTAAGGAATACTATGTATTATCTTCCATGTTTCAAACATACTAGGAACTTACATCGCACAATCTATAACCGGACTAGACGCCGGGGCTCTAGAGTTTCGGGCAGCGAAAGTGTTTAAGGTGATAATGTATATGTATCGGCGGCGACAGTTAGGGCGGGGGCGCAGGGAGAGGGCGACAGCGGGACCGTAACGTGCTGCAGGTGCTTCTAACGGGACTGGGAAAGGTCAGCTCGCCCTTCAGGGTTGATGCTTATTTCTAGTGAAAGCTATTTTGTTTTGTTTGTGCAAGTAGGGATATTCAGAAGTACAATAGAATTAGAAAATTCCAAAATGAGTCTCGTACAATTAATCGACACTGCTTACATAAACGATATGTGATTAACATTGACGACCAAATCACTCAGCACTCATGATTCAAATAAATCCGTGCCACTGATATCAGAGATACAGAGAGAGAAAAAAGGGAATATGGTGATTATTACTTCAAAAATTCCAAAATAAACCCCAAACATCTGATTAATGGACAACCCTAAACTCTCCCCAAGTGAAGTGAAAGGTCTTGCACATGTTGCGGCAGGACACGCGAGCTCGCCGCGACAAACGCGGCGCGACATAAGCACCTTTAGCGATAAACCATCACTCAACACCGAGAAAGGATGGTGTTTCGAAGGTGGCAATCTTTGACCAGATAAAATAAGTTGTTTTATATTTTGTGACCGATACCTGTATTCAAGAAGTGGAAAAAAAACAATTTAGTATGACCTATTGGTAAGCAGCGTGACCAAATGCTGAGTCGTGTACCGAATAAATATCTAAGTAGGCAGTGTAAAAGGACGATAGATGTTCACAATGCGCAATCATGAGTGGTAGTCAAATGCTGGTGATCCGTTCAAAGTCATAATTTGTATCATATTCTAATAAAAATTAAGAAAAAAAAACGTTTCACGTGAAAAAAAAATTTGGTTTCGTATGGAGAGGATCGGCCGGCTGGAATGATGCATCCCATATTAAAAAAAAAGATTTCGCGTCCAAAAAAAATTTTCTTCTAATTTTTCTGAGTCGCAAAACGATACCAATTACATATGCCCTTAAACGGATCACCACTATTTTTGTTACACCCGTATATATATAAAAAGCCTGCTGCCACTGCGCTCATTTCATAAACAGGTAATTCTAACATACCTACTGAAAAGTAATGACCAATAAAGGTTTATTATTTACTGATTTTTATTTAATAACTGTGTGGACAGGTTATAGCAGCAATTAGTGATCAAAACTATTTATTGTTTTTGCGTTAGATTTCCGTTAAGTTGTAAATTGCATATTAAAATTCACGTAAAATGGTTACGGTAAAAATGAATACCTTAAATCGGCCAGGGATTACAAATGCTAAAAGTAAAACACTTCAATTTTTAGCGGAGAGGGAGGAGTATAGTAAATCTATCGGTACCCGTGCACCTGTTTCGGTAATCATTACCAACTCTTACATATTTCCAGCAAGTTGTGATAAAGTAAAACATACTATTTATTTATGCTCAAACAAAGTTCAGATCAGCTATTTAAATTGCTGATACTTTTAAGTAAGAGCTTTGACCCGACTGGGGAGGAGCGGGGAGGGTCCGGTGTCTAGACGACTCCATTCAATCACGGCCTGCGCTGCATCCACCACGTCGTATATGCTATCAAATCGACCGAACACGCTATCTCACAGAGCCCGAGGCATAATTTTATTCATAAGAAATTTTACTCTGATGCAAAAAACAATACCAAACTGGTGATAATTAGTTTCATTAAGGCTTTTAATTATTATTTTTATCATATTGACATTAAAAATCATTTATGTGGTAATTAAAAACTTGCAGTTCAGTCCCGTTAGGTCGGGACAGCTAGCCGGGCGACACAGCACAGCCCGCTAGCGGTCGGTCCGCTCGTTATGTCTGTTGTAAAACTCATCGGGCTCGACGGAAAACCCTCGCGCATCCGACTATCTTTTACGACACGCATTGTCCGTCGTAAAACTGGGGTTGTGCAATTTTCGCATTCCAATTGTTTCCTTGTTTTGTTAATCTCCGTCAATAAATTAGAAAGCCGTTTCTTCTTTTGTCGCGAGTTTCTTGCGGCGCGCTTTCTCCGACTTGCCTCTAGCGGGCATCCCTAATTTGTTAAAAAGTTAAAAAACAATAAGCATTCTTGTGAATGCGAGCCTGTTCCGCCGCAGTGCCGCATCAAATAATAACCGTAAAACGTACCCTGAACCGTGGAGGACTTCGGCATTATAGTGTTCGGTGAAAGCGATAAAAAATTAAAACTTAATTACTGACTTACCGTGAATATACTCTTAAAAATTCAGCGAAGGGTAAGGCGGGGGTAGGTGGTGGAAAGTTCTATGGAACTACCTCACGCGAGCATCTTATGAGTAGAGAACAACACTCAAGAGTGGACAATTTTGATTGTTTCGCCCAATGATATTCCATGGGGTAGAACCCATTGACCCTTATTAACCCTTTGACCGGCAAGCATCGGACGTAAAAATCGTACCCTCAACGCCAGCAGCGCGCAAGGCAAACTGGTTATATTTTGGACGTGATATCAAGTGCTGGCGCTCAGGGCACGACTTTCCGTGCGCGTGATTTGACGTCTTTGGCGGTCAAAGGGTTAAACGAGCTCAACTGCAATATGACAGTTAGTGCAGCAGTAACGTAAATTACCACTGTAGTACTAATTATTTGGTAAGAGACTAAGTGCCTCCAGCGACATGCGGGTGGACCCAAGTCAAAGATCACTGGTTCGTTGACCTACAGTGCCCAACAGCCAGATAATCTTAAGAAAGAAATAACAATAAATAAGAGAGATCTCACCTGAGGCCATCAGTCGTCATGAAGGGTCGCGGACACACTGCGCGCGCGCCGCTACCCCCACTCGACCCCATGCCCTAGGTCTAGCTTGCATTATTCACCCCCGATTAAAGCAAAAACGAAATGTCAGTGAATGGCGAGTAACGGGACCACGGTAACTGGAGTGTAGGGTCGCGGGACCTTTAGCCCCGCGCCCGCGCAGCCCCCGCCCCCTCGCCCGCTAACTGCGATAATTAGCGGCTGGCACCCCGACGCTGACTAACGGGTTAGAGCTCCTATATTGAGGGCTATTTTTAGTATGCAGTCTAAGGTCAGGAGGGGCAGGGTTTTTTCAATACGCACATCGACTGTTGATTGGGTTCGTTCGCAGAAGTTTTTTACCGTGACTTTCTTCGATGTTTATTCATATTCTTCACTTTCATAATTTTTTTGTTTACTTATAGCAAAACATTGGGTTGGTCTGGTGGTTTTATAGTTTACTTGTAAGTCAGCAATACAAAGTAGTATTCAACGAATCATCAATTTTATTATCCACCGATTAAGTAAGTGATACTTAATTGGCTATAGTTTTGTAGAATACAAAATACAGATAACGGCTTCCTAGCCTAGTCTACCGACCAGCGAAGCCTACCGGGTTCGAATACTGGAAAAGGGAATTTATTTGTGTGTTAATAGGAGATACTTACGTATTTGTTCGTCTAATGTTACGGTCGTCTAATTAGTACGTAATACAAAACAAAAGTCTTGCTGTAAGGGTAGGTAACTCATAATCATATTTATAGATAGATAGTTCTCACGGTATTACTATACGATATTATACCCGTATTTACGTATTTTAAAATCAGAAATACTTAATTTTTATACAAATGGCAGTACTTTGACCGAGCTTTATGCAGTTTCATGGGAGTTCCATAAAATATCATGGAAGCCATACCTCCCTGCAATAAGAACGGAAACATCCAGCTGTCCAGCCAAAGACCATAACAAGTAGATGCTATCGTTGTTAATTGCAATTGATACTTCGCAGGCGGCCATGCGTGGCATGCGTCAATCCGTTATATTGTCTTTGTTTTACCACTTTTACATCTCTCTTAGACTAGAATATTATTGTCCAGAAAATCCCATATTTGATTCTAAAAAAAATTAGAAGAATACGTTCCAGAAAGTGCGCAATAAATCGTTCTCTCCGCTCGTTCATCGCACATTTCTTAGAACCATAAGAAATCATAAACGCATGCGGTAATCCATCGAGGTGGAATGCAATGCTCACCGTTGTAGGTGAATCAAAGAATAATGTTCTTTAAATACAAACTCCAAAGAGATCGGATTGGCTTCTACCTATCAAACAAAGGATTTGCATACGCACAATTCGGCACTATTTATTTCGCCGGATATTTTTTTGTGTACGCGCAGGGCATAGACAGCATAGAGTGGGTGGAGGGGAAGAAATCAGTCACTGAATACCACAAAAGGCCGTAAATTACGTAGTTTTGAATAAAACTCACATTATGGAAACGAATGCAGCTAAATAAGGCACAATAGCATGCGTGTCGCAGAAATGAGAATAGTTCACAAATCGTTAGGTTTTTCTCTGATATTTGAATAAATGCAGTAGATGTGTGTGTCTGTTTAAGTGTGTACCGATTACCTATATTGAAGTAAGAAAATACTTAGTTCATACAACGCGGGAATGCTGCCTGCGTGATGGGCACCCTGCCAAGAAGCCAAGGTTTGTTTTAGGTATCTTTATTTTTTCTAGTTAGGTTTAGTTTTAGTAGTTTTAATTTATAAGTAACTTTAATTGTTATACCTACTTGTTTATCTGAATAAAGTTTCTTAGTTCATTATATTTAGTTATAACAAAATGTTAGGCGCTTACTCACTACTACTTTTCTAAGTTTAACACATCACTTAATTAAGCGTGAAGTAGTAGATATGCGATCTGATAAAAAGGGCGAGTTGAGAACATGAGGTAAATTCAACGAGCAACGCCAAGCGGCACGGTAGTGTTTCTGCATTTCCCTACGACGCACTTTGCATGCGCTTAACGCATTTTTATGGAAGTGGTGCGCTTCAACGGGCCTCACACGGAGCCGTGTGAACCACACTATTCGTTACATAACATTATGTACTTATCGCTTTGCAACCAATTTCCAAATGTTTTTACTAAACAAAACCTACAGGAAACTTCAGACAGTTCAGACTTCAAACTTAAACAGGGAAGGGAACGTGTATTTTGTTGAAATCAATCTTAGTAATTTCCAAATAACATGGAGGCATTTTGAAACTTAGGAACAGAAAAGGTATTAGTTTGTTATCAATCGTTTATGCCTCTTGCTCGCACATTGGTGCATAAAATATTGATTTTAAGTACGAGCGAGACGCAAAAGCACTTAATAACAAAATGATATCAATTTAACATTGAATCAATACGAATACCTACGCCTCCCTCCACCACACAATATTTGCCCAATGAATTATCCGGTAAGTAAAATAGAAATTCTTACAAAAATTTGGCCAACGTGTGTTCGAGGGGGGTCAGTGCGATTTTTTTCGGTCAGGTAGAGCTACCTGCGTGCGCGCCGGTAGCGCAGCATGCAGCGATCGTAATCACGCATGACGCGGCGCCCGCATGCTGCATAACGCACGGCTGGTGAGATACGGACATCGCCGTCACTATATGTACATGGTCAAGGTTGTGCAACCGTATAGGTATATAAATAAAAAAAACTGGTCATGAGATGCTCTTAAAAATTATAATGTTTTAAAACTAAGTTTTCTGCACCTTGCGGATAAGGTTATAATAATCGCAGACCATAGTGCATACTAACGTTGAACGGGTCTATAGTGCGTGAAATAAAAAAATTCGACACAAGTTTACTGGTCATTTTGGTCGTAAATGTTACCTTTATTATATGCATGGACTGAGATTCCTGATATGATGTGTAGGTATTCAATTATCTTTGCTTACTGGTCCCGATCTCCGGGCAGATGCAAATACCCCAGCCGTCTACAATTAGCACAAATGTCAGCTATCGTTCTAGAGATGAGACACGCATCCCGCGCATTTGTAATTAACTAAAGATCTTAATCGACAGTAAAAAGCCGCGTGGATACTTCATTATGAAAATATTCTGGATATTAATGTAGTCTATAAAGAGTATTACAATTACTCTAATTACAGCCTATTTATTCTATTAGACCGATGTAAATTCAAAATTATGAATTCAGTTATGTAGCAACCATCAGTACTGGAGGGATTATACGTGCATGTGGCTGTACATGCGTCGAGCTAGAATCGGTACCGTTAAAGTTTGTTAGTTAGCCCTCGAGTTTACTTAAACATAATAGAAACCGGCCAAGTGCGAGTCGGACCACGCGTAATGGAGGGTTCCGTACCTTCAATTGCATAAGAATCAAACTATAATACCAAAAGGTCATATCTGATGCCTATAGACTAAGTTTTTTGGAGATAACTCAAAAATGGCTACACTGATAATGTTCAAAATAAATTTAGTAGAAAAAATGTAATAAGGCACATCTTCTCTAATTTTTTCATATTTTTTTCGGTTCAAAAGTTACAGGGGCGGAGACACAATTTTTCTGACTTTCAAACCGATTATTGCTGAAAATATTAGGTAACTTAATCACACAATATTCAAATAAACCTCAATATTATTTTTAAAAACATATCGATTGATGTGCAACATGTTGATATTCAATATTTTATTTATTTATTTAGTTACATGTATGCCTCCCTAATAATATTTTTTTCTGCACTTTAACTAAATAGCGGCATACAAAATTCACTTTATGTCAAAATTTGATTAGGATACGTCTTATAGTTTCCGAGTAAAATGGCTGTGACATACATGACGAAACTATAAGGGTTCCATTTTTGCCATTTTGGCCACGGAACCCTAAAAAGCTTAATTGTTAGCTAATATAAAGTCGAAGAAAAATAAATACGTAAAAAACCCTATTTAGTTCTACGCCGGAATACACCTGTCTTTGAAAGTGTGCTTCATTAAAAGTGTGCAATAACAATAATAAACTTACTGAAGTTCGCGTGACGATGCATGACGATGCTCAGTCAAGATGCAAAATACGCCTATCGTCATTTGCAGTTCGCATATGGGTTCGTCAAATGACGACTGGTGGACAGTAACCCTTACAACAGATTTAAATAGAAATTGAAATAAGATCAAGTAAAAACAGAATTTGAATTTGGTGTGTATCGTCCGTCGAGATGGATCAATAGGTCACGTAGCAGACGCTATTAGATATAAAGCGCGCATTATTTACGGTGTACCTAACGCGTTTTTGTCACTCGATGCCTCACGACAAGACGGATGCCGCATAGGGTACATTTAGAAAGTATTAGATAATAATGTGTTATTAAAAGCAAACCTATCTAAAAGTAAACCTAACTGCTCGAAAGTGTAGCTTTCATTCCAATTATATGGAAACTATAGCAGCTGGTTATAGGACGAAAGCAGTACTGTAATCTGCGGGCGGAGCTGCTGTCTCCAGCGATTATGTACAACAAGGCCCTTCGCCTTGCGCGTCCGCAGGTCGCACAATGCGCACATCAACATTATCATTAGCATGGCGTCATTGTGATCCGTCGCACGTTTAGTAATAAATTTGGAAAAAAAGTAAAAAATCTTATTCACGTCGGACGCAGACGCAGTCGGCGACAAAAACTAATGGAAATAGAAAGAAATATGCAAGCGAGTGATTGTTCGGCGATCGAGAGATCGAGGTGAGGCAAAAAAATGGCAGATGCGCGTGAGCAGGTAGCGGCGGGGGGAGGCGGGCGCGGGGGAGGCCGCATGCAAATGCGCTGAGATGAGTGTCTCTAGGAATTAGCGCATTCTAGATTACAAGGTGAACTGGAAAAAATAAGTAAGTAGTAAAATGAATTCCTCTACACGATTCTAATTAAGTAGGTCCTTATGAATAGTTGTAATAGCTACTAAAAGGTAGAATTCTTAATTGAGTGGAGTAATTTGACAGCACTTTACTTACATTTACCAGGTACTGTCAGATTACACTAAATAAAAAAATAGGGTTAATAGAT
This sequence comes from Pammene aurita, assembly GCA_947086415.1. Lineage (NCBI taxonomy): Eukaryota > Metazoa > Arthropoda > Insecta > Lepidoptera > Tortricidae > Pammene > Pammene aurita. The sequence continues at coordinate 32,286,264 of OX352290.1, read as the reverse complement.
ACATATATTTATGAATACCGTCTTTATTAAAATTTTCTTTTACCTACTAAGGTATGATCAGATGTTTTGTTCAGAATGGTCAGCACCAACACACCTGACAAGTGAGCATACATTCAGGGACCCGGCCGCTTTCTCGAGAGCACACATTATGAATGTAAATATAATGCACAATTTGCCCTTCAAAATCTTCATCTACCTTGTACATCTGATTATAAGTATATTACTCTAAACTACTTTATGGATTACGAACAAATTATCAATTTAGTTATTAAGATTATGAGAGTAAACGGTCAAATTTGTTAAGAGAATCGCAAATACTGTAACCTGTAAGTCCTGTAACATATATTTTCTTCTCTATGTATAATGCCCAATTTATACTCGATTATTTTCTTTTGTGCATATGGTAGATAGTGTCCTTCTTCATTGAAAAATAAAGCCCAGTAGAGTAGAGGGAAGTACATACTCAGGTTGTGTATGATTTAAAGAAAATTTGAATAGATACAGAGTTTTTTTGGTTACAAAGTAAAACATAAAAAAATATGCAGGCAAAAAAGTTGTATTTAAAATAAATGGTAAGTGTGATAATATTCTGCAAAAGCAATACAGACAAGCAAGATACAAACGCATTATTTTGAATTGACGATTTTGACGCTCTTAACACAGTCATACAACACTTTTAACGAAACACCTGATCTAAGTGAACACACTTGGTACGTTCTCGTTATAGAGTTTACGTTTTTGCGCCGGCCTGTGGGCGATTAGGACCCAGATGTTCCAGGCCAATAAACCGTACGTTGTTGCGTACTCGTAACAATTGATTTAAGTATTTTTCAACCGACTTCAAGATTTCGAAGGAGGAGGTTCTCAATTCGTCGGGATCTTTGTTTTTGCAAATTTTAATATTTAATGTATGTTCACCGATTATTCGAAAACGGCTGGACCGATTTGGAAAATTATAATTTTTTTGTTTAAAAGAGTATGCTTGATAGTTGGTCCCATCGTAACCAAGTCATGTCTGTCAAGGTCTGATGAAAATCTAGGGAACTCTTCAAATATTGTAGGCACGCCTATAGTGATTTCAATATTTTTTACAGTAGCTCGGGCAAATTCTTTTTGGAAAGGTGGGGTTTAAGTGAAGTCGGTTCCTTTTTATTTAAAATTATTATACGTATTGAAACTTGATATGTATAATTAATTATTCACTGAGTTCCATTATTAAAATTAGAATAAATTAGTATCTGCTGATAATCCCTGAAGCTCCCACTACACAATTTAATACTTAAATTGGGACAAAGAGACTTGGTTTGGCATTCGATACAGACGCACAGCGCGTGCACCGGTGGACATCGCTCATGGTGGAGATCTAATCGCCCGATGACTTACAAGTTTCTTTCTGCTCGCTTTAAAACTTATCTCTATTAATATTCATAAGAACCGTTTCGGAAAAAAAGGTTCTAAGCTTTGACCGTTGTTTATCTAATTTGAAATTTCGCAGAGTTTTTTTAAAGCTCTTTATGTTAGGAGCTTTTAAAGCAGTTATCAAATTATATTTAAGAATAGAAAAGGATCAGCTTGTTTACGCTCTTCTATAGAATTCAATGTCGATGTGAAGATAACGACCCGCGGACCGGGTCGGATCTGACGGCGCACGAGCGTCAGAATGTTAAATGATCAGATATTAGGCGACGCGACGACTCGCCGCGATTAACGAGATATCTATCTGAAATTGGAAACAGTTGTATTTGACTGAAACGGTATCGCAAGATGGATCTCTTTGTGCTATAGAAAGCTAAATTATCAACCCGTCACTAATTTCGTCCAATCAACGAATATCGGAACGTAATTTTCTTATTAAATTACAGATTTTATTGTGAACTATCTCTTTTACGCAATTTGCTGACCGCAGCTTCGTGCGCGTCCGTCCGTCTCTTGGAGGCGCTTCGTCAATACCTTTTACAGTTTTTACAGTTTCTAATTGAGCAAGTTGTGTAAGAATAAAACTTCTATTATTTCTCTAATATGAAATGCAGCAACGTACCGAGAGCCAGGACAGGGCCCATCAGGACGCACGCGTGCGTATCTAAGACATGTCGCCATAACGTGATGTATCGACACTACTCTATTTACATGTACCTATGTACCTACATGTTTCTATGGTCCACTTGGTAAAGCAGACTGTCCGGATGTTTTGAGTTCCCGACAGATGTGTGCGGCTGAATGAGACATCGATGGGCATTGTACTACGTGTGGCACGGGGAAAAGGGGTACTGTACAAATTAAAGCATGAGGTAAGAGCCGTGGGTGTGAGGACTGTGAGGGTGCAGTGAAGGGTCTGTCCGTAATATGATGTCGCGAATGGTGACACGTGTGCAAGTTTCGTAGACTAATTCATTGCAAAGCTAACACCTATATACCTTTACGCGTACCTTTCTTTACAAAATAGGTGTGTATTTTTTCAAGTTGTACAGCCTGAAATTTTTGCACCATTAGGTGGCTACTTCACCTTACTTATTCCGTGGATGTCCAATTTAATCCACGTGTAAACTTGGATTTCATTGAACTCGCAAGTGTTGTTCAGCTGAAGATAAATAGAGGAAAATGTCGAGTTACATGGTTATTAGGGCATTACGGCGATGTGACCGATCGCCCCACGTTTTTTGCCACGGAATTTGAATAAGAGTCGCGCACAAAGCGCGGCGTGACGCACGCGCAGTCGCGTCGCGCTGCGCCGCGCTGTGCCGCCCATTCAACACGTAATTAACGCGCGTAAAAAACGCGCCTGTCGAAAATTAGAAATGTACCGGTATAAAAAAGTGTCCGGTGTGAAATGTTATTAATTTAAATGCACCGTGTTGTCCCCGTGAAGTCTGATTAAAATCCGGAACAGTAATGCTTCCTTCGATTGCTTCCATAGTGGGACAAGAAAATGCTCTAACTTACCTAAATACATTTTTTAACCGACTTGAGAGCTTAATCAAAAGGTTCTCAATTCGGTTCTATGTTTTTTTTAATGTTTCTTACTTCATAACTCCGTCATGCAGTACCGATTTTAAAAATTCTTTCTTTTTATTGTAAGTATATACATAAAGATTGGTCCCGTTTATGTCAAAACCCAGTTCTGATTATGGGTCCATGAGGAAACGAAGGAAGTTCTCAAATGTTAAAGACATACATTTAGTGATTTTTGTGTTTTTATCAACAAATCAAGCATTTTCATTCAAAAAACAGCCAAGTGCGTGTGGACCACGCATAATGGAGGGTTCCGTACCTACTATCGAAAAAACTAATATCAACAGGTCCTATCTGCCTTTTAAAGAAGTTTTTAGGAGATAACTCAAAGACTCCTTAACCGATAATGTACAAAAACATAATAAATAAGGAGTGGTCCGGGAAAAAAGTAGCCGGGCCTTTTCTGATTTATCTTTTTATTTTGTGCCGATTTAGAAGCAGTGTTTATATTTAAATAATCTGTAGATACAATCCTACAAAACGTAAATACAATCATATTTAAATGAAACAGCGTTTGGAAGTTTTCGCCTTTTATATTCCATCATACACACTCTTCTGACAGAATTTTTGAGGTGTTTCTCAAAAACATCTTTTTTCTTATAGTTTGATTTGATCAGCTATTTTATACCTTAATAAATTGTCTTTCTTCAATAGTAAACTTTTTTATCTGGCTTTATTTTAAGGTAGTTACAGTAATTTTTAATTAAATGTATTTGCCTTTTTTTATAGAAAACTGTCTCCCATAGAAAAATCTTTGTCAGAGGTTAAATTAGAGCGTCTTCCTGACTATCTTAGCTAAAATACACTTAATGAATGTAGCTTCTTGGTAAGATGAAATTCTGAAAAGCATAAAACGGGTTGTGAAAATGGAAATACAATTGTGGCATTGTAGCGGATGTCGATTAAAGATTGTCAAATTATGTTGTTCAAAAAGTTACAAAGTATGTTAAATTAAAAACGCGAAAACTTATATATGCTCGCATATTTTATTATGATTGTATTTTTATTTATTAGTATTGTATCTACGGATTAATAAAATAAATATACTGCTTCAAAATTAGCACTAAATTAAAAATACACTATAGATTGTACACGGCTACTTTATTTCAGGACCACTCCTTATATATACTTATTACTTATACAGTATGTGGCCTGTAACCCGAGCAAAAAATTAAAACGTAGATTCTACTCCTCAAACTATAAAACTTTTGTAGAACAACTTTTAAAAAATATGGTGTCTTTAGATAGTCTCTTTTTCATACAAACGAAATAGTACTATCAATGTACGTTATAATACTTATAATCCGTCTAATTGACATCGCTTGTCAGTCTTGTCATCCTACAGACATAATCAATTTCTCAATACATTGCGTATTCGAATAAACTTTAAAGTGTAGGTACTAAAAATCAAACTAAAGGTTATTTTTTAAAGTCGTTGAACAAACGTTGTCTAGTTTGAGGAGTAGAATCTACGATTTAATTTTTTGCTTGTGTTACAGGCCACACCCGATATAATACTCGCGACATCCAAATAAGCCGCAAGTGTGCTAATTTTATTTATATTCGTTTGACCACGATCTCACCTGATGGTAAGTGATGATACTGATGATCCGGTCTATGGTGGAGCACGCTTACCTATGTACGCTAATATGTACTTTACACACTTACCGTTAAGGTCGAGCATCATTTGTGTATTGAAGTAACTGCTAACGTCACCGCGCGCCGACACTGCAACAAGATATAGGTAACTATTAGAAATAACTTTGGATTGGTGACTATGATGAAAAAGTTCCATACTTCAGCACGCGCAGCATGGAAATAGACGGAGAGCTATCCACGTCAGAAATTACACAATAATGAGAGTAACGAAGCCCCTTTAGCCAGTTTGCTAAACTATGCTTATTTATAGATCTGGACATCTGGCAGCTGTAAAGTGGTGGAGGTCAAGGAATGCAAACAACTTCAAGAAAACAAAACCTAGAGTTGAAATATTATGAGAAATTATATAAATAAGTAGATTATATCATTACCAAAAGTTTATGTTGTGGGAAAGCAGTGCCAAACCACGTATAATGTAATTTGTAGTTTGTCGTCTACGGTTGTTGTTTCCGTTATAATATGCAATGTTTTTTGTTCTTATGTTAAAATATAGGCCCTGGTCATTTATAACTGAGACAACTTCGGCAGTTTTTACTTATTTTGATAGTACCATTTTTCAATTAAATATGTTTGCTAGCCTGTCACTCTGATCTCCACCCATTAAAAGAATACAATAGCAATCTGACCAGACGGGTTTTGTTGTTCTCATTATTGTATCATATCTGACGTGGCCAGCTCTTAGTCCAAAAGCCCATGAAAAAGATGCCCTGCCTACCTGAACATAAATTAATTAATACAGGAAAAAATAATTGTATCGATTTCACCTTGACGCCTATTTTAAACCAAAAACCATTTGACTGTGACAAAAACTACTCAAAGCTGTTAAGTGTCGATTGGCACAATATTAATGTAAAAACGTTGATAGTTGGCAAATCGAACATTGAATAAACGTACGCTACAGATTTAAGCTATTTAATGAAGGTGCAATAAGCGGTGTGCATGTGCGGACACAATGGCCTCTCGACGCGCGGTCCAGCAGCTGCGCCGACGCCGCCGATGACCGTTGACTGCCAATTTCAACGATCGCGTCATATCGCCAATCGCGGGGGCGGCCGACCTTCTGCATTCAAAACTAATAGAATTATCCAAACGGAGACTATAAATTATCCTCTACCGTGGTCATTAGGGACGAACATGGCGCTTGCGCAGCCTGGGACTGTGCGCACTGCGCTGTGAGACAGAAGGTAATGAGCGTAAGATAATTCAAGTAATTCAACAAACGAGTAACCATATCATATTCATTTTATTACGTTAATAAACATGTTTTAATGAGGTTTTTGTTTTTGATAATTTAGCTCTTCATCCCTGCATGTAGCATGACTCTAACATTTAGCGTGATGTGAAATACCTATGATTTTTCTACTTAAGTACTTATACCGTTATATTCCTAAAAGCGTTTGAAATTTTCTGTTGGTCAGAAAGACACATTTAACAGAGGTATGCTATTTTCTTTTTATGAATATGTGGGTACGTGTTTGTATGCAATAATATAGCCATTCTATGAATCCACATTAACAATACATTGGTATGTGCTTTATTAGGATTCCCAGATGTTAAATTGCACCTGATATACTATTTCTTTAACCATCATCAGATTGGGATAATAATCAAAAATATTTTCACTGGTACACACCGAGCAAAGGTAGGTAGGTACAACAATTAAGGCGCCGGTGCGACAAGTGCGACACGTGTCGCATTTCCTCACAACGTGTCGAGTGTCACAAATACCGACTAAGCAGCAACGCCGACTTAAAGACATGCACCGACTGCCCTCGAACGGTGAAAAATTAAAGGGTTACTTCACCCGGCAGGGTTCGGTCGGCGACGTATTGGCGAACTTTTGGGGCCATTATTTATCCTTTCTATATTAAAATAGTATAATGTAAAATAGTCAACCCGCCTACAAAATTTAATCGGGCCATGTCGTAAGTTTGTATATTTTTATGAACAAAATTATTGTTTTTTTCACATTTCAGCTAGTTTCAAACATAAGAGACGTAACATTACCTATCAGAAAAAAAGGGTATACCTACCTAAGTAGGTACAACTACTTTATGAACGGATTCAAGGTATTTAAACTTTGTGGGAATATTGAGAAGCTTTAAATCTGTAGAAATAACCGAGACGAAAGAAAATTAGATCTCTTGGGAGGGCCACTTGAAGTGTGACGGAGGTGTCCACAACAAAAACCAAAGCGGAGCCGATAACCAGCATCGCGCAGAAAATACGGAAGTACAAAGCTCGATGTTGTTGTTTTGGTGCTGTAAAGCGGACCTCAGCTTATCTTAGATGGCATCGCATTAGACGTAGGGAAATAAACGAGCGGATAGTTTCTATTTAAAGTGGGGTCAGGTGCCCCCCTCAGTAAATCGCGCGCGTGAAATAGTGCCGGCCAGCGAGCAACGCGCTGGTCCCGCGGGACCCGACCTGCTCGCTACTCCATAAATCGTCCCCATTTGGCTAACCCGCGAATCAAAGAAAGGTAATTCACAATGTTTAAATCCAATTTGAGAAAAGAAAGACCGAGGGCGCCCTTCCCCCGCTGATGCTCGGTAGGAATGTAAATCAGCAGCAGCGGCGTCGACAAACCATTTATTGTCGTTATGTCATGTGTCATTTGCGATTACATATATTATTATGATTTTGTGCCTAGCCCCTTGTCGTGGTTTACAAGAACTTCACAGGTTTTTAATATTTTTAGGATAGAAATAAACAAGAATATAATATTATTTGCGCCAATTCAATACAAATCGTATTGAAGAGGCCATTGAGCAGAATAAGGGCTCTAAAGTTTTCTCAAGAGATTTGTCTATTGGGCAGAGCCAGCTCGCCAAATTAAAAACTGAGGATGGTAGAATTGTTTCATCCAGACCCGAGCTTCTGGGGGAGATAGAGGACTTTTATGGACAGCTATACACATCAACTAGCAGACCTGAAGTTGATCTGGCGGAAGACCCTAGAGCTAGACTGACCCGACATTATACCGAAGACATCCCGGACATCAGCCTGTACGAGATTAGAATAGCTCTTAAACAGCTCAAAAACAATAAGGCACCTGGTGAAGACGGAATTACAGCCGAACTTCTGAAGGCGGGTGGTAAACCGGTCCTTATAGCCCTTGAGAAGTTGTTCGACTCCGTTTTACTAGAAGGGAGAACGCCTAAGGCATGGAACAGAGGTGTGGTGGTATTGTTCTTCAAAAAGGATGATAACGCGTTACTGAAGAACTACCGACCCATTTCACTTCTGAGCCATGTCTATAAGCTGTTTTCAAGAGTCATTACGAACCGTCACGCACGCAGTCTAGATGACTTCCAGCCTCCCGAACAAGCCGGTTTCCGAAGAGGCTTTAGTACCGTAGACCACATCCATACGCTCCGTCAGGTTATACAGAAGACTGAGGAGTATAACCTGCCCCTCTGCTTAGCGTTCGTGGACTACGAGAAAGCCTTCGACTCGATCGAAACCTGGGCTGTACTACAATCTCTCCAGAGGTGCCAAGTGGACTACCGCTATATCGAAGTGCTGAAGTGTTTGTACGAGAACGCCACTATGTCAGTCCGACTCCAGGACCGGAACTCGAAGCCTATTCCGTTGCAGCGGGGAGTCAGGCAAGGAGATGTTATTTCTCCTAAACTGTTCACCGCTGCACTGGAGGATGTTTTCAAGACTCTGGACTGCAGAAGGCTAGGCATCAACATAAACGGCGAGTACATCACTCACCTTCGGTTTGCTGACGACATAGTAGTCTTGGCTGAGACCATGGAGGATTTGAGTACGATGCTCGATGACCTCAGTAAAGCCTCCGAGCGAGTTGGTCTAAAGATGAACATTGGATAAGACGAAGATCATGTCAAATACCCATGTAGCACCAACTCCCGTTACAATCGGAGACTTTACACTCGAAGTTGTGGACGATTATATATACTTAGGACATACTGTCCAGTTAGGTAGATCCAACTTCGAGAAAGAGGTCAATCGACGAATCCGACTCGGTTGGGCAGCGTTCGGGAAGCTACGGCACATCTTTTTGTCCAATATTCCGCAGTGTCTCAAGACGAAAGTCTTTGACCAGTGTGTGTTGCCAGTGATGACATATGGTACTGAAACGTGGTCGCTTACAATGGGCCTCAGAAGAAAGCTCAAAGTCGCCCAAAGGGCAATGGAGAGGGCTATGGTTGGAGTCTCTCTGCGTGATCGCATCAGAAATGAGGCCATCCGCAGCAGAACCAAAGTAACCGATATAGCCCTCCGAATCGCTAAAGTGGCAGTGGGCGGGGCAATTGCTCGTAGAACCGATGGCCGTAGGGGCGGAAAGGTTCTCGAGTGGCGACCACGAACCGGAAGGCGCAGCGTGGGTAGACCCCCCGCAAGGTGGACTGATGACCTGGTGAAGGTCGCAGGAGTCCGCTGGATGCGGGTGGCGCAGGACCGGTCATTGTGGCACTCTTTGTGGGAGGCCTATGTCCAGCAGTGGACGTCTTTCGGCTGATATGATGAAGATGATGATGATAATATTATTAAACAAGCAGATAAAAATGAAGCAAGCCAAATTTTGCCACAGGTCTAACTAACACGCGAGGCGTGGCTGCTGAACGAGGCGATCGCTATTTTCTCTTCTGCGACTGTTTTTGCGAAGCGATGACGCGTTATAAGTTACAATAATTTGTGTTAACACGAAATCGCGTGAGCCGCATGCCTAACGATATGCTAATTAGACGAGACTGACGACTCTATTAGAAACATTTCAGTAAAAACACCTCGGGATTTTCTCGCGATTGCCCGCGCCACAGATCGCTTCACAGAACCTGAGTTTTCTATTTTGGTGTCGCGGATTCTCGAGTTGAGAATCCGTCGGTGTCGTTGAACCGGCGGTGGTTAATTAGGCGCCCCCGCGTCCCCCGCCCTGTTTCACCCCCGCCCCCGCCATCGTCTCACGCACATGGCTCGTAGCGGACACAAACATTGCCCCACATACGAAAATCGATACGGCCGTAACGGGAGCACGTTCAATGTTAACACTTGTCTCGCCTCGACCCGCGTCACAGGACGCTGCTGCACGCCCGGAGGGTAATAACCACGTTGTCTACCCGGCCCCGGTACCGACACAAATTGAAGCCTGCTCGAGAACGGATTACAGACTTGCAGATTCAGCGTGTATATTGTGTTGTGAGTACATATATCTTTTAAAGAGAAGCAGAATAACAGCAGCTAAGAAGGCGGCGTTGTGACTTAGTTTGTCTCGGAGCTTACTTATTGGTATTTCTTTTGCGTGGCTATAAATATTGATCCCGTAGTTTTTATTAATTAATTATATTTTGAAGTATTATTTTTATTTTCATAAACAGATACAATACCTGCTGTAAAATATAAATATAATTATAAAAGATCGTTTGCTAGAATATGCACCGCTACTTTGTAACAACACCACTCCTTATGTAGGCACCTCGATGATCCTTACCTACAGTTTTCACTTAATTTAGATGTGTAATCGTGCTTGATTCCGATTTCAATGAAAAGTTACATATGATAATAGTTACATATGTTAATATCGAAATCAGGTGATACTTACTTATATTAAAACTATAATATCTAAACAAGATATTAAAAACTATTATATATCATGTTATATTTCGTACATAAGTTCCGAAAACTCATTGGTACGATACCGGGATTGACCCCGTGACCTCTCGATTGAATATCAGATGTTTTACTGTCTGGCTAGCAGTGCTCAGATTTTGCCTAGTGAAGCAATATACTCGTAATATTATTATAATTTTGTAGTTAAAGGTGTATCATTTTGCAGAAGTGTTTCAGACTACAGGATTATTTAATGTAAGTTGACACAATTGGAAAGGTTTTATCAGACAAAAAATTATTAGCGATTATTTCAGAAATAGAGCTAATTAGAATACTCTTGAAATAAACGGATCTCAAAAAAACAGGGTGTAAATATATAAAAAAAACACCAGCCGGGTGTATCGCGGTGAAGACCTTCAGCTCGTCATGTGAACACATACATGGTCTTCATGGGGCATCAGCTGACTGTCTGTCCACCTCGATGCAGCCGGCTGACGATTTTTCATGATAATAAGAACTATCATCGGAACAAATTTTCGATCGGAACGCGATTTTATTATACCTGCTATATTTACGAGAAATTTTTTTTAGTTAATAAAAAAGTCGAAACTCTATGGCACATTCTTTTAAGTGATTAAATGGTTGTTCATCTGCCTACCAACAGAAGCTGATCTTCTTGAAGCTTCCATTACCTATACATCGCCCTTTACCACTTCTCAAATTATCACCTGGGACGCGATTTGGCCATTATTTTTTTATGGACTTACGATCTAATTCGTATTTTTATGCTAATGTTATTTAACATAGGATGAGTGATTCATCAAATACGACATTTGAATTTGAATATTGCGACGTAGAACTAATGTGTGAAGCTTAGATTGGAGATAAGTAATTATCTAACTAAGCATTTAAACAGTTTATTGCAGCTCAAATAATAGATACAAAGTATACACAAGACACAAACAAAAAAAGGAGAGGCAAAACAATTGGCGGTCTTATCGCTATAAAAATAAATAAATAAATAATAATAGTACATTACTACAGAGGCCGGAAAGTAGGGGGTTGCCGGCCAAGTGCATATAGACCGGATAGTCACGAGGCTGGCAACCCCTTTTCACGCCGAGGTATGTATAGTGCTTTTCTCAAACATGCAATGAAATAAATAAGAAACTTATCCTTTTTTTTTTCGGATATAGGTGAGGCAATCCTGTACTCGTAAACTTGTATTAATAATATAATGTATGTTGTACTACAAACACCTTCGTACTTAGGTTTTTATCTAAAATGATACAATATTTAAGTTCAATAAGCCACAAACGTACAACCAAAATTTGCATTCATTTCTAGAAAACAACAAACTTTCCCACTATTACGACTAAGTATATGTTCATCTTGTTATTAATGAATTATCCTATCAACGAACTACAACAAAAACATTAATTAGACTTACCACGTAATCAAAAATATGTGTAAAAACGTTACGTTATCAAGTCTGGATTGCTAAATTCCGACTGCATTTCATTGTCACTGAGCGGCTTTTAAAAATGTATAACTATTACGTACGTCGGCCATTTAAGTATAATTTTCACTTGCATTTGAACAAAACCTAGACCTAATTCACTTTTATTGTACCTATAGCCAAATTGTTATAGAATAAAACAAATCTACATTAATATACGCATTATACGCAACCTAATAAAATATTGAGAATGTTTTTAAAATTTTCCCACTAAAATACTTTTTTTTCACAGTATCTGTGCTGTTCGAGAGGTTGCACTTAAGGCCATTCTACACGAGTTAAAATTAAGAAGAAAAATGTACATGGTGACTGAATAAATTCAGAACGTAACAAATATTGTCTATGGTCTCTGTTTATGCATTATTATTCAAAATATTCATAAGAATCAGAACCCTCCGAATTTATTTCGCTAATATGGATTCTAATTCTTAATTTCAGCTCGTGTGTATTAGCCCTTGCTGCTAATATTTTAGCTTGATAACCAACATTTCACGAAAAAAAAAATTTGTTCCTATAACTGGTATTAGACATAACAATTTGTAGGGCCCAATCTATCAGGTTAGGAGGTGTAATAAGAGGTCCCTTAGGGAGCTGAAGTAGGGTTAGGGAGAGGCAGGGTACACAACAGATTGGGCCCTACAAATTGCAATGTCTAATACCCGTTTTTAATCTGCCTCCATCTTTACAATTTAAAATTATAGGAATTTGTTAATAATGTGTTTTTTCATGTCGAACGATATAAAGTAAATTTTAAAATATATCATATTGTTTATTGATTTTTTTTTAGCAGGCGTAAGTAGTGGCAGAATGTCAAACGAACCAAAAAGTAAATATCGCTTATAGCCTTAAATGGCTGAATGCCATGATCCTGTGCCACAAATATATGTGCAATGGAAATTAAAAAAGAGGCACTTGCCGGCCTAGGCCTCCAAATTTGTATGAAATTCCATTATCGACCTCTCGTGTAGCCGCACCTGAAACGTGACACTTTGCAGCCTATTATAAGGAACATAACATCAATATTTCATTGCATGTTTGAGCAAAATAAAATAATAATAATAATATTATAATATTTAAAATTAGAATCCTAGCGATCCAATAAATCACGTTGGTAACGATGTATCTTGCCAAGGGACACGGCACGTCGCGCGGCGCGTCTTTGCGACTTTCCTGAACAAACATTATTATTTGAATAAGCCATTATTACGTTATAAATTGGCCCCGTAATGTTGCAAAGTCTAAAACTATAAAAAATCCCGCACAACGATTGAATAAACAAACCGAAATCATAATTAGGTTTTTAATGTAGTCGGCATTAATAATAACACGGTGAAGAACGAAGCCAGCCGATGTGTATCGCGGCGAATCTGCATAAGCATGAAATTAATTAGACACGTACGAGTATAATGAGACATTAAGAGCGCCAAGCGGCCCAAACGCGCGCACGCACGCCTCTTGCCTGCGTCTACACATCTTGCCAGAAAAGCATAAAGCGCCGCAAGGTGCGTGGCAACCGACTAAGTGCTGATTGTAGATTGTAAATGATCACCATTTACATTAAAACTACAACGGAAATATTACTGAACAACATTAAATTGATGCACTTTTTTTAGTGTTCCATGTTATAAAACAGATTTATTTTATCATTAGAACCTAAAGCGCGTGAATTTTTTATTTTTTATTTATACCTACTTCATAACAGAGTGAATGAATGAGAGAGTGAATGAATGAGAGAGTGAATGAATGATGTTGTGGTATCGTTAGCAGACGTTATGGGCTGCGATTCGAAAAATAAACACACACACTGGACAGACACAGCTTCAACCCAACTCAACCCAACTCAACTCAACGCTATAACGACATTGATATTTGCTATTCGAATAGATTTTTCATTCAACATTGGTCTCACATTGGTCACACATTGGTAGCACATTGTACCAATGTTGTACCAATGTGAGACCAATGTGTGATCAATGTGAGACCAATGTGTGACCAATGTTGAATGAAAATCTGTTCGAATAGCAAATGTCAATGTCGTTATAGCGTTGAGTTGAGTTGGGTTGGAGCTGTGTCTGTCCAGTGTGTGTGTTTATTTTTCGAATCGCGCCCCTGCTTAATACAAAATTAATTGTAGTATGGGGTAGCGTATTGTTATCGGTGAATTCTCAATACAACTTGGGACTCCGATGGCCGGTTGAGAAGTGTAAGACTTCTTCGGCAGATGTCGCTAGGCGTCCCCCAAAGACGCATATGGGATATAGTGGAGAAATTCTGTGTGTCTCAGTTGTTGTGTGAGCTACTGCTCAGTTGGTCAGAGCGATGGGCATGTATCCCAGAGTCGCGAGTTCGAATCTCGCCTGAGGCAGTGGATTTTTCTACTTTTCCATTAAGCATTGTGGTATCGTTAGCAGACGTTCTGCTTAATACAAAATTAATTAGAGTAAATGAAATACTTATAAATATCACTTGTTTCGGTAGATTCAGTGATCTTCACTGTCGCATATTAATATAATATTATTAAAATATTTTGTTTTTGGAACATATATGTAGGTGTATCAATTAATATTCAACAAAATTTTTAAATCTTCCACAGATGAATCCACAGACTTTTAATAAAAAATAGTATATGCCAAATATTCCTTGTCACTTTGATATAGTCTGTCAATAAAGATTATAGACTAGACCCCATACATAAAGGACGACATCGCCATTAAAAAAGCGTTTTGAACTGAGTCACAACAAAAAAAATATTTATTAAATGAGGGTTTCCGCGATTGAGATTTTCACTAGATGGCAGCACCGTGACGACAGGTCTTTTTGGCAGTAGCTGTCAAAATCCACCAATCAAAAATTATATGGTTAAACATGATTGGTGGATTGTGACAGCTAGACCTGTCGCCACGGTGCTGCCATCTAGTGAAAAACTCGATTGCGGAAACCCTCATTGGTATTAACTCTGAAACTAGACGAATTGCCAAAAAGTTTATATGACATTTTAATCTCTAATTATGATCTGGAACACTCTTAAAATTATTCGGGTTTTTTCACTTGACACCGTCTTACATAATTAATGCGATATATTTGCGATTGGTAGACAAGGGAATATAATGGCAATAAGTGCTGCAATACAAACAGGTAGTTCAATTAAAATACCATCGATGAATCGAGAAAATATTTTCTGTCATAAAGTGACATGAATGCACCTACACAATTATTGTAGCTCAGAAAAAACGTGCATCGGTGATCTATTTACGTACCTATGTATAAAAATCGACTGAATTTGTAAGCAGCAATATTTGTTGTCTGTATCAAATTAATGTTAGTTTAAAATATTCGACGCATTATTCGGAACTTCGGAAGCAATATGGAAGCAATGACGTTTTTTAGAAACAACCCGTTTATACATTCATTTGCATTTACAATTGTGAGAGCCATGCTGTGAAAGTTATAACGTTATTACGGTATCAGCTTGGAATTGCTTGAAATTGTAATTTTTATGTACAGGTATCGTATTTATGCGCAGCTTTAAAACAATTCGACTGTTCTATATAATCCTGTCTCTACCTAATAATATACCTAGGTATTACTATTGTGTAGGTAATATTTTTTTACCTTGAGACATTAAATTATAAGAGACTGCTAATTTTAACGCTTACAATTTAATTACTTCCATGTTAATTTAATTTAAAGCTAGACACTTAATAATCTGGCTCTGTATTTAAATAAAAAATACATTAATGATGCAGCCGAAACAAATACATATGCTACCGTAGTAGATATTTTTAAATCACGGGTATGGGTTTTCTTATTTATATTCCTTCGCCTATTATATTAACATAATCGTTAATCAAACGCTATACAGTGAGTGGATCTCTGTCTATTATGACAAGCTGTGAATTGATTTTTATTGAATTCAGTAAACGAGGAATGATGTTTCAGGAAATGGTGACTATCTAAATATATCCTGGCTCGTAAATTCAAGTGGTAGGTAGTAGGGAAATAATGCCAAATTACTATTAACGCAGGTGGGTTGCGTGCGCGGCAAAAGAGCGCTGCGTTCTCAGGCAGAAGCGCGCGCGCAGTCCGTGTGGCGCGGGCACTACCCGCCGCGCGTAATAACGCGTAAAGACAAACACATCACACATTGATGACATTATTATACCCAAATTACCACGTAATTGATGGAAAACAGCACTACCATTTCGATTACATTATCGTCAGCGTCAATTCAATTGTTATTTTAATGTGAATGCGACGATAACATCATTAAAAAGCTATTGTTCGTTAAGCTATCTCTATTTTTCTATTCCTTGCCACTCGCTTTTTCAACTTCTTTATTTAGATACTACACATACACTACATATAATATAAATAAAGTGATATAGATATTTGATTTGACTTGAAGGTAGTACCTTGGCATAAATTATAACATATTGAATAAATGAATGGCTTACGTTATTTACATCTAATAAAATTCAAAGACAGAAAGAAGAAACAAGAGAAAGTCCATTGAAAAATGATTACAAACGTTGCAACTTGCAAGTAATAGTTGACTCCGTCCAGCCAGTTGCTATAATAGTCCATTTACTTATTTTTAATTATAAAATTCGTGAAATATTTGAGGTTCCTTATAGGTAATTTTACAACGAATCTCTCGTTTCAACCGACTTCAAGATTTCGAAGGAGAAGGTTCTCAATTCGTCGGGATCTGTGGTTTTAATAAAGTTTTTATTAGGTCATGTCGCTTGTTTGTTTTTTTAATTAAAGTTTACCGATTATTCGAAGACGGCTGACCGATTTGGAAAATTCTTTTTTTGTTTGAGGGGTCCCATTGTCATCAGGTCAGAATTTGATGATGGGATCCTGGAGAAATAGAGCGAAATCTTTAAATATTATAGGCACACCTGTAGTGATTTCAGTATTTTTTACAGTAGCTCGGGACTTTGCTTTATACAAACACCAACACACACAACAAAAATATTTTATACGGGATAAGTTTTTAAACGATATTTACATTTTAAATTCTAGTTTAGATATAAGTATAAATATTGTAGGAGATATATATGTTAGCAGTAATTTTATAAACCGGTATTTATAGATTTCCTATCAGAAGTTAAGTATACAATAGGTAAGTATATACATATATATATTTGTATGTACATGTGATTCGTGAATTTTTGAGAAATAGAGCGAAATCTTTAAATACTATAGGCACACCTGTAGTGACTTCAGTATTTTTTACAGTAGCTCGGGACTTAGCTTTATACAAACACCAACACACACAACAAAAATATTTTATACGGGATAAGTTTTTAAACGATATTTACATTTTATATTCTAGTTTAGATATAAGTATAAATATTGTAGGAGATATATATGTTAGCAGTAATTTTATAATCCGGTATTTATAGATTTCCTATCAGAAGTTAAGTATACAATAGTTAAGTATATACATATATATATTTGTATGTACATGTGATTCGTGAATTTTTGAGAAATAGAGCGAAATCTTTAAATACTATAGGCACACCTGTAGTGACTTCAGTATTTTTTACAGTAGCTCGGGACTTAGCTTTATACAAACACCAACACACACAACAAAAATATTTTATACGGGATAAGTTTTTAAACGATATTTACATTTTAAATTCTAGTTTAGATATAAGTATAAATATTGTAGGAGATATATATGTTAGCAGTAATTTTATAAACCGGTATTTATAGATTTCCTATCAGAAGTTAAGTATACAATAGTTAAGTATATACATATATATATTTGTATGTACATGTGATTCGTGAATTTTTGAGAAATAGAGCGAAATCTTTAAATACTATAGGCACACCTGTAGTGACTTCAGTATTTTTTACAGTAGCTCGGGACTTAGCTTTATACAAACACCAACACACACAACAAAAATATTTTATACGGGATAAGTTTTTAAACGATATTTACATTTTAAATTCTAGTTTAGATATAAGTATAAATATTGTAGGAGATATATATGTTAGCAGTAATTTTATAAACCGGTATTTATAGATTTCCTATCAGAAGTTAAGTATACAATAGTTAAGTATATACATATATATATTTGTATGTACATGTGATTCGTCAATTTTTATATTAAATATAGATGGTCTCGGTACCTTGGCACCAAAAGACCTCCTTATATTCAATTCAGATTTTTAGAGGTTTCTTCATTTTACCTCTGTAATGCAATGCCTCGTTTATAAAACCTTTGTCAGTAATTGAAATTGTGTTTCATGTTTCGATATTTTATTCCCCTTTTATTACCTCTACTATGGAAATAAGCCATGTTTATAACCTCTGTAATTGGAATAATGAGGAAGCGAACATTAACCGTGGAAGTGAAACAGTATCTTGTTTAAACTACAAAAATACATAATTTAGGTATATCTTTGTCTTTTTACATCTTTACGTATATATTTATCTATAATTCACAATTACTTAGCTGCTGCTAATGAAGTTATACGAGTAAAAGTCCAAGCAAAATAATCAGTACAAAAAAATATAAACTTGTGAAATAAGTACCAAATATAATCTCCTAAAGATGCTTTAAAAGGTAATTTGCATGTTTATATAATATATTCGTGAAACCGATAACTCTATTATCGAGCACCTCTATAATTGAGACAAATTTTCGTAAGACCTGGATATTTGGTACCTACTACTTGATGAAATGAAAAACGGTTTATTAACACAAAATTGCCTCTTGAGATTTCAATTACTTACCCAGGTTTCACTTTAATCACAGATTATATATGCTTTAATCGAAATTTCATAGTATGCGTAGTGTAATTACGAATTTCTTATAAAAGTATATAATTATAATCAATTATTTGGTAATAATAGTACATGATTGTCGAGTTACGGAAAGGCATTTTCAGACGAGGTACTAAAGGTGCCAGGGCGAGGCTTACCGAGGCCTGACACTAGTTCAGAGTCAGGAAATACCTGTTTCCGCTGAGTGCTTTTCTCAAATATGTGAGAAGTCATTTTTAAAAAAATTAGGAAAATGTTTAACTTTTACTCGGTTTAAGTGACACTAATAACTATACAATAATAATTATAAACAAAAAAGGACCGACTTCACTTAGCCTCCACCTTTCCAAAAGCAAATGCCCAAGCTACTTTAAAAAATACTCAAATCACTATAGGTGTCCTTATAATAGTTGAAGAGTTCCTTCGAATTCTCCAGGATCCCATCATCAGATTCTGACTTGATGACAATGGGACCAACTGTAAAAGTGTAGTATACTCTTTCAAACAAAAAAAAGAATTTTCCAAATCGGTCCAGCCGTCTTCGAATAATCGGTGAACATGAAAAAATATCAAAAACAAAGATGCAGACGAATTGAGAACCTCCTCCTTCTAATCTTGAAGTCGGTTGAAAAGATATCGTGGATGGCTTCTTGTTTTTTAATTGCTGACTGAAATAAGCTCAACACACATTTTCCGAAGAGGTATATTTAGCCAAAGGCATTTTTGCTAGTCCCTAGCCCTTTTATACTTGTCTTTTGACTTAATAGGAAGCGATCCGCCACAGAGTTTACTTCTTTTAAATCAGATGGGGTACCTACTTACTATCTTCTTCCATACTACTTTCGTCGCTCGAAGTATATTTTATGTTAAAAAAATAAACGATAACATTTTTCGTAATAAAGTTACTTTGCCGCTTTTTAATTTTTTTACTTTTTAATTTCAAATGACCATAGACTATCTGACTGATATCGAGTTAAGCGCTCTCCTCACGGCTCTTTAAATGAACGGTTTTGGTTGGCAGAAATTTAAAAGTTCATAGAGTTTTAACTTTTTAAATTGAGAAGAACAAAATTAGGCACTTTGCGTGTTCGATTGACGAATAAAATGCGGCCATTTTCGAGCATGTTTGAGAAAGTACTTATACTTTTAATGAAGAACCTCCAACAAGATAATGTTCAATATTTTGGATGGGCAGGCCTTAAAAATCCCATCTAAGTAGGTACCTACTTCGAGAATATTCTCAGTGAGTGTTTCACGTATAAACAAGACGTTAAAAAGTGTATGAAAGTAAAATAATAAGCAGGTAAGCTATTCATAGTAATAAGCAATTATACCAAATAAAATCCAGTCGCCCTCTCTGCCTGAGTAATGTCTAAAGCTTTTACGGTATAAGACTGAGCCAATTTTATTATTAGAAGCCCTTCCTTGTCCAAATAGAAAAGCAACACTCCAGTTCACAATAAAAAGGTGAAGTGCATGCGGGGCGTGTCAAAGGAATCATTTTGCACACGAGTTGAGGCGACAAAGGAGTGAGAGAGTTAATATTATTTGCGGAGGGTGGCTCCGGCTCCGGGGACCGCGTCTTACAGCGCGCCACCTGACCCGCGTTACTTCTGATAAAGGATTATGTCCGAACGACTTGTTGACGTTTTTTATGTCCAGATATTTGTTGTCGCACAATATTGATATTGCGCGGGGTCGGAAGGGTTGCCAGTTTAATTATACCCCTCGGTCTGCTAATATACCTCCGAGATTTGGGTATACTCGTATGTTGAATTCAAGTAATTTAAGTACCTTCTACAGGTGAAATTTGTTGAAATGTAGATATTCTCAAGTTATCTTTTTTTGGTCTAAACCCTTGTTACCTAATATCCTATATAAGATAACATTTTTAAGAAAATAGGTAAACTAAGATGAAATTTGGATTTTTTTATTAATTATTCATAAGCTCTACTCAGCTCTACAGTTGGTAAATTGTGCAGGTGAAAGCAAAAATTTTAAAAATAATCATAATATACATTTACAACATGATGATATCATTAAAAAGGTACTTTAACGTAAACCTGATCATACATACTTTACATACAATAACCCAATAGGTACCTACTCTACGTTATGTCGGCCACTTCATTTTCTTTGCGGCTCGTTCTCAGTTGAAAGTTTGACATACCTGTAAACCTGGTGCCAGGGGTCAGCACGTTTAATGTTGTGTCAGACATTTGATACCGGTTTAAATTTGTTTAACGATGGGGTCGGGCGAATGACAATAATGGAGCGCGCAAATCTGACCCCAGAGACATACAACTCGAAGGGGTCGCGAAGAATGGGATCAAAGCCGCTAAAGAATCGCGCTGTCAAAGCGACGGTCGCGAGCAGGGGTTGCACTATTTGTTTATGTCAGGTGGCTGCGCGACGCTGGTCGGGTCCGGCTGGCGTGCACGGGTTGGGCTGCGGCAGGCTGTTTCACTGAAAACACTGGGCACTGGACACACACTACTGACCGTGGTCCCTCGCGCGCGGCGGCGCGGGTGGCCAGGCAGGCAGGTCACGCAGGCGCATGGAGCAGTCGAGCGGCTGGTCGCGCAGAGCCAGCGCGGGCATGGCGCGGCCGCGGCCGCCGGTCGTGGGTCGCGCCGTCTCTCCGGAGCGAGCGTCCGCCCACTAAGCGCGTCGTTGAGACACTGCCGCGCCGATCTGCTTTTTTCCCGAGGTTTTTTTCGCGCGCGGGCGGGGGCGGGGCGGCGCCGGCCAATGGCGCGCCACTCCCCCGCCGCACCGCGCCGCCCCGCGAGAGCCTCTTATTTACGTGCCGTATATTAAAAGGGTTTTCCGCGTGCCGTTATGGATTTTCCTTCGCGAGGATTTTACATACGCGTCCGCCCGCCCGCGCCGGCCCGCTTCTCTCCGCACCCGGACCCAGGCTGCGGTAGGTAGCGCATTCCTCAAGATACAATCATTCTTCCACAAGAAGTGTCGCAGCAAAAACAGCTTGTCTGAATCGGTCCTGAAGTAAAAAGTCTCTACAATTTTCATTCATGTTCGTTTCGATATAAGAATGAAATATTTTCGTTTGTCGGATCATTACTTACTTACTCGGTTCCGACATTGCACTGATTATTGTATGTAATTGATTATTGTTAAGCTGGAAAATTAGGAGAGTGTCGGGCGGAGAGACGTGACGTCACGGCGCGCGGGGTCAGCGGCCTTTGCCTCTGAACTTGAACCCCAAACCGCTCACAATTAACATGCTCATTACGCATTAACGAATATCCCACCGATCGATGCAATTGGAATAGCGCCGTAGGCTAGACTAGACCTGATATATACTTTTAAGACATATTTACTCTACAGATAGAGCTCTACCGCACCGTAGACTCTTAGTTCACTGCGGTGTAGGTACCGACCTCATGACTCGTGTACCTACAGAAAAACTTTAGTTTTCAATCTTCATTTATTTATTTTGGTTGGTCATAATAGTGTTTAGTATACCTAATATAGGTATTTTACTATCAATAATAGCGCTTGGATGCATATGTATTACGTGTAAATGTCAATCCTGACAATTTTCCTAACTCACCTTATTGCTTTTCCTACCGACCCCACTACGGGGTGAAGTGGGATTTCCCACTATTTTATGGTTATCATTAAAAGTATGACATTAATCGACAAATAAAAAATATAATATTAATAATCATACAACCGGACTATTTACGATGTATAAAAATCAACGTGCCACATATAAAAATAAACGTTTATCCAGGTTTGAACCTACCAATACAGCTGAGCCCTTTATGAGAAAATCTGTCCATCAATGGTTGCTCTTCTAGGAAACACTGAGGCAGTTCTAGGAAGCGTTTCATCCGCTATTAGTTTTGGCACCGCGAGACGGAACGTTTAGGGCGGTAGGTTACGAGTTGAACGCGATAAATATATGACCGGTATTTATACGGCTCGTCACTTTGTTTGTCTGGTGTCATGGAAACAACAGCTACATACCTAGACATAACAGAAGATTTACATGACCAGACACTCATCCTCAAAGAAGGATGGAGTGCTATATCTTATCTTATATTATTTAGTTCGGGGGCTCATATGGATACACTTCGACCTAAAGGGATCTTTTGTGTAATTGCCCCCTAGGACACTTACTCAAGAGCTTTTTCAACCATCTCCATGTGTTGGGTGATGGAGCTCAAGGGCAGTGCTTTAAGGTCCTCTGGATCTGGATAGCCGATTCCAAAGTCCCTCATTCTTTGTCTGGCAAGAGCGTGACATTCACACATTAAGTGTTTCATTGTTTCTTCCTCTTCGCCACACATTCTACAGTCAGTATTATCTGACAGTCCCATTTTAGCCAGTACTCCTTTCACGGCGTAATGGCCTGTAAAACTCCTGTTATGATTTGGAGCCTTTTTCTACTAAGTTTCCAAAGCTTTTTGCTCCAGCTTGAGTCAACTCTATGCATGAAGAGCTTTGAATGCCTTAGACCTGTCAAACTACTCCACCCTTGTTGGTGTTTATGTTTGGTGTGGTCCTTTATGGCCGTTGTTATGGTTCCCTTTGAAAGCCCCACAAATGGTTCCGGGCCTATGAAGTTATTCATAGAGCCCCTTCTAGCAAGCTCATCAGCATTTTCGTTGCCGATAAAGCCCTCGGGCCCTGGGATCCACATCAGTTGCACTTTGTTTTACCTTCCAAGCCTGTTGAGGAATTGGATACCATTGAATATCAGTCTGGACTCCACTTTGGGCGCTATAAGTGCTCTAAGAGCTGCCTGACTGTCGCTGAGTATATAGATATTCTTTCCCCGGGTCTGTCTATCTATATTCTCTTGTGCACAGGCAATAATAGCATACGTCTCCGCTTGGAACACTGTCGCATAATTGCCCATGCTTATACTACTACTGTAGTCATTTGCATAAATGCCAGCCCCCCTACTCGATCCTATTTTGAAACCGTCTGTGTACCATATGCTGTCTTCGCCATCAGAGATTGGTGATTCAAGACCCTCGACCCATTCGGCTCTTGTGGGAATTTTTACTTTAAAATTCTTTTGGAAAACAAACTTGGGTTGCATCTTGTCACAGCCCATGCTTGTTAGCCTATCCATGAAATTGTCAGATTCCATTCTTGTGTGTTTAGTCTTCGGCTTGCTGTCGTCCCAGAGGCCTGCAACAGCCAATCTGTGTAACGATTTGCGCGCTTCAGACTGTAGCACTAAGTGTAACGGCGGTAGATCAAGTAATACATCTAGCGCCGCCGTTGGCGTCGTTTGGAATGCGCCGGTGATAGCCATGCATGCCATTCTTTGTATTTTCATTAGGGCTTCTCTGCATGTGCTCTTTAGTGTCCTTGGCCACCAGACCAGGCTCCCGTACAGTATGATAGGTCTTACCATCCTGGTATAGATCCACCTCAGTACCTTCGGGGTTAAGTGCTATAAGTAGAAATGCGTTATGTGCTTTATATTTTTTGAAACTAAGTAAGTACCTATATTTAATTAGGTATATATACACTATGTAGAATAAGATATTTTTAATATGCCTGTTTCTGACGAAGGGCTAAATCTTACCGGGACACCATAGTGGCATAACCAGGTCAACACCACCGACAAAAAGTATACGTAGAGAACTTACAGTATCAAGGTATCTAACCTGGTGCCCACTTGGTTGCGCAACCAAATGGTACTTTCTACGATTCGGTCAACTTAAAAAATTCCAACTACCATAACACCACCTGTTAAAAAAACAACGGGTTGCACTCCGCGAGTGCCGGCAGAAGTGAAAACTTGAATATTAACGTTGTGCATTTTTATTTTTTCATTACGTTACCGTAGGTAATGAATTTTCATTCGTTTTTACCACACTGTCACACATAATACACTGATGTTACGTTACTGGCTGCAATAATGGTGGTAATTACATACGATTTCCGAACGCGGAATAGAGGATTTATGATATTGGTGTAGATCAAGATTCTTCAATGTAAGCACATTACAATGCACTAATGAACGTCAGAGAAAAACGTGATACGTGAGGTCGTGAAACACTCGGTTGGAACGAAGTTGTTACTTAATTTTATTACATTTTTCCTTTTTCGTAAATTTTGTGGTTTTAATTTGTTTAGTTTTTTTTTGAAATTTTTGAATTTTTTTTTAATTTTCGATTTTTTTGATTTTTTTGAAATTTTTGAAATTTTCGATTTTTTTGAAATTTTCGATTTTTTTGATTTTTTTGAAATTTTTGAAATTTTTGAAATTTTTGTAATTTTTTTGAAATTTTTGAAATTTTTGAAATTTTTGTAATTTTTGATATTGTTGAAATTGTTGAAATTTTTGAAATTGTTGAAATTGTTAAATTTGATGAAATTTTTGAAATTGTTGAAATTGATGATATTTTTGAAATTGTTAAAATTTGTGAAATTTTTGAAATTTTTGAATTTTTTGAAATTTTTGAATTTTTTGAAATTTTTGAAATTTTTGAAATTTTTTATATTTTTGAAATTTTGGATATTTTTGAAATTTTGGATATTTTTGAAATTTTTGAAATTTTTGAAATTGATGAAACTTTTGAAATTTTTGAAATTTTTGAAATTTAGCAATTTTGCCATTTTCGACATAATCGACATTTTTGAAATTTTTTACTTTTGTCACTTCTCACTTTCACTTTTCACTACACATCACTTCACTTCACTTTATTAAATTTTATGTTTTTTTTATTTCATTATATGTATAGATAGTTTTTATTGAAAGTACCTTTCAGGCTTCACTTCCATTATTTTTTTCAAATTTTTTGGACCTACGGTTCTAAAGTAAGATGGGGGGGGGGGGCTTTTTTGAAGATGAAACTATCCTTTGTCCTTTCTCGAGACCCATACTATATCTATGCCAATTTTCATCTAAATCAGT
This sequence comes from Pammene aurita, assembly GCA_947086415.1. Classification (NCBI taxonomy): domain Eukaryota; kingdom Metazoa; phylum Arthropoda; class Insecta; order Lepidoptera; family Tortricidae; genus Pammene; species Pammene aurita. The sequence continues at coordinate 32,260,809 of OX352290.1, read as the reverse complement.
TCAGCGGTAAAAAATCCTCATACCAACTTCCAACCCCCCTTTTCACCCCCACAAGGGTTTGAAATCTATCCTATGACGTTTCTCGAGACTCAAATTATCTCCATACTCATTTCTATCTAAATTGTTTCAGCGGTTAAAAATTCTCCATACAAACTTTCAACCCCATTTTCACCCCCACCAAGGTTGATTTTCGGGATTAAAACTATATATTATCCTTTCCCGGGACTCAAACTATTTTTGTACAAAATTTCATTAAAATCCGTTGAGCCGTTTTCACGTGATGCGCGGTCAAATAAACAGACAAACAGATAAACAGATAAACAGATAAACAGACAAACAGATAAACAGACAAAAATTCTAAAAATTATTGCAACGTGTTCTGTTATCGATTCTAAGTATCCCCAGGCAACTTTTTTTCGATTATCTTCCATGTACAGACTTTCGACCCTCTTCAGCTTTATTATATGTATAGATAGATGTACAGACTTTCGACCCTCTTCAGCTTTATTATATGTATAGATAAATTAAGTTTATAGGTAGGTACAGTGAAACCTGGATAACTTGTCTCACTTAAACAGGTGTTCCACTTATCCAGTGTCTCATATATGGATATGGTTTAAAGAAATATCTGTCTCATTTACAAAGGGTCTCATTAATAGAGATGAGAACAGAAGTGATATCAGTTATAGAGGTGCTAATATTGAATAAAATTCCGTATTTTGTAAACATTGTAGGTTAACTTTTTAATTAACTCACATGAGTTGTGATTTTTCACATTAATTATAAAAGTAAAGAAAGAAAGAATAGTATACAGCACCAAAATATTTACTCGAGTTTTTAACTGATTGACGAAGACGTAACGTATTGACATATTTTAGCCCTATTAGTATCAAGACAATAACAACACCAAAGAGAAAGTTTGGGTCGTTTAGATTATGTATTAGACACAATTTAGCCAAGTGCGAATTTGTGTTTTGTGTACGAGTACCTATAACTCCTACCTGGACTAAAAGAATAAAAACAAAACAAAAAATAACAAATATTATGTATTCTTTCTGTTGTATGTTTCTTTGTTGTACAATAAAGTATTATACTACTACCTATACTACTCAACAAAAGAGGTAAAATACACATCCTGACTCAGTTATAGAAGCAATTACGAATCGAAACACCCAATCCCATTTATAGAGGCCCGATTTGGCCCACTAACGTAACGTATCGTAAACCAGTGCTAAAGTGCCGGGACCTTAACACGAGTTCCAGTTATGGAGTTTTCTCACTTATCCAGGTCCCACTTATCTAGGTTTTACTTAATTTTGAAATTAAATACCCATATGTGCGTATTTTATTCGGAATATAGATTTGGATTTTGTTCAAAATTTACCTAAACTCAAAATAAAATATTAATGAAATGAACAACAAAAAATGATACTGGCCTCCTTGTGCCTTTAGTTTGGTTTTAATCGCCAGTTTGAACTGTTTTTTCCCCACAAGTATTTCAATTATGACGAATTGACGTATATTGCACGTATTTCCATAGTGGTGTTTCTACTTTTAAATAACACAAATTATATTTACATATCTATACTGAGATAAATGCTTTAGACTTGAATAAATATGTTTCAATTATCCATAACAGTTTGTAACATTCTTACATCGGAAGTATAACTTTCGTTATCAAAATATAAGGAGTTATACCTATAAATAATGTAAAATATGTATCCAAACTATACAATGCACCCAGTGTGTCGCGCTAGAACTCTTCACTTTGTACAATTTTATGTAATGTATACGTGTAGAAATTAGATTGTTATCACATTTTACGTTTCTAAATATGACCCATTACTTACTTAACATGTACTAGCCTTAGCCCGTGGTATCACAGTTGTATTTTTTTGAAACAGACAAATCATAAATTAACTAATTGAGGCCTGAGAGACGTTTATGAATAAGGGCCTTATCACACTTGACGAATTTGAAAGCGATTTCTATACAAAACTCGTACGCGGCGAACTCGCGGCGTGTTCGCTTCGCTCCCGATGCTCCCATACAAAATTGTGTAAAAACGCCATAAGGGGGTGTCAATCTTATGTTCACTCCATTTAATACAAAACTTGATTAGAACTCTATCACATTTTTAAAGAACGCAATATACTTTACAAATTTCAAGCTCCTACTTTTAACGGTTTAGGCTAATACCCGACCCGTTCATCACCCTTACAAACTAAAATATCCAAACATGAACTATTTAATTCTTCTATCGATTTGTATTGATGAATTAAACGCGTGTCCTTTGTTTACACCGCGCGTGTGCCATTGTTGCTTGAGCAGTTGACCCCACTCCAGGTTGTCACCCCTATCTCAAGGGCAGAAGGTTCACATTGGGGCTCATTGTTGAGATGTGGGTCAGAGCGCCATCTGCCGCCCCCGCACCTGGCAGCCTCCCCCTCCCCACCAGCTCACCCCGCAGGCCCCCGCTCTCGCACGACATGCAGATTTATGTTAGAACCGAATTGCCAGGTCGAAGAACTAGAGAAGCGTGATGTGGCAAAAGCGTAGTCAGTCCAACCAATCGTTTCATAAGTATCCTGCACCGATATGTAGTTAATAAAGAACGGGATACACAATTAGCCCCAAAAAAAATGGCCCCACAATAATATTGTTGTACGAGCACTAGCTCGTATACCGCACAGCAGTTTCTCGGTCAGTTTCATTAGAGTTTAGCAGTAATAAGACTGGCCAGTTACAAATCTTCACGAGCCATACTTTAGGTAAATCTTGTTTAAGACTGTACCTCTATACGCTTAAAATTTATTAGCTTTCTACTTGCTATTCTAGATATCTATGTGTATTTTATACAAAACACTAATATTTATAAAAACAGAATTACTTTTTAATGTCTATGGACCTATATAGTGTCGTAGATAGCTGTTATGTAACATATATTTGTTGTTGACAGGGCTAGCCAAAATTATTAAAGGTAAAAAAAAATCAAAGTAGCCCTCATGTAGAACATGGTTAAGTTTTAATGTAGTTTGGGATGAAAACAGCAGATAAGTAAACCCAAGAAAACTTTAATGGCATTTTCATAATTACATGCGTAAAAGGGTATAATTAGTAAGTTTTCCAGTAGTTCTATAAGATCAACAAAGTTTAAAAAAAAACCTGTCACTTCCAGTATGATACCTGTGTGTATGTGTGCTATCTGTCAGATGTCACGCTGCGCGGGCACACGACTGCTCTATCGCCGCGCACCCGCTGCGCAGGCGCATAATGCACAGATACTGATAAGCGGAGGCTGACACCACTCTGCAATTAGCAAGAAGACATGTGTCCATGTGTTTCCAGGTTGCACAAGCTGTCACATAAGCTATGCGTGTAATCATTTGGGACCATAATACTCGTAGGATTTGATCTAAACAAGCTGATAGCAAAAAAATACATTTGTTGAAAATAAATTGGCATGTTACTACAAAAACAGGTACTAGTAAACACACTAGTAAAAGTACAAGACCTTTTACCACTTGCACTGTAGTGTAACAAAAAAAAATGATTTGACGATGATCTGAAGAACCCATAAATACATGCTTTTTTTACTTAGACGCTTGATATATCTTAAATGTAAAAAAATATAATTAATCAGTACAACAATTTATACACGGTGCCACATTCAGTAAGAATCAAACGAAGACCAATCATAACGGACGTTTAGGGAAACCGATTGGATGTCCATGTATGTTTACGAGAATTTATGAGAAAATGAATATTTTCGGATTTCTTTTGTTTTTTTTAACTAACTCCAATTTATAAAATTTAAATTTTCGTGAGACATATTAATTAACACTATAAAATATAACTGTTGCACTCACGTCTCTTTAGTCACTTGGCACGATATGTTTTGGAGAGCCTAGGTCTCCATCTTCAAGCACTAAGAGTGTTAGAGTGAGTGAGTGGTGACTGTAATCGTTATATTTTATAGTGTTAACTCCAATTGTACTTATAGTAAAGTTAACTACTTATTCTGAGAAAAACACGTGTAACAAGGACATGATTTTATTGGTTCGTGTGCTCCGATATAAAGCTTACAAGCGCGCATAAACTACTCAAGAAAACGATAGCGTCGGCATGAATAAGCAGCGTTCTATAATTAGCGTTATTTCGGAAAGGTACGACGAGGAGTTAATGCTCAACTTGTGTTAGAATTTAGGCAAAAAATCTTTACTTTTTTGTTGATTTATGTGATCGGAACCTACAAATTTTAATACATTAAATTTTATTAGCCCAAGACTAATGGCTCTCACTGAATTACACAGTTAAAAGAAAGGTAAGGGAATTTTACTCCATGCTTGCTTTGAAAACCATTAAAGTTCTCTTACTTACTTCTTTTTCATATTTTTTAAACTTACGGTTCAAAAGTTACGGGGGGGGCTACACAACTTTTCTGACTTTCGAAGCGATTATTTCAGAAAATATTTACTTAATCACAAAATAACTTAGTCAAAGAAACCTCAATGTTATTTTGAATGACCTATCGATTGATGTGTCACATGTTGATATTTGGTTAATTTTTTATTTTATTTAGTTACCTGTATGGAGCGCCCCCCTAAAAATTTTTTTTTTCAAATTTAACTACATAACTAAGTAGCTGCATACAAAATACACCTTATGTGTAAATTCTATTCAGATACGTCGTATAGTTTCCGAGTAAAATGCCTGTGACATACGGACGGACAGACAGACAGACATGACGAATCCATAAGGGTTCCGTTTTTTGCCATTTGGCTACGGAACCCTAAAAAGGAGCTTGCCTCAGCATGATATTGTAGCGACCTTGGCTTACTACAACGCTGGTTTTTAGGCAGACCCTTGGTACTTTAACCATTGCTTGCTGTTTGTATATGGGAGTCCAATCGGTAGGTAGCTTAATTGGTCCTTTTTTTGATCCATTTTTGATACTTATCCGAAACCGTATGGCACTAAACAGATAATACAAGAATTCAATATAAAAAAATAAATATTTACAATCACTTTAGTATTTGATATCTTAATAACGAAACCGTTTACTCGCACTATATTCATCTGTTTTATGCTAGTGTGGTTAAGTTATCCGAAAGTCGTTGTTAACAATGCTTATTGTGTTCCTTTGTCCGTCACGTGCATTTATGCACGACGAGTATTCATTCGCTCGGGGCAAGAAACTGGACGACATTTCCGGTGAAAGAGATTAAGTATTCATTAATTTGGTTGGGGAGTAAAAAGTGAGAGATGGAATGGTTGGGCTTCCTTACCGAGGGTAACTGCTTCATACGCGAGGCGAGTGTGGGAGCCGCGCGCGCCGCCGCGCGCCGGCGGGAATGTGCTCCAATACGGGGCTTTATGGGATACCTACTATGTTGTTGCTATTTCTTGGTTTTATCGTGGGATTATTTTGAAAAAAAAATTTCTCAGATTAATAAATCGCATTTATAAAACCTACAGGACTCTTTCCATTTTGATAAAATTACTGTACTTAATACTTACCTACTTAACGTTAAAACTAAACAAGGTTGCTAACTTAAGTATTATGGCTTACTAATAATAAGTTGACGATTACAGTACCTATCAAATAAAGGGCCGGAGGCCTAGCGGTAGGTAAGCAAAGCGGCTCGAGACCAGAGGTCAAATGTTCGAGTTCTATTCGGTACTAACTAATAAGGTTCTTGAAAGTTATACAGTTTATAATGATATGCATCTTTGAGAAAATACTTGAGCTAATCCTAATAAAACTCAGTTTCTTTCCTAGGCTTGAAGGTCAGATGGAAAATATTTCTCGGTTTTCTTGCTTCAAGAACAGTCAAGTAAATCCAGTGCTTGCGCCGATTTACTTGACTGTTCTTAGTGTTAGTATAACCGGCGCTGATACCACTACCATCACAATTAAATACGTGGTAGTCTCTACACAACACGATACAATAAAGAAGTGAGCAACGTATACGGTATGTTATCCGCTAGTTGGCTGAACTCTTAATTGGATAATGGCGATTCGTTTGGATGCTGATGCCAGCCAATTTGAAGTCAATGGAATTGAATGCGCCCATCTATTTCCATTTTAAACGGGATAAACGCTGCACATCTGTTCTTGCTGACAGCTTTGTTTTATGATATGAATGCGCGTTCTCGCTAGCTCGTCTAAGCACGAGATTTTGTCGTGTTTTATGAAGTGTTAAACACCCCAGCAGACGTGGTCTAATCGCTGTTTACAAGCATATAAGAAGTTAAAGCATTTTTTAAACACAAGCAACAAGTACACCTTGATCGAGGGTAAAAAAGTTACCTATCCTTTGTATATATTTTTTATATTTTTCGACAATTGATTTTCATGATACACACCTTAAAAAAGGATTTTCTGTGAATAATCAATGACGGAAAATGTATAAAATATAGCTTTTGCCCGCGGCTTCGCTCGCGTTAAATTCGGGGTAACACGGTTCCCCTTTGCCCTCCGTAATGCTCCATACAAACTTCCACCCCCCATTTTAGGGAAGTGGGGGGTTAGAAAGAGACAAAAAGTAGCCTATGTCACTCTCTATCCCTTCAACTATCTCCACTTAAAAAATCACGTCAATTCGTCGCCCCGTTTTGCCGTGAAAGACGGACAAACAAACAAACACACACACTTTCCCATTTATAATATTAGTATGGATTATAATCATTCAAAAGAAGCGATGAATTTTAAGAAACTTTTAATTAGGTATATTTGTATATACTTACCTATAAAACATTCAGAACATTAAAACATAGTTATAATTTGTAATGAAATATGTATACCTAAATTTCACCTTATTAGTGTGCTCCTGAACTATGTCAAATTCAGAAATTTAAATTGTAAATAATTATTTTTTAATTTGTTATTAAAGTTGTGTGTTGTCTTTTATTTGTTGCGTTGCTGTCGTTATTTATTACTAAAGTCTACCTATAAATATATTTCCTAATAGACAACTTATGAGTGTCATAGACAATATAACTCCATTGTCTATCGTTGAGAGTCCCAGAGTTGTCTGTCAGGCATAGGAATCGCCATGGCTGTTGTCAAATAAGAGGAAATAAAAAGTAAATACGAATTACTTCTAATAAATATCACAGATCTGGTCAGCGCTCATGTACTCTTGCGATGACGCACAAAACGCGCAGTAAATGCTGCATACATATTTTGACCTGCATCGGCTTCCCAGGACGATCCGTTGTCCGTTCTCACGCAAATCACGACATGGCAAGATCTAGTTTTTGCAGCAGCAGCTCGCGGGTCCCACGCGAGGCAAACCCGTTCGCTCCCGGACTGTTCCGGGCTTTTTTTCCAACGACGATTATCGCGTACGCAGCCAGAACCGTCGGTCTCAGCGCTGAGATTGCTTCGCAGAATACGAAGGTGTTTGATCACCGTGATTAAGATATTGCGCCTGCATACTAGTTATTGCAATCCTGAAGTTCCCATGGTAGAAAGTACTAAAGGTACTGTTTATGCTATGGGTTGGTTGGGGCGTGCTTGTTCGACAAAGCTGTGCCTGTGCAGTGCTATATTTCAATACGACGTGTTGACGTCGTAACAGTATATAGTCGAAAGAGATCAAGATAGTGAAGCCAGTTATTTGTTTTACCAGAAGAATCACCCCTCATTAAAACGCCAGTCTGTATTTTTGCAATGATTCAGTTTTATGACTTTTATGACTTACGCAATACGCATATAATATCACAATCAAATCTTTAAGCACAAAATTTGTACCTTAAAGTAAGTACTTAACTTAATTTTGTTTATTATTATTCATGTCCACAATGGACATGTTTTTTTATACAAACATACCAAATTAATTGCTTGCCGTCTGGTCGCATTTTAACATTTTTACCAGTGTAAAAAGTTCTTATAGATTAATTATTACTACAATGTTGCCAAAAAGGCACACTTAGTTGTGAGCTCGGTGAGATTGCATTAAACATTTTATAGACGGAGAGCTGGCCACGCTAGATATGACACAATAATGAGAGCAACGAAACCCATGTAGTTAGTTTGCTATACTATGCTTATTTCTAGATCGGGACATCTGGCAGCTGTAAAGTGGTGGAGGTGAAAGAATGCAAATAACTTGAAGAAAACAAATCCTAGAGTTCTGGGTTTAATGAAATATTATGGGAAATTATGTAATTAATTAGGTTATATCATATCCAGAAGGTTTTGTTGGGGGAAAGTAGGGCCAAATGATGTAAAATGCAATTTTTAGTTAGTCGCCTGCTGTTTTTGTTTTCGCAATAATAGACAATGGTTTTTAATCTAATGATAAAATAAAGGCCCTGTCCTCTATAAATTACACAACTTTGGCATTTTTTACCTATTTTGCTATTAGTTTTTTCCAAATTAAAAACTTTGTTGGTCTGTCACTCTGACATCCACCCATTAAAAGCTGCCAGATTCCCGGATCTAGCAATAAGGATGGTAAAGCAGTCTAACTAGACAGGTTTCATTGCTCTCATTATTGTGTCACATCTAACGTGGCCAGTTCTTAGACCATTAGTAGTAAGTAGTATATAATGTTCACCGCTGTTCTTCTTTTGGGAATTGGCACGGATTGTCCGCATTTCTGCTGCGGCTCTTGTGTCGCACAAACATTTTAATACGAGTGACTTGACTAACCTGTAAAGAGAGCGTGGTGTCTCGGCGGGCGCTGGTGGCGTGGCGGGCGCGGCGCGCACGCAGCCGTCAGCAGGCGACGCAGCCGCGCCGCTGGGTACTCCAACCATGGCCGTGTGCCCTCACTCCTCCTCTGCAAAATAACACAAGGCTTCAATAGGCATGGTGATTTTTTTTCATGTATGGTATCAATCGATTCCTTTTGTTGTGAGGATCAAATGTCTATATGCGGCCAATTGCGTTAAAGCAACACAAAAGCCAGAAATTAGACTTAAAGTCTGAAATTTGCATTTGTTTCTCGAAACGCTCCTAACAAAATGACGTGCAAAAGTGACGTCACGATCATATAGTCGCCCTGTTTAAAGTATGGAAAAATTATGAAATTGCTATTTTTACAGTAAAATGTTGCGTTTATGTATATGGTTAACCATACAATTCATTTAACAGTAAAATGTTAAAAATCGAATGGTATCATTGTTTTTTTTTAATTTCGTACTTTAAAAAATTTTAAATTTTTGAAATTTTGAAGCATGACATCTTTGAACCATTTCAATAGATTGTTTTTAATTTTTTGTTTTTTTATATGGATATTTTGATATATTGGTAATTCTGCATCCTATCAATTAAATTTTATAATTCAATATGTGTCATCATCCCTATTCTAAATCTTCATTGAAAAAAAAAACACCTTGCAACTTTAAGCACAGTACATCTATTAAAATCTCTGAATAAAACGGTACTGTCATTTCATAGCAGCGAAAGTGTTATAAAGCGTACGCTTATAACATTATTATTATATCCTCTACTATATAGCAGTGCCAAGGACTTTAGTAAGAACAGAAAAAAACTGTCTAACACCCTTAGATTCCCACCTGACAGGCCACGTGCTGGCTATTCAAGGTCCCTATACAAACCGAGGCAAGTTTTTGTGACCCCGAGACACGTTAGGGTTACGCTATTGTTAACCCTTTAAGGCTGCGCCCGCGCCACGCACACGACAAGGATCGCGCAGACAACTTTGATTGATATTATTTGAAGATGTTTAGATTTTTATTTTACACCTGTTAGCTAAAGGATATTTTAAGGGCTAATCGCCTAGCGTGGTACGGGCATGTTATGCGGAGGGATGAAAGTCATGTTACGAGAAAGGTATTAAGAATGAATGTGGAAGGATGTAGGAGAAGAGGCAAACCTAGGAAAAGGTGGATGGACTGTGTGAGAGATGATATGAAAAGAAAGGATGTGAGTGATGAGATGACGGGTGATAGAGAGGTGTGGAAGAAAAAGACACGCTGCGCCGACCCCAAGTAAATGGGATAAGGGCAAGAGGATGATGATGAGCTAAAGGATGTTTTATAAACATGTGGCCTGTGCCAATAAAAAGTTATTTTAAACATGAGAGAGTAGATCAAATTAGTTAGGTTCAGCTGTACGTAGGAGTGTCTATGTTTAATACATACAGGGTGATTCATGAGACGTGAGCAGGAACAACCCTACACACTTAGTTAACGATAATGAATCGGCCGCCATCATGTTTAAGTGAAACAATAACGCCTTTAAATTTTTTAAACCTATTTTGTTTGGTACCAATTTTATTTTCTGTAATCATGGTCATCCTACATAAACAAATCAATAAAGATAAAACCTCTTTAACAATCATGACAGCACTTTGATTATGAAAAAAATAATTGTCAAATTAAGTGAGATACGATGTTTCCAAAGTAACCAGACATCAATTTGACACATATCACAGAAAAACAAGAGAATATCAGTACTCGACGAAGTATTCTAACTGTAGAGTGACCATGCGTGTCGTAAATAATTTTGAACTTTTTATTTTTGCTTTAAATTATTTTTTTGGGCTTATCACACTAATACTGATATCAAACAATAGCTTATTATTAACTGAATCCGTAGTGTTAAGCCTGCTCACGTCTCATGAATCACCCTGTGTATGTTAAGTTTAGTTCGCCGTCAAATCATTGACGACTATTACGATAATAATGATTCATGTTTCATTAAATAATAAAAAAAAACACTGTACCTACTAAAATAAATCTTACATGCTTACACGTCAAAGTTCACGGCGACGGTAGTCAATATGCCAACTATGCCAAGAGTTAAGTAAGGTATAAACAGTAAGTTAACCTACTCATATATGAAAATAAATGTCTGCTACTGTTTATATCATGAATAATTGACTATTAGGTAAGTTAATGAATTAAGTAGGGTTCATGATTAAGCGCGTGAAATGGAGTTGTTCCGCGTGCGCTAATAGAGTCATTAGCGGAGCCACCCCTGCGCAGGCGCCTGTTAGAACACAGGTGTTAGATCCTCGAGTGGTGACATGGCCCTTCAGGTTCCGTGGTCATGTTAAGTAGGATGGTTGTATTAAAAAATAAGAGTAACAAATCCATTTCATTTCACTTTTGAGGGTTAAAGATTTTTTTTTCTTTAGAAATTTTAATTTCGCTCTGATTAAAATCAAAAAAGAAACCTAAAAATATGTAATGAAAAAATCAACAAAGAGCAGTTAATGGTTATTAACCGTAATATGTGTGTTTATATTAGTTCAAAAGGAAAAAGGATTTTAAGTAGTGGGTATACTACCACTCACTCCACTGTATGTGCAATTTAAATTAAAAACATTGTTTATGCATGTTTTTTTAACCTATGTAGTTAAATTTTAATTTAAATATTAAGTGTAAAAGCCTCAAAACTATTTGAGTGTTGTTGCACACCTGTTATTGGTGCATAAATATCTATTTTACGTGTCAGCTTGCTCATGTCATTTACATGCTTTTTTTATGAACTTACTGTCTCTATAATAAAATAAAAATAAAATAAAGGATTACAAACATAGCCAGAAAAAACAGCCCCAGCAATATTCTGAAGCTCATTAATTCTACTCTGATGTCAGAGTTCTACTTCTATATCAATAAAATAATTCATTCAGCGTAATTATAACTTAATAATTGTGACTTATTGATGAAGTTAAAAAAGCGATGACCCTCGGGGAAACTGGATTTTTTTTATAATTCGATGCGAGGTATGTCAATTTTTTAAGTCTAAATTTACATTGGTATTAAATTTTTAACAATATTTTAAAACTGATGTACGATAAGAAAGTTTCTAAAGGTTTAAGGATCTCTAAGTAAGCGTTAAAAAAACAGTCCCCTGTCGGTTTTTTCCTGTACAATTAGCGTCTAACGCCGTCGCTCGTGCCAGGCTCATTATCTAACGCCACCCTGCGAGCCTTCAGCTACATAGCACCCTTCAGATCGGATCAAAATATAAAGTAGTGTAAAATACATAAGCTTGGGGCGGGGCGGCGGGGTCGGGGCGGGGCGCCGCCGTCTCTCTCGGTAATGTATTCACGTTTCCCGAGCTACTCATTTTTTATCGCAGTCGCGCGGCGCATTAGAATTTCCAGGCGAGAAAATCTCACGCACACAGCAATAAAAGAAAATGCCGTAGGAAAGTGTACGTTGCCTTTTCGTAGACAGGGTCTCAATTTGAGCGTTGTTGGGAGATTGAAGTGAACGGGCCAGGCGGCAGTGTGGTGTGAGGCTGGGTTTGCGTACATTGTAAATTCGCGCGAGGGGGCTTGGGGTGCGGGCGGTGGGGCCAGCTCGATAAGGCCTCCGCTTCCGCGCTGCACCCTCCCGCGCCTCGCGGCCTCCACCTCCACAATAACACACATATTTGCTTTCCTGACATTTGTTTAAAACTGTCATAACGTTTTTATTGTGAAGCGTCACACACTGCAGCGGCAGTGGGTCCTAATAATTCCTGAAGTCCTATAAGCTCTGGGTACCTATTAGGTGAAATTCAATTACTCTCAGTGGGTGGGCTTACAGTCATCTATGTGATAACATAGTTTTTATCCAAAATATCCACTTGTAAAAGGGAATTTACCAAGAAAATCCATTTTAAATAATATCAACATAATTACCTTTTATTCAATAAACGCCTTTCATTGGAGTGCGATTATGAAATTGCTAACTTATACTATACAGGTATTTTTGTATAAGTCACACACAACCTGTAGGTAATGATAACGTGTATGCCGATGCATAAACATTCGTCCTCTTCGTAATTGTAGATATAATATATATACTAAATAAGATTGTAAGAACATATGTTGATAGTAAAGTTTCAGATGGTCCTTGGACGTTATTTGGCTAGATGTTACTTGTAGTTAGCACGTAAAAGGACGATTCACTACTTTAAAATGGGTATTACCTACCTATGGTTTATTAGCTCTGTCCTCTCGTTTGGCTTCTGATTTCACCACTCAATAATGGCCAACCTCGGTCCTCGACAATGCAGGTAAGTAGGTACATGTAGTTGTAGATGCTACATCAACAAGTAACTTACATACACACCTGTAGATACCAAAGTCGTTTAAAATCCAGCAAGAAATTATATATTATCCATTCAAAAACAACTAAAAAACTGCCACATAGTCCTTCCTTGTTTTGTTAAATGAATTAAGTATATACCTAAAACTCACGTTTATTCACATTTTAATTACCAACCAAATTTTTATTGTTTTATTCTTCTAATCACACTTATACTTAAGAGACATTTTCTAATAGCATTATAGTGGATAAGCAAATATACAAGATGACATTAGTCGGAGAAGGTAGGTGGCTGTGACTGTCGTTGTTAATTACTTTGCCATGATTTCCATCAGAGACGCAGGGTAGCGTGGACGTTTAGGGAATATTTTTTATTTTTATTTTCTCCCATTCTAGTAGTTCAGTGTGTAATATCGATAGCTTATTGTGCGGTGATCTATAAACAAGTATGCAGCTAATGAAGAATTAGTCTCAAAACGCGTTTAGCTATTCTTTAGTTAGACAGATCCTGGCATGGCCGCCACGTAATGTTTGTATAAGGAACAGCTATCACCTTACAAAGAGCAAGGCTTCTACCGAACAATGTTGCCTATATTTTATATAAATAAATAAATTGTGATTAACATCGTCAACTCGTCATTGGCAAAATTCCCATTGCTGTGTACAAAAGGAGAAAGCCATTTATTATATTTAAAAAAATACTTTGCCATTAAAGTAGTATATAAATCATCACTGAGAACACATAGGGTGTTAATACATTGACCGCTTAATATTAGGTATTTATACTTAGGTCTTGGTTATTTTTCAATAATATTTTACTCTTTATAGTGCATTATAGGTCCTAATAATAGGCATAGTGAATTTTTTTCATGTATGGTATCAATCGATTCGTTTTGTTGTGAGGATCAAATGTCTATATGCGGCCAATTGCGTTAAAGCAATACAAAAGTCAGAAATTAGACTTAAAGTCGGAGATTTGCATTTGTTTCTCGAAACGCTCCTAACAAAATGACATGCAAAAGTGACGTCACAATCATATAGTCGCCCTGTTTAAAGTATGAGAAAATTATGAAATTGCTATGTTTACAGTGAAATGTTGCGTTTATGTATACCATATACATAAACGCAACAATTTATTTAACAGTAAGATGTTAAAAATCGAATGGTATCATTGTTTTTTCTTTAATTTCGTACTTTAAAAAATTTTAAAATTTTGAAATTTTGAAGCATGATATCTTTGAACCATTTCAATATATTTTTTTAATTTTGACTTTATTTGGATATATTGGTAATTCTGCATCCTATCAACTAAATTTTATTGCATAATTCAACATGTGTCATTATCCCTATTATCTATAACGATACGTTCTTGGTTGATTTTTTTAGCTTGTGACTGTAACATGCAAGTTGAATCACAGTGTCTGACTTTTAAAGACAGATCTACTGACAGAACTGAATTGGGACAAAACTAAAATAGTTGGAATTGTCGTTAGAGTCGTGAGGGTCGTATAGAGGAGAATAAATTCGTGATTTAGAACAATTTGTACGTTATAATTATTTGATTGAATAGGATTCGCGCGTCTTATTATATTTATCAACTAAAGTTGGTAACGTTGGCCCTTATAGTTATAAGCTCGGGAAGCTGCTTTGAAGTGACTATTTTAACAGTGTAGCATAATATTGTTGTCCACTGGAGTTCATATAGTACTGCTGCAGCGATAAGTGTGACATGACATGAGACCTGTCCGTATGTGTGCGCATGACACACCCTTGGTGGTGAGTACCTATAGCTGATATTTTTTTTATTTCCGACTATAACGTAGCATCACAGCCAATACATTATACCTAATACACTACAGTACAGTTATATATCAACCATTCAGTACACTACAGTAACGGAACTCGTGTTATTTTGTCATGCCCGTCTGTCCGTCCGTATGTCACAGCCATTGAACTCGGAAACTAGACGTATCTTAATAAAATTTAGAAATAATATGCCGCTATTTAGTAATGTAGTTAGATTGCAGAAAAAATATTTTTAGGGGGTGCGCTCCATACATTACATACACAATTTCAAACATTTTTTTTACAAAATATCAATATGTTTCACATCAATGGATAGGTCTTTAAAAATAACATCAAGGTTTCTTTGAACATTTTGTGATTTTGTGATACCGTAAGTTCAAAAAATATTTAAAAAAATCAGAAGATGCGCCTCACATACTTTCTACGAAAACTGTTTTAAACAGTATCGGTTCAGCAATTTTTGAGTTATCTAAAAAAAGATTCTTTCATAGGCATCAGATACGACCTTTTGGTATTAGTTTGGTTCTTATATTCAATTGAAGGTACGGATCCCTCCATTATGCGTGGTCCGACACGCACTTGGCCGGTTTTGATAAATATACATATCTACCTACTGATCCGTATTTGGAGTATCTGTAATTAATAGCAATCAGTACGAATCGACAAACAGTTGGTATAAAATTTCGTTATATCCAATCTAAGTACCTACATTCTTAATATATTGTACCTATACATATTAAACAGAGTTTAAATAAAAAATGCAGTAGATACATTTTTTTGACGTAGTATATCTGTCTAGTTGTATGAGGCAAATTTTTACAACTTTATTTGGACAGAAGATTATTCTATTTTTTTCTGTTTACCCTGGGATCAGTGTGAAAATTTTGGGACGTATGGGCAAAAACTACCTATACTTACCAAATTTAAGGATATTGTTTAATGTATGGGATTACACCTATGTACAAGCTCAATATTTTCAACGTCTCAGTGAGGGCAGCCCTAAATAACCAACCATCAGAATTAACACAAGTCTAGAGTAGCATGCAGCTTAGGATCTAATAGCTGCTATCTATTTAAAATGTCACTTTAGTAAAGGATACCTGTTACACATTCATATAATGTTCCGCAAGTAATGAAGCTTGATGTACGAATGGGGCTGACTTCCCTATATAGTTGCCTATTATTTTTCCTGAGTTATCTTAAAAACATCAATACAACAACAGCCTGAGCCTGAGGCGGTGGATATTTCTACTTTTCCTTTATTTCTAAACATTGTGGTATCGTTAGCAGACGTTCTGCTTAATACAAAATTAATCATCAATAGTTAAATATTTACAAAGACACAAATTTAATATGAAAAAGAGACTGTTAATTGCGATTCGGACTCGCGCCCCAAAACCCAAATAACTTCATACATTTTGTACTTACAATGTTTTACTTTACTTACGATTGATTCTTGAGAAATACTTATTTTATCGAGGCCTCTCTTAATTTATACATTTATTTTTATTATTAGTTGTTTTAGTGGCAGAGAAATGGGTACATATTCTATCTAGATTAAGATGTATAACTAAGTATAAATTGTCTACCAATAAGACTTTTGAAAATATGGCCTTGACACACATGGAGACGGGCAGTGTGGCGACAATAATAAGTTTCCGATTGTCACCCTTCCGTTACGGTACCCTTAAAATGAAAATCACTAAATGTAAAACATTTGAAGTAATAGCGTTTAGGTTGATGAAATATCACTGTACTCATGGAGATACCAATAAATAAATAAATAAATAAGTACCAATGTAATGTAATTTGACATGTAATATTTTAAATATTATAAATAAATGACTATGACTATGACTATGATAAAGATCCAAAGGAAAGAAGAAGAAATCCGTTCTAGGTTCTTACTTCATGTGGAATAGTTTTCATCCCCTTGCCAATAGTTCAAGAATTATGCGCGCTCCGATTGCCTTGCTCAATGTAGTTTCAGTGACACTATAGTATCGGTATCGCACCATCTTTCGTTAAGCGAACGATCGTTGAACGTGGGTGGATGTACAATTTAAAAAATATACCCGTTTCGTTTTTTGTTACATGTGAATTATTAAATAGATCTATTAGGTATTTGATACTTTTCAATGTTATCACTATTATAAACTTTTTAGTATTATACTTACGTACACCAATCGTAGCTAAGTGCGTGGTCCCTTCTATTTCATTAATCAACAGGGTATCTATGTGCCCCCGTCTATCAATAGATATCTACGTCTACTTGATGCAGCTATAGACAGTATTTTCCTCGCGTCTCGAAACACCTGTAGAGCAGTCGTACCACTGCCGATGCTATCCCTCGCGATCAATGGACTGCCACGACCAAAGACATTTAAGCTCATTCATGGCGCTGCACCTTGCACTTCATTCATTACTCGGTGCATACGATTAGGCGCACCTGTCGAGGTCAAGGCCAGGCCGGACGATTACTCGCACGAAAAGGTCGACCCTCGCCCCCCTCCCGCGAGCCGCGAATAACGGGACCGCTCGCCTTAGGACACTTTCGTTTCAATCCAGAGATTCAAGAGACAACTTTTAGTATTTTAGGCTTAGATTATTGTGTTGTTTTATAAGGAATTTAATGCAATTAATCCGATTTAATGAACTGTACTATTTATTCAGTAAATTACTGTTACCGTTCAATAGATAAAACGGTAATACTCCGTAAAGTTCATGTAATATGGTTGCAGTATCATGGTTGCTCTCATGCATATCTTAACTGCGTCCACCTACGTGGAAATATTTTCAACCAAATATGACCTATTAGGTACATAACGAATACGTTGAACGCTACGGATAGGTACCTTCCACAGCGATGCGAAAAAAAAAATCACTGCTGTACAATTTTTCTAACAACCAATATTTGACGGCTGTCATCCACATACATATTTTGCGTTTTATGTTATAAATTGTATGGAAATGACAGCCGTCAAATATTGGTTGTTAGAAAAATTGTACAGTAGCATATAATCCAGGAACCTTGTCGTCTGAAAGTACGGGGTACTGTGCGTTTAGTCCGGTAATTCTGATTTTTTGCAGTCTTGGGTTGGCCCAATGAATAATCCAAGTTTGTGACCTCGAGCGCCGAACGCAAAACTTTGTCAAAAATCGAAAAATCGATTTATTTTCAGACTTTGGTGATGATGGCCCTAGAGGACTAGTTTTTGATTGTTCCTTCTCAGAATGTTTTTAAATAAGACTAAATTCGGTTCTATTTTGAAAAGCTTTATCTTGGAAACTATTGGGTCTACAGAGACAATTATAGTCTTCTATTGTAGCAAATTTAGTCTACTTTAAAAATGTTTTGAAAAGGTACTGTCAAAAACTAGTCTTTAGGGGTTATAATTTCCAACATCTGAAAAAAAAATGATTATTCGTTTTTTGACAAAGTTGCGTTTGGCGCTCGAGGTCACAAACTTGGATTATTTACTGGGCCTACATCACAAACAAGTCTGCAAAAAATAGTGGAGTACGGGAACGCCTTATTAACCTATAAAAATGACATAAATCACAAGTCCGATTTTATTTTGAGACTTGTTAGAATACGTCAAGGCCTAATAATAAAAAATATTTTCTAACAATTGTTAGCATTGCGCTAGGTATAATACATATATTTGTTTGCTACACATAGAAAAGATTATGTAAGTTTTATTTTTCTCCACCAGGCTATCGCTTTTTACTATTGCAACATAACTTCACATTTTATAACGGTTTTGTCAAGAGCATATGTCGTCTTAGCCATTCGTAATTTGTTTAGAATTCAAGGTCACTTATATTTTTATAAATTATTTTCGATTATGCTCACATAATCTATTGACCAAACTGTTATAAAATGACAGATGATGTTTAAACAGTTGAATGCAATAGTATGGCAAAGGAAAATATATCTTGTATAATCTTTTTTGCACCGGAAGGCGCAGCGTGGGTAGACCCCCCACAAGGTGGACTGATGACCTGGTAAAGGTCGCGGGAGTCCGCTGGATGCGGGTGGCGCAGGAGTCCAGGAGCAGGACCGGTCATTGTGGCACTCTTTGGGGGAGGCCTATGTTCAGCAGTGGACGTCTTTCGGCTGATATGATGATGATGATGAATCTTTTTTTGCTGTTATGAACAAATATCTATATAACACCTAGCGCGACGTCAAAAACTGTTACAAAATATTGTTTACTATAAGTAATCATATCATATTCTGTAACTAAAAAAAAAATCGCACTTGTCAGTTATTGACGAAACTCAAAACTGTTCGCGTACTGTAGTAAAATCAGATCTACCTGATTTGACGCTCACGATGATTGTATAAAGTTACTGGATCAATAGCACTGCTGTTCAGGCCGTTGGCATGTCTTCTGCACAAATGAAAACTTGCAATCCCTCTCAGCTCTGCGCAACTTTACTGCCGTGAAATCACACTTCAAGGCTTAAACGTTAATTTGCCTGTGCTTTTGATAGCGTTGCAGTTATTAACCGGAGGTTAATTACCCCTCACCGTAAGCGGGGGTCTGATCTGTCACGTTAAGTATAATATGACGTATCTACATTCTGAAACTCATTCAATTATGCACCTTATTCTATATGAACAAGGTTAGCAAATAATTACTTTTTAAATATAGTTATTGCTCATAATGCTGGAGTGCGGCTGTGATGCGTCGGTGCGCTTTATTAGTGCGCGAAATATTTGAATTTTATCGCCTTTTCGTCATTAACTACGCTCGTTAACGCACAACCCGTGGGAGATCGTACTTGCAATGTTTAATAGTTATTAAATTTACTCTTAATCAAAAGAAACGCCATGTCATCATTTTCAATAAATACTTAAAATAAACTTCAACAAATCCTACGAGTAGTCTAACATACGGTTCATAAGACATTTTTTTTATTAAGTACTACTTTCGAACTAAGAACATAAAATAATAACAGAAAACTTGAACTAAGAACATAAAACTAAGAACGGGGGTTCTAGATTATTTTTCAAAGTGTGTAATATGTAATAATCTAGCCTACAGTAACAGAAATATATTATATTCATAGAAAAACTCCAGGGATCCCAGACGGAAAAATGGTCAGTATGAACTATTTCACTGGATGATATGATACGGAAAGCAAGAAGCCCTTGATCAAGTATGAGGCGTGCGTGCGTTTGTCAGAGGCATTGAACAAAAAAGCCATATGTCAATATGACATTTATTTGAACATGTGACTTTTTTGGTTATTTGTTTAGAGTTGGTACTTACAAACACTTCGGAGAAGGAAGCACCTGCGTATGACGCACGCTTTGTATGGTGATCAGCCTTCATTAATAGTAATGTGGCTAATCTGCTTGTCCATCGGTTCTTTGTATTTGTTTGTTAAGCTTTTTATGACATACTGTATGGATTGTCAATTGATTTTGTGATCATTTTATATCTAAAACTGACTTAAACTGATTAAGTAATTTGTATTCGGAGTGGACTACATTTTATCATAAATAACAAAGTATAATTTTTAAGTAGTAATAGAATCTATATAAGTATAAATATATATAACTGTAATCTTTAAAGATACACTGTAAACCACATTCTGGTAATTTTTAGTTAAATATAAATTCCAATCACCTAATTACTTGCCGGTTCTTCTTCCAAAATAGGGATTCACTTTTTCGAATTGATATCTAGCTAATATTTTTTTCTATTCCTTAGTACTCGTAACGACTTAATTTTTTCGCTGGCAGTAGGTATCATCGGTGACGACTATACTGACTAAATGCTGAGGTTTGGTTAACTAAAACGTACTTTTGCCCCGGCGTGTGGGTAAAATTACGCACGTAGTTGGGTAAAAGTACGCGAAAATTTCATTTATAAAATTCAACTCTTATTTAATTTTGATATCTCTATTGTGCTTTTGTAAGACTTTTTAGCATTGGGGTAAATGTTACGCATAGTGCGGTTCTGGCATTGTTACCGCAATCAACATCTTCCCGTATTGTATTGGAAACGTTCTCGTCCCAATATTCCCATAGCAAATGGAGAATGTTCTCGAGAACGGCACATCTCTACTTCTGCGTGGTCACTACAATTATTGAATTACATATACGTAAACTATTTTCTAGGCTACATCCAACCATCTACAGTTTTTCATCACACATTTTTCTCTCGGAAAGATAATGAAAAAAATCATAAGCCGTTTTCTTATCCGGCGACTTACTGCGACCTGCTGTCACTGTGGCTCGCGCTACACATTGCTCCAATCGGGGATTATTAGTGCCTTTTTTAAATTTTGCATATGTCCAGCCTTTCCATCACTGTTGGAGAAACAGGCAGGCAGACTTTTACCCACCGCATGCTGTTATCCTGAATGACTGTAAGTACCTGTCTCGGCTTTTCCAACGAAATAGACTATGTTATTATATTAGTTTACTGAGAATATTGTCATATTTGTAACGCTATCTAGTATTTACCACTATCTAATTACTTATCTTTAAAGTCTCAACTTACACTTATAGGCCTTATAACACTCATCAAAATGAATTTTAAATAATATGCTATAAGTGAAGTCAAATAAGTCCGGAAGGAAAAGATTAGCCCACTTATATACACCTTCCTGCCCTAGCACGCAGGTGGCACCGTTTACCAATGACAAAATACAATAGTGAATACATTTGTAATAACTAGGCTTAATAAAGGGTAGCATTCTTTTAATTTTGAAATCTGGTTGTACTTATATTTCTTAACTGGTCTAATAATCTCTTATACGTTTATGATTATTATATAAGTAGGTAGGTAAACTCCACTGTTTTCACTAGCATTAGATCAATGTATTTGAAATATAATATCAGTCGGTTAAATGTCATTTGTGTAATAGCTGTGTTCTTTTTCGTCTATAGGTACTTTACCAAAAAAATTGATACATAAATAATTAGTTTAGATGCCTAGTTAAGCTGAAGATAATAAAATACTCACCCGAATCTACGAGTATGCTAACAGCGCATGCGCGGCACGACCCGCGCAGGTGTGCTGCGCGCGCGTCGCATCACAACTACTTACACTTCACCACGCAAGAAAATGTCAACTCTAACTCATTGAAATAAAGCTCTTGCCTTTAAAGAGATTCGCAACAAAATATTGATAATATTGATCGCTTGCTTTACATATTTTTTTCTTGATCAGGTGTTGAATAAACTGAGCTGAGTGTTGAGCGCCGTGAATACCAAACGATCGCGCGTCCAGTGATTGCCTCCATTTAGCCGAATTAGGACGACCGGAGCCCTGAATAGATGATTTGTATGCGCTATGAAGCCAATACCCGAAATTGAAGCACATGTTGTATAAACTAAGTAGCAGCTTACATTATAATAGTTCCTGTAATTATGAGTTAAATATGGTTCCAGGAAACATCATCCAAAAAGTCAAGATAGGAGCCCAAGCCAATTAAATTAAAAAGTGTCCAAGGACTAGGGTCAAAGCTTTATTTTATTTTTAGTAAAGCTATAATTGAATCCATAATTTTCATATTCGCGCATAATCTTCGTTTAATCGATCGTCGCCCACGTCGCCGTGCGTGCGTTCAGTGACGCGCGATCTCGATCTCTCGAGTATGGTAATATTTCGCGCGCTCGTGCACCCCAGAGCATTTTAATTATATCATATCTGCGCGATCTGCGCACACGCACCGCGCGGCCGTAGAGAGAAGGGGGAGGGCGGTATCGCGCAGATAAATCACGGGCGGACACGACCGGGCAATATGATCGCCAAAATGATCCAGGCGCGGGCGCGAGGCAACATAGCCCGCGGCAAGGTTGTGGTGTAATAGCGGGAGTTCCTTGAATGAAGCTAAGATGTTTCTTAAAATATCGATAATTCACGCATAAGTAAAGGTCATTAGCTGCTTTAAATTAAAACACGACAGACAGAGATACAAATAAAAAAACTCATCTAAAAATACATGTATCTCATGAACGTGGGCATTAATAATAAGTAAAACCATACTCTTGTACTACTTCTACATAAAGTTCATCGGCCTCGTAATAGTGAATTACTGCTCTACATATTCCTGGGAGGTGTCTAGAGCACAGTTATTGCTGAGTATGTAGATGAGTAACTGATGTGACGAGCCGACGACACGTTGATCTGTTGTGAGATGATAGATAGCTCCTAACTCTAGGGTTGTCTAAGTAAAGTTATGATTATTTATATGTGGTATACTGCGTGTAAAATTAAGTAAAAAGGTGTTTTTAATGGCTTGTGTTTAAACGCTAACCAAATATGTTCATAAATAATTTTTAAGAAAAAAAAACCGACTTCAATGGGGGTAGCCGGTGAAGGATTATTGTTGATGGTGCACTTAGATTCCATACAATGAAATAACTTGCTTAAAAAACGCAGCGGAGAGGACAAATCGCCAAACGTGAACTATGCGTCGTTGAAGAGTTCCGTTCTGATTATCATCAGCAGTTCCACTTCATCAAATGTCACTCTTTTGAATGAAAATGCTTGATTTGTTGATAAAAATACAAAAGTCACTATGTGTAAGCCCTTAAGATTTGAGGAGTTCCCTCGATTCTTCATGGATCCCATCATCAGAACTTGAGCTTGACGAACATTTGTTCTGACAATTAAACTTGCTAAACAAACACAGCGAAGAGGACGAATCGCCAAACGTGAACTATGCGTCGTTGAAGAGTTCCGTTCTGATCATCATCAGCAGTTCTACTTCATCAAATGTCACTGTTTTGAATGAAAATGATGGTTTTGTTGATAAAAATATAAAAATCACTATATGTATGCCTTTAAGATTTGAAGAGTTCCCTCGATTCCTCATGGATCCCATCATCAGAACTGCGTTTTGACAAAAACGGGACCAATCTGTATATATATACTTACAATCGAAAAAATAATTTTCTAAATCGGTTCAGACATGACGGAGTTATGGAGTAACAAACATAAAAATAAAAAAAAAAAAAAAAAAAACATACACGCCGAATTGAGAACCTCCTCTTTTCAAATCTTGAAGTCGGTTAAAAAATATGTAATCATCGTTAAAGTTAGTTTCAGACCAAATAATCTATATTATTGTTAAATAGATGTCACCAATATTTTATATTATTACTTCCATTTTAGTAATTTTTGCTGACCGTGAATTTTTTTTTATACCCAACAATATTACTACTTACTTCCAAATACAAGTTACTTATTTATCGCTTTATGCATTCAATTAACATATGATATAGTACTTAAATAAATATTGAATTCTCAATTACTGCATCACATAAAATCACGCCACCGACGCCGACCGATTTTAACTTTAAGTTCGTTTTCTTGAGGGTCACATTTCTAACCTAACCCACTTCTGGCAACAGTTCGTTTTCTTGGGGGTCGCAGTTCTAACCGAACCTAACCCATTTCTGGCAACAGTTCGTTTTCTTGGGGGTCGCAGTTCTAACCTAACCTAACCCACTTCTGACAACAGTTCGTTTTCTTGGGGGGTCGCAATTCGAACCTAACCCACTTCTGGCAACAGTTCGTTTTCTTGGGGGTCGCAGTTCTAACCGAACCTATTCCACTTCTGGCAACAGTTCGTTTTCTTGGGGGTCGCAATTCTAACCTAACCTAACCCACTTCTGGCAACAGTTCGTTTTCTTGGGGGTCGCAGTTCTAACGTAACCTAACCTACTGCTGGCAACAGTTCGTTTTCTTGGGGGTCGCAGTTCTAACCTAACCTAACCCACTTCTGGCTGGGACTTTAAAACGAACAATGTCACGGCCTGTGCGCCGCGTGGCAGTAGCCGGGGTGCGGGTTGCGGGGTAAAGAAAGAAAGGGAAGCGATTGTAATTTTAGATCGAGAATAATATATTTTAACTAAAGTTTAGATAATTTGATTATACTACAGCAAATTAGTCTGCAGTTTTTGGTATTAGTTTTGATGTTTTATGAAAACAATATTTGGTGAGCAAAACATCTATTCTGTGAAGCAAAAAGATATATGGACTCAATATATAATTATTCTGATGTGTGTATATTTATTTTGGAATTAAAAATGTTTTACTTTAGGGATCTGGTATGGAGTGGGTTTATTTTATATGGAGGTAATTAATTTAACTTGGAATTTAGTTTTAGGATATAAAAGCCATTTTGGTGCGCATTTAAATTGTAGCGGTTTTTAATTCATTAGTTATCATTAATTAAAGTGAGGTCTGGGTAATTAAACCGTCATCAGTCTCTTAAACAGTATCGTATAGATACATAATAATTGATATAATCCTTACACGAGTTCTTAAAAATAAGTTTACGTTCACGTGTCTTAGCACCCGTTAAATGAAATCAAAGAACATAATGCAATGTACGCTGCTTATAACATGCACAACTTACTTATACGCTGTCACCATCCTATCGTATATATTTACACACAGTATTTATCTATCCTATTCACGCTGGACACGATGCAAGTATTAGGTCTGGTTCTTCTTACCTGTATTCTGTATTCTACTAGTATTCTGTGTTCTAGCAATAAAAAAGTGTACTTTGCGTTACATTACGGTACGTTTAAAGGATGATGCACGCTATTTCGACCTGCGAGGATCAGGTGACGCTTTCTATACAAAATGGAGTGTCGGAAGTGTCGTGTGGGACGTGGAACAGAACAGCGTGAATCATCTTTAAGTATTTTATTCCTATGAGCGTAAAGTAGTGGCAACCAACATAAATTTAGTATGAAAAAATTGTGTCAATTTTTGTTATTATCTGAATCGACTACGCTTGTGATTCTGAGTAAAATAATAAAAAAAAAAATATAACAAAAAAAGAAAAAGAGAGCTCAAACAAGTCCACATCTGGAAAAATTCAATCAAAGCATCACGTTTGGTCAAGAATATACCAGAGCAGAGACAGCCCTAAGGCGCGACAGGTAGCTAGCTTCCCACGCCCTGATCCCCGCTCCAGCCCTCGCGGTCCGTGAGAATGAATATTCATCCGCGATGCGATAAGAGCCGCATAAAATGTGTCAAATATTGTGTAACACTTCGAATGTTGTGCTCGCCCAGACCACTCAACAAGTGTTCATATTCATCAAAACCATAGTAAATTGCAAAACTTACTCCTTTTAAATAGAAAAAAAATCCAGTCTTACAAAACATATAGAAATAGTAATTAACCACGTTATTACTTTGAGTTTCGCCAGCCTGATCAACAGGCGAGACGAGGCGGTCTGATCGCTTATTGGTAATTTGGAATAATATCAGCATTAAATGTTCTCTTATTTATAGGTGTTTATTTTTTTACGGTAAACTATTTTTGTAATAAAATCTGCACAATATATGATAATGATATACGTAGTCATAAAATAACTGTATCTTTTTAATATTAGTTTTTACAACAATGCCATGTTAAAACATGTGTACCTACCTTTTAACCGACTTCAATTTCATAGAACCGTTCTGTATTTTGTTTGGTGTTTTTTAATGTATATTCACCGATTACTCCGAAACCCGTGGTCCGATTTGAACAATTATTTTTTTGTTTGAAAGGAACTACCTCCAAGGTGGTCCCACATTAATCTGGTGCTGTTCTGATGATGGGATCAATGAGGAATTGAGGGATCTCCTCAATTTTTAAAGGCACATGTATGGTGTTGGTGATTTGGGTGTTTTCTTAAGCAACTCAAGCATCTCCTCTCGAAATCTCTCTAATGATGAATGCCACATATGATACATGGAACTTTTATTACGACTTTGAGTTTCATCCATTATACAAATTGAAATCATGCAATTCGTTGTTATGGGAAATGAAATTATCTAGACACACGGCAGTGTGTCCGCCAAGTTCGAGCAAAAAAAAGCGACACACCGGCCGTGGGTTATATTACACGAACCATTTCGGGCCAATTTCGACCACCCTATAACTCAAAACATATTTTATCTACGCATATGAAATTTCGAGTGTCTGTTGACATCCCCTTAATTGTCTACAATACAAAATTTCATTATTCTACCTATAGCAGTTCTTGAGATATTGACGTCAGAAAATCGCTATTTTTACTATACACTCACTGACTCACTGACTCATCAAAAACCTAGACCACTTCCAATGGTCGTACTGACTTGAAATTTGGCATGGAGATAGGTCTTAAGGTCAAAGTAAAGGGAAAAATCCCGTTTTCAGATTTTTCCCTTTACTTTGACCTTAAGACCTATCTCCAAGTGTGAGTCAGTTTTAAAAAAAGCCAAGGTGTAACTTTGTTCTACTATGAAGTCATAATGAACTAAATGGGTCTATCTTCCAATGGTCGTACCGACCTGAAATTTGGCTCGAAGGTTTGTCTTTAGGTCGAAATAAAGTAAAAATCTGAAAACGGCCAAGTGTGAGTCAGTTTCGAAAACAAGGAATGTGTAATTTTGTTCTACTATAAGTAGGTATGGAGTGGAAATGAGATGAGACTTATTTAAATTTAGATTCATACCAATTTAAGACAATACATGTTTGTCTTAAAGACAAGAACAATAAAATTGTTCACCAGTCTGTGTGTGTCTGTTGCGGGAACCGAACCCACGATTTACGAAGTGCAAAGCAGGTCACTAGTTACACTACGTGCGCTAAATCAGTCAAACAAAAATGAAAAGACTATTTTTTCTCGCATAGTCTAAATAATTTCTAATTTTACAACTAATAAAATCGCAGATTCAAGAACATGGAAATCATATATAATCTAAGATGGAATTATATATACTACTGCCCATCTCACCCTCCGATACGCCACGGGATGAGATGGGATGGTGCACTTCTAGGGCTACATAATAGGCCACCAATTATAATACCTACTGGTAGGTAGGTATTACCAAGTTATTAATTATCTATGTAGGTAGCGTACTCACAAACAGAATAAAGTACGTTATTGATGTATGTAATTATATGTAAGTAGGTACATTTTATAGGTGTAGGGAGCCAGTTTATTTGTAAAAATCACCTATAAATAAATAGTAAAATAGAATTAGACGCTTAGTATAAAGGGTATAGTATAAAGTACATACCTAAGTGGAATGAGACATTTCCTAAAGCAAAAGTGATAAAAAAATAATAAAGAACCTACACCTAACAAAAATAAATGAAATCCCATCAAAAACATAAATGTGAAAGGCTGCCAAGTTCGATACTATGGGAATGCTTCGCCTATAAAAGAAGTGAGATCTGAATAAGTACCAAGTTCCATAATAATACCTCAAATCATAAATAGTTATAGGAATGCACACTTGATTTCCAGCAGTTTTTAAAGTACATTTTGAATAAGTATCACGTTACATAGAAATACCTAAAATTATAATAGTCAGAGAAACGCACACCGGTTTTTTTAGCAGTTTCCTGATAACATTTATTATTTTCAGTACTTTTTAATGACGTAACTTGGCAAGTTTTAATAGAAAATTATATACTTGACACATTGCAGTCCAAAGGTGTCGATTCATTGCATTGAAAAGGTGTGTGGTGTGTGAAAGCTTGCCAAGTAACATCATTAAAAAGTACTGAAAATAATAAATGTTATCAGGAAACTGCTAAAAAAACCGGTGTGCGTTTCTCTGACTATTATAATTTTAGGTATTTCTATGTAACGTGATACTTATTCAAAATGTACTTTAAAAACTGCTGGAAATCAAGTGTGCATTCCTATAACTATTTATGATTTGAGGTATTTTTATGGAACTTGGTACTTATTCAGATCTCACTTCTTTTATAGGCGAAGCATTCCCATAGTATCGAACTTGGCAGCCTTTCACATTTATGTTTTTGATGGGATATTATTTGTTGTATACAAAACATTACACACCCGATAAAGAGTTTATATCGTTTGATATATTAAAGCATGGAAGTAAAAATAAGGTAAAAATACTCACAAAGTCAGCATTAACTTTTATAATAGTACATTACGGTAAGGGTCTTATATTCGATTGTTAGATTAGGAATTGGCACCGGACTTGACGCAGAAAAATATTTCCACTGGCTGAACACCTCTTGAACATTGAATATCAAATCGTGGCAGCGTGCCAACAGCAAAACGTTTTGAAACCTGGATTGAGATGAGATATAAGAGAGTGTAGATGTTGTTCTTTATAGGTTTCAGGTAAAAATATAAAATACCTATCTATATTTTTTTAATATTTAAATACGGTAAATCTACGAATTAAAAAAAATCTAAATTGGTTTGATATTACCATATATTGTAATAAATTGTAATGTCGTTAATGTTGTTAATGGTACATGACTAGATTTTCGTTTCTCGCGTGTGTTTGTATAACTGTGGCATTATTTTGGTAAAGGCACCATTTGACGGAAGGCGCTTACGTTGTATATTGTACAGTCACCAGCATAAATATATGACTGTGGGCAGCGCTGTAAAAATATCTGATTCTACATTGAGGGCAAAAGTATATGACGACACTTCCATGGTAAAAATATGTGATGGTTTCTGGCCGGCATAAACATCGTTTTGCATCGATGAGCATAAATATCGGATCCGTCCATTTAAAAATATCTGATTACCTATCAAAAGCAAAATTATGTGACTACTGCTACCGGCATAAATATCTAACCACTGTGAAAGCTTTAACATCGGATGACAGGTCGACCACATAAATATCTGACATAATAACAAAATCAAAATTATGTCATCAACAATATACAAAACCAAACCTTATCTAGCTGGTATAAAGCAGTAAATGGTATATGATGGTATGGTTAATATTCATCATGACGTTCAATAGATGTGATAAACCTTCTTATTACTATCCTTAAAAACTATCATTAAAAAGTAAAATTTTTACGTCAATATGGCATGTCACATTAGAAATAAACAAGTTAAATTATTATTTTGCATGGATTGCAACTCGTAATAATTAGATTAATTCAATGCCATGTATAGCGCGTCTTATCAAATCTACGAGCAATTGAAGTATAGGATTATTTAAATATACGAAAAAATAGACCGCTCCATTAAATAATTAATCCATTGAGAGTTTATGTGAGTTGTTTCTTGTTTACTTACATGATACTTATGTAATCAATAGGTTCTACCGACTTAATAATGCATTTGTAATTTAATATTGTTTTTAGATAAATGCCGTGAAATCATGAATTACTTGCGAGTGGAAGATGCAAAATCGACCATCCTAAAAATTTAGGCCGTATTCGTGAAAATACAGCTTAAGACTTATTCAGTATATAACCTGGAGGGCCCAGAATGGTCGAATTTAAGATACTGAAGATAAATAGTGCAAAATAAAATTATTGAATATTGACGTTATTTTATTGCATGTTGCAAGGCACCTGTCCGACAAGCGACAAGGAGGCAACAGGAGAGCAATGAGCCAATCAGAGTTGTGAAAAAATTTGTGTATTGAAACTAAAGTTAAAAACCGGCCAAGAGCGTGTCGGGCCACGCTCAGTGTAGGGTTCCGTAGTTTTCCGTCCGTCACAGTAAGTGTCCCCACTTAAGAGTTAATAACACCGCCATGTAGGATATGATATGAGAGTTCCACGTACAGCGACATCTATCGGCAAATTAAGTAAACTATTGCGCGCGAGCTTAAAGTATGGAAGGTGATTTTTATGGAATAATTCTTTATTGCGTGAACCGATTTTCACCGTTTTTACTTTATTTGAAAGCACGTCATTTCCTTGTAATTTTGTAGAAATTACAGGTACAATAAACACCTGCTTATACGGTTAAATTACAAACTTAGTTCAGAAATTATTTTGTAATTTTTTTTTCAAAAACTATTCATCCTATCAAGTTCAAAATAATTTTCCTAGAAAGTTTTTATAAAGTTCTACTTTTGAGATTTTTTTCATATTTTTAAAACTTATGGTTCAAAAGTTAGAGGGGGGGGGACGCATATTTTTTTACTTCTGGAGCGATTATTTCCGAAAATATTTACATTATCGAAAAATGATTTTAGTAAACCCCTATTCATTTTTAAATACCTATCCAACAATATATCACACGTTAGGGTTGAAATGAAAAAAAAAATCACTCCCCACTTTACGTATAGGGGAGGTACCCTAATTAAAATAAAAAATCCACTTTTTATTTTACCACTTTGTCGGCGTGATTGATATACATATTAGTACCAAATTTCAGCTTTCTAGTGCTAACGGTCACTGAGATTATCCGCGGACGGACGGACGGACGGACGGACGGGCAGACATGGCGAAACTATAAGGGTTCCTAGTTGACTACGGAACCCTAAAAATTAGACCGTTAATCTTTATCATTATAAACATGATTACGATTTCAATCATGAGCTTTCCAATCAGATTGAGCACCGACATGAGTAAATCATGACGATTTTTAGTTTCTATCGTGATTACTTAGCTGAAGTGATAACATTAGTAAGACAGATGCTTAAACTAACGATTTAGTTGTTTTAATGATGTTTTAAATAGGGTTAGATTTTGCATAGCTACTAGCTCCATTATTTTTTCCCTGGCGGAACAGAGGCGGTACGACCAAGGTCAGTGTCAATAGAAAAGTAAAATAAGGTAAACAAATATGTCTGAATTTGTATGCATGAAAGGCATTTGAAACATGACAAAATAACTTTAAAGAAATCTGTTTTCACTTAAATATGTAAATAATAAGTTTGTGTATGAATTGACAAAAAAAAAACATAATTGTTCTTTAAAAAAGTGTAATTGTGAAGCAATGAAGGTAAATGTGTTTGGTTACATTATTTTACTTTTCTATTAACACCGACCTTATATACATTTAGGAGAAATGGCTATTTGCAATATTTTGGTAAAGGTATCACTTGGTGGTTGGCGCTTACGTCATAAAATGTATTATACAGATTCAATATTGTATTCGAGCAAAGAAAACGTATGTGCCAGCTGACAAATGTTACCTTTACCAAAATACCGACATATTTGTTTGTTAATTTTTTGGTATGTGTACAAATTAATGCTCTCATTAAACTTTGAAACGGCCTGTTCGATTTCATTGCAGTTTTCGGTTACGGTTAAGGTAACTATCACACTGCTGCGGTTTCCGCATGCGACGACGACGTTCGAGTGAGATAGCGCTTTGCATATGTATAGTGCTGTTTCCTTGACGGGTGGCTGATATATGTGTCAAAACGTTTAGCTTGAAAGCTAATACCGAGTAATATGGCTGTGATATGCAGATTAACGGACAGATGGGCGGGCGGGTCGCATACGGCGTATATTCAAGAAATCTCAATCAAAGGTCTAATATATGTGCCGCTACTTAGTTTTGTAGTAAAAATATATTTAAGGGGGGCACTCCATAATGCAACTAAATGTTAATAAAATTATTTTTAGTAACTATCAACGTGTGCCAAATCATTAGATAGGTCTTATAAAATAAGAAGAAGAAGAAGTTTTGAAAACAATTTTTAGCTTATACATAGTTTCAAAAATAATCGCTCCGAGAATCTTTAAACGTGTCAGTGTTGTGACCGTTTGTTCTTGTAAACAGTTGAACGCATAAAAAATTATTTAGAGTAAAACTTGTTGCAAATTTTATGCTATACAATGTACTAATAGATGTCAACTTAAATGGAGTTATAAAAACCAATATAATCCCGAACACCCCATTTTTTGGAGTTTGACCTTGCATAACTTCAGGCCCAGACACGAGATTTTCTGAGATTTTAGAGATAACGTTAAAAACATCATAATGAAAGTATATAAGAGTTTCCAGCATAGTATCTCTGATTCCGAGGGTTACCTTAATATGCTTAGGCTAATTTTAATTCTATTTTTATTCCCGATATAAAAAAAGGAGTTTGGTTCTACAATATCTACCCATTCTATTTGGTTTTGGACGAAAGTAATAATTTAAGATTATGTGGTAAATTCTCAATCTATCAAAATTTGTATTAAAATTAAATCAAAATTGATGATAATGTAAATGATAAAGTCAGATTAGGGCAGTTTGAGCGGTCGTTTTAGTAACTGCAATAAAAACTAGAATTTATCGAGAATACTGATGTTTACCTCAATATCTGATCACAAAATCCCCCACACTTTTCGTTACCTATATTAGAATTTAGTTGCTATCAGATAGGTTTTTACAAACCACTTTTTTAAATTAAATTATGCAAAATGTATAATAACGAAAATTTCTACAATTCAGAATAAAGGCCTTATATCCTTGTAATAATATAAATCAACTTAAAAATATTCCAATCATATTAAACGAATTATGATTGACTTTAGTAGATTAGCATTACTTTAGTTTAAATCAGCACCTGTCGTTAATGATATATTCTTGGCGAAATTACTTGATTGTTTTGTGTTATGATTTAATCAGCGATGATTTAATAATGAGAATTTTTAATCAAATCACCGACTTCAATTATGAGTCCCCAACTCTGGAGCCAATGAACCTTGGCATCACACACGAATCGTAGAAATAAACCATTTTTAGCTACCATAGACAAATTTAAGCATTTACCTCTGATTTTGTCTACGAATTGATGAATTCAGAACTGAATTCAGATCAACTGTGTGGAGTGCCGAATACGGTTAACGGCGATCCAGACGTCAAGTTGGTGTCATTACGCGGTAAGTATAGACCCCTTTTACCTCAGTCATTCGCCGGATTTCAAATGGGCGAATCTGCCTCTGCCGGTGTAGAACTACATTTACGAATGGATGTCAGAAACTGTGAATATTTTATGACATTCGTGCTTTTTAGATTAGAAATCTATTATACTCTCGTTTGCAATATTTTACTTACCTCCTGGCGGTGAGTGTTCCCTAGGGAGTTATGGACTTTATAATGATAAATAATAATAAATACTCTTTATTGCACACCTCATACAGTTACAAGCACAAATTTTACAATTAGATAAATTTAGGTAGAGGTATCAACAGCCGGTCTTATCGCTAATGAGCGATTTCTTCCAGACAACCTTTGGGTAGTGGAGACTAGAGAAAAACTAAGCAGTAGGTGGTGCATAGAAACAAAAGAGACGAAATAGATAACACAGCACATTCATATGAATATACATACTTAAATAAATACAAAATAAACATACATATACGTACATATATAATACACACAATAAGAAACAACAGTGTCAACTTAAAAACCTAAGGAAGAGATAAATAGTATTCCTTAAGTTGCGATTTAAAGCTACCAATAGATTGCGCGCGTTTAATGTTGAGAGGGAGATAATTCCACAAACGAACGGCCTGGAACGTAAATGAGCAATTATAAAATTTGGAAGATGAAGATGGCACTTTTAGGAGCAATTTTTGAGAGGATTTAATAGAATTAAGATAAGAGAAACGCTCTTTGAGGTAGCGGGGAGTTGCAGGGTTAAAAAGTATAGAAAAGAGTAAAGAAAGTATGTGAGAGTTACGGCGGTGACGGATAGGGAGCCATTTGAGTTGAGAACGAAAACTAGAAACATGGTCGAATTTGCGTAATCCGAAAATGAACCGAATGCAGGCATTTTGAATACGCTCAAGCTTATTAAGTTGCTCCTCGGTTAGGTCTAAATAGGAGATATCTGCATAATCAAGAATGGGGAGAAGTAACGACTGAGCAAGTTATAGTTATAGTTAAGTTATAGTTTATATTAATTTATTTAGATTTTTTTTTTCACAAGAGTGATGAATAATTCGTAAGAATATTGCAAACTTGAGTAACAAGGACCGTGAACAAAACCAAAATTAACCTGGTATTATAGAGACTAGTTAGATATTATTATGTGTCGCTGGGAAGTTAAATTATAAAAATACTACCCGTCAATGTTCAAAGTAATGTATTAAATAAACAGTACTGCTTCTTTAAATTAACAATTTATTTACCCTATATACGTAAATCAACCGTTAACAGTGTTGGCTCGATTTTTTTCTTTAATTTAATAAAATAAAATATCGCTTCTCGCAGATTGACGGCAGTCGCACCGAGTCCTAACTGTATGAATACATCGTAAATATTGTAATGAAGCCAATGCAATGAAACATATGAATTTGAATGTGTCAAATTCATGATAGAAAATGTGAGATAGACATATGCAATGACAGTTCAATGACAAGTCTGCACTCTTTTCGTGAATTGTCAAATAGCTTTTTACAATTAAGACCTCTATGCCGGTAGGGTATGCAAATAGGGTTTGGTTTTGTATATTGTTGATGACATAATTTTGATTTTGTTATTATGTCAGATATTTATGCGGTCGACCTGTCATCCGATGTTAAAGCTTTCACAGTGGTTAGATATTTATGCCGGGGGCAGTAGTCACATAATTCTGATTTAGATGGGTAATCAGATATTTTTAAGCGGCCGGATCCGATATTTATGCTGATCGATGCAAAACGATGTTTATGCCGGCCACAAAGCATCACATATTTTTACCATGGAAGTGTCGTCATATACTTTTGCCCTCAATGGAGAATCAGATATTTTTGCAGGGCTGCCCATAGTCATATATTTATGCTGGTGACTGTACAGATATAATATTGTATCCGTCCAATAAAAGCGTAAGTGCCGGCTGCTAATTGGTACATTTACCAAAATAATGACAAAGCTTTTATAAAAAGTCACACTTGGATAATTATATACATTTATTAATTATGTAAATTTTGATGTCGCTTTAGGCGTTTCTCCCTATTTATTCTGTTATAGGTAAGTACATTGATTTATTATGTATTCTACTAGATGTGACATCTAGAACAAATTTTGTGCGCCATATTTGGCGGTTGACAGCTATGACTGAATTAAAGACTAGTATAGACTTGTAGTGATTTTTACTACAACTTTTGGGTCAAAAATTTCTTAGGGATGTTATCTCCTGTTACTCAATGTATAGGTATCGCTAAAAACCTATAATGTGGCATGTCAGGCACCGCATGCATGCAACAGTATGGCGGTCTTACACGTTGGATGCAAATCCGCACGCCGCTCCGGTGTGCAAGCGGGACATAGCTATACGTAGCGCTGTCTCACTCATAAACCGAACAGACGTGCGGAT
Source organism: Pammene aurita (assembly GCA_947086415.1). Lineage (NCBI taxonomy): Eukaryota > Metazoa > Arthropoda > Insecta > Lepidoptera > Tortricidae > Pammene > Pammene aurita. The sequence continues at coordinate 32,224,966 of OX352290.1, read as the reverse complement.
CCACATTATTGTTCTGTGATAACCTCTTAAGGAGGGCCGACGATGTCTTATCTCACAAATTGACCGCATGTGGCGACCGACCCTGCATAACAGCCGCATAAGTCAGTACCTACGGTATTCCGTCAGTGAGTCAAAGCAAGTTTTCATTTAAATTAATGTGGCTAATTGCGGCGGAGCATGGCGTTCATACTACTTCAAACAATTTAACCACCGAATTGCAGGCGCCAAGAAACCGGGTTTATTTAACAAGCATTATAACAAACATCATTTCGATGTTAGAGTTCCAAGATTATTGTATATTTAGCCAAATTACAATTACTACTCGTACTTGCTACTTTGGCAAAATGTATTTATTGCCAATAATGCAGAATTTTAATAAAACTAAGTAGGTACAGTGGGACTCAAATTCGGCATTTCTTTGTTATTTTTGTGACAGATCGGAAACGAAAACGACATGAAATACAGTGCTGCGTAAATGAAAAAAATTTTTGGTTAATTATTTCTGGTGTTTTGGAGTGAATAAAACGTGAGTTACCCGTTCTTATTTATTTAATATTCTGTTAGGAATCACATTTTAAATTATTTGAAGGATTAATTATTTTAGTCTAATTTTATTAAAACTTAATAAAAATTTATAACTTCCAAAATGAAATAAATGCTCCTTCCACCTTTCCTGTCACACATTATATGTTATAAAAAAGTACGCGCTTATTATTATTATATTTTAAAATAATCAACTTTTATTTAGAGCTCTTAGAATATTTTATTGCTCATATGACTCATATCAATTTATTTTATTCTAATAAAATAAACACTACTATTAAATATATTTAAAGGTCATGTGTGTAAATGGATATTACTCTTTGTGAAAAACGAGTAATATCTAACGACAATAGCCTAGAAATGCCGGATTCCAAACTAATTTTAATCGTATTGTATCTAATTGATAATTAAAAGCAGCTGCCACTTTCATGTCTCATAAACATAAAACTTTATATATTTTTTAAATTATACCTAAGCTCCTATAGCGGGTTAAGTAGCTAATTGTAGGTATAATTAGATCCAAAAAAGTAGATCAATTTTAAAAACATATTGCTTAGAGTTATTAGATATGTGAGAATTCTACGTACCTTATACTTTTGTACAACTACTACTACTTAATGCATTGATGTGCATAATTACACTTGCGTAGCTGCATAATACTAAGGGTAAAAGTTTAACAGCATTTAGTTTCAAGGCCAGGCTTTCACCGCGGGCGATGTTACGGCAGTTTTTTAATTTTTTTGTTTGACGAAACAATGAATTGTGTTTTATTCAATGTTCTTATCAGGCCTCACTTCCATTATTTTTTTCTATTTTTTTGGACCCACGGTTCAAAAGTTAGATGGAGGAGACGCCCTTTTTTGAACTTTCAGATCTAATATTTACGAAACTATCAGTTTCATCCAAAAAATGTGTTAGAAGACCTCTATTATTTTTGAAAGACCTATGCAATAATACCCAACACAATAGGGTTGGAGCGAAAAAAAATTTACCCTCCGTTTTATGTGTACCCTAATAAAAATATTTTTTTTTGTTTTTATTCTATTACCTTTGCGGCGTGATTTATGCACATACTGATACCAAATTTCAGTTTTCTAGTGCGAACGGTCACTGAGCTAGACTGCGGACAGACGGACAGACAGACGGACGGACATGGCGAAACTATAAGGGTTCCTAGTTGACTACGGAACCCTAAAAAGAGATAAATAGTAGTTATATGATTTCAAACTCACATGGTCATTCAGATTATAAATATTATTTGAAACGGGATATTTCGGCGCAGTTGCATGCACCATCATCACGGATTTTTGAGTTACTCCGTGATGATGGTGCATGCAACTGCGCCGAAATATCGGGTGCTCGTAAACACAAATATACATGGTAAATATCCCGTTTCAAATAATATTTATAAATAGTAGTTAATGTAACTGTTACGTAATAAGCCCTAATTACGGACAGAAGCATACACTGCTTTATCTACACACATTAAAAATCCTAAATGACGTGTTCGGAAACCATTAGAATGACCGCCTTCACTTTATTCTATTTTATATTTTTTTATTTCATTCCATTTTACATGTTTCTCAATCGTATGGGTGTCGCGTTTTCGTCTAGATCTAAGGCTTAACACGCACTGCGGTTTTTAGGGTTCCGTAGGTACCTCGGAAAGAAAGAACGGAACCCCTATAGGATCACTTTGTTGTCCGTCCGTCCGTCCGTCGAAAGCAAATTTTCGAAACTCGGAAGGGAATCAAAACCTACAGGGTGAACTCCCGTGAACTCAGAATCTTGAAATCTGACACGAAGCAACGTCCTAAATCACAGATAAAGGAAAAATTGCGAAAACCGTATTTTTTTAGTTACATCATGTAATAATTTTTTTTTTAATAATTTTACAGTTACTACCCCTATATACCTACAGGCAGTGATGGCCGAACGTTAGTGTAATTGAAAATTAAAAATTGAAGATTGAAACGCGTTAGTTAAAATTTAACACTAATAGTTTAATGCAAATTGATTTCAATTAGAATTGAAATTAATTGTAACTAACGTGTTAATCCTTTGCGAATAACTAATAATTGTAGATATTTAATTTTTAGTCTTTCTCAAAAATTGAAAAATTAATATAATTTTTAGTGTAGATTGAATTGGTAATTGACATGAATAATTTACCTAACTAAACGCGAATTTAGGTTAAGCTACGAGGTTTTGATTTTTGTTTCGATTTTGACTCTGGCCTCGGGGGCTTGTATCGATAAGCAATGGGACCGGAATCCTAAGGTCACCACACCACACCACACCGACTCGCACTTAGCCGGTTTTTTTCTTGCGGTATCAGTCTTGCGGTTTTTTACACTTGACACCGTACTTCTTGCAAGTGCGTGCGCTTGTAAAGAATGCCGTACGTTACATTTTTTGCGGTTGCGGACCCGCTTTTTAAAAACCGCAGTGCGTGCTAAGCCTTAAATATACAAAATAATGCGTAGTTCTTCAAGCAGACATATCAAAACAGCTTGAGAGGCAGATAATGTACCTATTGTTTAATTATAAAGAAAAATAAATCCTAATCTGACTGCTTCACAAAACGTTTGATATGTTTTCCTACCTAAACGGTGTCCTATGAATGATAGATGTTTTTGTAGTAGTTTCTGGTTTGGGCCATGCATCTTTGTCCGTCATATATAGTCCTCGAACCTGCAATAACCCTTTGACATTAATGACATTTTCAAATATTTCTTAAGAGCGGGTAAAGGTAAATTTAAAGCATCGACGGGTAACTTGTTATAAATATGGACACCTTGACCAAAAAATTACAAACTATTTCAATACCAAATTTCATCTAAATAAGTACATCGGTTATTGGTTGTTTCTTCTGCATGTAAACTTCCACCCCTTTTGCATCCGCTTAAGGGATAATTTCTGAGATAAAACTATTTTATTTCCTTTTCCAGAGCTCAAATTATCTCCATACCAAATTTTATCTAAATCGATTCTGCTGTGAATAATTCCCTATACAAATTTCCAACTCCCTTTTCACCCCTTTAGGGTTGATTTTCGGGGTGAAAACTAACCTTTGTATCTTGAGACCCATACTATACAAAATTTCATCTTTATCAGTTCAGCGGTAAAAAGATCCTCATACCAACTTCCAACCCCCTTTTCACCCCCCACAAGTGTTTATTTTCGGGATGAAAACTATTCTGTCGTTTCTCGGGACTCAAATTATCTCCATACTAATTTATATTAAAAATTCTCCATACAAACTTTCAACCCCCTTTTTACCCCCTCCAGGTTTGATTTTCGGGATTAAAACTATCTATTATCCTTTCCCGGGACTCAAACTATCTTTATACAAAATTTCATCAAAGTCCGTTCAGCCGTTTTCACGTGATGTGCGGTCAAATAAACAGACAAACAGATAAACAGATAAACAGATAAACAGACAAACAGACAACAATTCTAAAAATTGTTGGAACGTGTTCTGTTATCGATTCTAAGTATCCCCAGCCAATTTTTTTTCGAATATATTCCATGTACAGACTTTCGACCCTCTTCAGCTTTATTATATGTATAGATAGAATGTATAGATGATGCAGAAAATAATGGTAACATATCGCGACACGTTAAAACGTGGTTGCTTTCATAGAGATCACCTTCGTTAAAGTACCTCAAGATGCTCGCTTTCACGACACACATAATAACTCCCTTACAGACAGTAGCAGAAGTAGCTAAGCAGGCCAGGTGTTCCAATTGAGCTTGACACGACTTTATTGTCAAGGCCATAAGATCGTGTTAAGATGATTTTGAACACCGGCCTCTGAGCAACTTCTGCTGCCTGTAAGTACCTACCTACCTACTAATTTAGTATGGGAAAGCGAACGTTTATTTCAGTTGCGTCCACATTTTACCTACATTATGATTTATGAATATGTTAAAAATCTAATTATGGAGGTGAACTTCTTGACTTGACTGACTGATTGAATCTGGACTTCTTTATTATATAATTTTTAAGAAAAAAAAACCGACTACAATGGGGATAGCCGGTGAAGGATTATTGTAGATGGTGTACTTAGATTCCATACAATGAAATAACTTGCTTAAAAAACGCAGCGGAGAGGACAAATCGCCAAACGTGAACTATGCGTCGTTGAAGAGTTCCGTTCTGATTATCATCAGCAGTTCCACTTCATTAAATGTCACTCTTTTGAATGAAAATGCTTGATTTGTTGATAAAAATACAAAAGTCACTTTATGTATGCCTTTAAGATTTGAGGAATTCCCTCGATTCCTCGTGGAACTCATCATCAGAACTTGAGCTTGACGAAAATTGGTCCTGACAATTTAACTTGCTTAACAAACATAGCGATGAGGAAGAATCGCCAAACATGAACTATGCGTCGTTGAAGAGTTCCGTTCTGTTCATCATCAGCAGTTCCACTTCATCAAATGTCACTCTTTTTAATGAAAATGCTTGATTTGTTGATAAAAATACAAAAATCACTATGTGTAAGCCCTTAAGATTTGAGGAGTTCCCTCGATTCTTCATGGATCCCATCATCAGAACTTGAGCTTGACGAACATTTGTCCTGACAATTAAACTTGCTAAACAAACACAGCGAACAGGACGAATCGCCAAACGTGAACTATGCGTCGTTGAAGAGTTCCGTTCTGATCATCATCAGCAGTTCTACTTCATCAAATGTCACTGTTTTGAATGAAAATGATGGTTTTGTTGATAAAAATATAAAAATCACTATATGTATGCCTTTAAGATTTGAGGAGTTCCCTCGATTCCTCATGGATCCCATCATCAGAACTGCGTTTTGACAAAAACGGGATCAGTCTGTATATATATACTTACAATCAAAAAAAGAATTTTCAAAATCGGTTCAGACATGACGGAGTTATGGAGTAACAAACATAAAAAAAAAAAAAAACAAAAAAAAAAAAAAAAACATACACGCCGAATTGAGAACCTCCTCTTTTGAAATCTTGAAGTCGGTTAAAAATGGGCTGTGCTGTTCGGATTGTGCATTTTACTCATTGAACTCATATAATACCTAGAATCTCAATCAGCACACCAAAAGGGGCACAACAAAAGGCGACCTTTCGCTGAAGTGACAACGTTAAGTTAAATTTAATGAATTGTATGAACTTGAACCTGGTCGTAGTTGAGATAAGGTTGTATTGTTTGTTTTTTTTTTTGCTAAATTATAGTTATTATTATTTAAAATATTAAATATTAAAATACATATAATTAAAAAAAAATGTAAACCTCAAAAGTGTTAAATACACACTAAGAGAACTTTCGCATGCCAAATTTTTGGTTAATTCTGTTTTTGAGTCTTGTGGTCTTTTCTTTTTCTTCTATGAGCTTACGTGTGATGATCTCCTGCTCTTTGTAAAAGCTTCATTATGTGGTCTCGTACGTCTGTGTATAAACAGTGTTGTCGGTGTTATCAGTGTTGTACAGGGCCGCGATTCGAAAAATAAACGCACACACTGGACAGACACAGCTCCAACCCAACTCAACTCAACGCTATACCGACATTGACATTTGCTATTCGAACAGATTTTCATTCAACATTGGTCTCACATTGGTACAACATTGGTACAATGTGTGACCAATGTGAGACCAATGTTGAATGAAAATCTGTTCGAATAGCAAATGTCAATGTCGGTATAGCGTTGAGTTGAGTTGGGTTGGAGCTGTGTCTGTCCAGTGTGTGTGTTTATTTTTCGAATCGCGCCCCATTAGTACGGAACGAATAAATAGTTTGGCCAGGGTATGTTCCACTTCAAGCATAGACAGAGATAATAATAGGTACCTACTGTCTTTTTCTTAAGCCAGCACCCTCACCACTAAAAACGGGATGAGTACCTATAGGCTTATTACAGTTATTACTTCTACTGTTACTGCACCTTTTGCCAGACCATAGTTGCCAGACTATAGTTGACACAGTTCATATTCAGTTTAAATTATGTAACAGAAATGTGAGGTGGTATGGACTTGGGCAGGTTTTATTTATTTATGTTAAGGGAGAACCAACAGCTTAGTTAAAGTTATACAATCAAATATACACAGAAAGCCAATTAAAGGAACTCACAGGTAATAATAATATACTTAGTCTAAATTAGACTAATGCTAGGCTACTAACGCATACACACATGCGATACCATGGAGTCTTGTCAGTACGCTAAATTCAGTAACACAAACCATTGGTGCTTCAATTATTATAAAACGATGAAATGATTTGCGTGTACATACTTTGTAATAACATTAAGATTAAGACATTGTATATTGAGAAAGGATGTAAATTCAGCATTAGCAAGTATAAATAAGTGTTTTATTATTATGCCACTCAACTTTGTTGGTTAAGGAATCAGAAATGAAAGACTCAAGCACTTTACTTTATTTCTTAATGCATCTGAATGTAGGTAATTTATATTCGACTCAGGCTTTATGACTGTAATTTGCAGATGAGATAGTCACTTACTCGTATTCGTAAATAAATCCAACTGTAAGAACCCAATTAAACATTATTTATGCTTATCTTCATTACGGGTGAGTTAAAAATGCACACGAGTGGTCCAGTAACTCAACTCGCTTATTTTATTATAATAATGGATGGTTTTTGATCATATGAATTTGAATGTGTCAAATTCATGATAGAAAATGTGAGATAGACATATGCAATGACAGTTCAATGACAAGTCTGCACTCTTTTCGTGAATTGTCAAATAGCTTTTTACAATTAAGACCTCTATGCCGGTAGGGTATGCAAATAGGGTTTGGTTTTGTATATTGTTGATGACATAATTTTGATTTTGTTATTATGTCAGATATTTATGCGGTCGACCTGTCATCCGATGTTAAAGCTTTCACAGTGGTTAGATATTTATGCCGGGGGCAGTAGTCACATAATTCTGATTTAGATGGGTAATCAGATATTTTTAAGCGGCCGGATCCGATATTTATGCTGATCGATGCAAAACGATGTTTATGCCGGCCACAAAGCATCACATATTTTTACCATGGAAGTGTCGTCATATACTTTTGCCCTCAATGGAGAATCAGATATTTTTGCAGGGCTGCCCATAGTCATATATTTATGCTGGTGACTGTACAGATATAATATTGTATCCGTCCAATAAAAGCGTAAGTGCCGGCTGCTAATTGGTACATTTACCAAAATAATGACAAAGCTTTTATAAAAAGTCACACTTGGATAATTATATACATTTATTAATTATGTAAATTTTGATGTCGCTTTAGGCGTTTCTCCCTATTTATTCTGTTATAGGTAAGTACATTGATTTATTATGTATTCTACTAGATGTGACATCTAGAACAAATTTTGTGCGCCATATTTGGCGGTTGACAGCTATGACTGAATTAAAGACTAGTATAGACTTGTAGTGATTTTTACTACAACTTTTGGGTCAAAAATTTCTTAGGGATGTTATCTCCTGTTACTCAATGTATAGGTATCGCTAAAAACCTATAATGTGGCATGTCAGGCACCGCATGCATGCAACAGTATGGCGGTCTTACACGTTGGATGCAAATCCGCACGCCGCTCCGGTGTGCAAGCGGGACATAGCTATACGTAGCGCTGTCTCACTCATAAACCGAACAGACGTGCGGATCCACATTATTGTTCTGTGATAACCTCTTAAGGAGGGCCGACGACTCAGGCTTTATGACTGTAATTTGCAGATGAGATAGTCACTTACTCGTATTCGTAAATAAATCCAACTGTAAGAACCCAATTAAACATTATTTATGCTTATCTTCATTACGGGTGAGTTAAAAATGCACACGAGTGGTCCAGTAACTCAACTCGCTTATTTTATTATAATAATGGATGGTTTTTGATCATATGAATTTGAATGTGTCAAATTCATGATAGAAAATGTGAGATAGACATATGCAATGACAGTTCAATGACAAGTCTGCACTCTTTTCGTGAATTGTCAAATAGCTTTTTACAATTAAGACCTCTATGCCGGTAGGGTATGCAAATAGGGTTTGGTTTTGTATATTGTTGATGACATAATTTTGATTTTGTTATTATGTCAGATATTTATGCGGTCGACCTGTCATCCGATGTTAAAGCTTTCACAGTGGTTAGATATTTATGCCGGGGGCAGTAGTCACATAATTCTGATTTAGATGGGTAATCAGATATTTTTAAGCGGCCGGATCCGATATTTATGCTGATCGATGCAAAACGATGTTTATGCCGGCCACAAAGCATCACATATTTTTACCATGGAAGTGTCGTCATATACTTTTGCCCTCAATGGAGAATCAGATATTTTTGCAGGGCTGCCCATAGTCATATATTTATGCTGGTGACTGTACAGATATAATATTGTATCCGTCCAATAAAAGCGTAAGTGCCGGCTGCTAATTGGTACATTTACCAAAATAATGACAAAGCTTTTATAAAAAGTCACACTTGGATAATTATATACATTTATTAATTATGTAAATTTTGATGTCGCTTTAGGCGTTTCTCCCTATTTATTCTGTTATAGGTAAGTACATTGATTTATTATGTATTCTACTAGATGTGACATCTAGAACAAATTTTGTGCGCCATATTTGGCGGTTGACAGCTATGACTGAATTAAAGACTAGTATAGACTTGTAGTGATTTTTACTACAACTTTTGGGTCAAAAATTTCTTAGGGATGTTATCTCCTGTTACTCAATGTATAGGTATCGCTAAAAACCTATAATGTGGCATGTCAGGCACCGCATGCATGCAACAGTATGGCGGTCTTACACGTTGGATGCAAATCCGCACGCCGCTCCGGTGTGCAAGCGGGACATAGCTATACGTAGCGCTGTCTCACTCATAAACCGAACAGACGTGCGGATCCACATTATTGTTCTGTGATAACCTCTTAAGGAGGGCCGACGATGTCTTATCTCACAAATTGACCGCATGTGGCGACCGACCCTGCATAACAGCCGCATAAGTCAGTACCTACGGTATTCCGTCAGTGAGTCAAAGCAAGTTTTCATTTAAATTAATGTGGCTAATTGCGGCGGAGCATGGCGTTCATACTACTTCAAACAATTTAACCACCGAATTGCAGGCGCCAAGAAACCGGGTTTATTTAACAAGCATTATAACAAACATCATTTCGATGTTAGAGTTCCAAGATTATTGTATATTTAGCCAAATTACAATTACTACTCGTACTTGCTACTTTGGCAAAATGTATTTATTGCCAATAATGCAGAATTTTAATAAAACTAAGTAGGTACAGTGGGACTCAAATTCGGCATTTCTTTGTTATTTTTGTGACAGATCGGAAACGAAAACGACATGAAATACAGTGCTGCGTAAATGAAAAAAATTTTTGGTTAATTATTTCTGGTGTTTTGGAGTGAATAAAACGTGAGTTACCCGTTCTTATTTATTTAATATTCTGTTAGGAATCACATTTTAAATTATTTGAAGGATTAATTATTTTAGTCTAATTTTATTAAAACTTAATAAAAATTTATAACTTCCAAAATGAAATAAATGCTCCTTCCACCTTTCCTGTCACACATTATATGTTATAAAAAAGTACGCGCTTATTATTATTATATTTTAAAATAATCAACTTTTATTTAGAGCTCTTAGAATATTTTATTGCTCATATGACTCATATCAATTTATTTTATTCTAATAAAATAAACACTACTATTCAATATATTTAAAGGTCATGTGTGTAAATGGATATTACTCTTTGTGAAAAACGAGTAATATCTAACGACAATAGCCTAGAAATGCCGGATTCCAAACTAATTTTAATCGTATTGTATCTAATTGATAATTAAAAGCAGCTGCCACTTTCATGTCTCATAAACATAAAACTTTATATATTTTTTAAATTATACCTAAGCTCCTATAGCGGGTTAAGTAGCTAATTGTAGGTATAATTAGATCCAAAAAAGTAGATCAATTTTAAAAACATATTGCTTAGAGTTATTAGATATGTGAGAATTCTACGTACCTTATACTTTTGTACAACTACTACTACTTAATGCATTGATGTGCATAATTACACTTGCGTAGCTGCATAATACTAAGGGTAAAAGTTTAACAGCATTTAGTTTCAAGGCCAGGCTTTCACCGCGGGCGATGTTACGGCAGTTTTTTAATTTTTTTGTTTGACGAAACAATGAATTGTGTTTTATTCAATGTTCTTATCAGGCCTCACTTCCATTATTTTTTTCTATTTTTTTGGACCCACGGTTCAAAAGTTAGATGGAGGAGACGCCCTTTTTTGAACTTTCAGATCTAATATTTACGAAACTATCAGTTTCATCCAAAAAATGTGTTAGAAGACCTCTATTATTTTTGAAAGACCTATGCAATAATACCCAACACAATAGGGTTGGAGCGAAAAAAAATTTACCCTCCGTTTTATGTGTACCCTAATAAAAATATTTTTTTTTGTTTTTATTCTATTACCTTTGCGGCGTGATTTATGCACATACTGATACCAAATTTCAGTTTTCTAGTGCGAACGGTCACTGAGCTAGACTGCGGACAGACGGACAGACAGACGGACGGACATGGCGAAACTATAAGGGTTCCTAGTTGACTACGGAACCCTAAAAAGAGATAAATAGTAGTTATATGATTTCAAACTCACATGGTCATTCAGATTATAAATATTATTTGAAACGGGATATTTCGGCGCAGTTGCATGCACCATCATCACGGATTTTTGAGTTACTCCGTGATGATGGTGCATGCAACTGCGCCGAAATATCGGGTGCTCGTAAACACAAATATACATGGTAAATATCCCGTTTCAAATAATATTTATAAATAGTAGTTAATGTAACTGTTACGTAATAAGCCCTAATTACGGACAGAAGCATACACTGCTTTATCTACACACATTAAAAATCCTAAATGACGTGTTCGGAAACCATTAGAATGACCGCCTTCACTTTATTCTATTTTATATTTTTTTATTTCATTCCATTTTACATGTTTCTCAATCGTATGGGTGTCGCGTTTTCGTCTAGATCTAAGGCTTAACACGCACTGCGGTTTTTAGGGTTCCGTAGGTACCTCGGAAAGAAAGAACGGAACCCCTATAGGATCACTTTGTTGTCCGTCCGTCCGTCCGTCGAAAGCAAATTTTCGAAACTCGGAAGGGAATCAAAACCTACAGGGTGAACTCCCGTGAACTCAGAATCTTGAAATCTGACACGAAGCAACGTCCTAAATCACAGATAAAGGAAAAATTGCGAAAACCGTATTTTTTTAGTTACATCATGTAATAATTTTTTTTTTAATAATTTTACAGTTACTACCCCTATATACCTACAGGCAGTGATGGCCGAACGTTAGTGTAATTGAAAATTAAAAATTGAAGATTGAAACGCGTTAGTTAAAATTTAACACTAATAGTTTAATGCAAATTGATTTCAATTAGAATTGAAATTAATTGTAACTAACGTGTTAATCCTTTGCGAATAACTAATAATTGTAGATATTTAATTTTTAGTCTTTCTCAAAAATTGAAAAATTAATATAATTTTTAGTGTAGATTGAATTGGTAATTGACATGAATAATTTACCTAACTAAACGCGAATTTAGGTTAAGCTACGAGGTTTTGATTTTTGTTTCGATTTTGACTCTGGCCTCGGGGGCTTGTATCGATAAGCAATGGGACCGGAATCCTAAGGTCACCACACCACACCACACCGACTCGCACTTAGCCGGTTTTTTTCTTGCGGTATCAGTCTTGCGGTTTTTTACACTTGACACCGTACTTCTTGCAAGTGCGTGCGCTTGTAAAGAATGCCGTACGTTACATTTTTTGCGGTTGCGGACCCGCTTTTTAAAAACCGCAGTGCGTGCTAAGCCTTAAATATACAAAATAATGCGTAGTTCTTCAAGCAGACATATCAAAACAGCTTGAGAGGCAGATAATGTACCTATTGTTTAATTATAAAGAAAAATAAATCCTAATCTGACTGCTTCACAAAACGTTTGATATGTTTTCCTACCTAAACGGTGTCCTATGAATGATAGATGTTTTTGTAGTAGTTTCTGGTTTGGGCCATGCATCTTTGTCCGTCATATATAGTCCTCGAACCTGCAATAACCCTTTGACATTAATGACATTTTCAAATATTTCTTAAGAGCGGGTAAAGGTAAATTTAAAGCATCGACGGGTAACTTGTTATAAATATGGACACCTTGACCAAAAAATTACAAACTATTTCAATACCAAATTTCATCTAAATAAGTACATCGGTTATTGGTTGTTTCTTCTGCATGTAAACTTCCACCCCTTTTGCATCCGCTTAAGGGATAATTTCTGAGATAAAACTATTTTATTTCCTTTTCCAGAGCTCAAATTATCTCCATACCAAATTTTATCTAAATCGATTCTGCTGTGAATAATTCCCTATACAAATTTCCAACTCCCTTTTCACCCCTTTAGGGTTGATTTTCGGGGTGAAAACTAACCTTTGTATCTTGAGACCCATACTATACAAAATTTCATCTTTATCAGTTCAGCGGTAAAAAGATCCTCATACCAACTTCCAACCCCCTTTTCACCCCCCACAAGTGTTTATTTTCGGGATGAAAACTATTCTGTCGTTTCTCGGGACTCAAATTATCTCCATACTAATTTATATTAAAAATTCTCCATACAAACTTTCAACCCCCTTTTTACCCCCTCCAGGTTTGATTTTCGGGATTAAAACTATCTATTATCCTTTCCCGGGACTCAAACTATCTTTATACAAAATTTCATCAAAGTCCGTTCAGCCGTTTTCACGTGATGTGCGGTCAAATAAACAGACAAACAGATAAACAGATAAACAGATAAACAGACAAACAGACAACAATTCTAAAAATTGTTGGAACGTGTTCTGTTATCGATTCTAAGTATCCCCAGCCAATTTTTTTTCGAATATATTCCATGTACAGACTTTCGACCCTCTTCAGCTTTATTATATGTATAGATAGAATGTATAGATGATGCAGAAAATAATGGTAACATATCGCGACACGTTAAAACGTGGTTGCTTTCATAGAGATCACCTTCGTTAAAGTACCTCAAGATGCTCGCTTTCACGACACACATAATAACTCCCTTACAGACAGTAGCAGAAGTAGCTAAGCAGGCCAGGTGTTCCAATTGAGCTTGACACGACTTTATTGTCAAGGCCATAAGATCGTGTTAAGATGATTTTGAACACCGGCCTCTGAGCAACTTCTGCTGCCTGTAAGTACCTACCTACCTACTAATTTAGTATGGGAAAGCGAACGTTTATTTCAGTTGCGTCCACATTTTACCTACATTATGATTTATGAATATGTTAAAAATCTAATTATGGAGGTGAACTTCTTGACTTGACTGACTGATTGAATCTGGACTTCTTTATTATATAATTTTTAAGAAAAAAAAACCGACTACAATGGGGATAGCCGGTGAAGGATTATTGTAGATGGTGTACTTAGATTCCATACAATGAAATAACTTGCTTAAAAAACGCAGCGGAGAGGACAAATCGCCAAACGTGAACTATGCGTCGTTGAAGAGTTCCGTTCTGATTATCATCAGCAGTTCCACTTCATTAAATGTCACTCTTTTGAATGAAAATGCTTGATTTGTTGATAAAAATACAAAAGTCACTTTATGTATGCCTTTAAGATTTGAGGAATTCCCTCGATTCCTCGTGGAACTCATCATCAGAACTTGAGCTTGACGAAAATTGGTCCTGACAATTTAACTTGCTTAACAAACATAGCGATGAGGAAGAATCGCCAAACATGAACTATGCGTCGTTGAAGAGTTCCGTTCTGTTCATCATCAGCAGTTCCACTTCATCAAATGTCACTCTTTTTAATGAAAATGCTTGATTTGTTGATAAAAATACAAAAATCACTATGTGTAAGCCCTTAAGATTTGAGGAGTTCCCTCGATTCTTCATGGATCCCATCATCAGAACTTGAGCTTGACGAACATTTGTCCTGACAATTAAACTTGCTAAACAAACACAGCGAACAGGACGAATCGCCAAACGTGAACTATGCGTCGTTGAAGAGTTCCGTTCTGATCATCATCAGCAGTTCTACTTCATCAAATGTCACTGTTTTGAATGAAAATGATGGTTTTGTTGATAAAAATATAAAAATCACTATATGTATGCCTTTAAGATTTGAGGAGTTCCCTCGATTCCTCATGGATCCCATCATCAGAACTGCGTTTTGACAAAAACGGGATCAGTCTGTATATATATACTTACAATCAAAAAAAGAATTTTCAAAATCGGTTCAGACATGACGGAGTTATGGAGTAACAAACATAAAAAAAAAAAAAAACAAAAAAAAAAAAAAAAACATACACGCCGAATTGAGAACCTCCTCTTTTGAAATCTTGAAGTCGGTTAAAAATGGGCTGTGCTGTTCGGATTGTGCATTTTACTCATTGAACTCATATAATACCTAGAATCTCAATCAGCACACCAAAAGGGGCACAACAAAAGGCGACCTTTCGCTGAAGTGACAACGTTAAGTTAAATTTAATGAATTGTATGAACTTGAACCTGGTCGTAGTTGAGATAAGGTTGTATTGTTTGTTTTTTTTTTTGCTAAATTATAGTTATTATTATTTAAAATATTAAATATTAAAATACATATAATTAAAAAAAAATGTAAACCTCAAAAGTGTTAAATACACACTAAGAGAACTTTCGCATGCCAAATTTTTGGTTAATTCTGTTTTTGAGTCTTGTGGTCTTTTCTTTTTCTTCTATGAGCTTACGTGTGATGATCTCCTGCTCTTTGTAAAAGCTTCATTATGTGGTCTCGTACGTCTGTGTATAAACAGTGTTGTCGGTGTTATCAGTGTTGTACAGGGCCGCGATTCGAAAAATAAACGCACACACTGGACAGACACAGCTCCAACCCAACTCAACTCAACGCTATACCGACATTGACATTTGCTATTCGAACAGATTTTCATTCAACATTGGTCTCACATTGGTACAACATTGGTACAATGTGTGACCAATGTGAGACCAATGTTGAATGAAAATCTGTTCGAATAGCAAATGTCAATGTCGGTATAGCGTTGAGTTGAGTTGGGTTGGAGCTGTGTCTGTCCAGTGTGTGTGTTTATTTTTCGAATCGCGCCCCATTAGTACGGAACGAATAAATAGTTTGGCCAGGGTATGTTCCACTTCAAGCATAGACAGAGATAATAATAGGTACCTACTGTCTTTTTCTTAAGCCAGCACCCTCACCACTAAAAACGGGATGAGTACCTATAGGCTTATTACAGTTATTACTTCTACTGTTACTGCACCTTTTGCCAGACCATAGTTGCCAGACTATAGTTGACACAGTTCATATTCAGTTTAAATTATGTAACAGAAATGTGAGGTGGTATGGACTTGGGCAGGTTTTATTTATTTATGTTAAGGGAGAACCAACAGCTTAGTTAAAGTTATACAATCAAATATACACAGAAAGCCAATTAAAGGAACTCACAGGTAATAATAATATACTTAGTCTAAATTAGACTAATGCTAGGCTACTAACGCATACACACATGCGATACCATGGAGTCTTGTCAGTACGCTAAATTCAGTAACACAAACCATTGGTGCTTCAATTATTATAAAACGATGAAATGATTTGCGTGTACATACTTTGTAATAACATTAAGATTAAGACATTGTATATTGAGAAAGGATGTAAATTCAGCATTAGCAAGTATAAATAAGTGTTTTATTATTATGCCACTCAACTTTGTTGGTTAAGGAATCAGAAATGAAAGACTCAAGCACTTTACTTTATTTCTTAATGCATCTGAATGTAGGTAATTTATATTCGACTCAGGCTTTATGACTGTAATTTGCAGATGAGATAGTCACTTACTCGTATTCGTAAATAAATCCAACTGTAAGAACCCAATTAAACATTATTTATGCTTATCTTCATTACGGGTGAGTTAAAAATGCACACGAGTGGTCCAGTAACTCAACTCGCTTATTTTATTATAATAATGGATGGTTTTTGATCATATGAATTTGAATGTGTCAAATTCATGATAGAAAATGTGAGATAGACATATGCAATGACAGTTCAATGACAAGTCTGCACTCTTTTCGTGAATTGTCAAATAGCTTTTTACAATTAAGACCTCTATGCCGGTAGGGTATGCAAATAGGGTTTGGTTTTGTATATTGTTGATGACATAATTTTGATTTTGTTATTATGTCAGATATTTATGCGGTCGACCTGTCATCCGATGTTAAAGCTTTCACAGTGGTTAGATATTTATGCCGGGGGCAGTAGTCACATAATTCTGATTTAGATGGGTAATCAGATATTTTTAAGCGGCCGGATCCGATATTTATGCTGATCGATGCAAAACGATGTTTATGCCGGCCACAAAGCATCACATATTTTTACCATGGAAGTGTCGTCATATACTTTTGCCCTCAATGGAGAATCAGATATTTTTGCAGGGCTGCCCATAGTCATATATTTATGCTGGTGACTGTACAGATATAATATTGTATCCGTCCAATAAAAGCGTAAGTGCCGGCTGCTAATTGGTACATTTACCAAAATAATGACAAAGCTTTTATAAAAAGTCACACTTGGATAATTATATACATTTATTAATTATGTAAATTTTGATGTCGCTTTAGGCGTTTCTCCCTATTTATTCTGTTATAGGTAAGTACATTGATTTATTATGTATTCTACTAGATGTGACATCTAGAACAAATTTTGTGCGCCATATTTGGCGGTTGACAGCTATGACTGAATTAAAGACTAGTATAGACTTGTAGTGATTTTTACTACAACTTTTGGGTCAAAAATTTCTTAGGGATGTTATCTCCTGTTACTCAATGTATAGGTATCGCTAAAAACCTATAATGTGGCATGTCAGGCACCGCATGCATGCAACAGTATGGCGGTCTTACACGTTGGATGCAAATCCGCACGCCGCTCCGGTGTGCAAGCGGGACATAGCTATACGTAGCGCTGTCTCACTCATAAACCGAACAGACGTGCGGATCCACATTATTGTTCTGTGATAACCTCTTAAGGAGGGCCGACGACTCAGGCTTTATGACTGTAATTTGCAGATGAGATAGTCACTTACTCGTATTCGTAAATAAATCCAACTGTAAGAACCCAATTAAACATTATTTATGCTTATCTTCATTACGGGTGAGTTAAAAATGCACACGAGTGGTCCAGTAACTCAACTCGCTTATTTTATTATAATAATGGATGGTTTTTGATCATATGAATTTGAATGTGTCAAATTCATGATAGAAAATGTGAGATAGACATATGCAATGACAGTTCAATGACAAGTCTGCACTCTTTTCGTGAATTGTCAAATAGCTTTTTACAATTAAGACCTCTATGCCGGTAGGGTATGCAAATAGGGTTTGGTTTTGTATATTGTTGATGACATAATTTTGATTTTGTTATTATGTCAGATATTTATGCGGTCGACCTGTCATCCGATGTTAAAGCTTTCACAGTGGTTAGATATTTATGCCGGGGGCAGTAGTCACATAATTCTGATTTAGATGGGTAATCAGATATTTTTAAGCGGCCGGATCCGATATTTATGCTGATCGATGCAAAACGATGTTTATGCCGGCCACAAAGCATCACATATTTTTACCATGGAAGTGTCGTCATATACTTTTGCCCTCAATGGAGAATCAGATATTTTTGCAGGGCTGCCCATAGTCATATATTTATGCTGGTGACTGTACAGATATAATATTGTATCCGTCCAATAAAAGCGTAAGTGCCGGCTGCTAATTGGTACATTTACCAAAATAATGACAAAGCTTTTATAAAAAGTCACACTTGGATAATTATATACATTTATTAATTATGTAAATTTTGATGTCGCTTTAGGCGTTTCTCCCTATTTATTCTGTTATAGGTAAGTACATTGATTTATTATGTATTCTACTAGATGTGACATCTAGAACAAATTTTGTGCGCCATATTTGGCGGTTGACAGCTATGACTGAATTAAAGACTAGTATAGACTTGTAGTGATTTTTACTACAACTTTTGGGTCAAAAATTTCTTAGGGATGTTATCTCCTGTTACTCAATGTATAGGTATCGCTAAAAACCTATAATGTGGCATGTCAGGCACCGCATGCATGCAACAGTATGGCGGTCTTACACGTTGGATGCAAATCCGCACGCCGCTCCGGTGTGCAAGCGGGACATAGCTATACGTAGCGCTGTCTCACTCATAAACCGAACAGACGTGCGGATCCACATTATTGTTCTGTGATAACCTCTTAAGGAGGGCCGACGATGTCTTATCTCACAAATTGACCGCATGTGGCGACCGACCCTGCATAACAGCCGCATAAGTCAGTACCTACGGTATTCCGTCAGTGAGTCAAAGCAAGTTTTCATTTAAATTAATGTGGCTAATTGCGGCGGAGCATGGCGTTCATACTACTTCAAACAATTTAACCACCGAATTGCAGGCGCCAAGAAACCGGGTTTATTTAACAAGCATTATAACAAACATCATTTCGATGTTAGAGTTCCAAGATTATTGTATATTTAGCCAAATTACAATTACTACTCGTACTTGCTACTTTGGCAAAATGTATTTATTGCCAATAATGCAGAATTTTAATAAAACTAAGTAGGTACAGTGGGACTCAAATTCGGCATTTCTTTGTTATTTTTGTGACAGATCGGAAACGAAAACGACATGAAATACAGTGCTGCGTAAATGAAAAAAATTTTTGGTTAATTATTTCTGGTGTTTTGGAGTGAATAAAACGTGAGTTACCCGTTCTTATTTATTTAATATTCTGTTAGGAATCACATTTTAAATTATTTGAAGGATTAATTATTTTAGTCTAATTTTATTAAAACTTAATAAAAATTTATAACTTCCAAAATGAAATAAATGCTCCTTCCACCTTTCCTGTCACACATTATATGTTATAAAAAAGTACGCGCTTATTATTATTATATTTTAAAATAATCAACTTTTATTTAGAGCTCTTAGAATATTTTATTGCTCATATGACTCATATCAATTTATTTTATTCTAATAAAATAAACACTACTATTCAATATATTTAAAGGTCATGTGTGTAAATGGATATTACTCTTTGTGAAAAACGAGTAATATCTAACGACAATAGCCTAGAAATGCCGGATTCCAAACTAATTTTAATCGTATTGTATCTAATTGATAATTAAAAGCAGCTGCCACTTTCATGTCTCATAAACATAAAACTTTATATATTTTTTAAATTATACCTAAGCTCCTATAGCGGGTTAAGTAGCTAATTGTAGGTATAATTAGATCCAAAAAAGTAGATCAATTTTAAAAACATATTGCTTAGAGTTATTAGATATGTGAGAATTCTACGTACCTTATACTTTTGTACAACTACTACTACTTAATGCATTGATGTGCATAATTACACTTGCGTAGCTGCATAATACTAAGGGTAAAAGTTTAACAGCATTTAGTTTCAAGGCCAGGCTTTCACCGCGGGCGATGTTACGGCAGTTTTTTAATTTTTTTGTTTGACGAAACAATGAATTGTGTTTTATTCAATGTTCTTATCAGGCCTCACTTCCATTATTTTTTTCTATTTTTTTGGACCCACGGTTCAAAAGTTAGATGGAGGAGACGCCCTTTTTTGAACTTTCAGATCTAATATTTACGAAACTATCAGTTTCATCCAAAAAATGTGTTAGAAGACCTCTATTATTTTTGAAAGACCTATGCAATAATACCCAACACAATAGGGTTGGAGCGAAAAAAAATTTACCCTCCGTTTTATGTGTACCCTAATAAAAATATTTTTTTTTGTTTTTATTCTATTACCTTTGCGGCGTGATTTATGCACATACTGATACCAAATTTCAGTTTTCTAGTGCGAACGGTCACTGAGCTAGACTGCGGACAGACGGACAGACAGACGGACGGACATGGCGAAACTATAAGGGTTCCTAGTTGACTACGGAACCCTAAAAAGAGATAAATAGTAGTTATATGATTTCAAACTCACATGGTCATTCAGATTATAAATATTATTTGAAACGGGATATTTCGGCGCAGTTGCATGCACCATCATCACGGATTTTTGAGTTACTCCGTGATGATGGTGCATGCAACTGCGCCGAAATATCGGGTGCTCGTAAACACAAATATACATGGTAAATATCCCGTTTCAAATAATATTTATAAATAGTAGTTAATGTAACTGTTACGTAATAAGCCCTAATTACGGACAGAAGCATACACTGCTTTATCTACACACATTAAAAATCCTAAATGACGTGTTCGGAAACCATTAGAATGACCGCCTTCACTTTATTCTATTTTATATTTTTTTATTTCATTCCATTTTACATGTTTCTCAATCGTATGGGTGTCGCGTTTTCGTCTAGATCTAAGGCTTAACACGCACTGCGGTTTTTAGGGTTCCGTAGGTACCTCGGAAAGAAAGAACGGAACCCCTATAGGATCACTTTGTTGTCCGTCCGTCCGTCCGTCGAAAGCAAATTTTCGAAACTCGGAAGGGAATCAAAACCTACAGGGTGAACTCCCGTGAACTCAGAATCTTGAAATCTGACACGAAGCAACGTCCTAAATCACAGATAAAGGAAAAATTGCGAAAACCGTATTTTTTTAGTTACATCATGTAATAATTTTTTTTTTAATAATTTTACAGTTACTACCCCTATATACCTACAGGCAGTGATGGCCGAACGTTAGTGTAATTGAAAATTAAAAATTGAAGATTGAAACGCGTTAGTTAAAATTTAACACTAATAGTTTAATGCAAATTGATTTCAATTAGAATTGAAATTAATTGTAACTAACGTGTTAATCCTTTGCGAATAACTAATAATTGTAGATATTTAATTTTTAGTCTTTCTCAAAAATTGAAAAATTAATATAATTTTTAGTGTAGATTGAATTGGTAATTGACATGAATAATTTACCTAACTAAACGCGAATTTAGGTTAAGCTACGAGGTTTTGATTTTTGTTTCGATTTTGACTCTGGCCTCGGGGGCTTGTATCGATAAGCAATGGGACCGGAATCCTAAGGTCACCACACCACACCACACCGACTCGCACTTAGCCGGTTTTTTTCTTGCGGTATCAGTCTTGCGGTTTTTTACACTTGACACCGTACTTCTTGCAAGTGCGTGCGCTTGTAAAGAATGCCGTACGTTACATTTTTTGCGGTTGCGGACCCGCTTTTTAAAAACCGCAGTGCGTGCTAAGCCTTAAATATACAAAATAATGCGTAGTTCTTCAAGCAGACATATCAAAACAGCTTGAGAGGCAGATAATGTACCTATTGTTTAATTATAAAGAAAAATAAATCCTAATCTGACTGCTTCACAAAACGTTTGATATGTTTTCCTACCTAAACGGTGTCCTATGAATGATAGATGTTTTTGTAGTAGTTTCTGGTTTGGGCCATGCATCTTTGTCCGTCATATATAGTCCTCGAACCTGCAATAACCCTTTGACATTAATGACATTTTCAAATATTTCTTAAGAGCGGGTAAAGGTAAATTTAAAGCATCGACGGGTAACTTGTTATAAATATGGACACCTTGACCAAAAAATTACAAACTATTTCAATACCAAATTTCATCTAAATAAGTACATCGGTTATTGGTTGTTTCTTCTGCATGTAAACTTCCACCCCTTTTGCATCCGCTTAAGGGATAATTTCTGAGATAAAACTATTTTATTTCCTTTTCCAGAGCTCAAATTATCTCCATACCAAATTTTATCTAAATCGATTCTGCTGTGAATAATTCCCTATACAAATTTCCAACTCCCTTTTCACCCCTTTAGGGTTGATTTTCGGGGTGAAAACTAACCTTTGTATCTTGAGACCCATACTATACAAAATTTCATCTTTATCAGTTCAGCGGTAAAAAGATCCTCATACCAACTTCCAACCCCCTTTTCACCCCCCACAAGTGTTTATTTTCGGGATGAAAACTATTCTGTCGTTTCTCGGGACTCAAATTATCTCCATACTAATTTATATTAAAAATTCTCCATACAAACTTTCAACCCCCTTTTTACCCCCTCCAGGTTTGATTTTCGGGATTAAAACTATCTATTATCCTTTCCCGGGACTCAAACTATCTTTATACAAAATTTCATCAAAGTCCGTTCAGCCGTTTTCACGTGATGTGCGGTCAAATAAACAGACAAACAGATAAACAGATAAACAGATAAACAGACAAACAGACAACAATTCTAAAAATTGTTGGAACGTGTTCTGTTATCGATTCTAAGTATCCCCAGCCAATTTTTTTTCGAATATATTCCATGTACAGACTTTCGACCCTCTTCAGCTTTATTATATGTATAGATAGAATGTATAGATGATGCAGAAAATAATGGTAACATATCGCGACACGTTAAAACGTGGTTGCTTTCATAGAGATCACCTTCGTTAAAGTACCTCAAGATGCTCGCTTTCACGACACACATAATAACTCCCTTACAGACAGTAGCAGAAGTAGCTAAGCAGGCCAGGTGTTCCAATTGAGCTTGACACGACTTTATTGTCAAGGCCATAAGATCGTGTTAAGATGATTTTGAACACCGGCCTCTGAGCAACTTCTGCTGCCTGTAAGTACCTACCTACCTACTAATTTAGTATGGGAAAGCGAACGTTTATTTCAGTTGCGTCCACATTTTACCTACATTATGATTTATGAATATGTTAAAAATCTAATTATGGAGGTGAACTTCTTGACTTGACTGACTGATTGAATCTGGACTTCTTTATTATATAATTTTTAAGAAAAAAAAACCGACTACAATGGGGATAGCCGGTGAAGGATTATTGTAGATGGTGTACTTAGATTCCATACAATGAAATAACTTGCTTAAAAAACGCAGCGGAGAGGACAAATCGCCAAACGTGAACTATGCGTCGTTGAAGAGTTCCGTTCTGATTATCATCAGCAGTTCCACTTCATTAAATGTCACTCTTTTGAATGAAAATGCTTGATTTGTTGATAAAAATACAAAAGTCACTTTATGTATGCCTTTAAGATTTGAGGAATTCCCTCGATTCCTCGTGGAACTCATCATCAGAACTTGAGCTTGACGAAAATTGGTCCTGACAATTTAACTTGCTTAACAAACATAGCGATGAGGAAGAATCGCCAAACATGAACTATGCGTCGTTGAAGAGTTCCGTTCTGTTCATCATCAGCAGTTCCACTTCATCAAATGTCACTCTTTTTAATGAAAATGCTTGATTTGTTGATAAAAATACAAAAATCACTATGTGTAAGCCCTTAAGATTTGAGGAGTTCCCTCGATTCTTCATGGATCCCATCATCAGAACTTGAGCTTGACGAACATTTGTCCTGACAATTAAACTTGCTAAACAAACACAGCGAACAGGACGAATCGCCAAACGTGAACTATGCGTCGTTGAAGAGTTCCGTTCTGATCATCATCAGCAGTTCTACTTCATCAAATGTCACTGTTTTGAATGAAAATGATGGTTTTGTTGATAAAAATATAAAAATCACTATATGTATGCCTTTAAGATTTGAGGAGTTCCCTCGATTCCTCATGGATCCCATCATCAGAACTGCGTTTTGACAAAAACGGGATCAGTCTGTATATATATACTTACAATCAAAAAAAGAATTTTCAAAATCGGTTCAGACATGACGGAGTTATGGAGTAACAAACATAAAAAAAAAAAAAAACAAAAAAAAAAAAAAAAACATACACGCCGAATTGAGAACCTCCTCTTTTGAAATCTTGAAGTCGGTTAAAAATGGGCTGTGCTGTTCGGATTGTGCATTTTACTCATTGAACTCATATAATACCTAGAATCTCAATCAGCACACCAAAAGGGGCACAACAAAAGGCGACCTTTCGCTGAAGTGACAACGTTAAGTTAAATTTAATGAATTGTATGAACTTGAACCTGGTCGTAGTTGAGATAAGGTTGTATTGTTTGTTTTTTTTTTTGCTAAATTATAGTTATTATTATTTAAAATATTAAATATTAAAATACATATAATTAAAAAAAAATGTAAACCTCAAAAGTGTTAAATACACACTAAGAGAACTTTCGCATGCCAAATTTTTGGTTAATTCTGTTTTTGAGTCTTGTGGTCTTTTCTTTTTCTTCTATGAGCTTACGTGTGATGATCTCCTGCTCTTTGTAAAAGCTTCATTATGTGGTCTCGTACGTCTGTGTATAAACAGTGTTGTCGGTGTTATCAGTGTTGTACAGGGCCGCGATTCGAAAAATAAACGCACACACTGGACAGACACAGCTCCAACCCAACTCAACTCAACGCTATACCGACATTGACATTTGCTATTCGAACAGATTTTCATTCAACATTGGTCTCACATTGGTACAACATTGGTACAATGTGTGACCAATGTGAGACCAATGTTGAATGAAAATCTGTTCGAATAGCAAATGTCAATGTCGGTATAGCGTTGAGTTGAGTTGGGTTGGAGCTGTGTCTGTCCAGTGTGTGTGTTTATTTTTCGAATCGCGCCCCATTAGTACGGAACGAATAAATAGTTTGGCCAGGGTATGTTCCACTTCAAGCATAGACAGAGATAATAATAGGTACCTACTGTCTTTTTCTTAAGCCAGCACCCTCACCACTAAAAACGGGATGAGTACCTATAGGCTTATTACAGTTATTACTTCTACTGTTACTGCACCTTTTGCCAGACCATAGTTGCCAGACTATAGTTGACACAGTTCATATTCAGTTTAAATTATGTAACAGAAATGTGAGGTGGTATGGACTTGGGCAGGTTTTATTTATTTATGTTAAGGGAGAACCAACAGCTTAGTTAAAGTTATACAATCAAATATACACAGAAAGCCAATTAAAGGAACTCACAGGTAATAATAATATACTTAGTCTAAATTAGACTAATGCTAGGCTACTAACGCATACACACATGCGATACCATGGAGTCTTGTCAGTACGCTAAATTCAGTAACACAAACCATTGGTGCTTCAATTATTATAAAACGATGAAATGATTTGCGTGTACATACTTTGTAATAACATTAAGATTAAGACATTGTATATTGAGAAAGGATGTAAATTCAGCATTAGCAAGTATAAATAAGTGTTTTATTATTATGCCACTCAACTTTGTTGGTTAAGGAATCAGAAATGAAAGACTCAAGCACTTTACTTTATTTCTTAATGCATCTGAATGTAGGTAATTTATATTCGACTCAGGCTTTATGACTGTAATTTGCAGATGAGATAGTCACTTACTCGTATTCGTAAATAAATCCAACTGTAAGAACCCAATTAAACATTATTTATGCTTATCTTCATTACGGGTGAGTTAAAAATGCACACGAGTGGTCCAGTAACTCAACTCGCTTATTTTATTATAATAATGGATGGTTTTTGATCCAACCTAACCTCCTCCTTGACCATATGGTCTTCGGCGACCTTTACGACAAAATGTATAAGTATTCGGAGAATATGACTATGTATAAAGTGTAAGAAGAATACCGACACATATTAGTATTACTAACGGTACCGGAAACATATTGGTCAAAATTAGCTTTTTAATTTTGTTCATCGGCGCTGTGTTCCTAGCACGGGTGTGGTCCATGTGGGGTGTTCACCACCAAGGCCTGAGGGTTATGTTATACGGGAGCCTCGGCCTGCACCAGGTGCGCGAGAGAGCCTCCGGCTAAGCTTCCGAGCGGCGTCTCGTAACGCGTGCGTAATAATTGTGTAACACTCTTACTTTTATGCATATTTCTTTTATTTTTAAAATATGTATTCATCGGAGAATTCGGAGGTTGGTTTAAATCAGTGCCATCCCTTATTGAATTTTCTTATCTTAATTCTTTACTTTTTATTACAACTAGACAGACGTACTAAATGCCCACGATTTTCGTCGTCATCGTGAGGATTTGTTATGTAGGTAAGTATTAGTAGGTACGTTCAAATTAACATATTTTCCTATCCTTACATCGTTTAAAATTCAATAAACATTTTTAACCGTTGTTTTTACTCTTACAGCGTCTTATCAATATTATTTATTTATTTAAATATAAACATTTTAAGTAAGAGAAAAAAAGTACAATTGGTGGACTTAATGCATTAAGGCATTCTCTACCAGTCAAGCAATGGACCAAAAAGAAACATTTATTGGGCGTGGGTTCAAAAATAGAAAATAAAAGATAATAATCACTTACTAAATACTTACCTAAAAATTGTTATAATATTTTAGTACCAAGGAATTTTTTGTACACACTTAAGTTTCATCATGCATTTTATTAATTAGGTATTCAACAAAAAGGTTATATGATTGTAAAACGCGTGAGTCGATGTTGAATTAAATGTGAAGATTTTATCTAACGTCATAAAAACACCCGTCTATAGCAAATAAATGGTGAGCGTTAGAAACATCGCAAAAAGGTGTAACAAAAAGTCGATAATGAGTATATTAGCTGTTAATTGCCGCGGGGGCGATCTCACCAACTGTCGCACACGATATGCGCCAGACCCGATTGCCACAATATAAGTACATACATACTTATTATTAAATTCCTGACTAAGTCACAATGTTGACCACATTCAAACGTGGTCATAATACAGTACCAGCAGGCGTGTTCTGGCTAAATACCATTAATCACATTTAAAAAAACTATCAAATATTAAATCTTTAAGAGTTATCCATATGCATACTAATATTATAAATGGGAAAGTGTATGTGTGTGTTTGTTTGTCCGTCTTTCACGGCAAAACGGGGCGACAAATTGACGTGATTTTTTAAGTGGAGATAGTTGAAGGGATGGAGAGTGACATAGGCTACTTTTTGTCTCTTTCTAACCCCCCACTTCCCTAAAATGGGGGGTGGAATTTTGTATAAAGCATTACGGGGGACAATCAGGAAAGGGGAACCGTGTTACCCCGAATTTAACGCGAGCGAAGCCGCGGGCAAAAGCTAGTAATGTTATAAAGGAAATCATGTCGATGCTTGCGTGAAGTTAAAATGTTGTTTATTTTAACTGTTGTTGATGACCCATTGGACTTTCAGTTGGAAACAGATGGGTCCACGACGTGTTTTCATCATATAATGAATTGACCTCCGCATTTTTACGGGTACTTAATGTCGAGATGCAGCTATTTTTGCCTATACGGACATTTATGTGATTTTAACAAGCTGATTGCTTTAATTCTCAGCTATTCTGGCGAATAGCTACAGGTACAGTCATCCAGATGATTAACAAAACTCACTAACATACGGTCTACAGTAAACTTCAAATACATAAAACTAATCACGCTTCTTGTGCCAAATTGGTCGTCCAGCGTCCGGGCAGAGATCTCTCATTAGCGTAACAAACCAACAGCGCCGCGGTGCTTCAGATCGAATCCTGCGCATTGCCCGCGTGCCCTTGAGCACGCGACAGACACGCTGACTTTGCATGCCACTAATCTGCTCGCTCCATTAAGGCCACCGTCATCCTCAATATCTTTTTTTAATAGATTAATCTAAATCACCAATAATCTCTGATCTCTTTGATATTCTTTGTCATAACTATTTACTAATTATTACTTATACCGGTGAGATAGGTCAATAACTAATATTTTATTGAAGAGTCGTATCGAGGTAAATTAGTCTGGCTATTTTAGAATTAGGAGCTATCTTTAAAGTACAAAACAGACTTGTCTTGTTGTAAAGTAGAAAACAGTGTTATCTGGCTGAATTTTGTGTTGTACCAACCGTATTGATTAATTTACAAAACCTGTTAAATTTTTATTGTTCATTACTGGTGACGGGGGCTTGTTTCTGAATTACAGGGAATACGGAATATAACATTTCTCGGGGATAATCTTTGTATTACATTATTCGGTTTACCTGAATCTACGTACATAATGTTGTGACCTCTCTAAGAATTTCAATGTATGCAACTATGCAAGCAAACATAAGACATTCAGCAGACACACATTTATTCATATCTCATACATCATATCGGCCACAAGATCTCTTAATTAGCGTATTCACTCGACCTTGAGCACATTGGCAGAGCGGCGTCCGCGCACAGACCCATTCATAATCCTTCCTAGCGGCGCCTGAGTCAATTGTGGCGGGCTCTTTCAATTCTGACCCCACCACATCCGTCGTCTGATATTCTCTGAAGTGCCGTCGAGGCTGAGGCTCACGGTTGTAGTTTTTTAACGGTTACTGAATTAATTTGAATTACACTTGAGAGCTAAATTGAGACCGTCATCACTATTTGGAGGATAAGAATAGGATGTCCAATTTTCAAGTGATATTGCAGATAAATTAGTTTGCTGTGTGGTGCTTGGTTATTAGCAAAAAGCTTAATTAACGCATTGCCATATAATATATACATACTTTATTGGCATTTATTTCTATAATCTGGGATTGTGTTTCCATGCCATAGATAAACCTATCTACAGAATGTCCAGTTAAATGAAATTGTTAATATTATTTAATGCATTCACCCGATTACTGCCTGTTATTTATGCTATACGACGTATGTAGATTATGGCACACACATACATAATAATTACATAGGAACAGTGTTTTTATTAATATTTGTATGTCTTTCCCGACCACGGAACAATGGTGTTCCGGACCTTTGGGAGGGATATGCGGAGCTAAAGCCAACGCGCAGAGGCCCTTTCGACAATTTAATGAAAAGAGAGGGGTACACTAAGCGGATGCTGCCCCTGCCCGTTTCATGGGACGCACGCGAAGACAGCACCCGCCATGGTGTAAGGACTATTGAGAGTTAATGGAGTCTAAAATGTACTAGGCTATTGGGTGAAGAGTTTGGACTAACTACTGGGCTATTGGATGAAGAACCGGACGCCAGCCTAATAAAACGGTATAAATTTTATTTCCGGCAGACGGTGACTCGCCCTCCGTAAGATGGACCTCCATAAAAAGCGACATCAAAGATGGCTTAAGGGCAACACCGGTGCGGGAGCTGGGGGTACAGAGGTGTCACTGGACTTTAAACATATAGCCATATCGCCACTTAGGTTTCCACATCTACCCTCGAGAACGCAGCTCTGACGACCCCACACTGGACAGCCGGCTAAGGCAAGGCAGAGGCAGGGGACCTGTCCCACCCATCCGACACGTCGTCGTCACATCCCTACGCCTTATTAACATTATTATTATTATTTCTGGGAACGTATGTCATAATATAAACAAATTATTGGTCTATTGATTAAACATATGAACATCCTTTGATACCTACCAACTATGATTAGATTTTATTTTTAAGTATAAATCATTCTTTTTTTATCATCAAGCAGGTTCTTATAAATCGAACTTTTGGAATCAAAGGAGTATGTCGTGTTGATACTCGAAGCAGATCTCTACCTCTATTATTATACCTCCCACACGGTTGACTGGTATTTGATGATTCCGGTACAATAATAGGTATTTACGCTTCAGATTCTACTTACTGTGTGAAATAGATTCTCTGTCGTCAATGCCGCTATCCCACTTCTTTAATTGAATGCAAACAAAGCGGGAGCGGCGCGCAGATCTTGGATCGCGCTATTGTATGCTAATGCGCATGCGCGACACGTCCCGCTCATAACCGCCTAACTGCCCATGGCCGATGTGCAGATAACTGCTCCTCGGAAGCTGTCACTTGAGAGATTCTACAGATGTTCGATGACGTGTTCACTACCGTGAACTCACTGTTTCAAAATTGGTAAAAAATATTGTTAACATTCGGCACTATCACTATCAGTCTTAATTTTTGCTATAATTCCTAACCTGAAACAAAATTTTCTTTCAAAATTCTCTAACAAGCGTTTGAAACTGGTACAGTTATTTCTCTATTCCAGGGACACGTATAAACTATGAAAAATTGATAACAGCTCGTTACCGATATGTTCGGACGCGCACGCGCAGCCAGTGCCAATTACAGGCGCGGCCATCTGATATCGCTAACAAGACGATGCGTATCGCCGCGGACCACCGCGCGAATTCAAATTCCGATAGCAAATACTGCACACCCCCGCGACATAAATCTCTCTAGTGAATATCGAATACAAACCCTGATAATATATATCATAGAGTCTAGTTTAGTGTGCCGCCCCACGTACAGGCACTTTGCATGATGAAGGTGCTGGCGTGAATTACGCGTGCGAGGCACCCGCGAGCACGGGATAATGCACGCGCTGCTGCGCCGTATTCGCCCTTCAGCACTGTCCCGAAGAAAGTGCAGTCGTTTTCGGAAGGCGCTAATATGTTGGTGCACCTTGGGGAATATTTCACGCAGATGGCGCGATTGCGCGAGCGCCGATAACGCTATCATCTGACACCACAGCAGGAAGGACAAACGGACGCCATGAATCAACGCGCAACAATACACCCTTCCGCTTTTGTCTCAACGTTGCATAACAGCTTCGCAAGTGTTTTATGCTTACATTGTTAGAACTCTGTAGAGTTCGTTTATTAGGGGCCGGGATGAGTCGGCGTTGCCCGGGCGGCTCCTTTGAATAATTCGCGATGATCCGCTAGATTTATGGCCTCTAACCATAGAGCGGCGGCCGGAGACAATTAAATAATTTGCGTACCGCCGGCGCGGGCGCCGTGCGATGATTTGCGGCGACTGATTAATCACCGCTCGAACTATATCGGTTACCATTCTGCAGAATTTCCTAACCTATAATTTTGAAAATAATTTAAAGCTGAGCTTCCCATATAATTTCGCTTTCTTCCCGGTTTACGAATAGGTTAGAAAAAGATAATTTTAAAACAGTTGCCACGGCGCGTATGAACGTCGTTCTCACATCAATTTGTAATTAGGCACAGTGTTGAGGCGTAAAGTGGGAACAGCCGGGGGCGCAGGCACAGGGCAAAAACGAAGTAAACGAGCAATTACCGCGACTGCAAGCTCCCAGCGCTCGCGCCGTCGCCGCGCCATCACTGACCACTTGTGTGTAAAGCGACCAATTGTATAATTGACGAACAATCAATTGACCCCCCTCCCTGTTTTCCGTGGGAACATGAGAAGCCGCAAGACTATAATCGGATTGTGGTCACACCGTAGTTAGGGATGAGCTTTCACTAATCGCTTTTACGATGCCTACTTTAATAGCAATTATTTAGTGACAGTTCCCGGGTATCGGTGTCACGTTTACGTCAACCTGCGTCAACGCACATCTTACCAATAGGTACCTACAGTGTGTAAATCCAAAACGGGTTAATCTTTAAATGGTGGTTACCTAGGGGTCCATAGGACATCAGAAGTAAATATTATATACCTACATTTAGATAACTTTTGCTTAGAATTACAATTAAAATTTTAACCATACGAAATTATTTTGGACCGCAATGTAGTGGAACGTATTAAAGATAAACGCTTATAATTAAGTGTAACTTTTTTAAAAAAACCTCTTAATTAAATATTACAGTAATAAATTCAACATCTCGTTTATTCATTGCTAGTATTGCACTTACTGTAGTATTGTACTTCAAAATCTCTGAAATAATTCACACACATATATTGTTTAAATAAACCTCAATACACCTGTCTTACAAAAAATGCTAATAATTCAAATTTTTGCTTCGTTTTTTTTTATAATTCTTGTTTTTTTTTTTTTTTTTATACTACGACGGTGGCAAACAAGCATACGGCCTGCCTGATGGTAAGCAGCTACCGTAACCTATGGACGCCTGTAACTCCACAGGAGTCACATGCGCGTTGCCGACCCTTTACAAAAAGGAGGATTCACTGTGTTGACGGCTAAAGGAACAAGAGGGTCCCTCATCGTCAACACACTGGGTCCTCTTTGAGCTCTTTGAGCTCTTTGGCAACCTTACTCACCAGCAGGAACACAACACTATGAGTAGGGTCTAGTGCTATTTGGCTGTGGTTTTCTGTAAGGTGGAGGTACTTCCCCAGTCGGGCTGTGCTCCAGATTTGAGCGAGATGACATTCACTGAACGTGCCCTACCACACTAAGCGAGATGCCATTCGCAGTGCCCATACCTCTCTTTTTGGCATAGTTTAAGGACATACCCAAGTCCGGACGTAGTTTAAGGACATACCCCGGGTCCGGGTCCGGGTCTTGTACGGCTGTACGAGTAGAACCTTTTTTATAAATTATTATTGCCATATAAAACAATATAATGTTTGTAATTGTTACAACCGGATTCCACCAGATGTACAAAAGGCTGAATTGAGTACATTTTTGTCTTTATGGGTACATTAACCTCTAAAAGTTTCATATTATTTACAAAGACTAACCTGGATAAAACTATTAGAAAGGCGGAAATCACATATGATTCACCTATGATTTTAGAACGTCAGTGGATACCGTATTCTAATTTTAAAATACATAAACAAAACATTGTAAACACTATACATCCAACACAACAAAAATCAACCAATATTGAAGTTGTACTCGTATTGGAGTTACATCAGAATACTTTTCAAGCAAATTCTGGTATTTCTGATTCAGACATGTAGGCGCCCGCTGTATTGCGTAGTTAATGCGTTGGAGTTGTATTGAAATAGGATCGTGTCTAGGTGTTTTAAAGTTAGAATACGGACAAATCATTAGATTAGACGTACGACAAGAAAAAATATTTTTGTAAAGGGACAAGAAACTTGTTAAGGTTTATTTTTTAATATTTGCCAGTCTAATTGAAGTAAGGTATTGTCGTGTTGATGAGTTATACACCAAAACCCGATATTAATCAAATAATAAATAATAATAATAAATTCTTTATTTTCTATAACAACTAACAGTTACATTATAAATAGGTTAGTACATCATTCTGATTAATTGTATTAACTAATTTAGTTGCAAGTTATACATCATGAGAAGAATGAGTCCTTTACTCCCCGTACTAGTTGAAACTGTATCACGGTGAAGTAAGATTCGTCACCCGTATGCATATTGTATAATATTATGTAATCAGTGTTATCACTATCAGTTAGTTACAGCTGTCTAAAATACAGTAATATTGGAATCGTAACGTAAACAATCATGAGACAATTAAGTGATATCAACTGAGGGTAGATTGAATGATATTTAGCATGCCGGCACCTAAATAGTTACAAGTAAACTTTAACGTAAACAAGTAGTATATGCAAACAATACAGATGCATTTCTTAATCGCAAGTGAATATTTCCTTAAAAACTATACCTATCTAGTTAAACATATTTGAGGCATGAGATAAAGGTGTGTATGTGTATGTGTTTGAGTGTGTGCCTGTGTGTGTGCGTGTGTGTGAGCATGTATGTATTTATGATTGTTGTTTTGCCATTTATTTTATTAACTTCTCTGTGTCTTCATAGCTAAGGGTATTCAGAAACACGTCTAATTGTTTTTTACATTTGTATAAACTGAGGTCACGCAATTTAATGTATTTACTTATACTATTGTACAGTTTAGGACCAAGATTTTTTTGAAACTTCCGTGAAAACGCTGTCTTAGATTCAGGGATAGTGTATACAATATCAAGTCTGCGGCGTGAAGTAGGATGATCAGGGAGGTTTTTATGTTGAGATAGGACTAAGCTTTTTATAAATAGCTGTCTAACAGTTAAAACAGACGTATTTTTATAAATGGACTGAGTCGGATATCTAAAAGGTTTAAACGTCGTAACTTTGAGAACAGCGCGCTGGGCGCGCTCAAGTGTAATTAATACAGTTTTTGCAGCACCTCCCCATGCCGTAATGCAATAAGTTGTTATTGATTGACAAAGTGCAAAGTATATGATGATTAACAACTTAACATCACAAACATGTCGGAGATTCTTGAAAATATATATCAGCTTTCTAACTCTATTAGTTAAATTTGTAATATGTCTATTCCAATTAAGATTTTTGTCTAACTCAATGCCTAAATACTTTATGGAATCAGTACTTTGGATAACGGAACATGTACATTTAGTCAATTTTGATTGTGAGCACGAATGAGCTATGATTGTAACGAGTCCAGGAGTAGGCTGAGTATTATTGCGTATACTAAATGCAATATACTTTGTTTTAGAGGAATTTAATGTCAGGAGATTATAGTCTAGCCACTTGATTACTTGATTAAAACCTGTTTGAGCAGTCTCTACCAACTTAGACCAAGTATTATCTTGGAAAACTAAGGCTGTATCGTCAGCGAAAGTTATAATTTGGCCATTCTTCAGAGGAAGGAGACAAAGCTCATTAATATATATTAAAAAGAGGGTAGGTCCAAGGACACTACCTTGTGGAACACCATAAAGGACCTTTTCTTCAGAGCTAACATGCTCCCCTACTCTTACAGCCTGTGTTCTATTCGACAAATAATCAGTGAGGAGTAGAAGTGGAAGACCTCGAACTCCTATACTTTCTAACCTCTTGACAAGGATGGGGACAGAGACTGTGTCAAAGGCTTTTTTAATATCAAGAAATATTCCTAAAACTTTTTTATTATGGTCAATTTGGTCAACTATGTGTAAAGTTACATTTTTAACTGCATCACTGGTGGATTTACGTTCCCTGAAGCCAAATTGATTATCCGAAAGTATATTGTGTTTCTCCAAATGTGATCTAAGTCTAGTATTAATAAGTTTTTCTATTACTTTAGATAGTGATGGCAACAAAGAAATTGGTCTATAATTGGCTATGCAGTCTCTGTCCCCCGACTTGAATACTGGGATGACTATAGATTTCTTCAGAGCATCCGGAAACTTTCCTTCCTGAAAACAACGATTAAAAATGGTAGCCAATGGCTTACTGAGTACTGCAGCACTCATTCTTAAGAAAATGGAAGATATTCCGTCCCAACCAGAGGCTGAGCTCGAATTTAGGCTGCAAATTATTTGATTGATTTCCCGATCATCAGTAGGTGTCAAAAACATGGAGTTCGAGATAGATTTAGGCATATTTATTGAATTGGCTCTCTGCTGTTCTGTTAATTGAGAATTGCTAAGAATCTCATTAGCTAACTCTTTACCTATATTAGTGAAATATTCATTTACGTAATTTACTGATTCTAAGGGGCTAGATTTCAAATTCAGTAGGTGAGTCGTTTTATCTTGTTTATCCATACTGCAAATACTCTTGATCATTTCCCATTGTTTTTTAATATTACGTGAGTACGATTTAATTTGATGTCTTTGATAGGCTCTTTTTAGATTATTAAGACGGTTATGTTACATGTGTTACGATGCCTATGGTAAGTTATTTTTAAGATGTTATTATCAGGGTCTCTTTTCAATTTTAAATGTAAATGGTCTCTGTTCCTCATACAGCGAATCAGCCCTGGAGTAATCCATGGCTTGATATTGTGTTTTCTTCGAGAAATTGTTATAATATGGGTATATTTACTTGAGATGAAAGTATTAGTCGCTTCATTACTATTCTTGTGTAATAACATTTCTTCCCAGTTTGTTAACTCAAGTTTTTTTACTGCAGCGCCATAATCAGTTTTCTTTATTTTCCTTAAATTTTTGATATTTTGATGTTGACGGTTAGAGAGAAAAATCATTACACAAGAGTGGTCGGTAGTAGTAGTATCACATACGATAGTTGTTACTGGTAATTTCGTTTTGACAAGGCAATGAATGATCCAGGCAGGTATTAAACCTGGTTGGTAGGGTATGTGCAGGCAAGATACCATTAAGCGCCAGTAGATCTAAATAATTAGATGCATTATTATCTAGTTTACCCTCCGTAATATCAATGTTTACATCCCCTATTAGTATTCTGTTTTTAAATTGCTTTAGTTTAGTCAATAGATTGTCTAGACCATTAATGAAGGTATCTAAGTTTCTGAAAGAAGGTGGCCTGTATATAGAAATAATTGCATACTCTATGCCCAAAGTTGTTACTAGGCAATTAGCTTCTAAACTATCAGTAGGCTCCACTGTTTTAAACAACATATGCTCTTTTAAGTATATAACGACACCATCGTTCTGGTTAAAATTTCGACTAGTAGCAAAGGACCTATAGTTATGTAATTTGGGTAAAACCGTACTTTTGTTTAGCCAGCATTCAGTGAGCACAATAACATCATAATTAATATTTAGCCTAGTAAGGAGTACTTGAAGATCACTGAAATTCCGATTAATGCTTCTTATATTTAATGTGAAAATCTTTAACGAATCTCTAGAACTACCTAAGACACTTTTGCATTGTTCTGGGACACTCAGAGCTACTGAATGCCCGATACTGACACTGTTGTCAATATCGTTAGATATTTTTTCTACGTCACACATAATCGCAATATGTATAAGAAAAGCAAATAGAGATTGATGGAGCAGCTATGGCCCAGAAACAATGCAATATGAATTTACAAATGGCAAAATTATCGATGTATGTATACAAGTGGGGTTGTGTATGGTGTGTTTTGTGAGTGATTTTAAACATTGGAGTTACATCTTGCTTGAGTAAAACTAGTGAACAAGTATGAATAATAATTAATAAGATTAACCTAAGTTACATTCGGCTAACAAGAATTAGTCATATTTCCTCTGTAGAAGGTTCCTTTTCAGTCTCCGAGTGATCAGAGGACTCAATCTGAGCAGGAACAAGATCATCTTCTCCAAGCAATGGGGATTGATCAGAATCAGTCGGTTTTTTCATAGCTTCCACTTGTTGAGTAGACTTGATCTGAACGGCAGGAGATCCGTCGTCATACTTAACAAAAACGCGCCTATTATAAAAACGCGCCAAATATTAACCTATTATACCTTTGTTAAGCATACTGGACGCAAAGGGAGCTTCATAGAGAAATCGATAGAGAGAAACTTAAATTAAAGTGAACCTCGGTATTCCCATCAGCGGATCTACGGTCCGCTTAAATCTGATATTTATAATCATCTCGTCCTAAACTACTTGTGCAAATTGCCTAGTTGCTGCGCTCACCCCGTAAGTAAGTACATCGCTGCTATGTTGCTTAAGGGTACGCTGTTGGGAACCTTACCTACTTTCAAAAAATATTCTTGCTTGAACTGATTTTAATTATTCTAGTAGACAAAATGAAACGCTATAAATAAGATGTCGTTTTTCGTCAGCATGTATCCGCATCATTGAACTTTATTACAATTGTTTCATGGATTCTATAAACTATAGATTATGAATAATGGAACATAACTACATACTTTATCCTGTTTCGGACACGAGTAACCGAAATTCCCTTTTTCGCAACACGGTAACTTTTAGGTAATACGTATCTACCGTAAAACAAGACAAGGCCACTAGCATTAGCGTTAAATTTCGGAGCACCATTCGAATTATAGATCTTATTTGATTTATTATTGATAATTTAATATATCGCAGCACATCTTACGAGTGATGTTATAATTATAATTACTTGACCCAGTTAGAATTTGTTGTTGTTTCCGAGTCGGGATTTTGGAAGCGAACCCTTAAGAGGCGCCATTACGAGCGCGCGAGCGCAGCGCAGGTAATGCGCCGATCGCCGATGAGTTACGATTAGAAAATTGGCGAGCGCGCCCGCTCTAATAAATTCGGAGAGTATTCTGATACAGCGCTGCCTTGAAGTGCATGATTTGGATTTTTTATGCTTTGTTGAGGCATGACTTCAACCCGCGATATGGAGTTATCATTTACATAGTTATGTACATTGCATGGTTACGTTGCTTACGTGTGCCTAATATGTATAATAACTGATTCATTGCCTATTCGACCTTAATGGGTACATTCTGGACTATATGAGTATGAGGGTCCCCAGGTGGTGAAAAGGAGATAAGGTAATAAGCATATCCAAATGGGAGCTTTGCGACTGGCAGTACTCAATCTTATTCCCATTTTCGGTTTCAAATGTCAAACGAAAGTCGAGAATAGGATCTTTCTGATGGTATCTGAAAAATGAAGACGAGTGCGCGCCGCTTTCTTCGTCCACGCCCGCGGATTAGCGGCGATGATGGAGCACCCGAGTTAACCTGAGTAGCCAGTAGAAGGCTTATCAGACCGTTATCCTGAAACTATCAATCGGTCGGCGTAACTGTTACCTTTGTTTCACTAATATTATATACAGGTTGGAAAAAAAATATGGGCCTTGGACGGGAACTACCTTAAAACGTTGAGATAGCTCAGTTCACTGAAAGGAAACATTGTTTTATTTTTCTTAAAAAGTAAAACTGCATCACATTTTTTTTAAGTTTCCCTTTTTTCCATATTAATTGTATGAATATTTTTTTCATTATTTAAACCTTCTATTGTGGCATAAATATGGTTGGTATTAAGAAGTTTTTTTTTACCCATCTTGGAAATAGGATCGATTGGCATCAATTGTCATAAAAGTAGTTTTTGCCAAAAATGACAAAATACGTAGTACTTTTTTTTGTAAACTGTACATTTTCCCGAAAGTTTATAAATGCAGTTATGCCCCTATTTAAATATAAAATAATGTGTCCTTTCAGTTAATTGAGCTCTCAACGTTTTAAGGAAGTTTCCCTCTAAGGCCCATTTTTTCCACACTGTATATATATATATATATATAACTGTATATATATATATATACAGTGTGGAAAAAATGGGCCTTAGAGGGAAACTTCCTTAAAACGTTGAGAGCTCAATTAACTGAAAGGACACATTATTTTATATTTAAATAGGGGCATAACTGCATTTATAAACTTTCGGGAAAATGTATATATATATATATATATATGTATATATATATATATATACATTTATTTATGACATTCTAAAGCATAGTCATGTATTTCAACTGTTCTCGTCTTAAGTGCCTTATCATGCCGCTGGCAGGGTGTTCGATATCCATAGCAAAAAAGGTTTGCCAGTATTAAATCATTTGTGCTACGGATATGTTTGGCGCCCACTTCTGATGCCTACGCGTTGTTAAATAGCTGCCTGTAGGATCCCAGAACGTATTATGGTTGTAATTTTATCACCTATCACGTCATGCATCGCTTTCGCACTTACATACTTGTTAGAACGGGACAGCTATGGTGACAGGCGATAAAAATCCGACCAAATTAGGCTAGCAGAAGTGACTACTTACTTATCTACCTCGTGATCGCGAAGCGCTACCGAAAGATACATGAACTCACTAGTGACCAATGCAAAAACCTGAAACATCGTATACATTACCTAAATACTTAAAACTATTAACTACTTACCAAAAAGCTACGAGTAAATACCAAAAGATATTTCGTAAATACATGAATTCCGAAAAACTCACTTGTAAGAGCCGGGGTTTGAACCCGCGACCTCCGCCTTTAAAGTCGTTCAATCATGTTCTTATATGTCACGAGTCACGAAATCAAATCTGTTTTGTCATAGCAACTATTACAGTCACCTTTACTAATATCTAATAAGACAACTTGCACAAAGGGCATGTTTGTTAGACTTTTACGTATCTTATCAGAAATGCTTGTGCATTTAAATTAGTATCGAATAATATAAATGTACTATCGGGTTCAGAATTGCATGGCCAATTTATGAATGAATTCATTGATAAATTTGCACAATTGAAAAATATACACTTAGGACCATAGGGCTGCAAAGAATCTACGGTATCCTAGATTCGAGTTATGCTTTTGTCACGTTATTTGCAAGTCACTTAAAACATGATTAATATGGAGAATAATCAAAACGAATAGGTACATAGGCTGCTATTTATATATCCGGAAACCGGGATTACAATCTTCTTAAATAGCATATTTGACCTCCATGGTAAAATTTGAACTTTTTTAAGTACTGGCCGGTATATTTTTTCTTTCTTATTAACGCTCGTGTTTTGTTTTTGACGGGTTTTAAATGTCATCTCGCAGCAAGAATGGAACTCACTCGTGAAAATATTCGTGCTATGATTTATTATGATTTTCGGCGTGGTTTAACGCAACAACAGTGCATAGATCAACTAACTTGAACTTTTGGTGATGAAGCCCCATCTAAAACTACTGTGTATCACTGGTTTAGTGAGTTCAATCGTGGACGTAGTATGCTTACGGACGAAGTTAAGGCAGGTCGCCCGAAATCGGTCGTTGTACAACAAAATATCGAGGCTGTGCGAAAACCTATAATGGACGACCGACATGTTACGTACCGCGAGATAGAGGCGACTCTGGGTATTTCTATGACCAGCGTTAATAGCATATTACATAATTATTTGTCTGTAAAAAAATTTGTTCGCGTTGGATACCCCACAACTTAACAAAAGAGCAAAAAGATGCTCGCGTCGAATGGTGCAATAAAATGTTAAAAAAATATAACCGTGGTGACTCAAAAGCCGTTTATAACATCTATACAGGTGACGAATCCTGGATCTATGCATACGATCCCGAAACGAAGCAACAATCAACGGTATGGGTGTTTCAAAATGAGCCGAACCCTACGAAAGTTACTCGTGCAAAAAGTACATTGAAACAAATGGTGGCCTGCTTCTTCGGTATTAATGGCCATGTAGCTACAGTGCCACTAGAAAACCGTAGAACGGTTAATTCAGAGTGGTACACGACCATTTGCTTACCGGAAGTATTTGAACAAATTCGTAAAACTAACCAGCGACGAAGAATCATTCTTCATCATGACAATGCCAGCTGTCATACGTCACGCGAAACAACTCTATTTTTGGAGGGTCAAAATGTGGAATTAACGGGTCATCCGCCGTACAGCCCTGACTTGGCACCCAACGATTTTTATTTATTTCCAAATATAAAGAATAAATTACGCGGTCAACGATTTTCGACCGCTGAAGATGCTGTCGACGCATTCAAACAACACGTTATGGAGGTACCTCAGGCGGAGTGGCAGAAGTGCTTTAAAAATTGGTTCACGCGAATGCAAAAGTGCATAGATCATCAAGGGGAATACTTTGAAAAACAATAAAACCATGCTCAGCCGTGTACGTTTGTTTGTTTTTTTGTTTCCGGATATATAAGTAGCAACCCTCGTAGGTGTAATAAGGGTACTCATAGAAAAAAAACTAATTCAATCTAAAAAGTAAGCTTCTATATGTTCTATATCAATGTTGGCCATTAATTTCAATTAGAATTAAACATTGATCAATAAGATTGAAAACTAACCAATTACACTACTGGTATTTTTTTATTAAAGATAATAAAAAATTCATATTAAAGGAGATTAGTTACACTTACCGTCAAATCTGATTACTTCTTAGAGTTATTAGTTTGCACTAATGTTTAATATGATTATCATGTAATTAAATTAACGCTTAGTATATCTTAATTAATATTTCAAAGACTTGTAGACACTACTACCCCCATAAAAACGTCCACGTCATGCATCGCTTTCGCACTTACATACTTGTTAGAACGGGACAGCTATGGTGACAGGCGATAAAAATCCGACCAAATTAGGCTAGCAGAAGTGACTACTTACTTATCTACCTCGTGATCGCGAAGCGCTACCGAAAGATACATGAACTCACTAGTGACCAATGCAAAAACCTATACATTACCTAAATACTTAAAAACATATATACCT
This sequence comes from Pammene aurita, assembly GCA_947086415.1. Lineage (NCBI taxonomy): Eukaryota > Metazoa > Arthropoda > Insecta > Lepidoptera > Tortricidae > Pammene > Pammene aurita. The sequence goes on along the minus strand of OX352290.1, from coordinate 32,182,890 downwards.
TCATTGAGAATATAGCAACTTATAGAATATCCTTGTCCAAGATACTTACCGTAGAGTCCGTAGACTGACCAACATGCATTATCAAACAAGTAACTCCCAAAAAACATTTTTATATACACTTTTATTGCTAACTGTACCTAGTACCTATAGATATTTGTCATGTAAATTAAGCAAAAGTGACAAATTTCAGCTTAATCAGACACCGGGAATGTTGAAATTTAACTAACAAGAACATAAATAAACCAAACGGGGTCTCTGACGTTTTATTGTAATAAGAATAATATTTTTTTATTCGAATTAGAATAAATTATAGTAATATCTTGCTTCCGTGCTTGTCAATATTAAATAGACTACCCTGGTGCTATTATAGACGCTGGCCCACCGTTGGGCGCCGGGTCGTCGTAGGCAATCAGTGTCCAGTTATCGCTTGTTAGCTCCATCTTGTTAACCGGTGGGTTCCTTATTTCACCTTCAAAATTCAAGGGCATACAAGATTTATTTGAAGTAAAGTCATACATGAATAGAATAACCACCTGTTTGTTATAAACAGTGATCGGTTATTTGGATTAGACACGGGGTCAACGACCTCAATCATTATGTTAGTATGGATATGCCCCGGGAATCCGGGCTTCATGTTGTTAGAAAAGGCAAAATAACACAATGTGTTTATTTTATTACACTTTAAAACATCTAAGTAGCTGATAGACACGCGTACTTACTCGCCGTTCTTTTGTCTTGCTCGAACAAATGACGTCATGCTCCGTGGAAACCCCACAGTCTGTTTTGTGATTTATTGAAACGTAATGCTGATGTACACAATATGTACTGAATTAGTACATACTTGAAAAAAATTGTACCTCAATAGATCGAGAGTACAATAAACTGAATTCGGACTTGCTGTAAAGCATCTCCCCAACAACCCCAAAAATTTAATTAAAGAAAATTCACGTAAATACTTTCTTTTTAGCAAAAAAGCCGCCGAAAAAAATTTTACTGCTGGTTTTAACGTCGAATGAGTTAGCCATGGCTAGTTAAATCACCTAATAGTCGCCAGGATGCAAGCGCCTCCAGCAGACTTCGCAAACGTACGCAACTATTTTTGTACACAATGGGATACACTCATTTTGTTTATGTTATGAACTTGGTTTCTGGTGAGAGTTCCAATGTTTTCTTGTCAACCGGCAATGTTACTAGGTACATAGGGCACACTGAATGTTTTGCGTTACTGGCCACTCGTAAACATGTTGAATTGAAATTGTTGAATTAAAAAAATACAGATTTTTGTTTATGGAACGCAATAAATAGTGGTGGGAAATCTGTCATCATTTTTTTTTAATGCCTTGTTGAAGTAAACCATTTGAAAGAAACATGGATTTGACGCGAAAATATTATAGAACTATGATTTTTTATGATGTTAAAAGTTCGCTTGCTCCGCAAGAGTGTAGCACTGGCCTTCAAAATGCTTTTGGGCTTGAAGCACCACATTTGAGCACCGTGAGGCGTTGGTACGCTGAATTTCATAGAGGCCGTACGTGTTACCCTTAATGATGACTTTCGTAAAGGTCGACCTTCAACCGCGGTCAATGAAGAAAACGAGGCTGCTGTGAGACGACTCATTGAAGGAAACCGACGAATCACCTACGACGAAATTCGAGGTCAATTGGGGATAGGTATGAGCCAAATACAAAAGGTTTTACATGAATATTTAAAAGTCAGGAAACTTTGTTGTCGGTGGATTCCTCGTGAATTAACTGCAGTCCAAAAACAGGCACGTGTTGACTGGTGCGAAGAAATGATGCGGAAATATAAGAAAGGGAGTTTAAATGCTGTATATGACATCGTAACAGGAGATGAAACTTGGATGTATTGCTACGATCCGGAAAGAAAGCAACAATCCAGAGAATGGGTCTTTGAAGGTGACAGCAGCCACACCACACAAGTTCAACAAACTAAAAGCGTTGCCAAACAAATGATCGCCTGTTTTTTTTTTTAAAATGGTCATGTTTGTACAGTGCTTTTAAATGATAAAAGAACAGTAAATGCCGAGTGGTACTGTACCATTTGTCTGCCCACGGTCATTGAGAAAATCCGCGAAAGACGTCACAGAAATCAATCAAAGTCAAAGATGCGTCCCCCCATACCGCAAAAAAGACAAAAGCATTTTTGAAATCCGAAAATGTGGAGAATGTTACGTGAGCATCAGAATGACTGACCAAAATGGCAGATAAATGTTAGAGTACCATCAGCATTTACTACCTATTTTTTACTATTTACTACCTATGGTGACATATTTGCTACCTAAGTATAAAAAAAATATATATATATTTCATCATCATCATCATCATATCAGCCGTAAGACGTCCACTGCTGAACATAGGCCTCCCCCTTGGACCTCCACACGTACCGGTTGGAAGCGACCCGCATCCAGCGTCTTCCGGCGACCTTAACAAGATCGTCTGACCATCTTGTGGGTGGAAGTCCTACGCTGCGCTTGCTGGTTCGTGGTCTCCACTCGAGCACTTTTCGGCCCCATCGGCCATCTTCTCTACGTGCAATGTGGCCTGCCCATTGCCACTTCAGCTTGCTAATCCGGTGGGCTATGTCGGTGACTTTAGTTCGTCTACGAATCTCCTCATTTCTGATTCGATCACGTAGAGAAACCCCGAGCATAGCCCTCTCCATAGCTCGTTGAGCGACTTTGAGTTTTGAGATGAGGCCGATAGTGAAAGACCACGTTTCGGAGCCGTAAGTCATCATTGGTAACACACATTGATTAAAAACTTTTGTCTTGAGGCACTGAGGTATGTCGGACGAAAAGACATTACGTAGTTTCCCAAACGCTGCCCAACCGAGTTGGATTCGGCGGTTGACCTCTTTCTCGAAGTTGGACCTACCTAATTGGACTACTTGTCCTAGGTAGATGTACTAGTCAACAACTTCGAGTACCGAGTTCCCAACAGAGACTGGGAATATATATAATAAAGTGTAAATAAATGCGGGCAGTCATCCTGACGTCAGAATGACTGCCCACATTTATTATGTCGAGGTTGGACGTTGGACCCCCTAATTGGCAACTTTCTATATACTATGACTAGCCTTTTCCCGCGGCTTCGCCCGCGTACTATAAGTACTCAAAAAGGATACGGTACCCATGTTGATTTTCAGATTTTGTGACCACATTTGCCCCTTTTAGGGCTTGAATTTTCAAAAAACCTGAAACACGTGTTTACTCATTTATCGTTAGGAATACTCCTGTTAAGTTTCGAATAAAATAGTATAACAAATCTTGATTCACCATACACACTTTGGACCCCCATTTTACCCCCTTAGGGGTCGAATTTTGAAAAATCCTTTCTTAGTGCATCCCTAGACCTTATAAGGAACCTACGTGCCAAATTTAGAATCTCTAGAACCAGTGGTTTGGGCTGTGCGTTGATATGTCAGTCAGTCAGTCAGTCAGTCAGTCAGTCAGTCAGTCAGTCAGTCAGTCAGTCAGTCAGTCAGTCAGTGAGTCAGTCAGTCAGTCAGTCAGTCAGTTTCTTCTTTTATATATTTAGATTTACTACCTATTTGCTACCTACACATAAATTTTTTCTGGATTTTTGAGGGCATAAATAAAGATTTTATAAGCAAATGAGTGACCAAAATGGCAAATCAATGTAAGAGTACCATCAGCATTCACTACCTATTAGCTACTATTTAGTACCTATGTTGACATATTTGCTACCTAAGTAAAAAAAATATATACGTGTGTCTATCAGCTAATCTATGTATTTGCACTTATACGATAACCCATGACCTAATATTATAAATTATACAGCTAACACCTATTTATTTATGCAATCCTTAGAAGCAAATAATTAGAACTGAAATCCAGAGAAAATAATGAAATGTCAATGTCAAGATTTTTAAGTATTTTGTCCATCATGACAGATATATAAGCTAATACTTTGTGGAGGTTTTAATATTTTTTGCTTAAAATAATGTGTAGAGATTAGGAAAAGAATAGAATTTTTGTCTCAACTGGTTGCCATGTAAGAGTAAAAAATCCCTTACAGACAATTTAAATTGTTTTATTTTTGAACGATTTGTTCGGTATCGCGGGAAACTGTCGTATCTATCTTAACTTTTCTACTTGATATCCCGCGAGGGAGAATCCAAATAACCGATCATTGGTAATAAACATCTACGTTGATTTTAGAACCTGTCCATGATTTCATATTAGCTTACATTTAGTACTAATTAGAATGTATTTTTTTGGTGTAAATTCTAATTAGCCAACGTATGGCGGCACACTTTGGCATTTTAATTAATAGAACTAGTTGCAACGCACTATGGGTTCAAACAATTATGGACTAAGAGCTGGCCACGTCATAAAACTATATATGACACAATAATGAGAGCAACAAAACCAGTCTGGTTAGATTGTTATACTATTCTTATTGCTAGATCCGGGCATCTGGCAGCTTTTAATGGATGGAGGTTAGTGTGACAGACTAGCAAAATTTTTGAATTGGAAAATAGTAATATCAAAATAGGTAGGCAACGCGCATGTGAATCCATACTATTTGAATTCTTTCGCTTAAAAGCAAACTGGCTTGAGGCTTGTCTTATATACAGAGGAAGCGAAATATGTACCTATGCAATGAAATTCAAAATTGTATGTGGAGTTTTCAAACTACAGCCCACTTTCTCGCGTGCTTGTAGGATGGCCTGTGCGCAGTGGGACGGATAAAGTTTTTTTATAAACCACCAAAACATAATAGTAAATTATTTTGAGGTGTGCAATAAAGAGTATTTATGTTATGTTATATTTAAGTACCACGTTCCGCAATACCAATATTAATTGAGGATTCTTTTAAAGTTTTCATGCCTTGATATTATTACAAAACAAAGCAATAGTATCACTTACACGAGTTACCTGTTTTTATATTTGAGACGAGTTAGGAACTGCCCGGCCACGAACCGTCTTCTTCAAGTATGACTGGTGATAGACGTAATCTCATTAGAAAAATACAAACTTTATCATTTGCTCCGCCCCCCTCGCCTCAGTCTATACTTCTGCAGGAAATTAATATTGATCGCGATCGCTTGTGCCGGTAGTTAGTGTCTACTTATCGAGTACTTTGTATAATTCTGTCTTTAAACATGCTCTTATAAGGCAAATGCTGGGACATAGCGACATTTGTGACTAGTTTCAAGAAATAAATAATTTTAATAAATGTGATGAGTAAGAAAGTAACAAAGTAAACACTATCGCTGTTATGCCAAGTCTAAATTATGAAAGATTAACCAGCCGAATGCGTGTCAGACCACTCATAATGGAGGGTTCCGTACCTTCAATGGAATAAGAAACAAACTAGTACCACGAATTCGTATCTGATGATGCCTATGGAAGAAGTTTTTTAAGTACAGTTTTCTCACGATATTTTCCTTTACCAAAAAGCTGCGAGTATTTAAATACCAAAAGATATTTCGTAAATTCCGAAAAACTCACTTGTACGAGCCGGGGTTTGAACCCGCGACCTCCGCCTTTAAAGTCGTTCAATCATGTTCTGATATGTCACGAGTCACGAAATCAAATCTGTTTTGTCATAGCAACTATTACACTCACCTTCACTAATATCTAATAAGACAACTTGCACAAAGGGCACAAGGAAATTAAAAAATATATATTTTAGAATTAAATTATACACAAATAAAATAAAATAAAACTATATCTACCTAACAACATTCAGCTTCATATCCGCACTGAGTTAGTTATTAATGTCAATTATCGATTCAATGTACAAAAACTATTTACGAATTTCAATCTATTGAGAAATACTAAAATTATTTATCTTATTAATTGATTTATAGTAACAATTGATATTAATTCTAATTGAAATCAATTTGCATTGAACTGTTAGTCTTCAATTTTAACTAACGTGTATTTACTTACATCTGTAAAGGAAATCGTCAATTCTGGGCCCCCTAATATAAACCGTATACAGTTTGCACTTCAATGTAAAATAAATACTCATTTTATTACTGAAGTAGACAAAATATTACAAAAAAATGAAACGGGAATTAGAAATACTAAATAAATAAACATTATGTTGATCTTTCCGCGATTAAAATACAGCAAGACAAGTCGTTAACGTCCTTATGGCGTTGACATAAAGTTTAACTTCACCTGGACTGAAACGGGTTTGTTTTCTGGTTTGACACTGTCAATGTCTACCGTTACATAATCTGCGTTTTGATACTGTTCGGTAAGTTAGAACATTGTAATATTAAAATAATATCTAAGCCTACGAATACGGAAGTTTAAATTAGAAATCGACTGTATTAAAATACTTAAAGATTGAAATAGTTATTTGTGCAACAAGAGAGGAAAGTTGGTTTTTCTTGCGAGTGTTGCTTTTGAGTCCCGAGTAAGCGAAAGATTCTAACTTTTTTTTTTTTTTTTTTTATACTACGACGGTGGCAAACAAGCATACGGCCTGCCTGATGGTAAGCAGCTACCGTAACCTATGGACGCCTGTAACTCCACAGGAGTCACATGCGCGTTGCCGACCCTTTACAAAAAGGAGGATTCACTGTGTTGACGGCTAAAGGAACAAGAGGGTCCCTCATCGTCAACACACTGGGTCCTCTTTGAGCTCTTTGGCAACCTTACTCACCAGCAGGAACACAACACGATGAGTAGGGTCTAGTGCTATTTGGCTGTGGTTTTCTGTAAGGTGGAGGTACTTCCCCAGTCGGAACTTAGAATCACTCGCTCGCAGAGGGACTCAAAAACACGAGATGTAAAATAACTTTGCTCTCGTGTGACACATACAACTTTTCACCTCAGTAGTGAGACCATATCGATTTTATAGTAGACCCCGAAATATGAAGTGACAGTTCATGGCCTTCACTAAATTAAAAAACTACTTTGTCTCACTCCCTAGAGTAACGAAAGTCGCACTTTCGTCACTCCAGGGAGTGACGAAAGTGCGACTTTCGTCACTGTGTATTCGCAGGAAAGTAGGCTTGTTCGAGCTGCTGAGGTGAAAATGCGTATTTTTGCATTTTTGATTCCGATCAATATTAAAAATGGGTTTCATAACGGCATCATTTCATGCTCCTTCGATAACGAAACGCATCTTTTTTCAATTTTGCAATGTCAGATACTAGTGGTATCGCACTTAACGGTGGTAAACCTTATCCCTTCGCAATAGGTGTTAGGAATGGTCAGTTAATAGTATCAACAATGGTTTGACAGCCGTCTTTGTTTACCAAAATACAGGAACTATAAATACGTACAAAATATGACTTTTTATTATTTCATCATGATTCCCGTTTTGCTTTTAAGTCCGCTTTTATACATTTTCTTAAAAAAACCGGTACCTTTTTTACATTAATATATAAATCATAGGCATGCACACTTTCAAATATTGTCCTTGTCAGATTCAAGTTTTTAATGCATGATTTTTCAATTTTCCCATTAGATTTCGCAATTTTTTTACCACCGCCCTGATCTAGAAATTATGACGATTGTTTAAAGGTAAGAATCATTCATAAACGGTCCTAAATAATTTGGGCCAGATCACCTAACAAAAATTGACAATCTCCTTTAAATTTTCAATTACCCTAACGTTAGGCCAACACTGTTCTAAATATATCGCCGCTGACTATTACTTAGGACAATTTAGCCTATGTTAACGCAGCTTGACAAAGTTTGTCGTAGAACTTGATGTTCTTCCGTAAAGGCCTTGTTTTTTATAAAGTGATAGGTGCATTTTACAAATAGCCACTAGGCGGCCCGGGGTTACAGATTGTTACCTCTAGGCGTGGTTACCTCTAGGCGTTTTGAGACTAGGTAAATAATTCTTCATTTGCTGCACACTTGTTCTTCAGATCACTGCATAATAGCTATCAACTATTGAACTACGTAAATGAACGAAAACAAAAAAAAATAAAATCGATTCTTAAGACGACTTCGTCGACTTCGACAGATGTCATAGGCATCATCATTTACTGTGACACCTTTATGTACATTTAAAAAATCAGACCAGTCATTGCAAATTCACTTGTAAACTCGACATCGCAAACCCGCAAAAAAATTAATTAAAATGTACTGGGCAAATGAAATTATTAAAATAAAAACTAGATGCCCACAAAACATCGTAGAAAAGGGGTTATCAATCTAAATCATTTAAATACGAAGATGATCCGTAGACAGTGCGAGGTGTCAAATGGGGTTATAATGGCGGGTGATCTCCGATTGGCGCCGCCGCGGATGCGCGCGCGCCGTGAGACGCGTGACGTTTCGTGACGCGTGTTATTCCGTGACGCGTGACATTTCAATCTGCGCCCGCACACATTCCATTGAATCTCGGTAACGCGAATTCATTGTTTATGCAATTTTCTCTTCACTTAATTATCACATCTTATTCTTTGAATCTTTGGGGCAAACTTTAAACCTAATAAAAACTAAACCGGTTTTCCTAAAAACTAAAAACGCAACGTATTCAAGCAAAATCTAACGCACATGACGCGATTGTGTTGTTTAAAAGTAGGCTGATATAAAAGAAAACACGTAACGTAGAAAATATATAGATTCTAAATAAATAATCATTGGTTTGATTTTTTTTTGTGTCTTCGTCTAGAGTCTAGCGTTGAATTGTTTTGTAAATTGCTCTGGAGGATGGCGACGGGGGCGAAGGCAATTAGGGAGCGTTTAGGATGTTTATCCGGTTAGTGGAGCCCTACGCTGCAGACTTAGGGCTGTCCATTTTTTATTTTCTTACTCAAAGCAGCGTTCATACTAAAACTTAATATTTTTCGAATGCTTTGTCTTTGACTTTTAAATACAATGTTTTATATAAAAATCCTACCTACTACATTAATTTGAACTATTTAATAAGTATTTCTTACTCAATCATATAAAAAAACCTATTTGTACTACGAATAACCTTAACACACAATAAAAGTTTCTATGTCGATAAATGCTGATTACACCTATTTCAAAACGGAACCCTTATCTTATAGTTTCGTCATATCTGTCAGTCTGTCCGTCCGTCCGTATGTCACAGCCATTTTACTCGGAAACTATGAAACGTGTCTTTATCAAATTTTTACATAAGGTATATTTTGTGTGCCGCTACTTAGTTTTGTACTGAAATTGCTGAAAAATAAAGGAGATCGTCAATTCTGGGCCCCCTGATATAAACCGTATACAGTTTGTACTTCAATGTAAAATAAATATTCATTGTTTACAATGTAAAATAAACATTACAAAAAAATGAAACGGGAATCAGAAATACTAAATAAATAAACATTATGTTGATCTTTCCGCGATTAAAATACAGCAAGACAAGTCGTTAACGTCCTTATGGCATTTACTTCACCAGGACTGAAACGGGTTTGTTTTTTGGTTTGACACTGTCAATGTCTCCCGTTACATAATCTGCGTTTTGATACTGTTCGGTAAGTTAGAACATTGTAATATTAAAATAATATCTAAGCCTACGAATACGGAAGTTTAAATTAGAAATCGACTGTATTAAAACACCTAAAGATTGAAAATGCGTATTTTTGCATTTTTGATCGGAGTTTCAATATTAAAAGTGGGTTTCATAATGGCATCATATCATGCTCCTGCGATAACGAAACGCATCTTTTTTTCAATTTTGCAATGTCAGATACTAGTGGTATCGCACTTAACGGTGGTAAACTTTATCCCTTCGCAAAAGGTGTTAGGAATATTCAGTTAAAAGGATCAACGATAGTTTGACCGCCGTATTTGTTTACCGAAATACGGGAACTATAAATACGATCAAAATATGACTATTTATTATTTCATCATTATTCCCGTTTTGTTTTTAAGTCCGCTTTTGTACATTTTCTTTAAAAAACCGGTACCTTTTTTACATTAATATATAAATCATAGGCATGCACGCTTTCAAATATTATCCTTGTCAGATTCACCTAACAAAAATTGACGATCTCCTTTTTAGGGGGCACTCCTTACATGTAACTACTTGTCAAAAAAAATTTTTCTAACAAATATCAACATGATGCACATAAATCTATAGGTCTTTAAAAGTAGTATTGAGGTTTCTTTGAACATTTTTTGATTAAGTAGATATTTTCAGGAATAATCACTCCGAAAGTAAAAAAGTTGTGTCCCTGTAACTTTGAACCGTAAGTCCAAAAATTATGAAAAAATTAATGAAGATACATCTTTCGAAGATAAAATTCTTTTGAACATTATCGGTTAAGATGTTTTTGAAATATCTCCAAAAAACTACGTACATAGACAGATACGAACTCGCGATATTATTTTTTGGATAGCAGGTACGGAACCCTCCATTATGCGTGGTCTGACACGTACTTGGCCGGGTTTTTATATCTACATTATAAGTCATCACAATATAATTTAGTAGTATTAAAAAAAATACACAATCAATTAACCGAATAGAGTGTATAGGAACTATAGTGAACTTGTCCTTTAAAGAGAACTCTTTCAATTTACCTTAGGCACACTACCTAACCTACAGGAAAGTCATTAAAATAAACTAAAGTAGAAGGAAGAAGGAGACTGGGAAGGGATAATAAAGGATAAATAATAACCAATAATATCTTATTTTTAATTCAAGACAGTAATCTAACTGTTCTCTCATTTACAATGTAGGGCAGGAGCTGTCAGGTTCTGTCTTAAATTAAAAATACGATATTAGATGGCTGTGAATATTACATCACTTTAGTAGGAAGGCGGAAGAACGAAAATAGCAAAAACAGTATTTTATGAAAATAACAACACGAAATAATACCGCCTAGAGGCATCCCTGACGCCCGCATGTCCACAACTCCGCGCAGTTTAATTTTTGTCATCGGCAAATCGACGCGTGTCTTCTTCTGCACGACTCGCACACTAATTTAAACCGTAATACCTCCTCATAAAGGTTACAACTGCTGTATTTTACAGGTTTGTGCTTTCATACCCCTTTGGGTGTGAAAAATGAGAGTTAGATAGGGGTGGCGCGTGTTTTATTATTTTGGGCACCCGATCGGTAGTAGTGGCTGCGGTAATGGATCAATGATGGATCGCAGGCTCCGTCAATATGCCGGTGTTCACGGCAAGGTTATAGGAAAGGGATGCATCAAGCAAAATGTGTTCTCGGGTTTCATGAGACCTTTTCTTAAACACCTGAATAATGCTTAACTTTGTTTAAAGTAAACAACCTACTTCATAGGTGGACATTTCAGAGAGAAAATATAGAGGAGTATACTCGTAAAGAATATACGTATAAATACGAAAGCTGCGACATACCACGTTCATTACCGTTAAATGTTATTAATAAAAACTTATAAAGGAGATCGTCAATTTCTGTTAGGTGATCTGGCCCAGATTATTGAGGACCGTTTATGAATGATCCTTACCTTTAAACAATCGTCACAATTTCTAGATCAGGACGGTGGTAAAAAAAATTGCGAAATCTAATGGGAAATTTGAAAAATCATGCATCAAAAACTTGAATCTGACAAGAACAATATTTGAAAGCGTGCATGCCTATGATTTATATATTAATGTAAAAAAGGTACCGGTTTTTTAAAGAAAATGTACAAAAGCAGACTTAAAAACAAAACGGGAATCATGATGAAATAATAAAAAGTCATATTTTGATCGTATTTATAGTTCCTGTATTTCGGTAAACAAATACGGCTGTCAAACCATCGTTGATCCTGTTAACTGAACATTCCTTACACCTATTGCGAAGGGATAAGGTTTACCACCGTTAAGTGCGATACCACTAGTATCTGACATTGCAAAATTGAAAAAAAGATGCGTTTCGTTATCGCAGGAGCATGATATGATGCCATTATGAAACCCACTTTTAATATTCAAACTCCGATCAAAAATGTAAAAATACGCATTTTCAATCTTTAGGTGTTTTAATACAGTCGATTTCTAATTTAAACTTCCGTATTTGTAGGCTTAGATATTATTTTAATATTACAATGTTCTAACTTACCGAACAGTATCAAAACGCAGATTATGTAACGGTAGACATTGACAGTGTCAAACAAAAAAACAAACCTGTTTCAGTCCAGGTGAAGTTAAACTTTATCTCAATGCCATAAGGACGTTAACGACTTGTCTTGCTTAATTTTAATCGCAGAAAGATCAACATAATGTTTATTTATTTAGTTTTTCTAATTCCCGTTTCATTTTTTTGTAATATTTTGTCTACTTTAGTAATAAAATGAATATTTATTTTACATTGAAATACAAACTATATACGGTTTATATCAGGGGGCCCAGAATTGACGATCTCCTTTTCAAATTACATCGTGGTGCTATTTTAAAACACTATAGTTATTTAATTAGATGCCTATATTTGTGGGACAATCTTACACTGATCGACCTAGCCCTCGATACTATAGTATACCTCCCACGGAAAACTTTATCATAAGAAAATCAACAAAGTATTACTTTAATAATAGGTCCTCAAGATATGTTGAGATTTGAAATGGCCACATATATGTAAATAGATTTTATTAGTTACTGGTTTGAGCATGGAATCGTCATGTCCTCATTGTTTCAGGAAAAACTCTGTTATCTAGTTTCAGTTTTACAAAGTACCATCTAGCGACAAATTCAGTAACTAATAAAATCTATTTACATATATGCGGCCATTTTAAATCTCAACATCCTCCGCCGCCAAAGAAGTAATCCTTGATTACTAGTTAGGAAGTCGACACAGCTTAGTAATCGGACGTTGTGTGATCCCGAAAGCTGTGCGAATGTCATACATACGAGTCAATCCATCAGTACCAGAGTACTTCTTCAGTACTCTACCTACTCTCCAGTTCGCTGGTGGGAATCTTGGATCTTTTATTAACACGAGCTCTCTAAGATAGTTAGAAGTAGAAGTAGGTAGTATCCTACCCACTTCTCAATTTACCTACCTAATCAATTTTTTGTACGAAAGTTGTATCAAATAGCCCCATGGAACATTATCAAAAAATCCATACGAATATTATAAATGCGAAAGTGTATCTGTCTGTCTGTCTGTTACCTCTTCATACTTAGACCTCTGAACCCATTTAGATGAAACCACTAATTCTACGCAGACGAAGTCGCGGGAAAAAGCTAGTCATTCATAGGTAAGTATAAGTTCCTAAGAAAGTAATAATAATATTGTCTTATTAGCATTTGTTTTTTTATAAAGGCCCCTCTGGCATGTGCAATCACTAAATTTGTTTAATATTTAATATGTGGGTAGGTTTGCATATTGTGATAGTTTTTTGAACGGAGGTAATTGTATATTTTTCCCTCAGTCGACCCGTTGACCACGAACGCTGTAAAGTGTTCGAAACGTCGGCATGTAATTTAAGCTCAGTACACGCAATAAAATCCGTTTTTAGTTGTTTTATTTCAAAAAGTAATAACATATTTTGTTTCTTTATGATCCAAAATTGTATATGCAAACATCGTTCAATATGAAAAACAATTAATTTAGATCATTAGGTACCCCAGGTAATCAACGTCATTTTCAATAGGGATGATGACACCTGTTGAATTTTGTAATAAAATTGAGTTGAATGGATGCAAAATGTTATCATTTTATAGGATATATTTATATATATCCTAATAAAGTAAAATTTTAAAAAATCTATTGAAATGTTTCAAATATACGAGACTTCAAAATTCTAAAATTTTACGATTTAAAAAATATATGAAATTCAAAAAAACAATGACACCATTCGATTTCTTACATTTTATCGTAAAATAAATTGTATAGCAATCATACACATAAACACAATATTTTACCGTCAAAATAGCAATTTCACAATTTATCCATACTTTAAACAGGGCGACTATGCAACCGTGACGTCACTGTTGCATATCATTTTTTTAGGAGCGTTTTGAAAAACAAAAGCGAGTGCGATAGATTTTGAATCTCATTTCTGACTTTTGTGTTGCTTTGACGCAATTAGCCCCATATAGACATTTGATCTTTACAACAAAACGAATCGATTGATACCATACATAAAATAAATTCATCATGCCTACAGGCGCCACTTTTTTCCCAACCACTAAATGAAATCGCACTCCGAAGCCTTGATTGATTAACTAAACACCTTAACGAGAACATTTAGCTATGCCGATGTGCTTACCCTTTATGATTCGTTGTCCTAAATAGGATAAAAACATACAGTCGGATCATATCTCAATCGCAAAACGTCTTGATCAACAATTATTTGATTTAAAAAAACGCGTTAATTACAGTAGTTCTTTAGTAGGGTCATTATTTACTACGTGATAACTGATAACTATGGATGTTCACAAGGCATTAATAATGAATAGACTCCGTCGCCACATATATTACTTATAACATGGCGCTTACCGTGCTGGGCCCTCGGTGACCTTTACCATGCAGTGTTCAATCTGTCTGGTCCAATAAAGTCTGAATATACCCATAAGCCATTTATCAATAAAAAAATTAAACGATTTACTTAGCGCTTAGCAAGAAATGGAAACACGCGACTGAATCAATCTGGGGTTGATTTCACTTTTCAGTCCATTAAGTAGACTAAAAGATATTTATTAATGTTGCAAATCAAATATTTTTTATAAATGTTAATACTTAGTTTTTTTATGTAATTCTGTAAGTCTCTTTTTCATATATTTCTCGTAAGAAAAGGTTAAGATATTTATTTATTTGCCTACTCTTCATAAAACAACTCTTATGGACTAGAATCTTATGGACTCATTGGTACATAACCAAGTAAACCCTGTACCGAAAAGTCTTTTTTACAAAAATTAATGCTGTTTTGCTAGGTAGTTCTAGTTTATTTTCAAGTTTAGTATGCTCTTAAGACTATTAATAATATTTTTCAATTAATTTATGTATTTTGTTGTCGAAGCAAGAGCGACATTTTTCCTTCAAATCCTAAGTAAAATTTTGCGAGCCTATGTTAGAAATATTTGCACATCGCGTCAATGTTTAAGGCGCTAGGCGCTGATGGTGGCCGAAAACTGTTACTTTCTAAGCGATATATCTCAATAACGGGCCATTAAAAAATTATGAAAAAAATATATGTTATTTTGTTATTTACCATTTCATGTACAACATTGTCAACGTTTGAATAACTCGTGTAACGTATAGTTTCTCCGTTATGTAAATGTAACGAAATGTCGTTTTACGGTTAATTTTGCTTATATCTACTGAACGGCTCATTCGATTTAAAATATTGTTGAACTAAAAAATATGTACTACAGAACACTACAAACTCAACGTTGGATATTTAAATTGATTAAATTTTCTTAAACAACTTGATCATAATTCCACATTTCGTGCGTTATTAGCTCGAAAACGGCGTTGCTGGCAGTCGTGAGCTAGCTTTGAGACGAGGAGGCTGTGTCGCTCGTCGCTCCGTACTTCCCTTGTACTACATATACTTGTGCTTGGCCCGTGAGCAATAATATCGGACTTACTGTGCCTAAAGACTAAATAACTGCAGAGCGTTCATGCGGTGCGGATATAACGTGTCTTCCCGGAATCAATAATGTATAGACGTTTTATCTTTTAAGATAATGTACTCGTATGCATGTTTATGTACGTTCGTATAAAAAGTGTATTTTATTTAGATTATAATACAAGTAAAAAACAAATGAAATAAAAATGGAGAAAAAACAAAAATCATGAATCTCACATTGCTCTGAAAACAAATTTGGTCATGTAAGTAAACTAAAATTATTATGTTTTAGTAGACGCATGCATCACGCAAAATAGGCATTAGTCGTCGAGTTGCGGAAATCTGCTAGTGCTGCAATACAATACACTAATAATTAATTTAATAAAAAACTCCAAAGAACCGAATTTATTTAAACATATTTATTTAAGAATACCGTGTTCTAAACGAATGTAATATGCGTTTTATTTTAAGATTAAACACAATCTTTAATGTTATACTTTATACTAATTCCTCAAATCTAGAAATTGCGAAGTAAACTGCAAAGGATTGCAGATAAACCGGCCAAGAGAATATCGGGCTATGCTCAGTGTAGGGATCCGTAGTTGCCGGCCTGTTACAATACATCCATTCAAAAGGTAGTCTATAAAGAAATATTTTGTGGCACTTACGTTATTTTACTATAGGCATAACTCAAAAACGGCTCAACCGATTGTATTCCATATAGTTTTTATTGAAAATACGTGATAAGTATTTCAATGGCCTCACTTCCAGGAATTTTCCCAATTTTTTTGGACCCACGGTTCAAAAATCAAAGAGCATTTTAACTTTCGAAGCTGTTATTTACGAAAGTATTCGTTTTATCCAAAAGTTGTTTAAGGCATATTCTTCTTGAAAGACCTATCCAACAATGGGTTTCAGATACTTATTGTTTTACCACTTTGTAGGCGTAATTAAAACTCATACCAAATTTCAGTCTACTAACTATCACTGAGCAAAGCCTGATTGAGAATCTAATAAAAAATTGCTGATATTTAAGAGTTCAATGTATGCAAGAATAAAGGAAATAAAGCTTTTTTTTATACCACGACGCTGGCAAACAAGCATACGACCCGCCTGATTGAAAGCAGTTATAAAGCCTATGGACGCCTGCAACCTCATAAGATTCACATGCGCGTTGACTACCCTAAAAAAACTTTACTATGTCGGTGAAATGCAAATAAATACAAATTTTATATTAATTGTCAACACAAGTGAATAAATAAATTACTACTAAGGGTTAATACTACCTATCAAATATCTTTAAAAGACCGGCCAAGTTTGTATCGGACCATGTATAATGTAGGGTTCCGTAGAAAGTAGTTTCTTGGAGATAACTCAAAAACGGATGAACCGATTATATGTGAAATAATTTTCGTAGAAAATTAAGTACTAAGCCTTCTTGGTATATTTCATATTTTGTAGACTTACGGATTAAAAGTTAGATGGGGGCTATTATATTTAGACTTTCGAAGCAATTATTTCTGAAAATATTGACTTAATAAAAAAGTTTTAAAAATACTATATATATATATAGAAGATATTTTTAAAGCCGTATCGTACAACATGTTCATATTTACAAAAAAAATATTTTTGACATTTAGTTTGGCATATGTATGGAGTGCCTCACCTAAAAGATTTTTTTAGCAATTTAGCCAGAAAACTAAGTAGCGGCACATGAAACACACCTCTAGATAAAATTTCAGTAATATATGTTATATAATAAAAATGGCTGTGACATACGGACGGACAGACGGACATGTTTCAAAAAACTTTTCATGGTTCTGTTTTTACCATTTTGGCTATGGAATCCTAAGAAGTGTTTGCGCTGTGTTATATTTTAAAGATCTAAATTTAATGGCCTTACAGCTCTCATTTTTATGATGATTTCGTGCACAAATACCACTCCTTACATGTGCATTTTTACTATTCGCAACTCGCAACAGGCTTAGTTTTGTTAATTTATCGTAATTAAGTGATTTTTTACGGTTAATATTTAAAATCGCAACAAAAAAATAACCATCTCTTAAGCTCACTTGCACAGCAAAAAAAATCCAAATTCACATGAAAACACCGCTTTGATGGGCATTCAGTTTTTTTTGCTGTACTAGTCAGTATTTTTTTATTTTTTTCTGATATGCGGAATATTTTTAACCATATTTCGTAAATTCATAAATATTTTGCCGCTCACTGTTCTTCAAATTCAAAATCTAGGTTTTCATTTTTTTACATAAAAATCTACTAATCGAGATCGTTATTACTTATCTTATTTAGTAGTGTAAAGAGCATCCTTAATTAATACTCTCAAAATATACTTGATAGTTATTTATTTTCTTTTTTTATATTATTAGCTAGTACATCAAAATCGACTATCGGTTTAGGCTGTCCCTTTGAGACTCCTCAAAGAATCCTGAACGTCTGACATAGAACGTTGTAATTCTTAATTTGAATAACACCGTGCCAGACAGTGTTTGAGAAAGAGGTTGTAAAGGTAGACAACCTTTACAGTAGCATTCCTAAAAAATGTCACCGTAGTACTTAATCACAGTATTCAAATCACAAAACATCCACAAAAGGATTAGGTATGATTATTATAAATCTGCCCGCGCGCCTCTGAGTAAAGTCATATTCTTTGAACATTATTGCGGTGCATCGCGGCGGATTTATGCACGATCGCAATGAGAAGGGTACGCGGGTGGCGCGGGTAGAGAGCGCCCAAACGCTCAAGGACACTCCGGCGACAATCGTCTTAATTTCACTGGTCAATTGTGCTGTAAATTATAAAAAAAACACTAAATTCCGCTTTTGTTGATGCTAAATGTAAAACCCTTTGTGAAAGTTAACAAAATTATAAGGGATTGAATATTTTTCAATCATACGATTGTATAAAAACAAAGGCTTATTAAAATAATATTCTGTTACCAATTTTAGGTCTTAGCAATTATTTTGTCCTCTTCTTTGGATCCTGGAACCTTCTTATTGCTGTCTTATATGTTTTGACAACTTTTCATTTAAAATGCAAAATACCAGCCGCAAATCGACTACGTGTTGTGCAAAAAATATTTTCTTCATTTTTGTATTAGGGTACCTATTTGTAATATGTACTCATACAAACTGATTATTTTGATATAATAATAATTAAGGCAAGGGTTGTATAAATAACATAGTTACAGATGAAAACATTTCATTTGGTACTTTTAAGAGTTTTTTATCTTACCTAATGTGTTCTTGTAAAAAAACGTTTCGGTAAACAAGAGTTGGGTAAATCATACTTAGATACCTTTAACAAATCTATTAAAACGCATGTTTTTTAAGAGGGATAAATTATTAATATTAATCTTTAAATAATAAAGACTTAATAAAAAAATTGGGATTGGGAACCCGGCTAAGTACCTAGGTAGAATGCGAATATTACACCTCTCAATTTTATAATTCTTAAATATGGATAGAAATATGCTGATCGGCCACTGATCCCCTGATATTTCTAGCCGTAATTATACTTAAACGCAATCATTTATTTCACTTAGTTTATTTTAAGCCATTTTCTCGGTAATATTAAGTTATCTCGTGCATCAAATAAAATACGATTTAAGATTATGTATAGGTACTTTAGGTCCATTAGAAGAGGGCGTGTAATAGACGCTAAAGGAGGAACAGCATCTAATACAAGAGTGGCTAACACGGGTTCCCGATTATCGCTCTAAAGAAGACGTTTAATCGGGTAATAGACGCTGTAATGAGCATCCCCGTAGCGACGCGCGGCGCAGGCGCAACGATAGCATCGCGCAGCGCGGTGATGCTGGATAACGCATACGCATCATAATATGATAGAATAGATGCACTCATTAAGGATGGTTCACGCTGTAACGTTCCGCGTCCTAGACGACACTTCCAACACTTCATTTTGTATAGAAAGCATCACTTGATTCTCGGAGGTCAGTTTTCTCCCAGATTTATCGAATCTAAGTATTACTATCAAAATTTTCATCAGTCTGTTATTGAGTGGTTTCCCCCTATAATATTGGTTTCAAATAGAACACCGAATTGACAGAAAAATGCTTGCTTGCCTTGTGTACCATACCATATACATTTTTATAAGCTTTATTGAATTTGAATTTTTTTATGAATATGTTGACACTGAAAATCGTTCTACGAATATTATTAACTCTTTCTACATAGTACACTACATTTGTAATATTATGTATGTAGACATGTAGACACACTAGTGTTCATGTATAATAATATGCTTTTCATAAATAATAATGGGGAAGTACATCATACACAGCCATAAACTTCACATGGCTGTAGATAATATCATAGATTAATTATATTTATTGTTATGGGGCCCACACAACACATCTGTATACATAACAGCCCGTAGTTAAGGTGTACCTATTATGTGGCCTCCTGTGGCAATAATAATGCATATTATTTATAACATTTATAAGAAGAAGATAAATGTGTTATTGGAATTTATAAATTATAAATAATAAGAGACAAGGTTGGAGAAAATGGAGGTTTTTTTTGCGCGATTCGGTTTTCGAGCGCGCCTTGTGCTACCGGGTCAATCCGTCGTCTCGGGACAAAAACACGCGTGTTCGCGCACCCTATTACGCCTGAATCGTGTCGCCTGCTCGAGAACTAACGAGTTCGATTCCTTGACAAATGAATCGATTTTTTTTATATAGTGTAAGTAATATAGCGGCTAATCTTTATGGAAAAAGATTTTGCTGGAAAATACTTTTTACGACTGAAATCACTTCTTTTACTAAAATTACTATTCATTAAAGTATTAAAATAGAATAATTTTGAACAACATCGATCACTATACGATAATCCATTAAGTTTAATAGAATTACAATTAACATTCAATATGCTAAATTATGAACCTTAATTCATATCATCTGCATGGCAACGGATGTACAGATCTTAAGTTTAGGAATGCGTGCCTTAGGTCGTACTTTCAAGTGTATATTATTTAATTTAAGGAATTTCACTAAAAAACGTAGGTACGTTGAACAAAAACAATCGCAGACTCTGCGGTAATTAAATAATTTACTTACCCACCAACTGGAAATAATAATTAAATGTATCATTACTTTTATGGAGCGATAAATTGGATATATTATAGGGTCCATAAATACAAAAATAGGTATTAATGTTGTATATATTTCCTATAACTGATGGAGGGAAACTTATTATAAGAAGTCACGCTAACCATTGCATTGCTTCGCGTTTATTTAAAAAGCGCCAATTCGACTCGCACATCACGCGTTACAAAGAGGCGTTATTTTGATATTATTTACGCAATAATCTAGTTCCGTCTTACATGCATATGTAGGTAAATGAGCTGTAGGTACCATAATTCCATACAAACAAAGTATGTAGGCATGGAATGGAATCAGAGGTTTTAATATTATTAATATGTATTAGTATATTTATTATTCGTTATTTTGTATGGATTTTGAACTCCGCGTGTTATTTATTGTCCAAAGATCAACTATCCAAATGATAAATATATATATATATATATGTATTTATCAAGTTTTCGCTCATATCACACTTAGATAAGAACATTAGGTACATACATACGTTATAAAATTGCACCCACACCAGTTAAAATTGTTTATCAGTGCCTTGGTTTTATTACTGCAATGCTGTGTAACTTATTTGAATAATAAAATTAATTAATTTCACAAATCATAATATACATATAGATATAAAAAGGTAGACATCTGGGGGCACGGCAGTGCCCCCGCCAAGTCGAGCGCGAAGCAAACACTGCCGTACCATCCTTTACTGGAACCATTTCGCCGCATTTTCAGGCCCCTATTTGAGAACCTCTGGATAAGACCAGAACGCAGAAATTTTCGTCATCCAGTAAGCTATAATCACATACTTAAAATCCAAAATTTCAAGTCTGTAGGTCATTTAGTTCCGAAGTTAAGCGAAAGCAAAGTTTCGCATTTATGACACTCACTCACTCACTCACTCATGATCATCAAAATAGAACTAGTACTTCCCATAAAGTCAGAGAGCTGAAATTTGGTACAGAGTTAGGGTTTAATGGCCACATAAAGGGAAAACTATAAAAACTAGGATAATCGAAGATCTGGAGTACCTGGTGACTGTGGTGACCCTGATTAGAAAACAAAATTTGGTCAAAATATAATGCATTGGACTAAGAGTGGCGGTGATACCCGCACACGTCGCTAGATGGCGCTGACTGTCGCTGTCGTCTAAATAAATCAATAAGCCCACGTTTCTACAAAAAGAAGTGAAATCCCACCAAAAACATTCTGTAAAAAACTAGCCAAGTCTCGATGGAGCTGCTTGTTTATCTCTAAAAAGTAATGAAACCTAGACAAAGTCGTGCCAAGTCTAAGGTTACAAAACAAGGGTACAAAACCAGGTGCTCCAGCAGACACCAGATTCAATAACCAGTTATTGAATCAAAATTTCCCAAGTGGCAATTTTTCATCGTCAATGGGTAGCAGTTCTGGCGACAGATTGGTGCAATGGTGTCATGGAGCACCTGGTTTCGTACTTGTGTACCATTCAACGGCCAAGTCACACGAAAGAAATCGCAGTAAGGAACCTTATAATATTAAATACTTGGCACGACTTTGTCTCATAGATTTCATTACTTTTTAGAGATAAACAAGCAGCTCCATCGAGACTTGGCTAGTTTTTTACAGAATGTTTTTGGTGGGATTAAATTATACAATTTAATAATCAATGTAATTAATGATATAAAAATAAGAAATCATTATAATTAATGATATAAAAATAAGAAAGATAAACTTGTGAGGTTCCAACTTGGTCTCTAAAATAGAATAGTTATGGTTAATTGTGCCGAAGGAATTGAAATTATTCATCCCAAAAAGATTGCCAAGTTTGTGATGTTTCCTTATTAATTATTATTTTACTATAAAAATACGTATCAAGTACTTACTTGACCTAATGACTATAATGAAATCCGCACGAGCGGTTACTATTGAAAGTTGCTTAATTCTTCTAGTTTAATATTTGTTCTGTGATACCTATACCACTATATTATATATCTACGAGTAGGTACATAGGTACATTTCGCTCTTTCGCTCATTTTGTGACACATTTTTTTGTAGCTATTTTCCGATTAATGGGCATTTCTAATGCTGACTCAGGTCTCCATACACTTTTATGATTTTTACGCGAAATTGCATGATTATGGTAAAAAAACCCGGCCAAGTGCGTGTCGTACCACGCATAATGGAGGGTTCCGTACCTTCAATGGAATAAGAACTAAACTAATACCAAAAGGTCGTATCTCATGCCTATGAAAAAAGTTTTTTGGAGATAACTCAAAAATGGCTAAACCGATAATGTTCATAACTATTTTTCTAGAAAGTATGTAATAAGGCGCATAAAAGATAAATAGTAGTTTATGTAACTGTTACGTAATAAGGACTAATTACTCATATTATTTATCCTAAATGCCGTATTCCGAAACCATAGAATGGCCGCCATTGCACCGCCATGGCCAACTCGATTGTGCCGGCGGTCGGGGAGGCGCGTGTCGGCGGCCGCGCGGGAACGTGCAGGTGTAAATTATGTTATCAAAACTCATAACACATCAATAGTTGAGCATGTAAAGTTAAAATTACGTTACTGCCACACATAAAAAGCTTATCATAGCATAATCGGTTGTGGTAATGCTAGCCATTGCCTACCGTTTTTGAACACGTTTTAGAGAACTTACAATGTGAGTGTAGATAATAGTAGTTTACGAAACTGATACATAATGAGGGGCCTCAAAACACGAGTGGGGTTTAATGATACGAGCTCAACGAGTCATACTAAAATCGGAAGAGGACTTACAATATGAGTGTAGATAAAGATATTTATTCTTCAATTTAGGCACATTACAATGCACTTATGAACGCCAGAGGAAAAAAAACTACTACCGGTTCTAACCCTATGCCCTACACCTTTGATCGGAGAAGTATTATGACCGGCAAGAAACTCGGCGGGACTTATTTTTTTAAAACACTAATACATTATATCTTAAAGATATACAATAATGCGTAGTTCTATAAGAAGACATATCAAAACAAATCTTCTCAATGTTGTCATATTTTTTGGACTTACGGTTCAAAAGTTACAGGCGGGAACAACAATTGTTCTGACTTTCGAAACGATTATTTCTGAAAATATTCACTTGATCACAAAATGTACAAAGAAACTAGATGTTATTACTAAAGACCTATCGATTTTTGTGTAACGTGTTGATACTTGTTTTTTTTTTTATTAGAAACATGTATGGAGTGCGCCCCTAAAAATATATTTTCTGCAATTCACATAACTAAATAGCGGCATAGGTACCTTTCTATAGTTATACCGTCTTATAGTTTCCGAGTTAAAATGGCTTTGACATACGGCCGGACGGACGGACGGACAGATGGACATGAGGAAAAAATAAGGGTTCCGTTTTTGCCATTTTGGAACCCTAAAGCACTAAGTAATATATTTTTTATAGTTCCATACATTTTCAAACTAGGTAAACTTGGTAAATGGTAAAAAACGTCATTTTTGATTTGTGGCTGTTCTGTATTTAACCTGGGTTTGTAATAGGTGCGTTTGCACACGACATAAAAAGGTCAAATACGGCTTTTCGTGAACAAAGAATTTCCTTCGGTCTGATTATTCTTTAGGACCCAAGGATAGATTTGAGAAGTGGACCCACCAAGATTACTGATGAAAATTTTTAGGGGGCTCAACTATATATTGATATCTACATCAGTTAAGCTACTCGGCCAAGTTTGGTATCGTTTTCGTATAAATCGGGGATGCCGAATTCTTTTATGGTATAATTTTGACACCGTTCCAAAGTAAAAACATGTAAAATAAAAAACGAACTTATAGTCCGGGAAACCATTTCTGCCAGTAGAAAAGTGCGGCAAATTCAAAATACGTACATGTGGCAACCCATTGTGATGAGACACAGTATTTCGTAACAAACATTTTAATTCACATTTCTTTTACATTGAACTTGTTACTAGTGCATTTCACTCTCTCATTTTAAGCGCGACTGAGATAGAACTCCTACAACGTTCTACATTAAATTTAAATTCGTTTTTAAGGCATATGTCAATTGCCTCAATCAGATTATCTGTTGCATTTGATGACAGATCAGACGAAATATATCCGTCTCCTTTTCACACACCGTAAATGTCACCTAATGAAAGGGGCGGAAATACCATCTAAAATTAAAAACACAGAATCTGATGATCATTGCTGCTTTTTTCACTGATTCATAGTGTTGTCATACTTTTGTTCGCTGTACATTGCTACTGCGTTCGTTGGCTGGCCAGACTATATTTTGAAATTCCCTATTTCACAAGGAAAAATCCTTAACTTATAAACAATTATGAATCTAGAAAAAATAAAAGCTGGGCAAAAAGTAATTGAATTACACATTAATATTTGCAATCACGAAATGTTATGCCAATTACAATTACAAGGAATAAGTTATTGAGGCCTCCATTACAAATAACAATTACAAAATGTGATTTGTAAGTTAAATTACCAATGACATTTGTAATTGAAGTAGGTAATCAATTATAGCTATAAAGCTCTCGTGAGACTCTAACATATTAAAAATATTTATAACATGTTTCGATTTACGATGATCATTTTCACGAGCAGCCGCTTAATTTAAAAGGTAATCGATTACTTTAAAATTACAGATTACTTTTATCTAACATAACAGGCGATCATATTTTGGACTTACAATTTTTTCACAAATTTTCTTACTTTTTGATATTTTTTTATGCGGTCGTACAAAATGCTTAAAAGAAACACAAAATGTCATATAAACTTTTTCCCAAATTCGCTCCTTTCAACGAATTACTTCAACCTCGATGTGTGAGATGGCGGAGCTATTAAAGGACTTAAAGAAAGAAAGAAAATACATTTATTTACGTCACACCAGTTAAATTTTACATGTAATTTTATAAAAAGGACCCTACTTAAGAAAAATTACCATCATAAAGTTTTTCTTAGTTTTTGGTTTTTGTTTTCATTCTGTCGAAAACAATACTTAAAAAGAAGCACAGAACGTCAAATAAAATTTTTCCCCAAGTCGCTCTTTTCAACGATATACACAACCACAATGGTCAAACGAATCTATTCGGACTCAGTCGTAAAAAACGCACAAAAATAAGCACAAAACGACAAATTAACTTTTTTCTAACATGTATTGGTACAGAGACTAGAATTCATTGAGAAAAAAGTGACTGCAATTACAAATTACATGCAATTACAATAAATTTCAGTGACATGTCATTTTAGTAACTTATAATTGAATTACATGTAATTTAATAGGTAATTCATTACACTTAGTAATTAATTACGCCCAACACTGTTACATACTTATTTTTCGTAGAATCATGAGACCTGGTAGCTCCCTCACTGACGTGTTTGAACAATACATTCTGTAGAAACATTGGGGAGGCCAAAAGTAAACCAAAAATTTTGGATTTATGCCATGAAATGAAGTAAGTAGATATTATGATATTAATTAAAACATTTAGTAATTCGTTTTTCATAAATTCAAGTTAGTGGGTACCTGCTTTTAAAACAACTTTAGTACCTACTTAAATCTACGTTAAGTTTAAGTTTTAGTGAAGTTACGAACAACACATCTCAAACAAATCAGGTACCTACACTACACTTCGTAGAAAATCAGCCTTGTTACGAATCTTACCAGCTCTACCGATACATTCCACTGACATAATTTTGAAAAGTACTTTGTAATGTACTTTATTTTATTTTGTTACAGACTGTTAATATCCGAAAAATAAAGTTACTATAAAGAGGTTCACAATCACAAACAAGCGAGTAACAAGCAAAATTCATAAAATACACATTAATGGTAATACTAATTTATATTTTATGGACAGGTGCAGTGGGTATCTACTGGGTAAGGCACGTTTTATGCTTTTATGTTTTTGACATTATCGTGTAGGTTATCTACTAATTTTAAGGACCCTTATAAAAATGAAGGTATATAAAACGCTTTCCTTATACCTACCTATATTTTTAAATATAGGTAAACTATTTAATTGACTAAACTATTAAAAGTAATTAGAAAAAAAACATATTGCGCTGCCCCAATTTGTATTAAAAATAAAGCAACAAGATAAACATAATTTAACTGAACTAGTACTGTGTGCTTACACAGTTTTTTAACTTGGTCGTAGGTCTCCCAAAACATTAAGTTAAATGTTTAATTTAGTATTACCAATTAATAAATACCCTTTGGTTTTTTACTATTTAAATGTTTAAACGCAAACCATAATCCTGCAAAATAAGTAAAATCGGTTGGTAAATGTTGGCGGTTTACGTATGTACCTAAGTTCTTACCTACGCACTTTACGATGTGTACGAGTAGGTACCTTTACCCCATTGCTACAAAAGTCCTACAAAAGTAAGTACAATGGAGATAGCAAAGTTAAATAAGAGCCGAATTATATATCAAATGACCTAAATATATTTACCCATTACCAAATCTATGAAAATGTTCTCGTATTTTTACCCGACTGTGTGCGTAGATAATTTTATCCATGTGTCTGGGCAAGAGTACGTTTTCGGACTATTCGACTTTTATCGCATATAGAAGAAAACTTTATTAATTTTCGAGGTAAATCTATTTAAATTATTGAAATATAAAGACGCTCTAATGATATTAGTATTGATTAAAATGCGAAAATATTATTTTTAGTAGAGCTTTTTGGGACTAGAGAAAAAAATTGCATGCTCCTGATCTAGCAATGCACCGAGGAGAAGTTTCATAAGTTGCGAAACTTCTATGGAGAATATTCTCTGGAACTTAAATTTAATAAACAATCTTATCGTGTCAGAACCGAGGTAGACACTCGCCATTTTAAGTATTATGCCTGCCTGGTTTACTAATATGTGGCGTGTAATATTATATATTACACAAAATGTTACAGTTCTCATGGGAACATTCTCACAGAGAACTTTCTAAGTTTCTTTCATGTAATTTCTCGGAAATTTCCGAGAACATTTCTGCAATTTCTGCAATTTGCACATTGCTGTCCTGATCCGAATGACTCTTGGTGATCACTAGGTAGGTAGGAATTGTTGATTAGGTAAGTACTTACGTTTGATTCGGTATCCAACTAAGTACCCAGGTATCTTTTTAAATTGTGATATGGTGGTCATTGAGATGGGTCAAGAACATGATGTCAAGCCAGGACGAAATCTCTGGACAGGTCATAACGAGCACAGAACAATGGCTAGGCGCGTAGGTCGATGCGCGTGCGCAGTGATAGGCGCGCAGGCGGGGCGCAGGGCGTGGCCGCGCCGCCATTGGCCCGCATGCAAATGCGCCGCCCGCGCAATCACTGCGCCATCGCGCGCACCATTGTTCTGCGCAAAAACGCGAGTCGCGAGCTCGCTCGTTTGTCGGAGCTTGTTCGTGCAAAAACTGCAGAATGCGCATAACAAGAAATCAGAGAAAAAATGGCTGCTGCGGTTTTTCACTCGCGATTTATATCCCGCGGGCGACGTCGCGAGCCCTGTCGCCGTGCGCGCAAAAACTAGACCCGCTCCCGAGCACCCTTGCACTCTAAATTGCACCCGCAGTATGCGAGCAGTCAATTGGCGACGAGGCCATTACTTTTAAATCACATTTACATTGAATGCGCGAGCGACGTCCGACGACCTGATGCGATGCACAATTAAAATAAGGCAATAAATTAACAGGTATAAAAAGGTAGGTAGTAGGTACCTGCTTCTCTTCCTACACGCCGTGTTCTGCAAGAATACTTAGCCATCGACTTCCGAAAAGCATGATACGATATATGATTATATAGATGTCATATACAAAGGAAAAAGTGACCTAGGCCTCCGGTGCCCAGGGCTGGGACAAATAAAAAAAATATTTATTAAAAATAATTTTATTTGTTCTTCAGTTGTCATGATACAACCATCTACGTCACCTGGTTATTTATACGAGTCGTAGGTGTGTAGGTACATAGTGTACTTACACAGTTACACACAATTATGGGTAGGTAGGCAGGTAGTTTGTCCCAGAGTTTTTTTTTTAAATTAGAATTGGTAATCTAAAATAAGATTACTGAGAGATAATTCGAAGACTGTGCGTAGGTAGGTAGGTATACCTACCTACTATTTGATTTAAGTGCAGAAAGCAGTGGCGGCGGGTCCATAGAATCCGATTCCCACCAGCTTGCCTAATTATTAGGCGCTTGGGTAGCTTCCCTACAGGTCACGGAGAAGAGGAAAGCCAAATTAGCTTCGGCTTGCCTACAAATATTTTTCATGCGCCGCCACTGGTAGGTAGGTACCTAAGTTATAGTTCTTGTTAAAAACTCCCATGATTTTCAAGGCCTATTCTGTGCGGATATGACCCAATGGAGGGTAAAAGACCCGAAGGACCTATGTATTTATTTAGGTAGGTATTCATAAGGTTCTTCCGTATTAAGATAAGAATGCTTACCTACCTGAGTATCACACTTACCTACCTACTAATGATTATACAAATGAACATCAACAAATTAAAATTCACACAAGGTTCAGATATACAAATACATTTACTCGTAATAGGTAATTCAGATATTAGCCGCTTTAGCTTAGAAAACTTGAAAATGTAGGTAATAGGGGTAGGTAGGGACTGACCCCCTAAATCCTATCCTAAATTCAATGGCTCCTTGATGCATACACAATTCTAATTTGGTCTCGCTTCATTACAGTAATTAGTAACATTATCAAAGACTTATATGTAAATAAAATTTGTCGAGATAAAATCCTGTAGAAGCTTGATCCCTTTACGCACCTTATGTCTGCCCAGGAAGGTTTCAATCGGTGGGAGGCGAGCAGTGTCATTACAGTCACCTGGTCGCATTAGAGCAGAGTAGCATTCATTACAGGGTAAAAACTGGTCGTGCATGTGAATGAGTGGTCGGCAGTCGGCGGCCGGCGGGTGACTCGCCCAATTTACAATAAAACGCGCGGAACGTCCGGCGGAGCAAAAACCGCCCGCGCCCGCGCCCGCGCATATGAATGGGAGGGCTTTTTGCGCGAGGCCTTACTCTGACGCCGGCATAATCACTGCACCCCGCAACTGCAACGGCAGTAACGGCACAGGTCTAGTCTGTCATTCCTTATGATTTATTTACATTTTTATACCTTCTTTCTTCTGCACACTACCACTCTCCGCATTTTGAGGAATTTAGTCATGGACTATAAAAGTACTCTGAGCTAAATTTAGGCTCCTGCTGCATTCATATAGCAATTAAGTAACTATGATCGGGGAAGAGAGGGTCGATTATAATTAAGGGATATCTACTTTAATCCAACTTTATTGAAACAACGCGTTTCGAATATTTAAAGCCTATCTGAAATCCAGGCATCTCTGCTCAGCACACGCTGACACTAAGTATTCTTTCGTTTTTTTTCATTAAGTACCTACCTAAACGCGATGATTAAATCTAAGTATACTTAGATTTAATCATCGCGTTTGTTGTTATTATGTAACTTTTGTTTATATTTTAAATGATGTAGTAATAAATTATTCTTATTCTTGACACTGACCGGAACCGTTCCACAAATAGTAGGCTTGACTGAAAATGTTTACAGCTCAGTTCCAGAAGCTCTGTCGGCCACGGCATTATTACCTAAGTATCGTCAAAAGCGTCATCGTAGCTCCCATGCTCTGATTATGTAACCGCGGCGAGTTTTTGCGCGACACAATGTCCGCCGCCCGCGCACCGCGTTGCAGGCGCATGGAAAATGCAACAGATTATCTCGACGACCACTGGCGCTCATTAAAATAACCGGCAGAGGACTAACGTGCCCAAGAATGTGCTGGAAGTACTCGTTCAATTGATAGATAAGAACATGTTGAACAGGGAAAGGTTTTTTCCTAGCTTAGCACATCCGGTGGAAAATTAGCTCTGGAGTGCGATTTTTGAATCTCACCAAGTGACTAATTCTCACCGATGTGAGTGATTTCCGATAGTAAATCACTCACATCGGTGAGATTTAGTCACTTGGTGAGATTCAAAAATCGCACTCCTGGTTAATGACATTATGAACTCTATCGTTTAGTCTGTTAGTATACGTCTAGACACGCGGCAGCGTGTCAAGCCAAGTTCAAGCAAAAGAACTGGCTAGCCAGCGCCAAGTGTATATTTACACGAACCACTTGGTGCCACTGTTGACCCTTGTTTAACTCAAAACCTCTTTAACGTAAACACATAAAACTATGTGTGTTTAATTATATCCATAAGGACATCTAGAAGCCCAAATTTCATGAAGCTAGCTCAAACGGTTATAAAGATATGAAGGTCAAAATGTCGTAAATTGTAGCACTGACTGACTGACTGACATATAGTACCTAAATCTAACCTACTTCCAGATGACCTAGAAGGATGAAATTTGGAATCCAGCTCGGTAATTATGTGTAAGCGTAGAAAAAAATCTAAAAATAAAATAAAGTTAAAAAATAGTGGAAGTCCCCATACATTTTTTTTTTAAATTGTATCGTTGGAACCGTTACAAGCAGATATTTGAAACTATCCCAATATATGTATTATTATATTTGCTCTATAACAGAAATATAAAAATAAGGTTGAGTCAAAAAATAAGTGGTGTCCCCATACAAAAAACTTGTAATACACGCTAAACGACCGGCCAACGGTGTGTCGTCGGCGGCGCGCTGCACCACATAATTATACACAGAACAGAAATAAAGAGACTGTAGACAATAGCATAAAAAATAAAACCATGCAGCGGAAACGCAAGAAAAACATTAAATCTCAATACCTGCTTAGTTTTCTTTACAAAAAGTAATGATATCCCACCAAAAACATAAATGTAAAAAAAGAGAGCCAAGTTCAATACAATAATTATGCTTGGCTGTGGGCTTCGCCGCAAAATGAATGGAGATCTAAATGAGTGCCAAGTTCTATGCAAAATCCAAATATGTATTTATAGGAACAAAATAACATTATGAACAAGTATTAAACTCTATTTCTTTGCTTTATTGGATACCTATAACAATTGCTGTTATTTAAAAATGTGAGATCGTAAAGTAGGTTAGATTTGACTTGGCCAGTTTTTATCAGAATTAAAAAAATATATATATATGTTGAATAACTTTATAAAATGACTGATGTAATGAAAACTGGCCAAGTCAAATCTAACTTCCTTTAAGATCTCACATTTTGAAATAACAGCAATTGTTATAGGTATCCAATAAAGCAAAGAAATAGAGTTTAATACTTAGTAAGTTAATTCATTTATTGTAAACTGTGTACAGAAGTTGTAATATATAAATTTAGCATCAACAGTTGCTCTTTTCAAGCGTACAAGTTTTGGCCTTAAAAATAAATAAATACTTGTTCATAATGTTATTTTGTTCCTATAAATACATATTTGGATTTTGCATAGAACTTGGCACTCATTTAGATCTCCATTCTTTTTGCGGCGAAGCCCACAGCCAAGCATAATTTTTGTATTAAACTTGGCTCTCTTTGTTTACATTTATGTTTTTGGTGGGTAGTGGGTATACAACAAAGTATTACATGCCTACTCGTAGTATACAAATTTCTATCGTATATATATTAAAAATGGTATATAAATTAAGGTAAATACAGTGTTTTCTTAGCCATTGGACAAAGCCTTAAATCCCACATACTCGTAGGGTTACTTTTTAATATTTTCTTAATTACAAAAAAGGTAAAATAAAAAAATTCTAACATAAGTAATTTCAAATATCCGACAAGAAAAAGAAGCATACATTAGTCGTTATCAGTGCTTTTGATAATAGCATATTAGTGATACGCCACGTCAGAGCAAATCAATATGTTTATAGGTAGGCATATCTATGTCGGTTTTGGCATCTGTTATCTCACACATCTGTCACATAAGACATTTGTCAAGTCAAAATCTACCTGACGACGCCTGCGGCGTGGATTTTAAAATTGTGTATAAAATAATTATTAATGTATAATTTCTCTGTAATTAGTGTCATGAATAAAAAAACCGGCCAAGTGCGTGTCGGACCACGTATAATGGAGGGTTCCGTACTTTCAAAGGAATAAGAACCAAACTAATACCAAAAGGTCGTATCTGATGCCTATGGAAGAAGTTTTTTGAAGATATCTCAAAAATAGCTGAACCGATAATGTTCACAATAAGTTTCGTAGAAATTATGTGATAAGGCACATCTTCTCAATTTTTTTCATATTTTTTGGACTTACGGATCAAAAGTTACAGGGCCGGACACAATTTTTCTGACTTTAGAAGCGATTATTTCAGAAAATATTCACTCAATCACAAAATGTTTAAAGAAACATCAATGTGATTTGTAAATGCCTATCGATTGATATACCACATGCACATGTTGGTATTTGGTCCAATCACTATACATACCTCGGCGTAAAAACTGATTCCCGGCCTCTGCTGTAATAAATGACTAAATATTACGTACTACGACGAGACTAATGTTGTGGATATATGAGGTACGTCGTAAGTACTTTTACATTTATTTAGTTATTAAATAGCGATTAAGTAATTAAGGCAATCCATATTATACGTATCACGTCAGGTAGGTAATGAATAATTTCTCCATTGTTAATCAAATATTTAGAACTTAATAGATTTTCTATTGTAAGTATTTAAATAGAAATTTAATACAAACGAGATCCTGTAAGCAATCGTATATAGGCCCAAGCCTTGAAATAAACTCGATATCTTGGACATCGACGAGTACAATCCAATTGTAATTTTAATTCGGTTTCCATTACACCTAAACGGCCTAATCTCGAGCACGAACATGAGTTGTGTGCAGATGATATCTCGCGTTAATTGTTTCCTTCTCCGGACTTATTCTGGTTTCCAACCCTGTGAAAACTTATGGATGGGGAGCCTGAAGACTTGCCTAGGTGGGAAATAAAAGTAGTATTTAGAACCTCCTTTCAAAATTGCATGGAAAGTGCTACTTCATCACTTAACAGTGTGAGACGACTTCCTTATGCAACTAATGACAGTATCAACGTATTTTTAGACTTTTTAGGGCAAATAACAATTGAAATAAAATAGTTTAACTTTTTGGGTAGTTTATGTATCCTACAGTCTCGGCCCTCCCTACTAACTACTTATATTTACTCGCGTAGATGTATTTAAGTAAAATTAATAAAATGTTTGGACACTGCAGCAGCAACGATATAATAAATCAGTTTAGGATTGGAATATTTACACAAATTTAGTTGATAACTAATATAGCAGGTCAATCTGGGGAGCAAAATGGGGACTAGAAGCAGTCATGCTATTCAAAAAGCTAAGTTATTTTACGATCCGGTCCTCCGGTAACCGTAGGGCTGGCTCGTTCCTCGCCCAGCGAATTAGTATCGCTATCCACCGAGGCAACGCAGCCAGCCACTGTCACCACTGCCAGAGGCAGCGATATAGGGGACATTTGTATATATAGTTCAGGTATCAATCGTTTTTAAGTTAGGTTTTGATATAGCTTGATAAGTTGTAAATAGCTTTTTCTTAAATCATTGTATAATAATAAATAGTACATAAAACAAAAACTAATGTTTATTCTGACTAAAACTAGGTACTTACTTTCGAAAATTGGTTTTGATTACTAAATGTTCACAAAGTTGATGAATTGTTATTAAATCACGGTGAGGAAGATTCCCTGTCATTCCCAGTAGTCTAGGCGCAGAATAAGGGTCGAGGCACGCTCGTAAGTCAGGAGCGTGCGGCGATAAGGATCAGCGCGCGCATCCCAGCTTCAGAAACTTATGACGGAAGGAGGATCTGCGAGCCCTGGACCGCCATATTTTGGGTTACCGTGGAATTTTAGACTTGATAAGGAGCTTGTAAAATATGTAACGTCTAGTTTATAGCTACTTTACTTGATGTAGTAGGTACTTGACTTACATGGTGAATTTATTTTCACTATTGCAGAACGTTAAAAAGCTTAAATGCTTGCAAAAATAATCTTTATTTCTCATTGAAAACAGGAAGGTTCAAATACATGCATATAGCAGTCATATAAGTATGTACTATCGGGTTCAGAATTGCATGGCCAATTTATGAATGAATTCATTGATAAATTGACCATGCAATTTTGAACCTGATGGTACAGCAGCTCAAGCATTTGCTTTTGGAAAGGTGGTGGCTAAGTGAAATCGATTTTTTTTTGTTTAAAATAATTATTTTTTACATACTGGTTGACCTATTCTGTGATATATTCAAAACGAATACGGTTCACAGACTTACGTATTTTACGTAACTTACGCTGATGAGGTTTGTTGCACTAAAGCTTAATCCATATTTTCCGGACAGGTCGTGACCGTCGACCGCACCAACGCGTCGTGCGCGGGAGCGATCTGCGCGATATCACGCGCCCTTATTGATTTATGCACTCCCGCGCAGCCCGAATTGAACGCAAGCACAATAGACAACTTCTCCTGCCACGGTAGGTACTAGTTGCAAATAAACCCAAGCTATTCGTTGCGATGCAGTTTCCACGAAAAACTTACCCCATTACGTCACGCATATCTACCTGATGAATGCATCTCCTCTGCTATCCTAACTTGGGTATAGGTTACCATCAATTTATGCTTGTTGTAAAATTATTGAAAGTATTTAGCAAAATAACGGTAAATAAACTTATTCGCAATTATTTTATACAGGTAAAAGTCTCAGTAGTAGCTCAATTCAGTTCAGTTTCGAAACATAGTTTTTCCCGTATTTTCGTAAGTTAGGTTTAATTAATGCTGCAAACCAAATTTTATTAAATTAAGGTAGGTATATGTATATAGGAAAGTGGCCAGTTGGCTACGGCATCCATAAGACTATTTTTTTATTGCATATATTTTATTTTACTACTTATATGTCAACAACCTTCAATAAATTCCTTAAGTTTTTGCATCATATTATAGTCACGAGGAAGCGATAAATATAGATGCGTCGCGATCGCGCGATAAAGTGCGCTACAATGTGCTTGATCCGCGCACGCGCCCGCTGTTAGTGACAGACCGCCGCACGGAAACTATAAGGTCACCATTTTTTCACGACCACACAAAATAATGTGACTTTACAGAGTTTGCAATACATTTGAACATATTTATTCAATGAAATTGACATAATAGACATATCGCGTGAGATATCAAAGGCAGGTTGAAATTTATATGACCATTCAACGCAGGTCGAGGTAGTTGTCACGGGCCGTAATTTTTAACACAAGTTTTTTTAATTGTACTATGTATTTCATTGTGACACCTATTCGCTACCGAACAAAGAGCTGTATCTAGATGGTTTATCCGACAGCCTTTCCAACTATTTGACACATCTAGCTAAGCGTTCTTAATCCTTCGCAATAAAGCTGTTTTTACTTAAACAAGAGCACACCTGCTCAAATGTCAAGAGCAGTCACAGCGTTTTTACGCGGGTGGATCACGGCATTCACGGCACTTTCTCGTGTTTACCTTCTATTTTTAGATCCAAACTGTTTATTAGTATTTTTTGCGTAGGTCCGTTACAATATAGGAATCAACAACAAGCTTAACTGGTGCTAATTTACGTTTTTGCAGAAATAACAGTTAAACTATGTGGCTTTGGAAGCATTTTACCCACCTAAACCGGACCGATCTAAAATTAATGACGAAATAAAGAATTCGCTAATAATGCGCATATGCACTGCCTATTCATTTGTGTTAAATGTATGAATCAGCTGACATATTGAAGTAAGGCGGTTCCTACCTATAAGTACCGGGTGATTCAGGAGACGTGAGCAGAAACAACCCTATCGGCCGCCATTATCATCATCATCATTTAAGTGAAACAATAACGCCTTCCTATTTTTTTAAACATTTTTGTTGCATAGAAATTTAATTATCCCCTACATAAACAAAGCAATAAAGATAATACCTATTTAACAATTATGAATATTATGATAGCACTTTGATTATGAAAAAAATAATTATCGAATTAAGTGAGATACATTGTTTCCAAAGTAACCAGACATCAATTTGAAATATATCACACAAAAACAAGAGAGTATCAGCACTCGACGTTGTATTCTAATTATAGAGTAATTGAGTGACGTAAATTATTTAAAACTTATTATTTTTTACTTAAACATTTTTTAGAGCTAATTACACTTATGGCCTGTTTCACAATCTCCAGTTAAAGCATATCTGTCAGATAAATGTTTGCTGTCCTTTTCTTTTATATGACTGGAGAAAAGGATAGCAATAATTTTAACTGGCAGATAAGTTTATCTGGAGACTGTGAAACAGGCCCTTATACTAGTATCAAAAAATTGCTTGTTATTAACTGAATCCGTAGTATTAATTACAAAACAAAAAAAAATACACTTGCTTTCAGCGAAAACCACACTAGCATATTCTTACTTACTGCTTTCTTTAGAATATTAGTTTTTTAAATTGTAATGTCCAATTTGTTCGTATAGCACTTATGGCCTGTTTCACAATCTCCAGTTAAAACATATCTGTCAGATAAATGTTTGCTGTCCTTTTCTTTTATATGACTAGAGAAAAGGATAGCAATAATTTTAACTGGCAGATAAGTTTATCTGGAGATTGTGAAACAGGCCCTTAGTCAATAGAATATTTGTGATGTAGGTATGTAGGTACGTAATTAACATAACGTTTAACCTAAGTACGCTCTGAAATCTAAAATTTGACGAACCGTAAATACCGTAATTAAAATTACGTAGTATGAATTAAACGCATTACAACCGGTCCTCATTCAGAAATCTCCTAATTTAATTTAAATGTCACGATTTTGCACGCTCGCACTACACAGTACACATTCGCAGTAGTAGTATGTATGTATGTAGGTATTTATGTATGTAAACACTTTATTGTACATAAAACAGGACAAAATACAGTCATAACAAAAGAAAATACAACGTACAAAGGCGAACATATCCCTGTAAGGGATCTCTTCCAGCTAACCTTTGAGCAATTGAGAGAGATACACAAGATAGACAAACGAGCACTACTTATATGTACTTTCAGAAAGGAAATGCTGTTAAATAAATAATTAACAAAGTATTCGATATCTTATATAATATAAATAATATATACACCTATATATATATATATATATATATAAATAGTCGTATAGATATAACAAAATATACAATAAATACATACATTAAATATATACTAGGTACACAAGTCGTTGGAAAGCCACAGTTTATACAGTTTAGTAGTAGTAGGGGAGCCCAAGAGGGGATTTTAAAAGTTACTCGAGCGCGTCAGATTTAGATATAGTGATATCTGGCAACCCTTGGAGATCTCCCTCGTCCACTTTTAGCCAGGGCCTTTGGTGGGTTAAGAATTTATTGGTGGATTGTGGATTCGTTAATTTTTTCCAAGTTGATGCTTTGATTGTGCGAGTATATAATTTTACCTTTATCTTTAGGAATTTTCTTAATCTGACGG
Source organism: Pammene aurita (assembly GCA_947086415.1). Lineage (NCBI taxonomy): Eukaryota > Metazoa > Arthropoda > Insecta > Lepidoptera > Tortricidae > Pammene > Pammene aurita. The sequence continues at coordinate 32,144,878 of OX352290.1, read as the reverse complement.
ATTCAATTTTAATTTTAATTTTGAGTCGTAAATATTAATAAATTAGAAAGAAATGGAAATAGAAAAACATTTATTCGCGACAACAACAACATGCATACAAACTTATTTAATCTAAGGGCTAATTATATGGTGCAGTAAAACTCTTCTATAATTGCATTAACACGTTTAATTTTGAAGACAAAGTAAAAATATTTAAGATTAGCAAAAATAGTCAATTATTTAAAATTTAGCATTTCACGTAAAAATCACAATAACGGCATCTATATAAGGATATTTCACATTCAATAACTTCCCTAGTGGTCAGAATGCAATTAAATTACCAGTGATCGGAATTGGTAGTGCCATTTCGCGGGACATCGGTGCGTAAGCTTAGTATGTATATAGTTTTTAACCCCAGGACTTGAACTGAAAATTTTAAAGCTTGTGTTTGGTTTAAAAAATATTTTAAAGAACTGCGGGCCTAACTTATGAAAAATGTGGTTTCAGTTAAATGCCCTCTAATTTTGATATATAGATTTAAATGCCCTGAACAAAAGTCTCTATAGGTGCTTTGACATAGGTGATTGACAGTAGAAAATATTGAAAAAAATATGGTATGCTACTATGATTTCAAAGAAAGTAAGGAATAAAAGATGTTAAATAAATAACGAATAATTTAATAATGTTAATTTAATAAAGTGATGTTGATGTTTTATTTTATGATTGTTAATTGTAACTGTTAATCGAAAGCAATTTTAAATGAATGATGTATTTATAATACCTAAAAAAATTACTTTTGCGTTTTGAAGAGAAAAATATGTGAGAAATACGAGTCGGAGAATCTCAAGTCTTATCCATGTTCTGTACAATGTTTCGGGTCATTCACCCGAAATGGCACTACCTATTCCGATCACTGTAAATTACAATATTAAGAATATTTAAAATTAGCACTTCACTTAAAAATTAAGACAACTGTACCTATTTCACATTCACATTCAACAACCAGAATGTAATTAAATTACAATAATAAAAATATTTAATATTAGCACTTCACTTAAAAATGAAGACAACTGTACCTATATAAGGATATTTCACATTCAATAGTTAGCAAAACTGGTAAGTAAAAATAAAGACTCGGCTGGTAATAATTTGGCTGCAGGAAAATAATGGGTTAATGAGGCGGGTGATATGGATGGTGACAGATGATTCGCTGGCTGAACGTAGCCTAAATTAAAGAGCCAGGTCTTTATATACCCGTCAAACGAGGCAATTGGAATTTGGGGAAATTTAGCAAAACAACAAAAAAAACTATTATGGCAAAAAAATACTGGATACAAAGAAAAGGAATCGGATTTATAACGTTTTTAAAAAAAAATTAAATAATTTGATATTCTCGAAAGCAGGATGGCTAAAGCTGTTGTTTTAAATTAAAAAGAGTTCGTGGGCAAGTGTCCGCTTTGATTTAGGCGGACCCAATAGCTCGCTGAACTCCTTTTCTCACTTGGAGAGCCCGCTGGATGCGAACTCTAATTCTCCGATGAATGGTGAAGAAACCCGCGGAAAACGCGGCAGTTGCAGACCGTCTCGCCGGTCCGGCACCCACAAGTGCCTTCTGGAATCCTTCCGGCTCAGGCGGTCCCTCTGGTTGCCTTTTTGTCCGGCGACGTATTTGGTTTTTAAAAATTTGTATTTAATAATGTATTAGCACTTGCTATATAATGTTTGAGCGCAAAGATCTACAGAAATAGATCGCACTTCAACTCGATGCAACTAAGCAAATTACAGCAAAACTCTCAGACAAAACCAGAATATCTGTTTTTCTTTAAAAATCTCCCGTCGCTCTGACACACTCAATCAAAAATCCTGGCTTTTTGACAATCTGGAATACCTCACAAATTCACATTCAAAATTAGCGCGAGTATTATCTGAATTTTATAACTGCCAGACGTATTACAAAATGCGGACTGATATAAGCGCCATCTAACTGTAATGCCGTGAATCACAATGTACGCTTTTTATATATCAACCGTGACCTAGCCTTAGACCTCCCTTAGACACAGAAGTTCAGAAGTTCTAAAGAAAGTCGACAGATGTCGTACGATACGTAGCGTCATGCTACAGCATCTCCCTACCAAACAAAGAAACAAACGAACAACAACACAAGAAAACACAAGAAAACTAACCCCAAGCAACAAAAAAAACACAACTTAATGCTAAGGCCAAAAAAGGTACAACAAGAGAACCCTAAACGAATTCCAAAAAAACAAAACTAACCAGTTATTAACAGTACCCCTAAAGACTAACCTAATAGATTAACAAGATGACAAAACGCCAACCAACGCGTCACGCGGTCCAAGACGTGACGGCCGGGATAGGACAGAAACTGCACCTGGCCACAGATCTTAATCCCTCACATCGAGTCATCAAATTATACAACCAGGCTATCATAAACCGGGAAAGATAAAAAATAAATAAATAAATAAAGCATTTATTCACATTAACAGTACATGTGTAGTTTTATACAACCTCCGCCAAACCGTATAACGGTTTGTTGGCAGAAATAGGCTCCCTTTTATTATGTTACTGTTATACATAAATTGCTCATGAACTTATTTAAATTACATTTAATAATACAAACTATTTAAGTAGGTACTAACTTTAAACAATAGAAAAATAAAAATGTAAGCTCAACAAGAGAATACTAACTTAAGACGAAGCCTTAAGCACCAACGGTAAAAAAAAGTCAAATCTGGAAAAAGGAGCAAGGAAACGCTCAAACGAAAACAAAAAAACGATAAGAAACGAATCAAGCAAGGATTACCGATAAGGGAATGGCGGACTAAAGCGCATTTTAGAATTTTGAGAAAACTGAACGGGCCGAAAGAAGAAACTATTTCAAGATATCTTTAATATGATAGGTACCGACGTGCTCGGAATCGGTATCAGCCAGTACATATACCTGTGGAGACACCCGTCTAACCACACGGCACCGAACGAAACGTGGAGCGAATTTACCGCCTCGAAAAGGATCAGCGGATCCACGCTGGAAATTCCGGCGCCAAACGATTTGGTCACCAACGATTCTTGGCGAAGAACGGTTCGTGTTGAACTTGGCGGCGTTACGATGAAAGGCTAAAGCCATCGAATCAGAAACTTTATCGTATACCTCACGAAGCGTCTGAAGATTCGAAGCGCGTTCCATCCGGCTGAGTCCCACATCTTGGTCCACAACCTGATTCTCAACACGTTCACGAATCATTGACAACTCGCGGCCGTACATCAAAAAATTCGGTGTATAAGCAGTAGCCAAATTTATACAAGAGTTTAAATAAAGAGCGACCCGATGTAAATGACCCGACCAACTGCGTTGGTCATTTTCAACTAAAATGCTCAAAGTAGTAATCACGACCTGGTTATATCTCTCCACAACATTCGCTTGTGGCGAATAATATGGGGTATAACACGGACCTGGAATATTATAGCTCGCCAGGAAATCCAGAAATTGACGACTATGAAAAACTGTAGCGTTGTCACAGAGAATGTTAGTAGGAACACCGTACCGCAAAATAACCTCCGACTCTAATGCCATCGATATTGACCTCGCATTCACCAACTTCAAAGGGACCAACCAAACCAATTTGGTAAAAACGTCAACCAAAGTCAAAATATAACGACACCCATTACGGCTAACCGGTAAAGGACCAATTAAGTCAATGGAAAGAAGATCCATTGGAGCCGCAACACGACGAGGAAATAAGCGAAGTCCACGAGGTTGTGAATTTGCAATTTTATAAGACTTGCAAATCTGACATTCGGAAAGGAACCTTGTAACATCACTGTACATATTCGGCCAATAGTATAAGTCACGAGCTTTTAAATACGTTTTCATAACACCAGGATGAACGTTGGGAAATCCATTATGAATTTCAGCAACCGCCTCTCTAGTCCTTGAAGCAGGAAGAACTATACGCCATGGATTAGGTGCTAAAGGGTTTTCGATAGATACCCTGCGCATTAAGACACCATCCCGAAGAGCAAATGCAGTAAACATTTGAGGATTGTCCAAAACTCCCTGGTAAATTCGTTCATACCAAGGATCTCCAGAAGGATCCATGCCACGCGCGAATGAGATAAGCCCAACTTGAGCGCGGGACAAGGCGTCAGGAACAACATTAAGGACACCTTTTTTATGTTCAATCTCAAAGTTATATTGGGAAATCAAAGTTGCCCAACGAGCCAAGCGCCCGGTAGGATTATCAAGGGTGATCAACCATTTAAGAGCAATATGGTCAGTAATGATCTTAAACCTCATTCCATCGAGATATCCGCGGAAATGCTTTATGGAATCAACAACGGCGAGAAGCTCATGTTCGGTTGTCCCGTATCCACGTTCAGCTTTAGTGAATAAACGAGAATAATAAGCAATTGGATGTTCAACGCCGTCAAACTCTTGAGCCAGGACCGAGCCTAAGCCAACCTGGCTAGCGTCACATTGAAGGATAAAAGGTTTCGAAAAATCCGGGCAAGCCATCAACGGAGCGCTCATCAAGGCATCCTTCAATTTAGAAAAAGCTTCACTAGCACTATCGTTCCAATCGATGGGATCACGTCCCTTTCTCTTACCGATAAGTGCCGTCAGAGGAGCAATAATCGAAGAAAAACCATCCACGAAACGGCGATAATACGAACACATACCAATGAAAGCACGTAGAGACTTGGCAGAAGAAGGGGTAGGGTAATCCCTAATAGCTTCTAATTTCTTCGGATCAGTTTGAAGACCACGCTCATTGACGATGTAGCCGAGATACTTCAATTCAGACTTACAAAACTCGCACTTATCTAAATTAACCGTAAGACCAGCTTCTTTCAACCTATCACGAACCTTACGAATAAGCCACATATGACTGTCAAAATCACGAGACACCAAAATCAAATCATCAACATAGCCGAAGATAAAATCCTCAGACTCAGGGGTATATTCAAAATTGACAATCATGTCAGTAAGCCTCTGCATCTCGGACGCAGCGTTGGTTAAACCAAAAGGGAGACGAACGAACTCAAAGAGGCCCCTTTGGGGTACAATAAAGGCCATTTTCTCACAACTGGCCTTATCAGCTAAGGGGATTTGCCAAAAGGCGCTCCTAAAATCCAACGAAGTTAGATATTTGGCACCTCGTAGGTTATCAAGGATGTCCTGGACGCGCGGGAGAGGGTATGAATCCCTGATGGTAACGCTGTTCAACTTCCTACTGTCCACGCAAAACCTGACACTACCATCTTTCTTGGTAACCATCACCACTGGGGAAGCCCAGGGTGATCGTGAGGGACGAATAACGCCTGACTCTAACATCTTGTCGATCTCTTCGTTGAGAATCTTGAGTTTGACTGGAGATAAGGGATAGTAACGTTGGCGCGCCCATTCGCCAACCAACCAACCAACAGTCTCAATCTTATGCGAAAGCCACGAAGTACAACCTAATCCAGCTTTATCAGAAGAAATCTCCTCAAACTCGTCAATAACACATTGGAGTTTTGATTCCTGCAGTGGTGCAAGCACCGTACGAGGGTGGACATAGCGAACCTCACCTACTCGTGGGACTGCGACAGGAACATGATGTGAAGCGACGTAAAGCTTACCTGACAAACCATCACGGAATGCCTTCTTTAAAATGTCAATGAGACCAACAGCATTCCAAAACTCAATTCCTAAAATAAATGCAGTAGGAAGATTACTGCTCACTAGACAGGGGTGCAGAACGCGAATGCCACTAAAAAGAATGGGGACGTCCAAACCGCCTAGAATTTCAATAGGAGAATTGTCGGCGGAGACAACATAAGGCCGGATATCCTCGTGATATGTTATACCGAGCTCCGATAAGAGGGATATATCAATTAGTGAAACCTGAGCACCAGAGTCTAAAAGAGCTCTTACCGAAGAGCCAGCAACTAAAACATCAATAAAAAGTCTATTATCCGGGGAATTATTCATATAAACGGGCGACACCAATGGACCTCTCAGTGCGCCACTTATTCGTTTTTTGACGGACCAGAATTACAACTAGGACAATCGCGTGTGATTGCACCAACACGCTTACACTTGAAGCACACTGCCCCTGAAACGTTAGGACAATTACGATAGTTGTGACCAGTTGCATCACACTTCATACACACTATAGAACTGGGTTGACCTACAACTTGAGCACTAATCGGTGCAATAGCCAAACGTGCTGGTCGTGAACCTTGAAAGGCTTCAAAATTTTTCGCGACTTCTAACAAACCATCAATATCCCTAACCACGTTAGTTGCAAGACAAGGATGATATCTAGGATTCATTCCATATTTAATAATGTTAAACAGGTTGTCTTCGGAAACCGGTGTACGAAGCTTTGCGTTTAGGTCGCGCGCCTGAATAACAAAATCAACCACCTTTGGTTGTCCTTCTGTGATAAAGCGCGAAGTTGGCTCTCAAGCTTGAAATCGAAATCGGCTACGTCGAAGGTTTTAACGAATTCAGACTTTAATTCCGCGTAAGTAAGACCCGGATATCTGATTGCCCTAAAATGTTTCAAGGCACTATCTGACAACAATTCATGGAAACGTCTGACAACATATGAAGGATTGACGTTACGCGCCATACCTTCTTCCTCGATTCGAAAGAAAAATTCGCGAACACAAGTGTCCCCGGAAAAGTTCAAGTTCCATTTCGTAAGTGAATAATCTTTGAAAGGAAAAGGCGGGGGAAGTCCGGACATATGCATCACCTGGGGTCGTGGTTCAGAATCAAAAAACTGTTCTTCATCGTCTGCCATTGGATCTGAAATCCTCGGATCGTACGAGTTTAAAGATGAGTGCGCATGAGGTGTCTCAGCAATTGATCCTTCATTACTTAAGTGCGACATGGCGAAAAGTCGAAAGTTGTCTTGCGTTGCAAGTTCAAACAAAAATAAAGTTAATCGGACTCAAAATTAAAATCTGAAGTTCGAGTATATCTGTGGTCTAAACCAAGCGCTTAAGACAAAGAAAGAAAATAGCACTCGAAGTCTAGATGCTAAGTTAGAGTTCGAATTCAAAAAAAAAACAAGTTCAGTTTCTGAAAAAAAAACAAAACGCAAATCATACATTCTATGTCTGACTTACCTGCGAATTCCCTAACGTCTACGCGCTCTAACTACAGGACTCAAACTATGAAATAAGGTATTCGGGATATGTTACGGGTAATTGAGAAAAAGGCATAAGTAAAGGTCAACAGATAAATTCGTTTTTTTTTTAACATAAATAAAAGCAATATTTCAATATAACGGAATTCGGGTTAATGATGGGACGAAAGGAGGCAGCAGGCTGAAACAAACCAAAATCAAGGTGAATAGAACCGCGACCGGTCTACGGTCACCGTCTCACAAATCCATAAAAAAATATTTAATTACAATTATTAAAAGTAAATCCAGAGTTCTTTACCTTATCGGGCGCCATTTTGCAGTAAAACTCTTCTATAATTGCATTAACACGTTTAATTTTGAAGACAAAGTAAAAATATTTAAGATTAGCAAAAAATAGTCAATTATTTAAAATTTAGCATTTCACGTAAAAATCACAATAACGGCATCTATATAAGGATATTTCACATTCAATAACTTCCCTAGTGGTCAGAATGCAATTAAATCCCAAGTAACAAAATGTGGTTATGTAGTGGTTCCGGAGCCAGGTCTATAACAGGCTAGTAAAAGTTTATAACGACGGAAAAGGGCCCATTTTATACGCGTACTTTTGCTAATAAAACACTCATAGTAGACTGGGCGAGCACCACTTAGACCAATAATACACTCATAGTTGACCTACGCAGAACTATCTGCTCCCGCGACTGCCAACTAGGAGCGACTAATAGAACCAGACATCACGACCTAAGCCCATAATATACTTATAGTTAGACTCCGGAGAACCATTTGCTCACTATGAGCATTTAATGGAACCAGACAGGCCTGTAACGTACACCCGTATGACTTTTCTGTTGTGATGTGCGTTTGTGGAGAAGAATAAACAAAATTAAGAGGTAAGTTAAACTATCTATACTTCACATTTATAATTAGTCCACAGAATACATGTAATATTATACGTGCATACATGTTTGCGCGGCAAACGTATGAGTATTTTCGGTGAAGTATATTGTGTTTTACATCTCAATTTTTGTTCGCCTTTTGAACACGGCTTATTTACTAAGTTGTGTTTAAAAATAATATGAATCCTAACAGCATTCTCGAGCCATATTGGGACGAATTAAAATTAACTCGGCACACTTATCATTTGTTGGTATGTTTTCTGTACTTTCCTCTTCTATGAACCGCTTTTTTTTAACCGCTTCCATTTGTCAACCGACTTCAAGATTTCGAAGGAGGAGGTTATCAATTCGTCGGAATCTTTGTTTTTGCTATTTTTTTTTTTTTTTTTTTAATGTATGTTCACCGATTATTCGAAGACGGCTGGACCGATTTGGAAATTTATTTTTTTGTTTGAAAGCGTATACTTCACAGTTGGTCCCATTGTAACCATGTCAGGATCTGATGATGGGATCCTGGAGAAATCGAGGGAACTCTTCAACTATTATAGGCGCACCTATGGTGATTTGAGTATTTTTTACAGCAGATCGAGCATTTGGTGTTGGAAAGGTGGATGCTAGTGAAGTCGGTTCTTTTTTGTTTAAAATTATTTATATCCATTTTGGTTATTATTTAATAAAAACCCAATGCCTCAAAAGAAATCAAAATGGCTGTGACGATGCGATAATTTTTAAAAGCAAATGTCTTCTTAAACGGACTTCACGAAGACATCTTTGGACACTAATAGTTTTACAAGAAACCTTTATATAGAAATTAAGTCTATAACAGCATTCGAGAGACCACAATAATACCAAGTACACTTACTCTTAGAATAAACCACTGTAGAACTAATTCACTTGTAATTGACGATTAAACTTGACTTATACACCCCTATAAGGTCAGTAACAAGTAAAAAAGGTTCTAAGTGCATTTAGTTCAATAAACTACTATTACTAGCTTATGACACTTGTAGCGGATTTATAACTACTTCTTGTAGGCGATTATAAGTGTAACTTACTGGAGTATGTATTCTCAAGTGTATTTACACCTTTGCACCACTTTTATAGGCCTTCTTAACCTTTACTGCGCCTATAATTTCTTTCTATACACGACTATAAGTCAGCTTATAAGAACAGGTCTACTATAAAACCAAACAAACTCCGTGGAACCTGTTATAAGCTTTGTGGTAAAACCTAGAACCATTAAGAGAGAGGTACTAGTGCTGTAAGCCTGTAAACTGTGCACTACAGGATAACTTTGTTACTTGGGATTACAATAATAAAAATATTTAAAATTAGCACTTCACTTAAAAATGAAGACAACTGTACCTATTTCACATTCAACAACCAGAATGTAATTAAATTACAATAATAAAAATATTTAATATTAGCACTTCACTTAAAAATGAAGACAACTGTATATAAGGATATTTCACATTCAATAGTTAGCAAAACTGGTAAGTAAAAATAAAGACTCGGCTGGTAATAATTTGGCTGCAGGAAAATAATGGGTTAATGAGGCGGGTGACAGATGATTCGCTGGCTGAACGTAGCCTAAATTAAAGAGCCAGGTCTTTATATGCCCGTCAAACGAGGCAATTGGAATTTGGGGAAATTTAGCAAAACAACAAAAAAAACTATTATGGCACAAAAATACTGGATACAAAGAAAAGGAATCGGATTTATAACGTTTTTAAAAAAAATGTAAATAATTTGATATTCTCGAAAGCAGGATGGCTAAAGCTGTTTTTTTAAATTAAAAAGAGTTCGTGGGCAAGTGTCCGCTTTGATTTAGGCGGACCCAATAGCTCGCTGAACTCCTTTTCTCACTTGGAGAGCCCGCTGGATGCGGACTCTAATTCTCCGATGAATGGTAAAGAAACCCGCGGAAAACGCGGCAGTTGCAGACCGTCTCGCCGGTCCGGCACCCACAAGTGCCTTCCGGAATCCTTCCGGCTCAGGCGGTCCCTCTGGTTGCCTTTTTGTCCGGCGACGTATTTGGTTTTAAAAAATTTGTATTTAATAATGTATTAGCACTTGCTATATAATGTTTGAGCGCAAAGATCTACAGAAACAGATCGCACTTCAACTCGATGCAACTAAGCAAATTACAGCAAAACTCTCAGACAAAACCAGAATATCTGTTTTTCTTTAAAAATCTCCCGTCGCTCTGACACACTCAATCAAAAATCCTGCCTTTTTGACAATCTGGAATACCTCAAAAATTCACATTCAAAATTAGCGCGAGTATTATCTAAATTTTATAACTGCCAGACGTATTACAAAATGCGGACTGATATAAGCGCCATCTAACTGTAATGCCGTGAATCACAATGTACGCTTTTTATATATCAACCGTGACCTAGCCTTAGACCTCCCTTAGACACAGAAGTTCAGAAGTTCTAAAGAAAGTCGACAGATGTCGTACGATACGTAGCGTCATGCTACAATGGTTGCCACGAAATGGCCCCGACAATCATCCATTTTGTCAGATAATCATACTGCGTCATGAGTGACACGTCGTAAGCCTCCAGTTTCAATATCAATACATGTGACTTTATTTAAAATCTTTGAAAGCCTATAGAAGCTAACCCCACCTATGAAAGTATACTTATATACATTATAGATATAAACTTTTTTCTTTTTACAGTGTAGTCTTCAAAATGGTCTAGGTCCTGGCGACTCTCGAGTGACTCAAAATTTAGCATCAAGGGCTCCCTATACTATAGGAGGTCGGAGCAAGCCAGTGCACTCAACTGAGATAAATGTGATCGATAACATTTTTGTTACATTTGATTGCATTATGCTTATTTCAAGTTGTGTTACTTTACTACCGTCGCCCGACATGCTGTACCTACATAAGTGTCGAGTGAGTTCTAATTATCAATTTGACAAAAATATGACGTGCTAAACATTTCTGAATGAGGTCCTCTGATATTTGGTGTATCGTAATTATGAGGTGCGCGCTAAACGCATGCGCATGACACGTTGCGCAGCGGCACCGATCGCGCGCTTCGTAATCTAATAACCTCTAATCGTTGCCAAGTATTCGTGACGAGCCATGTATAAACAAATGCTTAATGGATTATTCAGGCGATGCACGATGCACCGGAGTTACACTTTGCTGCATAAATCAGGTCCGAAGAGACGGAAATTTAATTTTAAAACGAAGTCAACCCTAATAGGATTTTGCCGACTAGTAAGTACGTTTTGATTTCATAAAACGACAATTCGAATTCCGCATGCAGGAAGTGTGTATACCTAATTACTCTAAAATATATAAGTATATTGCGGCTAAATAATTACTTACACATTTGCGTGGTTAATCGAGTCGCGCCCCGCAGCGCGCGGTGCGCTCGCGAATTCGTGCGCGGCGACTAGCGCGCAAAAACAATATGCAGCCGTCGCTATCGACATCAAAATATCGATACAAACGCATAATAATCAGTCTCTTTAATGATATATCCTTGGAGACATATGATAAGAAATGTGCTAAAAATTGAAGTCATAAAGTTACAATATCTAGATGCATTTTATGTAAGATGTCGACTATAGTTGCACATATTTGAAATAAATCATAATTTTTAATTATTTGCAATTTAGCGCGGCGCCTGCTGGACCGACAGCTGGCGCATGATCGGTTTGATTGACGGATTTGAAGTAGGTAAGGCCATACCTTTTCAGGTTCATACATTTGCTACTTGTGCTTAGTAACAAATGTATGCACTCGCACTAAACACTAATCAATGTGTAAATGGGCCCTAAGTATTTGAAACAAAAGAATTGACATACGAATTGTAATGCTCAGGTTTTGCCAATGGCGCCATCCATGCCATGGTTTTTGATGGTTTTATTTAAGCATAAGGAATTGGTACTTGGCATTAACTGCATAGACTCATTAAAGTAATATTACCTGTACGGAATTTGTATAAATGATGAACAATAAATATCGCATGCGGTAGCACGCGAGAGGCGTTGAAAACATAATAGAAAGCGTTTACATTATGAAAATCTGTGCCATACCTACATAAATGCAAGAGTTTACCTATTACTTGAAAGAAGATCAATTACATAGCAGTTTTTGCTGTTAAAATATTTTCTGCTTATTTTCATCCGTTTGTTTGTGAACTGATTCTACTTTACATTATTCTGATGAACGTCAAACACTCACGATAAACTTATCTTACAGTTTGACATGGACATAATTTCATACAAAGTCTAATCAAACTCGGAATCGAAAGAATTGCAACAAAATATAGGACATCCCTAGCGCAAAAACAGGTCAATTACTCGTCCAGTAGTTGACCGCGAGAACTTTCTTCCATGCATATGCAGCGGGGAAAGGGGGCTGCGCGCGCGCCGAGAAATGCTAAAGTTGAATAACATTGCGTGGGACAAGAAGCGGGAGGCCTATTCAAATTATATACTCTGTTATTGGTTTGATTTTCATTTAATATCGAACATAACGTGATTTTGAGAAATTAATAACGCATACCCCCTAAATGTATTTCATTTACCCGAAAATACTCCACAAAAAAAAACAGGCCATTCCATAAGTTATAACTCTAACCCGTGCCGACTCGCATAGTAATTTCCCCATACAAATTACTATGAAATTTTTTTTTCAGAAGATAAGTTGCTATTTTTTATCGGTATTCGGTTCGCAACGAGATTTTTTTTCATAAAAACGTCCATACAGGAGTAGGATGCATTGATAATATGAAAAAATAAAATAAAAATAAAATTTTTTTTGGTCATTTTCATACTTTGTATGGGAAAATCGGATAAAAGTCGGCACGGGTTACAGTTACAGGAATGGCCTAAAATTTTTTTCTTGAGTATTTTGGGGTAAACGAAATACATTTAGGCGTTGTTAATTTCTCAAAATCACAATATAAGGGGATGTCCCTTTAGGCCTGTCACGTTTAACAATATGTCAAATGGTTACCAAAAAAGATATTACTTAACGTTCTGATACGTTAAACCATGGAGCTATATAATACCCTGGAGGGCCCTCTTCGACCATAAAGTACCCCTCCAGCTAATGCAAAGTGCAACCACGAGCCCATTCTTGCTACACACTATAAATCTAGAATCCACAACCGTATGCTTGGGGTCACGGATGAATTCACTGACGGTGGATGTCATGCAAATTACCTATTATTTGGGTCGTACATGCTTATACCAAATTTTTTTTATATTCTAAAAATTGTCTCATTGCAATAAGACATTTTCAACAATTTAAGAAAAGTATGTTAAATACATTAACATACCTACATGTATCTATGTGTGGATTTTTAGTTAATTGTAAATAATATTGGTTTCCCAATATGCATGTCGCGAGTATCAACATGCGAGCTAATTGAACGGTAGTTATTTCACTGACGGCTTTACGAGTGAATGAGCGTCGACGCGGCTGGCTAGTCGCGTAATGCCCATACTGGTTGGCTGGTATTAGGTACGACTGGTACGAGTAACTAGCCCTTATTGAAATTAATCTGGCTTTCTCACATTGTTTTCCTGACCAGTCGGTATGATAAAAAAATGATCGTATGTAGGTACCGAAAAACTCATCTATCCAAGGTTTGAATTCAGGATGGAATGGAAGCACAGCACACTGACACTCCATAGCCAGTTAATTGTTAAAGTTGCATCAGAGCATGATGTATAAAAACCTGTTTTGATCGCAAACGTCGAATCACAATTAAATAGATACCTACGAGTTTCTATAGTGTGCAACTGTGCATACATCTAAGTTATCACTTACCATTCCAGGTGCCGAAACGGTTAATAGAAGCTGCTTGGAGGAGGACGGGAGGGGAGTAATGATACATTCGCACGGCGAAGTGAGTTGCGAGGTAATAATGAGTTATGTACGTGATCCAATTATTTGGGCGCGCGCTCATTACGGGCTAAGTGTGAAATATGGCCGGCTTTATTACTCACTGACTTCTACCCCCACCCCCCCTGACCCCCTGGGTCAGTCGCGGGTGGGGCGGCTGCAGCACTGCAACTGCACTAAATCATAATAATGTAAGGTGTAGAACGGGTGCTATTTTTACGCGACAAAGATGGAGCTTAATAAATGTAGAAAAGGAGGTATAGATGTGCTCGCACGAAAAATAATGGTATTCGTACATAATTCAAATTTATTTATGTCAATTCACCCGTTAAGCGTAGAAGAATCAATTTAGAAAATGTCAGTTCAACTTTTCAATTACTATATTAACCCACCAGTGAGACAGACACCTGGCGGTTCCTCGTTTTTACAAAAATATCCTTCAAAGCGCCACGTCTAAGACCTCATACAACACCACGTATTAATGGCACTTAAAACTAATATTACTCGACGTTATTATTTTATGGCATATTGAGTAGATTAAAACTTCTTTAAGCATAATGACTTAATTTATTTTTAATTAGTGAGTACTTAAATAAAAACATACATCCTGATATTCAGGATCAGGGTTTCTGAATTCTCATCACCAGGATGCTTGTTCTTCAGCAAAGAGATAAATAATGTACAAAAATATTTTTTTTATTTACTATTCGAATTCCTTTTATTGCAGTTCATTTAACACGTATCTAAATATATTCTGAAGCTAGTACTAACACTCCATTAGGACTCACTGGGTAATAGAATACGAAGGACTCGTTAGGATCAGAGGAGAGCAAGCAGTGCGAGTCACGAGTTAGTACCTGAAACAGATACACGAAGTAACTTATTATTATGTACAATTAACAAAGTATCACAAAATTAATTTTCACGCTACTGTTCGGAAATGTGACAAAAGATGGTCAAAATCCAAGCCGGAAAGTAAGCATTTGCTGTAGCACCTGAACCACCTCTACAGCAATGTTATTGTAGCGATGAAATGTCATTAGTTGGAAAGTAAATTGTCCAGTTATGTCATTACATTCATTAAAAACATTAAAAGGTCTTTTCTGGCACAACTTTATGTTTCAAAAATAAAATAAAGTTGTTTATCGGGCCTACTACCTGTTTAAAAAAAAAGAAACGTCGAAACCATTTATTCACCCTTAAGGCGTTTTTTACTTTTTTAGCCGTTTGTGGTTTTCTATCAAAAACGCCTCTAAGTAATGAGTCGGTTTGAAGCAAACAACAGAAAAACGCTTCATGAAAGTGAAAAAAAAAGTAAAAAGACGGGAATGGAATACTGAATTGGATATTCTATTAAAGCATTTATATTATTATGACAAATGTTTTTTTTATTTCCTCACAGTAGTCGTGAAAAGCACTATCATATCTCGGCCGAAAGCGCTATAGGTGGACTCGTATCCTCGAACTAACTCGATCCACCTATAGCTTACTTTCAAGCCTCTACAACAATGTACTATTACTACCTGAACAGGCTTTAATCAAAGATTCAATAAATTATACAAGGTGTAATGAAAATGCTGATGATCCTTTTAAGGGCATAATTGGTATCGTATTCTAATTATGAAAAACTAAGAAAAAAATAATCTAGTAGAAGAAATAATAATTTGTAGTAGGTTTGGTTAGGTTAGGTTTTTTAGTAGTATTTTGTGTAGAGTTGGCCGGCTGAGGAGACGTGTCCCTAACAAAAATAATTTTTTTAGGCGTCCAAAAATTGTTTCTCCTACTTTTCAACTCACTTCAAGATTTCGAAGGAGGAGGTTATCAATTCGTCGGGATCTTTGTTTTTGCTATTTTTTTTTTTATGTATGTTCACCGATTATTCGAAGACGGCTGGACCGATTTGGAAAATTATTTTTTTGTTTGAAAGCGTATACTTCACAGTTGGTCCCATTGTAACCATGTCAGGACCTGATGATGGGATCCTGGAGAAATCGAGGGAACTCTTCAACTATTATAGCCACCTATGGTGATTTGAGTATTTTTTACAGCAGATCGAGCATTTGGTGTTGGAAAGGTGGATGCTTAGTGAAGTCGGTTCTTTTTTGTTTAAAATTATTCTTACTCGCAATACGATACCAATTATGGCCTTAAACGGATCACCAGTATGTTTGTTACACCCTGTGTGATGATAAGACCGGTACACTACTTTCTTCATATATACTATATCCATCCTTATTGGGGTGGCGCAAGACCACATAACGCCATACAGTTTGGTTGATTGCTACATTTCTGCAGACCGTATAACTTCAAGTCAAGTAACAACGGGTTTGTTACACGGTCGATGGCAGTAATGAATCTTACAAGCACCTTACACATACATCAACTATCGACACTCAACTTATAACAAACACATGTGCCCCGACACGGCGATATTTTAAAGATTTCTCGCCGTTTAGAGTGCAGTAACGAGCCCCCCTCCACCCTCTTTGCCCACCATCTGCAGAGGGAGGGTGGGGGTGACCAAACTCGAGCACGGCTGGAGTTATTCCATTAATTAAAGAGCGCGTCCCCGCAGGGCCGCCGTTTAATTGTACCTGCTTTGTTGCTGTGTTTCTTACTCGTATTTGCTGAGCTATATTCATTTTATGTGACTTGAGAACATTCTTTAAATATCCTAGAATTTTATCCAAGTTGGTGTTGCCGAAAATCAATACAAAAATATGCTTAACATAAACTCAAACATTTTATTTGCTTTATTTTTTATTTGTACGTTTATACGTACATTGCATACAAACACAATTGAAATCAAAATATTTACAATATGAAATTACAGTATAAGTATTGGCCTTATGTATTTTTCTACTCGTCGACTTATAATGCTTGAATTGAGATTGTGTAGATCGAACTACTAGCGCATACTTTTCGATAGAGCGTTTATGGTCGCATTTTGTAGCATCGCCAACGATGGTACAAAGGATTTTCATACAATATTGTAACACTGTTGCTGCCACCGTTTAACTTACTCAATTGTATATAGGCAGCAGGTCTTTCCTCGAACTCAATTCTTACCGGCTTGCTTATATTGAGTACTCGTAGAAACAGTATTGTATACAATAGTGACATAATCAAGCTTTTCAATCTCGTACCTTACTTAGGCCACTCAGCAAGCTTCGTGGCTTAAACACGGCACTCGACTGAAAAGCTCTTAATTATGTCACGATTGTATAAAATACTATTCTACTATAGGTAGGCACTCATGCATTCTTTACTACTTTCTTAAGAATATAAGTGTTTTAATGTCCAATTTTTTCGCATCGCACTCAGTCAATAGGATATATTTTCTTGAGAAATACATATTTAAATATCTTTGTTTGAGCCGCCCTAACGGTAATCTAATCATAGATAGCCAAACCTTACACTGTGGCTGTAATAAAAATATGTTGCTACTATTGATAACTGGTTTGAAGATGATAATAAACGACCTGTAACGAACTGACTCGTATTAAAAATTGTATATTGGAAAGATTACATATTTATGAAAGTAGATTAGGTAATTTTGACACAAAAAAATATATCACGTAAGTAAGTATGGTCATACTGTGCACGTAAGTACATTGATTAAATGTATCCTGGTGCCCTACAGTACTTTTACAACACATACATATTAGTTACCTACTTACAAAAAGTATTCAAATGAGAGTAATGAATATAAAGTTGGTCGCCAACCCTACCGTTCAGAGCGGGCGGTGCGCGTTGCCCCCGCCCCCCGCGGCGCAAAACAAAGCAAGTAATAAGCGCAGGGCTGCCACGGAATGCGGATTTATGGAAATACTTCCAAACACTTTCAGAGCTTTATTGCTGTTCCAACTCATTTGTTACTTTTAATGATTCAATGGATATGTATGTTGTGATATTAATTTAAGATAGATATATCAGACTTAACTTTTATTGGCTTTGTAACATAATTTTTTTTTTTTACAAATATTCGAGATATGTCCACATCTATACCTCTTTTCCGCCATACATTGACAGTTTTCTCCACCATAATGATCTGATGGACAAATGTACGTACATATATGAAAAATGAAATTGAAAAAAAAAAAAAAATGCATTGCAGATCATGCGTAATACATACTATTCTACGTAGTCTTATATATGTATATCAGTCATGCTTGCTCCGAAGAGATTGGATTGAACAAATGGAGGTTTTCTTTGGCAAAAAAGGCATAAATATACATACAGGGGAAAGACAAAATTTTGTATTCCTTAAAAAGTGGTATGCTAAATATTTTGATCACCTGCATCCCTAAAACATGCCTTCTGAGCAAGAAATGCGTCAGTGGAGTTGCCCCATATGAACAACACGTACCGTATGATAGAGGTATAATATATCCATGATACGCGGTTAGTGCTGCCTCAGTAGAAGTGATGTTCCGCAAGTGCCTTGGAGCGAATGAAAAGTTGTCCATTCTTGATACAAGATATGCTCTTTTCAGTCATATTACATTTTTTATCTAAAATTATGCCAAGAAACTTAAAACTCTCTACTTCTTCTAATTTTTTCAGCTTCGCAATGGATATTTAGGCTGATTGGATACTACTACTACTTACTAGGAGTGTCCAAGCATCACTTTTCATAAACAACAAAACATTATAACCATCAAATAAAGATTATTAATTTATTTATTTTTTTCATTGGAAGCTCTGTGAGCTCGCCCCTTTTATAACTATGGTTGTATCATCAGCAAAAATTGTAGTTTTGTGTGTTGTTATCTGTGTCAGCGCATTTATATAAAGCAGGAACGAGAGCGGAGAGTGGGCCTAAAATACTGCCTTGTGGAACCCCGCATACGTTATGTAGATATATGGAATGAGAGCTTTGCTAGCTTTTTCGTTATTTTTTAGATAATTTATTCCTACACGTTGGAATCGGTTGCTTAGGTACTTAGTCTTGGAGCCACTATAAGCATTTGTCTCTAATACCACACCGGCTTAGTTTTTCAAAAAATATGTTTGTGACTGACAAAGTCAAAACTGTCAAAAGCCTTTGTGAGGTCGAGAAATAATACAGCGACAGGTATATTATTTATTTTACCATAAAATGTAAGAAATCGAATGGTGTCACAATAATTTATACAAATAAGGTATATTATTATTTAAACATTCTGTAATATATAAAATCAACGTGTAGGCAGCCTAGAGGAGTAGAACTTTATTTCCTAAAGCCAAACTGGCCCGGACTTAGGATTTTGTGTTTAGTTATGAAACTATCGACCCTCTTGTACATGGCTTTCTAGATTTTTTTGACATAACAGGGATGAGTGTAATAGGACGATAATTGTTCACGACGATGATTGTTGGACGATTATTGGTATCACTGAAGAATATTTGAGCTGATTTGGAAATTTGCCTACCTCAGAAGATAAATTGATTATATAGCTTAGTGGGTGCGCCAATTGAGCTGAGCAAAGTTTTATCAATGTAGTCGTATCCCATTGCATTTGTATTTTTGAGTTTGTTAATAATATTTATGATTTCATTAGTATCAACCGGTGCAAGGAATATGCTTTGGGCTATATTTATTCCTGTAGGTGGCCAAGGACCATTGACCATATGTATATTATTATTATTTCTAGTTAAGTTTATGAAAAATGAATTAAATTATCCGTAAATAAATTTGTCATTTACTAATATTTTGTTTATTTGTTTACTCGTCTGTAGTGAATCAAAACCTGTTACTATTGATAATATTCCAAGTCATTTTGCATTTTTTTTTGTGCTGATTTTGTGGCCACGTAAGATATGACACATGAGCTGTGCTGAGCCTATTAAGACAAGCGAGCGAAAGATACTTATCCAATCGTCTTAGTGCTTTAGACAAATTAGCTACATATATTTATCATAGAGCTTGACAGCTGTCGATTGTTTAGCGCGGCATTTGTTAGACAGCATACATAGACGGAGAGTTAGCCACGTCAGATATGACACGGTAATGAGAACAACGTAACCCGTCTAGTCATTTCTACATCTGGAGATCTGGCAGCTGTATAAAGTATCTGGGAGCTGTGGTAGAGGTAAAATAATGCAAACCACTTCTAGAAAACAAATCCTAGAGTTCTGGGTTTCATGAAATACTATGCGAAATTATATAAATAATTAGATTATATTATTGCCAAAAGTTTTTGTGGGGGGAAAGTAGTGCCAAACGACGTATAATGTAATTCATAGTTTGTCGCCTACTGTTTTTGTTTCCGTAATAATACGCAATGTTTTTTGTTCTAATGTTGATATAGGTACTGCCCTTTATAACTGAGACAACTTCGGCAGTTTTTACCTATGTTGGTATTACTATTTTCCAATTCAAAAATTTTGCTAGTCTGTCACTCTGACCTCCACCCATTAAAAGCTGCCAGGCGCCCGGATCTAGCAAGAAGGATAGTATAGCAATCTAACCAGACGGGTTTCGTTGCTCTCATTATTGGGTCATATCTGACGTAGCCAGCTCTTAGTCCAACACTTTATTTATTTATTAAACCGCAAATCACGTCGAATGTGCGACACAATATGTCAGTTGGGTGAGGTTATTTAAAACCTTAATGATAAATGCCTTTTTTATTCCAGATTCATGATTAATTAAGCGCTAGTATACCTACTTTACTATGAAAATAAATTGATTTTTTATGCTAAGAATGTATGGCACTTGCTGACCTTTGAAAATGTATTCAGGTCGTGGCTTTGAGCCTTGTATAAAACGTCAGTTAATCATTGGCAATAGATTAATCAACGTGATGTCATGCATATTGCAATATCTCACATATTCTTGATCTAATAACTGCTAAGCAGCGCAAGTCTAGGAATATGACTTTAAATAAATCAAATCATTTTATGAAATAAGTATTTTTATTTGTTGTCTGCGTTAATATACCTCGGGCATTAGAAGGAAGGGTGGCCATATTTTAAAACTGCCGCCTAAGTATAGCAAAAATATGAAACAATACAAGAGGATATGCCTTAATCATAATAATTCAACGAAAATTATTTTGTGCAATATTGGTTGAGCCGTTTATGATTTACAAATGTCATAAAACTTTTTTCGTTCCATTTTTGAACTGGCGTCTTCAGCTTTCGCGGGTGACGCCCTGACCACTAGACCACCCGGTCACGGCGGAACATGTCGAATTTTCTAAGGTACACCTATGCAATCTCTGAATTTGAAACGGCTAGGCGCCATTGATCATACTCTACGGGCATGTGGAGTACGTGTTTGCACCTTCTATCCGAATCACTTACGCGATTCTGGTATAGCGAGTATTTACTTGAACTTGGACATTACAACAAGTAGCACTATAGCTTTGTGACGGACGAGTGCAATAACTCTGTGCACATGATTCCGTAAAATGGGGTGAGTTGGGTTAAAACACATATTCAAATCTCGATAAAAAGGTATTTGTACAACAAGAGAAGAAAGTTCATATTTACTTCGAGTGCTAATTTTGAGTCCTGGACAAGTAGAACCATTTAAAATTGCTAGGAACCGGTGTAATCAAATGGTGAGAGCAGCTAAGCGAAAACATATATATATAATAATATTGCCTCTTCGTCACCGGCCAACACTTGGAAATTTTTGAAAACTCTGGGAATTGGAAAACCTGTCAATAAACAAATTCCTCTATCGTCTGTCTCTTTAAATGATCTGAATTCCCACTTCGCTAAATCTTCTTTTTTGGATCCTGTAACTCTAGCTCAAAGTATTTCGGTTATCAATGCCCTGCCCTGTCCTTCAAAAACTCAATTCTCTTTCTCTCCAGCCACCGAGGACGAGGTCAGTAAGGCAATTATGGCGATTAAATCTAACGCGATTGGTCATGACAAAATTAGTAGGGTTATGATAATCCACATCCTGGAATGAATTTTACCTGTGGTCACGCATATTGTGAACCAATCAATGCTTTCTGGTGTTTTTCCGGGATTGTGGCGGAACGCTTACGTCATTCCACTACCGAAGGTCTCCAATCCCACCCTACCGGCAGATTTTCGTCCTATCTCCATACTCCCATTCCTATCTAAGGTTCTAGAAGCGGTTGTACACAGGAAACTGTCTGCTTACATCTTCGATAATCATCTTCTTTCTCCCCTGCAATCTGGTTTTCGCTCTGGCCACAGCACGACTACTGCATTACTGAAGGTTATCGAAGATGTGAAGCAAGGCATGGAGTCCACTCAATTGACTGTACTTGTTCTGGTCGACTTTTGAAATGCATTTAATGCCGTCAATCACGAGCTCTTACTTACCACCTTAAAACATCTTAATATATCGCCATCAGCAGTTGAGTGGTTCTCCTCTTATCTACAACATCGCAATCAGGCGATTCGCATTGATAGTACCTTCTCTGAATGGTGCGAGCTTTCTTCTGGCGTGCCACAGTGCGGCATTCTGTCTCCTCTTCTCTTTTCGACTTTTATTAACCTAATCACTAATCATATAAATTGCTCTCACCATTTATACGCTGATGACCTTCAACTGTACACCCAGACGAGCCCGGATGGTTTAGATCTTGCAATCCAGAAAGTAAATAGTGACCTGGAAAGCATCTCTGCTTGGTCTCGTAGTTTTGGGATATCTGTCAACCCTAAAAAGTGCCAGGCCATTATACTGAGTAGCCCGCGTTTGCTGTCACTACTTGACCTCTCACAACTTGTTCCGATTTCTTTTGAAAACAACGTAGTGCCGTTTATGCCTCACGTCAAAAATCTTGGGTTAATCGTGGACAGCGGTCTTACTTGGATTCCTCAGGTGTCGGACGTTTGTCGTAAAGTGACCAACATATTGAGATCTCTGTACAGATTTAAGCACTTCCTGCCAGTCAGCACGAAAACTCTTCTCATTCAGTCGTTGGTGTTACCTGTCATCGATTATGCGGATGTGTGTTACTCTAGTATTAGCCAAGATTTACTAAATAAATTAGATAGGCTACTTAATAATTTCATTAGGTTTATTTTCGGACTCCGTAAATACGATCATGTCTCGGCCTTCCGCCGCAAATTAAATTGGCTTCCAATTCGTGAACGTAGGTCTCTCAGAATGCTTTGCTCCCTTTATACTATCCTTTTTGATCCAGCAGCTCCCGACTATCTCAAATCAAAATTCCACTTTATAGCGCCGCGTCCCGGTTGCGAGTTGCGCTCCTCTCGTAGTCTTAAACTTTCTATCCCTCTTCACCGCACCGGCTTTATATCCAACTCCTTCGCCCTACAGGCTATTCGTCTTTGGAACGATCTCCCTCTCCCCTTAAGACAAGCACAGAGCAAATTTTCGTTTAAACGTATGTTACGTAAACACCTTTCTAAATAGTCTAACTCACTTATAAACATGCATATTACTTATAAACATGGGTACTATATTTTTATTTATGTATGTATATGTATGTTTATGTTATGTTTCTATATGTGTATGTGTATTTATCAATAAATAATAATGTTGATTTGTGTTTCTAAAAAACATTTGGAAAAAGCTTTCGACAAGGTTGATTGGTTAGGCATGATGAAAGTATTGAAAGACGTAGGGTTGGATTATAGAGATAGGCGAATAATCTGCGAACTTTACAAGGACCAAGAAACTATCATAGAAATAGGAACAGAAAGAGTACATGCTAAAATTCGCCAAGGTGTTAGACAGGGATGTCCACTCTCCCCACTCATATTCAATGTTTTCATAGAGTCGGCTATAAGGAAAGTCTGGGAGATGACAGATGTAGGTGTTAAGTTCAACGGTGAAACTGTCAAGTTCGTTAGGTTCGCTGACGACATAGCAGCAGTCGCAGAAACACCGCAGGATCTACAACTTCTTTTAAATACCATGCACACTGTTTTTCAAGAATTCTCTCTCAAAATTAATACCAATAAAACTAAAACACTGTCCACGTCTAAAGCAGGATTTCAAGCCGAAACAATTATAAATATAGACCACATTTCACTTCAAAATGTTAATAGTTTTAAATATCTTGGTAGTGTAATTACGGCAGATTCAAGGTGTACACCAGATATTAAAATAAGAATAAGTTTGGCAAAACAGGCTTTCAACAACAAAAAGTATATTCTTACCACCAACATATCAAAGAGGACAAAGAAGAAATTTATTAAAACTTTTATTTGGAGCATAGCATTATATGGGTGTGAGACGTGGACCATGACACAGAGAGACAGAGAAACATTGGAGGCATTTGAAATGTGGTGCTGGCGAAGGATGGAAAAAATTAGTTGGATAGAACATGTTACGAACGAAGACGTATTGAAAAGAGTAGGAGAAAAAAGGAGATTATTGAACACGATAGAGAGTAGAAGGGGGAAAATGATTGGTCACCTTATACGGCATGACGCGTTTATAAAGAACATCATAGAAGGCAAGGTTGAAGGCAAGCGAGGAAGAGGAAGACCGAGAATAAGTTATATTAACCAAATCAAAGAGAAGATAGCCGTCACATCGTATAGGGAGGTCAAGGAGGCGGCTCTGGATAGAAACAGATGGAGAGAGCTACACGCTCCGTCAGCTACACCGACAAGAGTTTGACTCTTAAATTGGATGGTGTTTCTAAATATATCTCGATTTCTATGATCCTGCACCAATTACAACTTTCGGTTTGATCCAATGGTTGACTGGTAGAGAATGCCTTAAGGCATTAAGTCCGCCTCTTGTACACTTTTTATTTGTGCAATAAAGTTTAAATAAATAAAAAATAAACCTTGAGCGTAGAGAGGGACTCAAAATCACAAGATGTAAATAACTTTTTCTCAAAAATGGTATGTAATGTTGCCATAATATCCCTAAAATGTATCCAGAAAGTGAACTCTACCGGAGACATATTCACAACTATCCAGTAAGAAGCGAGATTTTAAATTTGGAATCTCCTACTGTCCAGTAAGTAAGTATGTCATTTACCTACTGGACAGTAGGTCATCCTCTTTAGATCTGCTTAGAAAAAAAAACATAGTACCAGACACAGATTAGAGTGTAGCCATATAACATGGTTATAGGAGGGAGGCTCCAAATATATATCTATCTCTCTTTTCGGTATGTCATTTTATGAGATAGATATATTTTTGGAGCCTTAAACAGCCATTTTATAGTCTGTGACACTTAACGCGACGCAGAAAAAGTATGCACGTTGCGTTTTGTTCTTAGTAATGTTGTAGAAGTATAGTGGGATTTTATGTTTGTATTTAGTAATTTCAGTTTATAAATCATATTGGATTAAAACTTTCCATTCTAAAATTAACATGGAGTTTCAAAAACAATAATTTACATTTTTTTACTAAAACATTCATGTAAGTAATGTAAAAATAGAACAATGTTCCAAACTAAACGCAAACTTTTTAGTAAAAAAAAAACAACGACTGGCGGGATTTCACATTCAATTGCGACAATTGTGTTTTATTTTACCGCGTGAACATAAATAATCCCAAAAAATGAGTTCAAGCGAATCCGATTCGGAAATAGATGGCACTCCTCCTGATTTAAAAGCTGAGGCCGAATTAGCAAAAAACAATTTACTTCCTCCAAAATCCAAGGAGCGATATATGAAAACTTATGAAAAATTTATGAAGTGGAAGTCAGAAAAACAAGCCAACAGTTGGTCTGAAAATGTATTCTTGGCATATTTCAGCTTTCTTCGCCAAACAATGCAGCCGACAAGTTTATGGGCTGTGTATTCTATGCTTCGATGTGTAGTGCAAAATAAACACGATGTAAACATTAAGAATTATTCCAATTTAATCACTTGGTTGAAAAGACAATCGACTGGCTACAAAGGAAAAAAATCGAGTGTATTTACCAGCCAAAACATACAGAAGTTTTTAAATGAAGCACCCGATGATGTTTATCTAGCAGCGAAGGTAATATTTATTTTATTTACTTATTTCATTTAAATTGTTGTGATGTAAGTTGTCTGTTAGTCGGTTGCAATAATATAATTATGCTATTAAATCTGGTTCCAATTAACAGATACTTATTTTTATATTCTCGATTTAAAACAGTTTTTTTTTTTGTTTTTAGGTTATTACTATAATGGGAGTTAATGGCGCCTGCCGAAGTATAGAGCTCTGTAATATTAAAAACAGTGACGTGGAATACCATAATGAAATAATTTTGGTAAAAGTACGAGAAACAAAAACAAAAATTGATCGCTCTTTTGTTATACACAAGGAGTCAGCTCATATTGTAAGGAAATACCATGACCTGCGCCCTGAAAATACGAAAAGCGATCGTTTTTTTATCAATTATAGAAGCGGGACATGCTTGCGGCAAAACATCGGTCGTCATAAGATTGCCGCAATGCCTAAACAAATAGCAGAATATTTGAATTTACCAAATCCAGAGAGCTATACTGGCCATTGTTTCCGGAGGTCGTCTGCTACCCTTCTGGCTGACTCTGGAGCCAATCTCACGACAATAAAACGACACGGGGGGTGGAAATCGGACCGAGTTGCAGAAGGATATATAGAAGAGTCATTAGAAAATAAAAGTGAAATTACAAGCAATATAAATAAAAAAATTAAATTGAATACTCAAAAAACACCATCTTTCACCTCCCCGCAGCCGTCTACATCGCGTCAACAGCCGCTAAGCCTGACTCCGCAGCCATCTACCTCTCGCCAAGAACCGACCACTATTCCCCTGACCGTAACATCATCGCAACCATCCACCTTCCCAAACAACCAAATTAATGTTTCACAGACATTTACTGTCAGCCAAGAGTCCATTAATCCAGATGTACAAGAAACAAACATAAATGCCCCGGTAAATCGATAAAAATATCTATCAGTAATTGCCCGTATATGAATGTAACCTTCAATATTAATTAAACGAATTTGTTGTTAAACTTTCTTTCATTTTTGAGAAAAGCACTATACAAGCCTCAACCAGTAAGAAAGCCATCCTGGCCTCGTATATAACCGGACCTCACCTGCGGTTCGGTCCGGTTAACTCATCCTTGGCCAGGAAGGCTTACTTACTGGATTCTGCAGTAATGTACTATATTCTCATGTTGAACCATTGAGTTAATATTACTACGTAGTAATAATAGTTCAATGTGTTTAACACACTATTTTTCACCTCAGCAATAAGAAGACATGGAAGAATACAACCTGAGGGATGCTTAATCCTTCTTCGTCACTTTATTCACTCGTATTTATTATAATATTCTTAGATTTGAGTTCAAAAACCTCTATAATAAGTTAATAACACAAAAAAATATCAAAATAAATTAAACGTTTTTAAAATATCTATACCGCCATTTTGACTTTTGTATGTATGTATGTATGTATGTATACTTTATTGCACATAAACAAGTAGGTAAAACATAAAAACAACAGTAACATATATAAAAGATATGCACAAAGGCGAGCTTATCCCTGATAGGGATCTCTTCCAGCCAACCCATGAGAAAATGAGAAAGAATTAAATACAAATGGTGAAAGACAAACAGGTGACTTTTGTTAACTTTTTTTTGTTTGCGTTCGTTTGTCTCACGCTCGCAGCAAAATTGAGATTGGCCCACTGTTTTCGTTTCGCTGCTGAGGTGAAAATGTATTTTTACATGTGGTGTGGCACGTTGATTTTTATACAAAAAAATGGATTTTGAGGTTTTTCATGATTATTTATCGTTTAATAATAATAGTAGGAGATCCCATCTCACCCCGTAGTGGAGTTGGAGGGGATATCAATGGGGTGAGCTGGGAAAATGTATGGGAAAAGACTTTCTGATTTTGAATTTCGGATTAGCTTGCCTCGATTTGCGTTCCGTCCCACTCTCCGCTCATATTTATCGCTCCTCTTCCGTATGATCGCTCCCCTCTACCCTGGTTCCACTCCAGGCCACATATCTTACACCTCCCACTTCTAGAGACTCCACTTTTTTAAATGTTATAATTTGGCTACTCCGTGTTAGCGCAAGATTAGAAAATATGTCTAAAAGTATAATAAAATTACTTTTAAAGCAACCTGAGCCAGAAAATCAAAGTAGCAACTGAACATATTCGCGTCCCATCTGCCCCCTCAATCTCTTAGTGACCCATTTTAAGGTACCTCTATACATTTCAATAAGTTAATCAACGCAATATTAGTTATCCAAACTAGCAAATATAATGACCTCTATCACCTATTTATGATTCCAGACGACACCGAAACTTTCGCCCTCGAAATAACAATAATCAAATTAGAGGCAGCCCTGCCGTGTTCTTGCGCACGCTGTTAGAATAAAACATTATTCATAAATAGGATATTACGGCAGGTGCTCCCCCTACCCCCCACCTCGGACCACCAACCCCACTACTGCGCCGCTACAATGCAATGTAGGAAAATCACATGCCATGAAAGTATACGGGCTTATGTATTTAAACTTTCTCACATAATGGGGGTGGGATTTTGGAAAGTTCTGAAGTTATGCCCAGGTATACGTTTTAAGGATTTTTCTTGCTACCGTGTCTTACAAAGGAGAGCGTAATAATTTTAATTCATGTAGGTATACAGTTCAGGATTCAGGAGCTTGCTTTTAAGTTTGTATAATCCGTACCTACTATACATGCATACCTATAATATAATTATTATCGTTCTCATGATTCATTATTTACAGCTTCGATCTAACGTTCATTTGTTACTCGTAATAAGTATATGAGCCAATTATTCTCTTGAATATGCATAGTGCCGCATAAGGGTGACAGAGAATTGCATTACTCACACGTTGCAATGCGTGTGCAATATGCACCTCATATGCACCATTTTTAAGAGTGTTTCATAAATGTATACCTACCGGCTGTTGCCTGTAATACGAGCAAAAAATTTTAACTTAGTTTCTGCTCCTCAAACTAGACAACGTTTGTTCAGCGACTTTTAAAAATATATTTGAACACGCAATGTATTACGAAATTGATTATGTCTCTACGGTGACAATACTCACAAGCAAGGTCAATTAGAGGGATTTTAACGTACTTTGAAAACATTATTTAGTTTGTATGAAAATAGACAAACTTAAGAATATACATATTTTTTTCAAGTTGTTGAACAAAAGTTTTAATGTTTGAGAAGTAGAATATACGTTTTAATTTATTGCTCGTGTCGTGTTACAGGAGAAACCTGGTAGATCTGAAGAACAGCACATGCTAAATAAAAAAAATACATTGTACATAAATTAAAGATCAATTTTAAATATCAATCTAGTAGACGAAGTCCGAAAGCATGCCCATTATTCAGATATTTTCATTTAAAAGTGGAGTGCTCATTTATCCGCTGGCATACCTAAAAGCTTTGGATTTCTTATTGCACCATGAGACCCTAGAAAAGTATCTTAAGATACGCGAGCGACCTGATTGTCCGTTCCCACGCCACACGTCATGTATGTATGCTCGGGCAATAGAATAACTAATACCTGACCAACAGATTTTTTGCATACGCTCGAGTCGCCAGGTGGAAGTAAAAATGTCAACATAAATTTATTTTAAATGATAATTATTTTACTTGGTTTTTAAAGTGGGGCATTCCACTCATACAATAGTATGTTATTCAATCAAATACAAACACTGAAAACATTGAAAAAATAATCAACCCAGCAGAATTTGAACCTCGCATCGATACGCCTTACCGGGGCTCGATCGCTTTACCAATTAAGCTATGGGTTCAGTTACTGAGTTGACGAAATTCTCAATGCCTTCAATCATCTTTTTGCATTTATTTTTACATCGACTTTATAGCAGCCGTAAGCGACATCTAGGTGCTAACTACTAGATTATTTTAAATGATCAAGAGTAGGCCGTAGGCATAGGTAACCCTACCTCATCGTGTAGCAGAATCCGGATTATTCGTTTTTGAGTTGGAAAATCGGCAAGAAGTACAAAACTTGAAAAGTAGGTCGTAACGAATAATATTTTATCACCTTACCTTATTTAATACATACATATTACCAAATAACTATACGTAAAAATATGAAATCAACATACCTATTTACCTACGATAAGCTAATTAGCTCACTGTTATGAGCGGAAAGTTTCTTGAAATGAATCTAATGCTGTAGTATCTCGAGATAGTTTCAGCAGGGTGTATTCGGCAGCCAGATTGTTCAAAATTCCTCTGAATCCGCAAAAAATTTAGACCGCGCGAGGAGGTAAGCGTGTGAGGATTTCTGCCTCGTGCACGCGTGCGATAGTAATAATGTCAAACAGCATGCAAAATTACGCAAACAAATGGCTCTCTTCTCATATCATACCTCTTTTAAGATTCGATGATGTAATTTTTGTTAAGTTCCTTTAAATATGATTGCCCAATTGCCCATATCATTTCATTGCCTCCTTAGCTCCGCGACACGTTATGCTGGCGCCACTATCCGTTACTCGTCTTCGTTACTGAATCGTATTAATCAGGACTAATCATTCTTTGCGCCGGCGCTCTGGAAGCACATAAGGACATCTATGCCGTGGGAAACTGCAAGCGACCGTTCTGACACTGCCCACTACCGTAATTATCTATAAGTTGATCATCTAATTGTATAATAGACTTATATCGTATACATTGACGGTTGGTTGTATAATTAAATGTTTGTGATCAACTTCGGGTGCGCAGTGAACAAGGTTCTGATGCTCAATGTAGTTACCCTTTATGGTAAGTGGTAAAGGAATGTCTTTGCGCATTTTTAAGACGTATTGAGCGATTGGCCAACCGATATGGAAGTGTTTGTAATAATGTGGATTTATTTAAGTTCCTAAGTACATTTTACTTCGACAGATTGAGCAGATCGCATTTGCGATAGCGAGATTGAGCTATAGCGTATCGTTATTGGTTAACCTTAACTCCTACTTATTGAAACATCAAACAACGTTTGTGTGATGGAGATTTATTTGTGTTGTAATTAGTTTAAAATGATAGCGACGTCAGGACCTTTACTACCTTCGGTTCTAGGTATCTAGTTAACTCTATTGAAATCGATTAGGAAAATTACGGACTATAAAAGATCTGTTAGCATATTCGGTTAATCGACAAAATAAACGAATGATTTCCATAATGTAGCGGTCGGTCTGCCCGGCGGCGGCGGCGGGGTCAGCTAATGGCTGCCTCT
This sequence comes from Pammene aurita, assembly GCA_947086415.1. Lineage (NCBI taxonomy): Eukaryota > Metazoa > Arthropoda > Insecta > Lepidoptera > Tortricidae > Pammene > Pammene aurita. The sequence continues at coordinate 32,113,869 of OX352290.1, read as the reverse complement.
GCAAGATTACGCTTCATTTATAACAATTATCGAAGCAGATAAACATGATAGTTAAATTTGGAAACACCTTCATTAATAGAGTAGCTCTAAATTCTGTGTTCACAAAAACCGGTCAAATCTTTTTAGATTTTTTGATAGCTACATCAAAGCTTAAATTCGAGTGGCTGGTTTTTAGTGAACGTGGCCTTAATTATAATCGCATTAGAGAGCGGCGTGAGGAATCTATGATTCGTATTCATTTGTTTAAAATACTGTGTTCTGACGTAATTAATGTACAAGTAATCGCTGTCAATTAAGATCGGTGTTGTTTTTAAATGCTCAGAGTGAACGTGAGGAGGATATGACTGTGATATTAAAGAATCATCCCAGGATTAAACACGGCACTACAGTGGTCTGGACATAATGAGATAAATTGATGGGACAACGTACTTTCAGTAATTATAAATATAGCAATATCATGAAAAATCTGCGTTTTTACTTTATAATATATACAAACTACAATACAAACAATATTGTACGTGTAACATTAAGTTTTTTTCGATATAAGTACCTATGTAATAAGTTTCTTATTCATTGAACTTAGGAGAGGTAACTATCTTACCTACAGTCTGACCATAAGCTTGATTCATTTCCGGAACTCGTCACATATGACGTGACGTACCAAGTTGTATAATAATGGACGGCAAAAAGAAATAGATAAGGCCACGTCAGTAAACTTATTTTTCTTCTGTTTAGAATGATGTGAGGTCGGTTCTGAACGGAGCACATTCCACCAAAGCATGTAAAACCTCTTCTTTTAGAATATAAGTCCAAAGTCGGATACCTTATTAGCATCCCTTTTTTTATTTTTGTTGACGGAGTGGGAAATGTGTTACGCATTACCCCTGGCCAGGTAAGCCATATGGGGGAGATGTGGGGCTCCCTCTAGTCACCACCCCTCTTCACTCGAGAGGGGACGGAGAAGTCTACCCACTAAAACCCACTCCAGTACTCACCCTACTTGCCTTTTATGAAGACGCCACGGGATGCCGAGGCGTATTCAACCATGACGTCTTCCGGCGGCCCTGGCTTTAACCATAGCCCACACCGAAGGAGAGGAGAGTTGGAGCCACTAGGCTCTCCCCCCACACGTGTAGGGCCTTGTAATGTGGGTCTCCATAGCCCGCCGGCCCAACTAGGGGTTCATGCGGGCTGCAAAATGAGCCCGCCTTCTGTCCCGCCGTCTGCATCGCAACGGGAGCGCGTCAGCCTTGGCTTCGCACTCTCTTTCCTCAGCCTTCTGCAAAATGATGGACTCGCAGAAGGAGGCTACTATATCCCATTTTCTTTCGCTTACCAACATAGCCGCCACTACGTTGTGCAGCGATAGGTCCCTCGCTCCAAGGGCCGCAGGCATGTTGTGACGCTCCACGACCCAACGACTACATTCTTCAAACGTGTGCTGGGCCGTGTCATCCGGCGCACCACACTCATGGCAGGCCGGGGTTGCCTCTCTTCCTACGTTGCACAGGTAATGACCGAAACACCCGTGTCCATGCAGTCATCACCTGCGCGCTTTGTTTTGGCATACATCTGCAAACTTGTGATGCTGCTGCCACTGACAAGGCCACGCACGGGGGCTTGCAGCACCGCATTATCGTGTAGCCCTACCCCTCCCCTGCGTCGAGGAACAAAGAAAATCTAGGAGACTTATCATACTAGAAACCGGATTTTTATTTTTTTCAAAAAAAAAAATTTAAATACACCGCCACTTTCTTTGCATTGCAGCATTGGCATTTCCTATTCCCCCAAGATTCCCTCATTAAAAACGTGACTAATTATACAGGGTGGAAAGATAAGTCGGGCCCTGGAGGAAAACTACCTTAAAACGTTGAGATAGCTCAATTCACTGATAGGAAACATTCTTTAATTTCTTTAAAGGGACATAACTGCATTTACAATTTTTTGGAAAAGAGTACAGTTTTCAAAAAAAGTATTTATTTTGTAATTTTTGCCATAAATAATTTTTATGACAATTGATGCTAATCGATCCTGTTTCCAACGAGGATAAAAATTTCTAAATACCAACCAAGTTTAGGGCACAAGAGAACCCATAAATAATAATAATAATATTTTTCATATAATTAGTATGGAAAAAAGTGAAAATTAAGAAAAAAACTGTGAATGCAGTTTTAGTTTTTAGGAAAAATAACAGAATGTTTCCCTTGAGCGAATTGAGCTATCTCAAGGTTTTAAGGTAGTTTCCCTCCAGGGCCCGACTTATCTTTCCACCCTGTATATACATATCTCATCTAGGAGACTTATTGAACCAGGTTCAGTGTCGTGGGCTCTTATACTGGAGAGTAAAAATAATATATGGGACTGAGGTAATATTCCGTTACGATTGTTACGACAAAAATTAATAATATTTATTTAGGTTGACTAACATACTATAATAATCCACATAACTGCTGGATTAAGTGTGATATATCAAATAAAAGCTTGCTGGTTTTGAAGTACTTATTCATAGAAAAAAAAATAAGTCTATGGTCAACCGTAAGTCGGACTTAAGAAAAAAAGTTGGTTAAAATTGTGTTATGTACCCTCAGAGCGCGAGTCAGACTCGCACTTGGCCAGTTTTTAATTTATTTTATTTGTTTGCCTGGTGATTTGGTGGTTTCAGAAAAAAGTAGAACAACTCTTTCTACGCATTATCAAACTCCTATATAGGTCTCCGGGTACGTACACATTAATAAAATCTTGTCTTAGTTTTTCACCGACATTAAAACGTGCTGGAATCTTCAGGATTACATCACTCTTAATGGTTTAAAGACTAGCTTCTTAATAACGCACTTAGTAAAAAAAACATGCGTATTAATCAGCTCATGAATGAACCAGAAAATTAATTGCATTTTCAATGAGGACTCAGGAAAAACGACACTTTTTCGGAAATGGCATCCTTGCCACGTGACGCGCCGAGGTAACGAGCGCGCGGTAAAAACTCTTCCTGCCCATAACGACGACATAAATATTTGTTCCTAGTCAGTATAAAAGCATATTGCCTGTATGAATTCTAATGCAGATATGACTTTCTCACTAATAATTGTAGATCTAATCACTCATTGAAATATGACAATATCTCAGGCTATTCGTGGTTTTTGCCGTCGTTTCCGTGAACCTCTGCGGCGTGTTCCCGAGGGACGCGAAGTGGCGACACCGTCATACATTTTCATGTCGCAAACGGGTAATTGAAGCGGTTCCCAGGTGGAAAAACGTGTCTTCTATGGACGGGCATGAATGACGGGGGCGACCATTGAGGCACGATTTTGAGGAACTAGTATTCTAGCTGCTTTCAGGTTTTGTCAATATGCTTAAATAGGTTAAATGACGAAATGGAATATATTTTAGTAATGTTTAAATATCGAGCTGAGTTCCTTACATATTTTTTTTGCGTTTTATGATATTAAGTTATGGCTGGCTGGTTGTTGTATCTTAATGATTTGTATTTTATGGGTCCGATATTGAATAAGAAAACCCTACATTGTAGTGTAAATATGTATTTTTCAGAAACTCAATCCTAGTCCCTGAAGTACTTACCTACCTAAATGTTTATTATCGTATCATTTATTACACCATTAATAACATATTCAATACAGTATCACATGTCAAGAATACCCACCTAAATTGTCGCAATGACTTAGAGATCAAGTCACTGCCAGTCCTGGATACAAAAGTTTAGGAATCGTATTTACGGGAGTGATGTAAAAGAACGCAAATAGTGAATCCGTAATTCAAAAATTCTTCGGGTAACCAACAAGAAATTGAAATTAGTGAAATACTTCCTTGTTAAACTACGAGTCGAAGTAACGGCTCGCCTGGTTTTTCTGAAACGTGCGTGGTTCTTAATGATAATATTTTTTCTGCTGTCAATCATAACGCGCGGACGGCGCCGGCGCAGCGTGGCGCTAGGATGCCCCGCAGACGCACTAGAATGCGTAGCTGCCTGTTATCGATTCCAGTAGTTCCTATCTAAGCTTGTTATAGAAAACTACCTATGTTAATAACCGATTTAATTCGTGCCTATCTCTTCTATTCCCATGTTACAATCGCTAATCATTTTAGAGCTTAAGTGTTTTGATGAATATTCTGATGTTTTAGTAAGGAATACGTCCTAGTGCTCGATACACTAATGCCCAATAAATAACACACTGCTTTTATCTTTGACTGACTTACTTAATGACTTAACTTTGAAGATGACTACCTACACGCGAACGTTCACCTTAAGGCAGCTTAATTTGAAAATTTGCAAAAAAAACGATAATGTGGACTTTTGATGAATATTTATAAATTAGTATAAAGAATAGAAACTGGCAGCGTAGTACATCGTGCAAGATAATGGATGACGAGGTGTTCGTGTGCCACGGGCACCGCGCGCGCACTTGCAGCGGTTCGGCGAGCAAACAGCTCCGCCCTCGCCGCTGGCGACTTTGATGCGAACTTCATCAGGCCAGTTGATTTCAGCAACGCAGTAGGTATGGCATATTAGCGACTGATGCTCCATATTACGGAAATTAAAATCCATTTTAAAGACCACGTGGGCGAAATGGAAAAGCCGCTGACCATTTTCAGTATTTCCGTGTGTTTTCAAACATGCGTTTGCCACTACAGAATATACATTAAACTAAAAGCCACAGATGATTTTAAGGATCAACTATTCAAATGATGAACTCGTGATGTTCCAACTGTCTGGCATTGATACCGTATAGTGATATAGAGCTAAAATACAGTACCTATATATATTACGCCGAAGAAATTGCAATTGATCATCCATAAATGTTTGCCGGCTAAATTATTTATTATTTTCTTATAAAAATACGTATCAAGTAAGTATGCAGAAATCAGAAAATTGAGAGTCCTTGTTTGCGTTACCAGCTTTATATTTGTTCTGTGTTTGCAGCGGAGAATTATTGTAGTACTAAACCTGCTGTTAAATATTAAACGAGCATTCTGAATCATACATATTTTTAAGTTGTAAAATGATATGTCTTAATGTCAAACGCCAAATATGCCAGCGATTGCAATTTCCCGCAAATATCCTCATAATATCATACAGGCGGACCATTAAAATGTTCAAGTCTAAAATCATTAAAATGATTTCTTCATGCGCTTACAAATTAGAAGTAATTTCGTGAAGGTCGGAATAATAGGTGTGGTAAAAAGTGAGTGATTTCTGTCGCTTAATCCTCCGGTCAGGGAATGCGCGGGGTGAAGGGATATTTGAATGCGTGCTTTGTGCTCCGCCGCCATTCCGCTCGCGCCGGCCGGGGCCCGTTGCGCTGGACATCATCGCGACACACTGGGAGCAACTTTCAACTAGAAGTAAATAAACTATTATTACCTATGCTTGACAACCATACTCTTAAAAAAAGATATCACATTACAACCGCCTGATTATAAGCAGTTACCGTATCCTATGGACGGCTGCAACTCCAGGGGTGTTGGCCAACCTATTAAAAACCTGTAGGTACCCTCCTTACAAATACTACTTTCATTAAAATGCTTGAAACATTATGGGCTCGTGACCGTATTGAGAGTAAGTATTGTTGTAAAACTTGTAAATTTGTCCAAATGCCTTATAATATTTAGAGCAATGAGTAATGACGCTTACTTGCAGTATCCTAAAGGCGATCGGATGACTCGCGAGTCATAACACTTCAGGAGTTCAAATACCGCGGTATTTGAGTGTTATGGAACCGCCCTGTGCAACCCGAACTGAGCCAACTTGACATTTGTTTTAAATGACTCATTTGGTCCAGCACGAAACTCATCGAAAGTCCAACCCGCTTATCATGCAACACGAGTAGTAAAAATCTGGTTGGCCAAAATACAAGAAGAAAATCATCTGTAAGTATGTAGTGGCATCGAATCACTCGGTGTGCCTCGACTCAGCAGCTAACAAGGGGCAATGAATGCGCAAGTTTTTGTCGCGAGGTAACGCCGCGCGCCGCCTGCGCAGCGACCGGACCGAATATTCAGCCATAGTTTTTCGGTGCTTTGAATAAATGAAATATTCATTTTTATTCAAAATCAGATTGACTGTATTAGGTCAGAGTAGGTTCGATGCAAAAACTTTATTGTTGAATTCCTCGCGACAGCGCATGGACCAAGTATTCTGATCATAATTGATAAAAGTATATACCTATACATAAATGATAAAAAAGTAAATTGCCTTTGGTATGGGCATATTCCATGCAGAATGTTATTCCGTTTCAAGGACTAAACAAAAGCATAAAATATTGAATAAATTATGGTTCACGCTGTAGCATTCCGTTCCTACACGGCACTTCCGACACTTCATTTTGTATAGAAACACACGCGATCCTCGGAGGTCACGTGTTGTTCTCTATAAAATTTGAAGTGTCGGAAGAGTCGTGTAGGACGCGGAACGCTACAGCGTGGGCCATCCTTAAAATAAAGGAATCTTTTATAAAGGCTGTGAAAATAAAACATCTCACTGTTTACAAAATAAAGAACTATGCTCTTAAGAAATTATAATGTGAATAGAAAACTTTTAACTTATAACACCAGATCAGTGGCAGCTGATTATCATGAACCCATAAGTAAAACATATAACAACCTTCTCGTCGCCGGTGATTTAAACACTCACGCGCAGTTAGATTGGATCTAAACGCGTTTGCATCGTCTCCCACGGACGAGCCTGTGCAAAAACTAAACGCAGGGCGGACGCGGGCGACCGGGGGCGAGAGGGGTCGGATTATTCGCGCGTCCGCCGCCGCGTGCATACTGATGCTGCGTAATTGTCGCGCGCAAAAACTAAACGCATGATAATCGAGGAAATGCCGCCTCGATCGCGATCGGCGCAGGCATCCGATCTACAGATTTCAGCCTCATTTTAATTATATACGCATGTCACTTGGCACAAAAAGTGCATCCGCGCGTCGGTCCTAACAATACACGTGGATACATAATGCATCGTCCTCCGTGCAATTATGCATGCGCAAATATGAGTGATCTCTGCGCGCATCTCGAAACAATGGCGGCACATATGCATGAGGTAGTTTTTGCCACCCCCTCTCTCTCTCCTGTCCCTTGCCTCCCTTTCCTACCAGTACGTGGACGATTGTTTAATTGCAGTAATCGTTGGCTGTCATTTGCCTCTGAGCTGATTTTAACGCCATTCTTGATTTTTGTACGGCTGTGGAAGCTTGCTGCTTTGCTTAGCAAACAACCAGTTTGCTTGCTTGTCACTTGTCTTAACTACCTACTGCAATCCAGCTTCCTTCGTTTGGTATGCACTTGTTTCCTACTCCTGCTCAGCACCTCAGGACCTGCTGTTCAAATCAGTTGCTATTTAGATATCTAGTTCATACCTAAAGATGTACCTTCATTACAGTAATTGTATAAAAAGCTACTACTACTGTAAGGTTGTTTTTGGATTTCTCTCAGTCGGTACAATAAGGTATTAGTAACTTCTCTAGATACTTTAATCCTGATGACTTGACGATAGCGTGAAAATTTACGGCGGAAAATTGTTTTAACGAAACTGCATACCAGCTCGGTGTTAGATCGTGAATTTATTTATAGAAATAATATTTGTGTAAACGCTTGGCAATTTAACACTTCGTATTAATTTGCTGTCAATGTGATGTCTTTCAGGACGTGATAAGGAAGGTATTCGCGTGTTAATATGAGCTTGGTTTATGGTAATGCAACAAGTGCAATAAAGGATCTTCTCACGCGCGCAAGCGGAGAGAGGTGCGGGGAGGCGAGTGTGCGCGGGCGCAATATTGCCGTATTGTAATTGCGTGTGGCTTGGAGTGCCATAAAGTGCTCGAGTTTGAATATCGGCTCCCCGTGCAATGCGCTTAGGTAAGTAACTGCTCTTCGTCCTGCATTTTCGTCTAAACAATACATACCAAAAGCAAAATTCAAGACAGAACTAATAAACAAACTAACTAAAAGGAGTCATATTGTTTCTTCCCATTGTTATTATTTATTTCACCACGTAATGGAACTGTAATCTATAAAATATACCTAAAAGGAGACGAGGACAGAGATTTATATTTTACTAGCTGACTCGGTGAACTTGGTACCGCCATTACCTCCAACTTCTACTCATTCCCATCAACCTCAACTTCACTCCTACGCCAGTCCTACAGTCTCTTACCCTATGCCAGTCCCACTGACTCGTACGCCAGCCCCACTACTCTCCCACTCTCTTCCACCCCTCTCCTACGTTCTTCCACCCTTCTCCCACTGACTCCTACTTCAATCCCATCGACTAACCCCATTCCCACTTACTCCTCAGTCAGACATACCATTTCACGCCCCCCTCCCATTGTTTTCATCTACTCCTATTGACTCCCAAATTTCTTCCAACTTTCTTTCAAAGATATATGCAGTAGATACATAATTATATGGGTTTCCATCATGATCATCAAAGTAGTGAACTAAATAATCAGAGAAGGTTATTTTTAAGAAACTTTAGAACCTGCAGGTTAACGCGACGGTAAGTTACCGGCATGCGCTCGCGCCGCTGATAATCTAGTTAAATTTATTTATTGGCCAGCGGGCACGCTCGCGGCCCCACGCGCCCGCAAAAAGAAGGTTCTACTAAAATATAGCCTTAATAACTAGCCTACCCAGCGGGAATACTAGGCGGAAGCCCGGAGATGCTTGAGGGCTTTTAATGATCAAATATTTTTTTTAATATGATGACGCTTTCATAAAGTAATAACGAGACGTCAGATGGCAATGGTACATGGAACTGGCAATCTGTGTTTCGTCCATGATTTTTAATGTTGCCAATGTTGTGTCAAACGCCAAGTTACCAATTATGTAATTAGCCATAAAATTGTAAATGGTTTGCCAGATCTCAATATCCGCTGCTGAAAATGGCATGCTATATACTTACCTATTTAAGTGGGCTGTGCCACTAAAACTGTCGATTAAAACCAGCGGCTGGAATTCCTAATCAAACATTCGGCAGCGGAATGCCCACGGCCAGGTGCAAAAACTACGGACGAGGTTACCTCACTTTGTTTACCATCGCAGCGAAAGCTCTGGATCAAACGCATACCGGCTGAACACATCGCGACTCGTTATAATACCTTTAGCTTAATGAATTTTTTTTTGCAATTAGGTTTTCGAAGTTGAGCTAGTGAGCTATTGTACTTGCAGTACCTACATAGTTTTTTATTGTTGTAAGATAATCAAGGGTCAATGGCCGTATAAGAGTTTGATGATTCTTTCTTTTGATTGAATTTGATTAGCGGCAACGTGTATTTATCGTGATGACGTCCTAAATATACTTATTCAATTTCAAAATAGACTAAGATTTAATTTGGTATGTTTATGAGTTCAATAGCTGTTTTTAGTACTTATTAGCCACCATTTATTGCCACAAAAGCCCTTCGTCAGTTTGGTAAGAGTAGCTAACGATTTAACGACTGACCTCATCGATTGAAATCGTCCGTAGCTCGGCTTCTAAGATAGGTAGGTCGTAGGTCTTGTGCCTGCGGCAAGGGGTCGGACAACTTGCAACGGCTGCAACGCACCGCGAAGGCTCTGAGATGAAATAGGTATCAGCTCTATAACGAATGTGGATATTTTTTTCATATTTGACATGTGACATGGTCGAAAGTAAGCTGTATTCTTAGGTAGTTACCTAACCAAAACAGTGCAATGGGTACGTAGACGTACGTACCTACATAAAAATAAAACACTTCATTCCTAATGCTTTAAACAATATTCTAAATTTTAACACTTTAACGGAACGTTAAAAATTACGTAAAGTAAAGTGACAAAATAAGCCAAATAAAGTCGCAAAACTAATTACTCCATTTTATATAAAATTAAGGATTATGGCGATTTTGACTGATTGAGTTAATAAGAAGATTACCGATTTTTTATTGCAGGTGTGCAAGGTTTTTCTAGCCTAGTAGGGCAAGATAGAGATGGGAAATAAGTGGAATATACCCATAATAGCTATAGTTCCATATGGGTTTGGTATCGATTACGCGGGCACTACTTGCGCGGTTGTCGTTAATGTTAACGGCGTGGTATAACCGGCGAGTAAGTGCGAACTTGTTTCACGGTGCTTTTGCCGCCTTAAGTCCTTACTAACACTTACACTAGTAGGCACAATTTAAGAAAACATGACTATACCTACTATTTTCATTGTACTGTGGCAAATGTAATACATTAAATGTACATTAATGCAGTTGTTAATTATGAATTAAGTACTTGTTAATTAGTCATCTTATTAGGTAAATTAAAGTTTTTTGTATATATTTTTTTGTTTTGTTACGATAAAGTAATTAACATATTATGTTAATAACATTCGTCTCGCACATTACTTTATCGTAGCAAAACAAAAAAAATGCAGAATACTTTAATCTACCTAATAAGATGACTAATTAAAAAGTAATTATTATTAACAACTGCATTAATGTACATTTCAAGTATTTATCAATAAACGAATCATCGACCATATTGTAATTACAAGTGGATGGCAAACAGAGCTGCATCGTAATTGCCGACAATTGAAACTAACTCGTCACATAGCAATAATAATAGTAATGGTCATCATTCTAATATATGCTATATTCCGTAAGCAGTAAGAGCGGTGAATAAAGTTGTCTACTTATCACTTAAGCAAATAAGGCAAATTTTATGCAACATTTACCTGCAATCCTGCATTTTTCATCTTCTTTTTCCGTATGTTTTGCTTTGCGGGGATTTCCATAATATGTGCATAGGACTTGACTTGCTCAAGGCATATCTTAAATGATTCGTATTAAGTACCTATTAATGACAATAATGACTACTTATAATGTGCTTAATTATGGCAAATTATACAATATGGTCGGTAAAGAACTACCTAGGCACCTGTGGCTTTTATTATTATTTACCTCAGATTCGTAGCGAAAGTTGACTGTATCTCACCACACCCATTAAATTTCGTACTATTTGTATATTTCCCATTGTTGTTGTGATGTAGTTTGTTAAATGAATCGTCATATACCAATTTACCATGTTAAATCAAACATATGATTTTTGTAATAAAAAAACTGTTTGAATTGGACTGACCATTATAGGTTCTTGACATTACTTGCATGAATAAAAGATTATTTGCCTTGATAATATCCAAATCACGACCTCGTTCATAAAGTTCGATCCGCACGACAATTCTCGTTTGAATCGTGTAATCATCCGTAGGTTTAAAACTGATCAAGTCAAATGCCCAGCAATCAGTTCTACTGGCACATTGTCTGTCTACACTGTATCATTTGCTGCATAACCCTCATATTAGTATTGCGCAACTAACATTGAGACTGCATTTATTTATTATTTTATCCCGGCCGATGTGAAAGCATTGATTAATATTATAATGAGCACGGTGTATCGTCCTTGCATATCAAAATTTGACACTAACTAGTATTTTCTTATCCAATACCAGCCTTGTATGGCTTTGAATCCCTGACCATGAAGCATGGAAAGCAATGGATCGTAATTTTGATGTATGTTGGTGTTATGTTGAATTTTGGTTGGTGTTGGGATACGGGGTATAGCCAGTGATTGTGTATAGTTTGAGGTAATAGCGCGGTCGCAGGGGCAATTATTTTTATCCGCGGGGCGGCGCCGACGCATGATTTGCGTACCACTACGAGAATAAAAATTCATAGAAGCTGAGATTGTAACTTCGAGAAATTTATTTTCTTGTATTTGCTATAGGTACGTAACCGCGTGCATTAAGTATTTACTTTCTCGAGAACGTTCTGCGATTTGCATGGGGAATATTCTCCATCAAGAACATTCTCCATACAAAACGGATAACGGTACAACTAAAAATATGGCTTTAGCGGAGGCTGACGCGTATTGGGCATGCACACTTGCCAGTCTCACATAAAAAAATATCTTAACAAATGTTTGCCCTGAAAACACTAGTATCACCTTTAGACGGGGGCCAAAAAATTTTACCTTGCATTAAATCCTACACTTTTGGAAGCTTTTTCTAGTTATTAAGTAGGGTAGTCAGATTCCCACTACACATTTTTCCCCAGTGACGTGATTGTGCATTCCAGGAAATCGAAAACATTATAGACAACGTCTGGAACACTACATTGACTAAATCCTACACTGGAGATCTAGCACTATTGTATTTGTTTAAATAAGTGATGACTAACTTAAAGATTTCCCGAATTGTTTCTCTGAGCTTTCGTCTATAAGCTTCATTAAGTGACATTTTTTCTTTATATTTATAAAAAAGTGACTTAGAAATCCGAACACAATTCGAAAATTTGGTAGTATGGTACTAATACAGATCTAAGTGTTACAGTAATTTTTCACCACGGTGACATGTTTACATCTATTTATTATGACATTTTTTTAGTTTTTTTGGCGAATATGATCACTTTATACGAACCTACACTTGTGAATATTTTATCCTTAAATTGTCTATTTATTTAACATACATAATCAAAAAAATATCGTAAATATACTAAGTGCTTTACGAGCAATCGAAATAAACAACTTATAATTTAAGGTTCATATTTTAAAACTCCCGCCTCCGCGGCAAGGTTACTACGTAGCACAGATTACTTACCTACTTGTATTAGATAGAGCAAATCAGAAGACTCGCAAGTACTACAGGTTGGTAAAGGGATATTTTATTCAAACTTTTTTCTATATTTCTGATTTCCGATATTGAAATGTCATTATGTTTGCCCCAATCAGTCATTTCAGAACAGAGCATATTGTGGTTTTAGGTTCGATGGTTAGATAGATGCAATCGAACTGTTATTTTCGTGCCTGGGAAGCACAATCCTTGCATTGGACAAACGTCGGTTAATATAATAAAATATCAACAAAAATCGAGTTTATGAGTTAAATCATTCACATGGATTGTTGAAAATTTAGTATAGGATAGAAGCGAGTGACGCCATTCTCAGCTCCGTATTTAGTGTTTACGTCATGAGAAACTTCATAATGCGTATTAAACACACTTATTTATTTATTTATCATTCAAAAACAGTTACACAGCGTTACAGTAAATCCAACTTCAAATTAAATATATAAAATAACTTAATACTAGGTCGATTTAGGCTTCATAATGCGTAGTCTAGTGACCAGTAATCTGTTCTTCTCGTGTGACTCGCTTGTAAGCTATGAATGAATATGAGAGCTATACCTGCTATTTATAGCTTCTTTGCTAGGATACCCATCGGATAATACCGTTTGTTTTGATGTTTTCGGTTTATTGCGTTTGTTTTTTTGGTGATTACGGCGCTGAAAGACTAATAATAAAACCGGCCAAGTGCGTGTCGGACCACGCATAATGGAGGGTTCCGTAGCTTTAATGGAATAAGAACGAGACTAATGACAAAAGGTCGTATCTGATGCTTATGGAAGAAGTTTTTTGAAAATAACTCAAAAATGGCTAAACCGATAATGTTAAAAATAATTTTCTTAGAAAGTATATGCTAACGCGCATCTTCTTAATTTTATTCATATATTAGAACTTACGGTTCATAATTTACAGGGGAGACGCTATTTTTTAGAGTTTCGAAGCGATTATTCTGAAACTTTTCACTTAATCACAAAATGTTCAACAAAATCTCAATGTTATTTTTAAAGACCTATCGATTGATGTGCAACATGTTGACATTTGGTATTTTTTTATTATTTTGTTACATGTATGGAGTGCCCCCCCTGAAAATATTTTTTTCTGCAATTTCACTACATAACTAAATAGCGGCATACAAAATACACCGTATGTCTAAATTGTATTAAGATACAGCCTATAGTTTTCGAGTAAAATGGCTGTGACATACGGACGGACGGACAGACGGACATGAACAAAACTATAAGGGTTCCGTTTTTGCCAGTCTGGCTACGGAACCCTAAAAATGTATTGTACAGTCGACTACAAAGAGCTCTTTGTAGTCGACCTCAGCCTAGCTCGGCTGTATATACTTTTTCACCTAAATCCGTTGTAATAAGGTTCAAAAGTGGATGCATATCTATGTAGTCGACTGTAGAATATCACAGCTATCACTTAATAAAAATGGATGTGAATAGTATACATATCAATTATATAACCTATACAGTCATCTAACTTCATAGAACCTATTTGTTTCTCGTCTTTGCCGAAGGTTCAGGGTTGTCAAAAATTTTTACAAGTTGTTTTATTTATTCTTATTCTTATTTGGTTTTGAAATTGACATACAATTAATATAATAATTTTGTCCAGGGTTTGAATTCGAAAAAGTAGCGCCATCCTGAAATTATGTGATTATCATCAATACAAAAGGCCGCAATGTTATTTTGTTCTGTTTATTTTTGATCACTTTGAAAATCGATATCTGAGGATCCGCACGGCTAATACGAATCTAACATCAAAATTGTAAAACGGCGACCATTTTAAATTTTGTACAATTTAATCCGATCATGCGAAAATCGATTTCTGAGAATCAAAGAGACCTTTTAATGACAGGCATTAAATAAGCAGACAAACTACGAAGTGTCCAATCTGCAAATTACTACTTTCTAGCTTCAGTAGTTTCGGCCTCGCTTTAATAAAACGTATTCAACGCCGTTTCAACTCCCCTAGGGTTGAAAAGTTTGTAGTACTACTTAAAAGAAAAAAACTTTAAAGGATGTTTTTTTAATAACTAGCCATATTGTGAGAGATTAAGTAAGTCTTACGAAACAACTTGTTCTATAGGACCGACCCTGAAATCCAAAAAAAAATTTGGCGTCCCCATAGAAAACGTCAACGTCGAATCGGCCGAAATGTATGAAACAGCCAAAAAAAATTTAGATTTCGGAGTTGACCCAATAGTAAAAGTTGTTTATTATGGCCTACCAAATCACCTCGCACAATATGGCTAGTTCTTAAAAAAACACCCTTAAGTTTTTTTTTCTTTTAAGTCCACAAACTTCGTTTTAAGTCTTTCACAAAATATCTATACATACTTGCAACCCCTTTTTAACCCCGTTAGGAGTTGAATTAAAAGAAACGCTAAAATCACTTTTATTATTTTAAATTAGCAGTAAACTTACGCAGTCTCGAACTTAAAATTATAAACACCACACAAACAAGTTTTCAACGCGCTTCTTATTACTTGTACAGATTATAAAGAGTAGCCTACAAACAAAGTTTCAAGTCTGTCTTTCAAAACTTGTAATCTCTATACAAACTTTAAACTTTAATGAGGTTCAACCTCTTTTTAACCCCATTTAACCTCTTTTGAACTTCAAAAACTGCTAAAATCATTTTTATTATTTTTTAATGATCAGCAAACGTACGAAATTTTAAGATTCTAACTTAAAGTTTTAAATTCTACCCATACTAATTTTGAACCCCCTTTTTGAATTTTTCAAAATTGCTTCCTATTACTTGTACATATTATAAATGTACCCCACCCACAAATTACAACTTTGTAGCTTCCGATGTAACGGCCTCGCTTTAATACAAACTTTTCAACCCCGTTTTAACTCCTCTGGGGTAGAATTTTGAAAAACACTAAAATTACTTTATTTTTTATTTTTAAGCGATTAGCCTACAAACGAACATTTAAGTCAGTCACGAAAAAAAACTACAGATTTTCAACCCATTTTGAACACTGTAGGGATTGAATTTCAAAAAACTGATATTTCTTTTATTATTTTTAATCATCAGCGACCGTACGAATTTTTAAGTCTCTATATAAAAAAAAATCCTACCGATACAAACTTTTAACCCACTTTTTACCCCCTTAGCCATTGATTTATTTGAAATCACCTCTTAGTACATACAAATTATACATGTAACCTGGTCTGTAATTTTCAACTCTTTAGCTGCACTGGTTTCGGTGTTTGCGTTGATGGGTCAGTCAGGACAAAAGCATTTAAAGATAAACTAGCTTTCCGCCCGCGACTTCGTCCACTTATAATACGGCAACCTACTCATACACAGTTTCATCTTTATAAAATGTGTTGTTTGGTATTAGAATTTTTTTTTTGTTTATAATAATTATCATACAACTTACTTTTAAGCCATATACATATATTCTTCATACAAATCGTCAACTTTTTTAACCCCCTTAAGGGATGAATATCAAGACACGCTGAAATTGCTTTTTTTATTTTTTAATAAGTAGACAAAATAGGTACAAAGTAGCCTATCTGCAAATTACAACTTTCTAGCTTCAACAGTTTCGGCCTCGTTTTAGTACAAACTTTTCAACCTTGTTTTAACTCATCTAGGGTGGAATTTTGAAAAACACTGGAATTAGTTTTTTTTTGTTTTGAAGTGCTTACAAATGAACTTTCGAGTCTGTCACAAAAAAGTAGGTATCTATATCAACTTTCAACTCTTTTTTAACCCCGTTTGCGGGGTTAAAAAAGGGTTGAAAGTTTCATTACTTTCATTATTTTTAATGTATTAAATTTACGAAGTTGCATGCCTCGAACTTAAAATTTTAACCCATAAAAATTTTTAACTGTTCGGTTTTACTCCCTAAGGGGTTTAATTTTTCAAATTTGTTTCTTATTACTTGTACACATTATAAATGGAAATTATAACTTTCTAGTGAAGCTAGAAAGAAGTAGTTTCTACCTGGCTACAATCCAACTTTTCAACCCCGTTTCAACTCCTTTGGGGTGGAGTTTTGAAAAACGCTGAAATTATTTTTTTGTTTGGAGCTGAGTAGCCTACAAACGAACTTTCAAGTCTGTCACAATTTTTTTTAAATATTTCGTTACAAATTTTCAACCCCTTTTTAACCCCGTTAGAGGTTATATACCAGAAAACGCTGAAATGACTTTTATTATTTATTAATTAGCAACAAACGTACGAAGTTTTAAGTTTCTAACTTAAAATTTTAAATTCTAACCATACAAACGCTTAACCCCCTTTTTACCCCCTTAGGGCTTGAATTTTTCAAAATCGATCCTTATTACTTGTACAAATTAAAAATGTAACCTTATTTGCAAATTTCAACTTTCCAGCTTCAGTAGTTTCGGCTCTGCGTGGATCATTCAGTCAGTCAGTCAGAACATAGGCAATTATATAAATATAAATTAAAATAATATTAAGAATTATAATTTATCAGTATGATTTAAAAAATAGTGTAATACTAATAAATAAAATGAGCCTATTATTTATTCAACCCTGATTATTACTACTAAGTAAGCAACTAAGCACCATACGCCATGCCCTTCTGCGCTTCTTACATAGCTACACGGTCAATGACCTTAGGTGCACTAATCGTATCGGCCGCCGCACGTCTTATGTGTTATAATTTCCGCCCCGCGCCCCGCTCCAATTATGTTTATTTTTTGATTACTAATTTTACAATTCCTGAAAATGCTCAGTATATTTACTGGTGAAATTTTGATATTATGTAACATATTATTAAAGCTAAAAAATGCATCAAAATCATGAGTGTAGAATTAATGCGCGTGTTCGAAAATCATTTAAAATCATTTCAAAAATAGTAATAATACAGTCACCGCTGTAAATTTTTTTTAAACGAAGCGTAATAATTGTCTCGACAATATAGTGAAAAATCACCATTTGTATAATTAGTGTTTGATTATTATTGAATTTTTTAAACATTTTTATTATTTCTAATGTATTCTCAACTTGACAGGTGGTGAATATTTCAAATACTGTTTTAAATATTCAGGTAGTCCCTTGGATTAAAAATCTCTAGTGTAGGATTTAATGTCTGTGGGAAATAAACATTAAAATTTTCAAATTTTTTTTTAAAAGAAAGCACAATGTAAGTTTTGGGAAAAACTTAATACATCTTTTCAATAAATGTTGTTTTACCAGATCCCAAGGACAAAATAGTGTAGGATTAAATGTGATCTCCTCGAACAACTTAAAGTTAGTAACGGGACTACTTGTGCACTCCAGTAACGAAGCCCAATGTCTGCCTGCCCATATCGATGTAGTTACCCGTTTACCTACATCAGATATCTACTCAAAAAGTAGTTACTTACATATCAATATTTTCATGGACTTCCGGGTGGAATTCAAGATGGTGAAGTAGTGTTGAGAATTGTTTTTTTGTTAATTTACGAAGTTTAGTGTGTAGCGTTAGTATCTAGTTGTGCCGTGATCTAACGTACAAGGTGTGCAGTTAATGAAGAACTAGTCTAAAAACGCGTTTCATCACTTTTTGGTTATCATCCGGCAGTTCCGCGGGATTGAAGGCCACCTCGTATTTGTAAAATACATCTACCACTTTACAAACAGCAAGTCCTCTACCGAACAACGACGTTATGCTGCATATGTGCAACTTTATGCACTTAACCTACTCTTGTCATTATCACGCTTGTAATTATCCCATTTGATAGACAGAAGCCATTTATCGATATTATATATATATACATATAAACGCGTAAGGAGAAAAAAAAAGTACATTAAAGATATTTAAAAAAACCAATTCAGGGGGTATTAGAAACGTTAACTAAATATCGGGCCTTTAAGATAATTATCCCTTTAAGTTTTGTCCGGTCCTTGTCATACTGCTGCTACTGAAGCAATCCTAGCTGCGACGCTCCGGGCCTGAGTCTCACGCAGTACTCGGCCTTTGGCCTTCGCATACATTACCGCTCACCCTCGGGCCTTAGGGGGTTCGCTTTTCATATAATTAGCCCTTGAGTTTTGTCCGGTCCCTGTCACACTGCTGCTACGGAAGCAAATTCTCGTTGAGACGCTCCGGGCCTGAGTCCTACGCGGTACTCGGCCTTTGGCCTTCGTGTACATTGCCACTCACCCTCGGGCCTTCGGCCATTGGGTTCGCTTTTCTGATAATTATAATAGCCTTTGAGGTCTGGCCGGTGCCTGTCATACTGCTGCTACTTGAAGCTATTCTCGCTGCGACGCTCCGGCCATGAGTCCTACGCGGTACTCGCCCTTTGGCCTTCGCATACATTGTCAGTCACCCCCAGGCCTTTGCCCCCTGGGTTCGCTTTTTCAGTTAATTAGCCCTTAAGTTTTGTCCGGTCCCTGTCATACTGCTGCTACTAAAGTAATTCTCACTGCGACGTTCTAGGCCTGAGTCCTACGTAGTACGCGGCCACCCTCCGTCCTTCAGCCCTCGAAGACACTTGAACGTTGGGTCTCTGTGAACCTGTTGGTGAAACAATTCTAACTTCCGACGCTCTTAGTAGATTTGTCTTAGGGCCTGTTTTACAATGTCCAAGTAAAGTCCTTAATAAGCTACTAGCCACTTATCTGCCGAATAAAGTCACCGTTGGCGTTTCACGATCTTCAAATAAGCTTAACTGGTAGATAAAGTGCTAAGTTTTGCAGGTAGTTTTATCTGGCAGTTAATTTATTTGTTAATTAGCTATCCAATACTGTACTTGGACATTGGGAAACAGCTAGGCCCTTAGTGTACTTACCGCTGGGACGTTGCGCTCATACGCTTACCATAGCGTCAAATAGGGTCTTAAGATAGGTGGGGTAGCTAAAGAAAATATCTCAGCCTTCAGCCCGAAGTATATTCTGCTGTGGGAACTCGAGCCATTAGCATTCGCAGGTCTCGACGCTTGCCTTTAAGTCAGTTAACACGGCTGAACTAATCAATTTTTAATCAGTAACCAGTGGATTGCCATAGACATAGACACGTGGAAGAAAGAGAGGGAGGCCTTTCCCCAGCAGTGGTAGACTACGGGCTAATAAATAAAAAATAAATAACCAATTTGATGGACATTGTCATGTAGAAAGCGTAAGTTGCACAATAAAGGCCTGGGTGAAGTAAATGAAAATATCAAAACCTCCCAAACCTACCGTAGTTTTTAATAAACTAAAATAATTTCATAGTCATTCATTTCACATTGCGATTGTTATATTCAGAGCAATGACGCGTAGTTTCAGTGTCCGCGAGGCAACCGGATGGCTCGCGGTATTTAAGCTCCCTACGTGTTGTGGAACCAGCCTGTGCAACTCGAACTGACGTTGGACTTGGTTTTTTATCCAACAATTTCCAGTATCTTTATGTGATGAAGAACGAGCATGCAAATTACCATTCACACCGGCTGGTCGGTTATCGATCCCTCAGAGTTGGAAGCCTGAATAATTAGGGCGAGGGAAGATGAAAAACAAAGTCCAACGTGGGTCAGTTCGGGTTGCACAGGGTAGTTCCACAACACGTAGGGAGCTGAAATACCGCGAGCCATCCGGTTGCCTCTCGGATACTGTAACTACGCGTGGTACGCGCCATTGCTTTAACCTATTATACTTGGGTTATACTGCACTTATATGAAGTGTCGCTTCTGCGCATGTGCCCTCGCAGCTCTCGTGCAGGCCGCGCGCATTATGCCTCTAATAACACGGTGTCCTCCGAAATAATTTAAATCCAGACGAGTTATTATGCAGATGATGCCGGGATCAGCGCAGCCGCCAAATTGAATCCGGCTGTAATTACCACATATGCTCAGCGATCAAACTTTTTGTTTGCGGCTTGGAGTGTACTTGACCGGATTGTATTCAATATGATATGATGATACAATTTTTTATAGTCAACTTGAAGGAACTGGACATTTAACGCAATAAATTATTTATGCATGAGAATGTTTTCTCGAGGTAAGTTAATTTTGTCGCCACAACTTGTTTATTTTAATCAGTTTTTATTTTTTATTTCCTTAAACTTAGTTCAAAGTCATATTTAAATAATATTTTGGAACTATACCAAGTAGGTATGTGAGTTACTAACTCCTATCAGATATGTCACGCAATAAATACTACAAATAAAAAAACCGGCTAAGTGCGAGTCGGACTCGCGCACCGAGGGTTCCGTACAAACCTTGTATTAGCCAAAGCAAAACCAAGCAAAAGTTTATCAAGAATATCAATAATAATCGCTTTTGTAAAATGAAATAAGATAAAATAAGAAAAACATTGCCTTTGCCTTCCCATCATAAATCTCTAGACAATATCCGTAATCGGCATACGACCGATCTCTTAGGAAGTAAAAGTACTCCACAATAACGAAACGACTTCCTCTAAAATCACAATCGGTCCAGATATTATTATAATGGCGGTGCAGTGCGGTGGTTAGTGGCGTGCTTAGGATGCGCGCGCGTCATTACGCAATCATGCTGCGACACGAGCTTGCAGGGTTGCCACGATCTATTAATAAAACGAATAGATGATTTATCATTAAGTTCGAACTGAGCTTAAATCAGAATCATGGTGGATTTCAATGCTCGTTTGTTATATCCTACACTGAAAAAAATTAAGTCCAACTAAGATGCATTTTATGTTAGTTGCTAATAAAATGTTTGGAATAAAAATATATTTATTTACCATATCTAACTTTATGAAAACTTTTTCTCTTAGCTTCAAACAAGGCTGATATGCAGTCAAGATGCGGTTACATTAAATAAGATCTTCATTGAAGCATTTTTTTTATTTTTTGAATTTAGTTAACTTTACATACTTTCTAAGAAACCGTCTTTTTTCCTAATCACTGATGCTATATGAACGTCTTCTAAAAACATTTTCGCGTAGCGGCACGGGATCCAGTAGCTGCCCATACTGACGCTTTTCATAAATCCAACCTGTTTAGTCTACATCTACCTCTCTAGTTTTCAGTTATTTATACATTGGTATTATGACTCTTGAATAAGTCATCTGAGTCCATTTAACTATGCCATGCGCAGATCACAAGGACTCTAAAAGGAAAACACTCTCGCGTAGGGACAACCCTAGCCACGGCGCGGGCGGCGCGGCTGATTGGATTTGGTTTAATAACCATAAAGCACCTGCGCCCGCGCCGCCACTCGGGGTCAACCGATCGACCGCTATTACCGCTGCGCTGTAATCATACGCAAGACCTATTATGTCAACCATTGAGTCCGGCTACATTCTTATTATTAAATTCTAGATTAAATGCGGTGTTATCAGTCTAAGACGGGAAGAAAAACTAATTTATAAACAGAGAATCTTGAAGCAAATCAAATTATTTTGTTCAATATTTTTAGATTTGCAATTTTTAAGTAGTTACACTACTATATATAAACTGAAAATAGATGTCATGTGCTTCAGAAAAAGCGGCTGGCAGCCGCGAAAGCTGAAGACGCCAGTTCAAATCTGGCCTCGGACACCGGAGGGTTTGGTCACTTTTTCTGAAGTATATGAGAGTGTCTGAGTAAAGAAAGAAGTTGAAAAGAGAGTTTTGAACGGGATTTTGCTAATATTGACCCTTTTCTTTTGTCACAGTTATTATTATTATTAACACGGCTACCTAATTCTTCTCTCAAAAATAATTTCTAGACAAACGATCTCAATTTCATTGCCTAATAGATTAAGCACGGATATCTATAAAAAAGCCTGTGGATATTTTCAATACCGCACCCATAATTAAAATGGTTTCTACAGACAGGCACGTACAAACAATAAATACTCACGAATTCTGTCTTGTTGTTTTCTTTTTCATTAATTATTCGAAAAGTATTCTGCTAATTTTTGACGTGAGTATTTCTCGATTAATTTTGCCCAAGTTTAGATTAAACGAGTAGTAGAAGGCATTACATTTTACCGATGGTCAAATACAGTAAAACTATGTGATCATTGTGTACACGTGTGCGTGAGTGTATGCTCTTAATTACGAGTACAGTTTTTATGCAAATAAATTTTTACTTCTCTTTATTGGTAATTTTATGTTACATCCAACAGTTTTTATTTGCAATTCGCCTTGGAACCCTGTCATGCCAATTCAACGGTCCTTTTTATTACAATCGTCTCGTGCTTCAAAGCATTTTGCAATTATGACATGGTAGTATGGGGAGCTTACAGAGTTGAGTGTACAGTGCATGCGCCGACGCACTCCGGGTGGCCTGGAACCGCGGAGAATGCGTGCGATTCCGCCGTTTCCCGGGATTTCGACAAAATGCGGGAATGCTGCCTTTGCCTAAATGTATGGATGAAACGATCCGCTCAATCAAATGATTACATTAGTCTGTTTATTGCCAATTGTCTACGACTCCTAATGTTCTAAGATTTCTATAATGTTTTGCCGTCATTAATACCATCTGTCCGTCGCCATAGTTGAAACCAATTTTGTATTTTTCTTATTTACGCTAAATTTTTAAACCAGCTACATAAAGTCGTTTTTAAGTCAATAAATATACCTATTTGCTATTATTTATTTATGAGATATTGAGATTATTGATAAATCGTTTAAAGTTCAATTGTTGTCCGGACTCCAAAAAATATTATTCCTACAATAGTGACCAATTGATTCTTGTCTATTTACTGAGTACACAAAACTGTCCCAATTCATACCTACTTACTTACTATTTTCGACTTTCTATACGCTACTCTTTCCAAATAAGACAGTGGCCATGGAACAATACCGTTAGTAGTGATATTTTGACACTGGTACACGATTCTGAGTTGGAATAGTCAAGAACTGAGCTGACTTTTTTTGCTCTTATCGCATTTGCACCTGTGTGATCAAATAGGTACAAGACCATTACACAGCCGATCTAGTAGTTGCTAGAATGGAATCACTATCTGAATTAAATTGACGTTGAAGCCATAATACATTCAAGCAATCCAGAAAAGCTCTGTGGCAATAGAAATACCACACCTACCTATCTACCTAATACTCATACGCGTGCTAACTCGGGGCCAATATACTAAAGTGATGTAGCAAAATATTTTATCGACAAACAAATATATCGATGTTACTGTTAACATTTAGATGTTAGTCAACATAAATAAATATAATTTATTTTCTCTTCATCTCTTCATTTTTCTTACTCTAGCATATGAATGGCACAGGCAGTAAATTGTCTTGTTTTGATTGAATTGACACCCTCATACTTTTATTATCTTGAGAGGCTCGATATCAGACATAATATCAACATATTTTTTATCGATATAAAATCCCTAGAACTTGCCCCGAGTTATCACAGGTCTGCTAATAATGATCACTTTCAAAGTTATATCCGGTTAACAATATTTTATTTCCATAGAATAGCCAATATTGGGTTTGACACGTACATACCTAATTACCAATACTTAAAACAAAGTAAGTAATGGGAAATTAACTGTTTAGGAATTAAACGGCTATCAATAATTATTGGCTGCTCGGGCGTACAATTACGTGGAACTGGGTTAATACAACTCCGGGGGTTCTAATTCCTTTCGAATTAATAGTTTACCTCGATAAACTATCACTAGCTAGGTAGCTACCTATAACTAAACTGACATAGATATGAATGACATGACAAGATGGAAAACATATATTTATAGGGAAACGAAATAAATATACTTTTGACTCCAATATTTTCAAGGAAGCACATCCCAGTATTAATTCAATGTTGAAAATCGGTAAGACGCTGTACTTCAGACACTTTAAAATTATTGTGATTATTAGTTAAAACTAGAGTTCCAAGATGCCTTGATTAAAACTTGATAAAAAAAATTACGCCCAGGTGAAAGTTAGTTTAGTAGCCGTCAATACTAGTTTACGAAAAATGCCATGTACGAGATTATTAGAAACAGCTTTTTTGCATTTTATAATAAAATCAAAGCCATTGTTTCATTGCTGTATAGGTATTTAATAAATACGCAAGAGCGAGACCCGCTGCGAGCGACGTCAAATAAGGTCAAAATAAAATGGATTTGTTAAGTTCAAATGACGCTTCAGTTAAATTAAGGAATAATATTTTACCCATATTAAGCTTTCACCCGCAGTGCGGTTGCGCTCCTGTTTGTTTAGGTACCTGATCAGCACTAAATGGACAGTTATGGCTTTTTAATGTGTAATTAATGAATGGATGTCCCATTCGAGTTAGCAAGTGGTATGCGGGACAATTTATTATCGGACATCGTAAAGGGGACAACTCGACAAGACAAATGCTGCAGACTCATACCTAAATAAAAAACCGATCTTTCTTTACAGACTAAAAAAAGACAAGATTATTAGAATTAAAGACAAGTAGAAGTGAATGCGGTTAACGCGTATGTAGTTATTTTAATATTTTCAAGCTTCAGACTCGCTAACAATTTTGTAGCAATTTGAAACCAACGTAATTAATATGAATAGATATACAGATACCTACCTGTTCTAAGATTATCTATTTACAACAAAATAATTCATACCTTTTGAATTCTGAAATGAATTTTGTAATAAATGAATCACATAAAAAGTTATGGCTTTCGGACGAGTTTTAATCGGAAAGATATATGCGGATTAGACTATGCAGGTATATAGGATGTATGTATAGTATGTACCTAATTTATATGTATTTATTTAGGTATATATATTTATATACATGTATGGTATATTTATGTAGCTATCTGGTAGGGTAGATTCATATCTAATTTAATTATCTACTTTTATTTTGATTTTTGGCCGTTTTGTACAGTAGGGTCTTCCAATTCGAATTCTCCCTCAACACGCAAAGGTAAACTGGAAGAGATCCCTAAAGAGATAAGTTCGCCTTTGTTCAAATATTATGTTTTTTTTAATGGGGTTTTTCATTATTAGTACAATAAAGTGTTTTACTACTACTACTAAAAATAAATTACTTTAAATTTTTTTTTTTACTCATTATTTATATAAATACGTACGTACGACTTTTATTATTTCGCCTTACGTTTCGAGGGTGAAGCTACGCGCGTGGTCACAGACAGACTCTCGTTAAGTCCCGTTTTTAACCGACTTCAGGAAATGGAAGGAAGTTCTCAATTCATCGGGATCTTTGTTGCTATGTTTTTTTATATATATGTTTACCGATTATTCGAAGACGGCTCGACCGATTTTCAAAATTCATCTTTTGTACTTCATAGTTGATCCCATTGTCAGGGTCAGGATTTGATGATGGGATCCTGGAGAAATTGAGGGAACTCTTCAAATATTATAGGCACACTGTTCACGCAAATTAGCTACATCTAGTTGAAATGCATTCAAATCTAATCAATGAACGAATCAATGAACGAACCAATGAACGGGTCGCTCTTCTTTCGTTCCCTTCGAGTCATCCCTCTCTGTTCATCTGGCCGTCGTCTCGGAAGGACGTGCCGGAACTAAAGCCTAGCGGCTAGTTTTCTTTTGCTGAGGTCGCCGCCGACCCTCGAGGACCTATCGAGGTTTAATCCGCGTCGCGAGCGGTGAATCTAATTCGCTGTGCGCGAACATTTTGTTAAGTGTCAAACCTGTTGTAATTTAGGTTAAGTCGAGCGAAATATACGTGTAAAGAGTGCCCGTTGTTTCTCTTCGAACAACCCATCCGCCATTACCACAGCAGGCGTGGCGGCGTATCCGTCAACGAAAAGGACGGTGGTGGCCCAAGGAACCTCTCTGCAGCATCGCGCCGGGGCGTCTCGACGGCTATAGAGAAGTACCGGCCTACCGCGGCGACTGGGCTAGTTCTGCGTACATTTTTGGTGTGACCCATGAGAGGGAACAATCGCACGACAATAACAAAACCCGTGATTTGGGAAAATATAAAATAAAATCCCGTGATTGGGGCAAGATTGTAGCAATCTAGGGCCAAGAATCGCGCCACAGCAATCAAGGATTCGTCGAGTGGAATTTGCAGTCGTTGGCATTCATTGTGTAAATTCAGTGCGCGATTACGTAATAAACATTCCGAGCAACGTGAAACGTGTCATTGTGGGGACATTTGGAGGTCGCCATAGTAAGGTACTACATCCGGTTGACGTTAACCGGTTTCGTGCTAAGTGAACGAACTGAATGGTAGGAACGTCGATCCGGACCGTCGTCGGACGTCGTGGCAGCCATCTTAGGGACTTTATTGTCTGTGACATTGAACTTCACTTGACAAACGTCAGTGTCAAACGTCAAGTTGTGTTGTGACAGATTTGGATTTTCTCAACTAATATTACGTGAAAATACTTAGGATTAGATTAAATTGGTTAGAATATAGCTTGGAATTGGTTAGTAAATACTCACAAATAGGTGATTAATTGAAAATACGCGTGGCGCAGTGAAATATTTGTGTTTTACCAGGTAAGTTCATATCTATTGACAACATGTCGCTCAAGGCTAAAGTACGGTTGGTAACGAGGTATCAAATGCTTATTGATTATGCTGGCACGGTGGCTGCCAGGTCCGGGTCTTCAGCGACAGCGGTAGCTAAGCGGCATTTTGATCAGGTATATAAAACATATATCACGGCCTATGAGGCGGGTTGACCCGGGTATGTCCTAAAACTACGGCCAAGACCACCGGGGGATGGGCAGCAGCATCCTTGGAGTACGGTGGAGATACTGCGATCACCAACCCGCATGCCAAGCGTGGTGATTATGACATTCACCCCCCATTATGGAATACACAGAAACCACGGCCCCGAGTGTCCGGCGACCCCCGGTGCCCTGGTTATGGTAGCGGCCAGGGTACTAGCGGGGTCAGGGGTGCTAAGAATCTCCGGCAAAGATCCGGCTACCACCACCGACGATTCCTGGCCCTGGCAACATATAACACGCGTACACTGCGGACCGACGAAAAGATAGTGGAACTGGAGGAAGGATTGAGCAAGTTGCGTTGGAATGTAATAGGGTTATCTGAAGTCCGAAGAGAGGGGGAGGTAACGATAATCCTAAAGTCCGGCAACTTGCTTTATTTCCGGGAGGGCGACCAACAGTCCCAGGGAGGTGTCGGGTTCATCGTCCATAAGTCCCTCGTAAACAATGTGGTGAAGATCGAGAGTGTGTCGACTAGGGTGGCGTACCTTATACTCAGAGTATCCAGGAGGTACTCGTTGAAGGTCATACAGGTGTATGCGCCAACTTCGGCACACTCCGATGACGAGGTGGAGGCTATGTATGAGGATATATCGAAAGCCATGCATAGCTCCAAAACCTACTTCACCGTTGTTATGGGGGACTTCAACGCGAAACTGGGCAAAAGAGATGGTGAGGAGCTGAGAGTGGGGTGATTTGGAGTTGGAAGTCGGAACCACCGGGGCCAACTACTGGCTGGATTCTTGGAGAAGGAGGGACTCTACGTGATGAACTCCTTCTTCAAGAAACGTGAGCACAGAAAGTGGACCTGGATGAGTCCCGACGGTGCAACTAAAAACGAGATTGACTTCATCATGTCGACGAAGAAGCATATATTCAATGATGTCTCTGTGATCAATACGGTTAAAACCGGAAGTGATCACCGTCTGGTGAGAGGCACATTGAATATATGTGTTAAGTTAGAGCGCTCTCGACTGATGAAGTCTACGCTCCGTCCGGCAGCAGTTCAAATCCAGAACCCCGAGAGCTTTCAGCTGGAACTCCAAAACCGTTTCGATTGTCTCGTGGCGGCGATGTGGACGAATTCAACGACGGGTTTGTGGAAGCTGTCCATAGCACTGGGTCTAAGTTCTTTAAGGCCCAGCGGAGCAACAGAACCAAAAAGCTTTCTGACTCCACGCAGAGACTCATCGAGGAAAGGAGAGAAATGGTTCTACAATCTTCAGCCGATGCGTCACTATACCGGCAGCTCAATAAACGGATCTCTAAGTCCCTTACCCGTGATTTGCGCCAATTCAATACACATCGTATTGAAGAGACCATCAAGCAGAATAAGGGTTCTAAAGTTTTCGCAAGAGATCTGTCTATTGGGCAGAGCCAGCTCGCCAAATTAAAAACTGAGGATGGTAGAATCGTTTCCTCTAGACCCGAGCTTCTGGGTGAGATAGAGGGCTTTTATGGACAGCTATACACATCAACTAGGAGACCTGAAGTTAGTCTGGCGGATGACCCTAGAGCTAGACTGACCCGACATTATACCGAAGATATCCCGGACATCAGCCTGTACGAGATTAGAATGGCTCTTAAACAGCTTAAAAACAACAAGGCACCTGGTGAAGACGGAATTACAGCCGAACTTCTGAAGGCGGGTGGTAAACTGGTCCTTATGGCCCTTCAGAAGTTGTTCGACTCCGTTTTACTGGAAGGGAGAACGCCTAAGGCATGGCACAGAGGTGTGGTGGTACTGTTCTTCAAAAAGGGTGATAACGCGTTACTGAAGAACTACCGACCCATTTCATTTCTGAGCCATGTCTATAAGCTGTTTTCAAGAGTCATTACGAACCGTCTCGCACGCAGGCTAGATGACTTCCAGCCTCCCGAACAAGCCGGTTTCCGAAGAGGCTTTAGTACCGTAGACCACATCCATACGCTCCGTCAGGTAATACAGAAGACTGAGAAGTATAACCTGCCCCTCTGCTTAGCGTTCGTGGACTACGAGAAAGCCTTCGATTCGATCGAAACCTGGGCTGTACTACAATCTCTCCAAAGGTGCCAAGTAGACTATCGCTGGAAGTGCTGAAGTGTTTGTACGAGAACGCCACTATGTCAGTCCGACTCCAGGACCAGAACTCGAAGCCTATTCCGTTGCAGCGGGGAATCAGGCAAGGAGATGTTATTTCTCCTAAACTGTTTAAAGCTGCACTGCATCCTCCAGTGAACTTCAAGACTATGGACTGGAGAAGGCTAGGCATCAACATAAACGGCGAGTACATCACTCACCTTTGGTTTGCTGACGATATAGTAGTCATGGCTGAGACCATGGAGGATTGGAGTACAATGCTCGATGACCTCAGTAAAGCCTCCGAGCGAGTTGGTCTAAAGATGAACATGGATAAGACGAAGATCATGTCAAATGCCCATGTAGCACCAACTCCCGTTATAATCGGAGACTTTACACTCGAAGCTGTGGACGATTATTTATACCTAGGACAGACTGTCCAGTTAGGTAGATCCAACTTCGAGAAAGAGGTTAATCGACGAATCCGACTCGGTTGGGCAGCGTTCGGGAAGCTACGGCACATCTTTTCGTCCAATATTTCGCAGTGCCTAAAGACGAAAGTCTTTGACCAGTGTGTGTTGCCAGTGATGACATATGGCACTGAAACGTGGTCGCTTACTATGGGCCTCATAAGAAGGCTCAAAGTCACCCAAAGGGCAATGGAGAGGGCTATGCTTGGAGTCTCTCTGCGTGATCGCATCAGAAAAGTAACCGATGTAGCCCTCCGAATTGCTAAACTGAAGTGGCAGTGGGCGGGGCACATTGCACGTAGAACCGATGGCCGTTGGGGCGGAAAGGTTCTTGAGTGGCGACCACGAACCGGAAGGCGCAGCGTCGGTAGACCCCCCACAAGGTGGACTGATGACCTGGTAAAGGTCGCGGGAGTCCGCTGGATGCGGGTGGCGCAGGACCGGTCATTGTGGCACTCTTTGGGGGAGGCCTATGTTCAGCAGTGGACGTCTTTCGGCTGATATGATGATGATGATGATGATGAGGCGGTGCTGACAAGCGATTAGGAACTAACAGAGGCGGAACGTCTCAAGTACCAGGAGCAGTTCGCCGAGATCAACCGACTTCTTATCCAACTGGATGAGGCATCAGGGGAGGAGTCAGGACAGACAGCTGGTGCAGCTAAGTATCACAGTAAGGTTAAGTTGCCTTTGGTACAACTGCCAACATATGGCGGGGATATGACAGAATGGATGTCATTCTATGACCTTTTTATGGCATTAGTGGACGCAGGTCCACTGTCTGATGCCGAGAAACACTATTACCTCCGAATGTCGTTGAATGCGGAGGCTTTGACGGTAGTACAACACTTACCTGTGGATGGCGCAAGCTACTCGGTGGCATTGGATCTTCTTAAGAAAAGGTACCATAACTCCCGACAGCTTGTGGACACCTTCATTGCGCGGATAGTCAATCTGTCCAACGTCGGGGGCCCGAATATAAATTTGCGAACACAGTTGTATGATCCTCTACGCGAGTCGATTCAGGCCCTAGAAAAGTTGAAGCAGCCGGTTTCTGAGTGGTCGTATTTAGTTGTTTACATGGTGTTTCAGAAGCTGCCTATTCGCATCAGAACCCTATTTGAGGAACGCTGTGGCACGGATCCTCAAGTCCTGCCAACGCTCAATCAGCTGCTGGCGCTGCTGAATGAGCAGTGTTGGGTGCAGCAGGTGGTTCCCACTGCGGCAGCGGGAAGAGCACCGGTGGGACGGCAGTCACCGACCAAGGGAAGACGCGGCAGAGCGTTCCCTCCACGTGTCCTAGCTGCGGAGCTGGAAGAAGCTGATCAGGTGAATCTGTCTAAAGGGCTGTGCACATACTGTTCCAGTAGTACGCACTCTATACATACATGTCCATCCTTCGCGAGTCTGGCTGTTTCGGAGAGGAAAACCTGGGTCAGGAAGAATGGGGCGTGCTTTAAATGCCTTCGGTTTCATTACGCGAGAGAGTGTATGGCTCGTCATTGGTGCAGTGCATGCCAATCAGTGTCGCATAGCCCGTTGTTGTGCAGGGAGGGAGCGGAAGCCGCAGAACATGTGCACCGGGTCCATGAGCGAACCCTGGTTCCACCCCCCAGAAGGGTAAGTACACCACCACAGCGTAGGTCCCCGCTACGACGCAGGGCGACGACCCCGCCACAAGGGTCTTGGGCGCAGCGAGCACAATAACCCCGCACGAGCCCACCAAGGTGGAGAGAAGAGACTAGGTCGCCCCCTCCACCACAGGTCCAGCCAGCTCAATTGATGACTGCTGGTCACATCCCGCGCCCTCCGGTGGGAACGAGGGCCCGCCAGGCGCAGGAGTCTTTCCACAGCCTACGTTTCGGCACTCGAGTCAGCCCTGAGCGCCGTTCTTGAAATAAGGCTACTGCTGATGTACCACAAGAACCTCGGATGATGATGCCATCGATCCGGGTCAGCCCTACTGCTATTGTTATGGTAAGGTCGGCCAAGGCAATTATATTTTGGCAAGGGCACTGTTAGACACCGGAGCAGGGTGTTCGATAGTTAAGAAATCATTTGCAGATGAAATAGGATTGCATCAGCAGTTTGTAGGAAATAGTATTGTTGGGATCGGGAACCAACAGGTCAAGGTACCCGGTCCCATTGCTAAAATAGTATTTAAGCCAGTAGGAAACTTAGTCCTTATAATTAACGTTGTGGCAACCGCCATGTATATATACAGTTACAGGAAATATTCCGGCCTGTAACCATTACCTAAAGGCCCACTTAGATGCGTCTAAACTCAGCCTGGCCGATCCAGATTTTGACAAATCTCAAGATGTAGACATCATTTTCGGCCTGGATGTGCTAAATTATATGTTCACTGGTTTAAAGATGCTCACGAACATTACAGGAGTGGAGGCCTACGGTACCTGGTTTGGAGATGTCCTCATGGGAGCCATCTGGACAAGGGTGTGTCGCCTCGGCGCAGCAGTCGAGAGGGACGTCCGTGGAAGACTACGGCGTGCACGCTACCAAGCTTGAAGAGGTGCTGGAGAAGTTCTGGAAGGTGGAGCAGCCTCCAGAAGACCCACCGGATCACCCGGAACATTTGGAATGTGAAAGGTTGTATACTTCCTCTACTAAACGTATGCCTGACGGGAAATACATGGTGCGGCTGCCCTTCTTGTCAGACAGGCCCAAGCTAGGCGAGACCAGAGCCATTGCTGTACGCAGGCTTCATTCGTTAGAGGCGAAGCTAGCCAAGAATCCAGTCTTTGCTGAGAAATATAAGGATTACATGCGAGAATATGAGTCGCTAGGATACATGTCTATATCCAGTTACCAGTTTGACTCTGAGCACTACTGCGTTCCGCATCATGGGTTTTCAAAAAAGATTCAAATAAGCTTCGGGTCGTCTTTAGCGGAGCATCAAAGAGTAGCAATGGAATAACTCATAATCAATGCCTACACTCAGGCAAGCCTCTTCAGAATGATATTACAAAGATATTGTTGAATTTCAGACGACACCAGTTCGTGTTCACGGCCGACATTCGTATGATATTCCGGCAGACGTGGATACACCCCAGTGATAGGCGCTATCAGCTGATCCTGTGGCGTGAGGACCCGTCGCAGGACATACAGGTATACGAGTTGAATACTAATACCTACGGACTACGGTCAAGCCCCTTTGTCGCAATACGGACGCTGTTGCAGTTAGCCGCGGATTGGCAAGCTCAGCATCCAGGGTCTCCAGCTGCGGACGTCATACGACGTCAGAGCTACGTCGACGACCTTCTGGTTGGAGCAAAC
The DNA here is from genome assembly GCA_947086415.1 of Pammene aurita. Taxonomy (NCBI): domain Eukaryota; kingdom Metazoa; phylum Arthropoda; class Insecta; order Lepidoptera; family Tortricidae; genus Pammene; species Pammene aurita. The sequence continues at coordinate 32,080,823 of OX352290.1, read as the reverse complement.
TCCATTACAGAGGCTCGGCAGCTTCAATCGGAGCTCATAGAACTCATGAGCAGTGCCGGCTACGAGCTCAGGAAATGGTCGTCTAACTGTCACGAGTTACTCTGGGACCTACCACAGGAATATTGTGAGATGCCTCGTCAATTCGACGCTGAAGACAGGAGCCTCATTAAGGTATTGGGAATACAGTGGAACCCGGTGCACGACACCATGTCGTATCAGGTCAATGTACCGTTGGGGCAGGCGGTAACGAAGCGAAGCGTTTTAAGTACTATAGCTAGCTTTATGATCCGTGCGGGTACTGCGCACCGATTGTCTACAGATTCAAGCTGTTCATGCAGTCGTTATTTACCGATGGAATGACGTGGGATGAACCGCTCCTGGATACTCAGGAGGTTCAGTGGAACGAGCTGGTTCAGGATTTAAACCATTTGTCTCAATTACAGATCCCTCGTTGCGTCGCGTTACCAGGATCTGCCTCATACTCACTCCACGGGTTTGGAGATGCCTCGGAGCAGGGCTATGGAGCGTGCGTGTACCTTCGGACAGAGGACACGTCTGGAAACGTCATGGTACGGTTAGTCCTAGCTAAGACACGGGTGGCCTCTAAGAAAGTCAAACAAACCATTCCGAAGAATGAGTTGAACGCAGCTCATATGGTTTGTAAACTCCTAAATCATGTCGCAGCGGCCTATGAAGATGAAATCCAGATTGATAGCATACGTTGTGTTGGCTTAACACGAAACCACATCTGCTCCAGACATTTGAATGTAACAGAGTACAGGATATTCAACAGTCGAAGCGACCAATGACATGGCGATATGTCCGAGGTGAGTCCAACCCGGCCGACGTCGCGTCTCGAGGTGCTACAGCGAAGGGGATCATCAAATGCAAGTTGTGGTGGTCGCCGGAACGGCTACTCAAGGAGGAGTCAAAGTGGCCAACGATGCCGGTCACCATGTCACCGGAGCTGCCAGGGTTCAAGCAGCTGGTTCATATCGCCAATGAAGAACAGACTTGGGAAGACTTATTACTGTCGAGAGTCAGCTCGTATAGTAAACTCATAAACGTGACGTCGTACGTTTTGAGATTTTGCAGGAATATTCGCTTGCCGAAGCAGCAACGCAATCTGAAACAGAACCTTACTATCGAGGAAAATCGTGCAGCTACGGATCACTGGATCAAGAAGGTTCAGTTGGATGCATACCAAGATGAAGTCATCTTACTGAAAAAAGGAAAGCTGGTATGCAAATCACTTCAGAAGTTGAGCGTCTTCGTGGACGACAATCATTTTATTCGAGTCGGAGGCAGATTACGTAATTCAAACTTACGTTATGACGCAAAGCACCCAATGCTTATACCTAAGGACCACCGATGGTCACAATTATTGATGGAGCACTATCACCGGATCTATTGTCATGCTTCGACAAGTGCCCTGATTAATATACTTAGACAAAGATACTGGATTCCGTCAGCACGACGTTAGGTGTCACGTGTCATCAGGGGTTGTATGTCATGTTTCAGATTCAACGCTACAGATCAGGCCTTTCATGGCTGATCTGCCTGCGGACCGCGTCACGGCGACGCGTCCATTTTCCGGCGTAGCGACGGATTTCGCTGGCCCCTACTTGGTTAAAAGTAGCCATCTCAGAAATGCTAAATCTGTTAAAGCTTACCTGTGTGTTTTTGTATGTCTAGGTACCAAGGCGGTACACCTCGAGGTCGTCTCGTCACAGAGCACCGAGGCTTTCATCGCTGCATTCACACGGTTTGTGAGTCGACGTGGGCTGCCCGCCCTCGTCCGGAGTGACCAAGGTACCAATTTTAAAGCTGCTAGCTCATACCTCTGAGAGGTTAACCAGTTCTTGCTTGACAACGAAACCATCCTAGAGGATGAGTTTCGTCGCCAAGGCGTCCGCTGGGAGTTCAACCCTCCCGGCACCCCTCACATGTCTGGCCTAGTGGAAGCAGCGGTCAAGAGTAGCAAGAACTTGCTTAAACGAGAGATTGGGGACCGTATCCTGACCTTTGCAGGTCTGCAGACGGTATTCTGCAGGGCGGAAGCTATCCTCAACTCTAGAGCGCTGGTTCCAATGTCAGAGGATCCTTGTGACCTGGAAGTTCTCAGCCCAGGTCATTTTTTGATAGGTCAACCTTTGGTGTCATTACCTGAACCTTCCTGGAAGGACACGAATATGTCGCGGCTGTCGCATTTTCAATTTATTCAGGCTGTAGCTCAAAAGTTTTGGGCTAGGTATAACTTGGAATATTTAAATAATTTGCAAGCCCGTAATAAATGGAACAGACATGTACCTAATGTAGCATTAAACGATTTAGTCTTAATAAAGGATGAAAATTCCCCGCCTCTACAATGGCGTCGAGGTAGGGTCATCCAAGTTTTCAAAGGCTCCGACGGAGTCGTCAGGCCTATAAAGCTGAAAACACAGATAGGCGAACTTGTCCGCCCCGTTGTCAAATTATGTAAATTACCTATGGAGCTTTAATTATTTGAGCAGCTCTTGTAAATTAACAATTATACATTTTGGTTTAAATTGTAGCTATTAGTACTAATTATCTTCAACTATGTACCACTGTTTCCTCGGGAAACCATGTAACTAACTTAGTAAGTAGCTTACCTTTATTGTTTTTAAACTTTCATAATTCATATTTTGATATTATGTTGGAATGTTATTGAGTGCAAGTGCACTGGATGGTCACAGATTACTTATGCTGTAGACAACTCATGTAACATTATTTTTGTTAATAATTGTTTGTTTTCATATCTCTTGTTTATACTAGATCGTAGCGATGTAAACTTCAGGTTAAGTGTCAAACCTGTTGTAATTTAGGTTAAGTCGAGCGAAATATACGTGTAAAGAGTGCCCGTTGTTTCTCTTCGAACAACCCATCCGCCATTACCACAGCAGGCGTGGCGGCGTATCCGTCAACGAAAAGGACGGTGGTGGCCCAAGGAACCTCTCTGCAGCATCGCGCCGGGGCGTCTCGACGGCTATAGAGAAGTATGAAATGTACTTAACCGGCCTACCGCGGCGACTGGGCTAGTTCTGCGTACACACACCTATAGTGATTAAAATATTTTTTTAAAGTAGCTCGGGCATTTCGTTTTGGTTCGTTTGTCGGTTCTTTTTTGTTTAAAATTATTATTTAAATAATGAGCGAATACCGTGTGAGTTTAAATAAGTAGGTTACCTCGGTTGTACCTCTGTTATACTTTTAGCACATTTGCCACTTACAAGGGCCACATTTCATTATCATGTAAAATAAATTCTTCCTTATTAAGTATATGAACTTGAATAGTACTAGGGCCACGCGCACAGATCGAAGAATTACATAAATATACCTACAACACAACCCCTTTTTCCAGCTAGCGATATCTGGGCAAGTGGCATGTAAATGACCACATTATCGATACAAAGAGCTAAAAAGGGAAAAAAACTCTCGTTCTTGGGCGGGCCAGTTGTTTCTAACTAAACGTTGCTGTTGCTGCTTTTTCCGGTTCCTCGTATCGGACCACACGCTCATTCAAATCTGGCGGGAATGCCGTTTTTGCGCAGTGAGTTCGATTTTTGGCCACTGCATGCCGCCACCCGTGCGACAGGTCTTTATTCCATTGATGCAAATCCTCTTGAACTGTGGGTAAGCAGTGAATATGTTGATAAGATGATTTGTTAAACTTAACCTTAACTTTTAATGCCGAGCGAGAGTTTTAAGAAGATGACAATTACTAACCCATGCACATATATAAAAAATAGGCGAAGTGGAGGTTTTCTTAAATGTGTAACTATACTAGCAGTAACTGTGCGTAGCGGTTAGTTCGCCCTCTTCCCGGTAGGTATGTAATGTAGTTAGAGCCAGACCACGTGAACTGCATGATCTTTTAATGCTTAACTGTGGAACTGCCTTTAAATACGATTTATTTTCGTAATTTGACTTTTAATTTCGACGTTTATGCGTACTCGTCGACACATTGCGCTGGAAAAGTCGGTACAGAATTAGTTTAGTCTGGTTCAAACTCCCTGGAAGAGGTCAAATCATCCTATACGCACATGCTAGTGTAGTTACGAATTTTAAATATGATATAATAAAATAAACCTTATACTTACCTACCCGCTCGTAAAATAGTCCATATAGTTACCTACTCATGAAATTTGGTTACTTTACCCGCTATCGAAGGCAAGTGATTTTCGTCTACCTACATGAGGGGACTACATATTTGGCGAGATGTGACTTTGTTGCCGATTCACTAAACAAGAGTAAAAATATCTTTACGAGTGTCAACTAAGTATATCTACACTGATCATGCCGTTCGTGAGCTGTCCCAACAACTAACTAACTAAACCAGGGGTCGGCAAACTTTTTTGACAAAGAGCCTGATGGGGAAAATATGGAATTTTTGGAAGCTTATAGAGCCGTAGTTTTCTGTTTTTCACTGCAATATTCGATTTTTTTTAATTGCTGAACTTAAAGAGCCACAAGTCCCTTCAAAGAGCCGCATGCGGCTCGCGAGCCGCGGTTTGCCAACACCTGAACTAAACCATGCATTGATATAAATCAACAGAAGTGCATAACGCCAGCTGCGTTCGCGCATACGACACACGCCATCTGACCCGCAGCATCGAATCATTCGATTAAGCTTCGGTAATCGATAATATCAACATCGATTTACTCAATTAACTATCCTTAATCGATGCCGGACGTTGTTATGTTAACAAGGCAGTATATTTACAGTTTTGTTTTCATTACAGTTAATTATGGCCAAGGTAAAAAAAAATCAGTAGGTTGTTTTACGTGTTTTTTCGTGGAATTTTTTATGACTGTTCTTGGGAGGTTTTGAGTAAGTACTAAAGGAGATCGTCAATTTTTGTTAGGTGATCTGGCCCAGATTATTTAGGACCGTTTAGGAATGGTTCTTACCTTTGAAGAATCGTCATAATTTCTAGATCAGGATGGTGTAAAAATATTGCGGAATCTAATGGGAAAATTGAAAAATCATGCATTTAAAACTTGAATATGACAAGGACAATATTTGAAAGCGTGCTTGCCTATGATTTATATATTAATGTAACAAAAGTACCGATTTTTTAAAGATAATGTACAAAAGCGGACTTGAAAACAAAACGGGAATCATGATGAAATAATAAAAAGTCATATTTTGATCGTATTTATAGTTCCTGTATTTCGGTAAACAAAGACGGCTGTCAAACCATCGTTGATAGTATTAACTGAACATTCCTCACACCTATTGCGAAGGGATAAGGTTTACCACCGTTAAGTGCGATAGCACTAGTATCTGACATTGCAATATTGAAAAAAAGATGCGTTTCGTTATCGAAGGAGCATGATATTATGCCATTATGAAACCCACTTTTAATATTCAAATTCCGATCAAAACTGCAAAAATACGCATTTTCAATCTTTAGGCGTTTTAATACAGTGGATTTCTAATTTAAACTTTCGTATTCGTAGGCTTAGATACTATTTTAATATTACAATGTTCTAACTTACCGAACAGTATCAAAACGCAGATTATGTAACGGTATACATTGACAGTGTCAAACCAAAAAAAACAATCCCGTTTTAGGCCAGGGCGAAGTTAAACTTTATGTCAATGCCATAAGGACGTTAACGACTTGTCTTGCTGTATTTTAATCGCGAAAAAAATCAACATAATGTTTATTTATTTAGTATTTCTAATTCTCGTTTCATTTTTTTGCAATATTTTGTCTACTTTAGTAATAAAATGAGTATTTATTTTACATTGCAGTACAAACTGTATACGGTTTATATCAGGTGGCCCAGAATTGACGATCCCCTTTATAAGGTGTAGTCTTAGCCCAGTAAACCAAATGCCGCATATGGGCCTGTGACTCCAGCCCACACACAGACAGAAGGCTGGAACACTTACCTTAGCAAGAGACCTTTAGTGTGTTTAATTACAGAGTTTTTCAAAGTGATCGTTTACTTCGATGGCATCCTATATTGTACTTAGATATCTAGCGGGGCAAACGATTATCAAAAATAAATAATATGAATGCAATCGAATTAAGTCGTCATGTCCTCTGCATATCTAAGTTGCACTCAAACTACTGTTTTCAAAGTCAATCATGGAACGTTAAACAAAAAGAATAAAAAGGATATGATATGAACGGACAGTTAATAAGCAGCTTGCCAATTATTACAGTCAATCGTTCCATTGTCCGCAACATCATTATCAACCGCGTCCATCAAGCCGCTTGCCTCAGTACAGATTGCCCAACCGATGGACAAATACCTATAAATATTGATAAACTTTCATAATATTATTTCAAAACGTCTATTAACAAACCTTTGATTTACATTGGATAATTCGTGGAAGTCGGCTAGGCGTGCCGCAGCAGCCAATGGCGTTAGAAGATGTGCGCGCGCGCCGCCTACGGCACGCCTTCTCTCCGCCCGGCGCGCTGCTAGCCGTCTACGACGCGAGATAGGACACGTCTTGAAATCAATGATGCTAGTGAAATTACTTCCCTAATCATCAAGTAAAACAATAACGATTCATGCTCCCATATAATCGATACTGACAACTTTATTTAATTTAGATAGTTCCGTCCCATCAAAAACATAAATGTGAATGAATGCCAAGTTCTTAAACGGTTTCGCTAATAAATAAATAAAAAGGTCTAACTGGAAACCAAGTTCTTTCAAAGCTTCTTAGATCACTGTTTCTGTCATACATAACGTTTTTCAATTTAATATTGCGACTTGGCAAGTTTTTTCTTTCTTAATGTACTTTATTGGTCTGAACATAGAAATAATCACTTATTTATCCAATAGTACCTTAACTTCGATGCACTTATTTACATACTTGAATTAGTTAAAATTTACCAAATTGCACTGTTAAGTAGTAAATAACACAACAAATCATTTTAGGTCATTGACAAACGTTATGTAATTAGGATAGAAACAGTGATCTAAGGAGCTTTGCAAGAACTTGGTTTCCACTTAGATCTCAATTATTTTATTAAAGAAACTGTTTAATAACTTGGCACGCATTCACATTTATGTTTTTGATGGGATATCATTATTTTTTGGCAATATATTTAAAATATTAAGCCAAATGTATTTACATATTTTACCCTTTCACCTTATCCTTACCCTTTTAATCTCCTCGCTCCGCAATTTACCCTTTCACTTTCATTTGAAATTTAAAAAAAATGCTAAGTTCAAAAGGCGACGCCAGCTGTTAATAAATAGTACAGCAGTGAATTTTCCTTTTTCATATAAAATATAAAATAAAATAAACTGTATATACATTTTTCCTATTGTTTACACACGATGCCTAGCTTGATGCCAAATTTCGACTTTCTAGGTTACCTGGAAGTAGTCAAAGGCTTTGATGGGTGAGTGAATGAGTTAGCCAGTCAGTTTTTTACCTGAAATTCTCCTGAATTTCAGGTACAGTAATAAGTCCATAGTCTTACAAAACTCACAAAATTGGAAGTGTGAAGGTCAAATAGATTTCAAGTTATTGGGGGATCCAAAGTAGCCTCAAATGGTTCGTGAAAATATACCCACGGCTGGTGTGTCGCCTCTTTGCTCTGCAAACTTGACTGACACACTTCCGTGTGTCTAGATACTATTAGCATACGTGATAGCGACATGTTGCAAGTAAGCAACAAATCGAATACTTATCTTATCTACCTAACATTTTTTCAAAATTTATAGCATCATTTAGCTTTAACTGAATCTAGAAAGCTTTTTCTTCCATCATTACCGCCGTGTTAAGAAAAATAACCGGCCAAGTGCGAGTTGGACTGGCGCACCGAGGGTTCCGTACAAACCTGTAGGTATATAGTAACTTAAAAATTTTAAAAAATATTTTTATTATATGATGTAACTAAAAATTTACGGTTTTCGCAATTTTTCCATCTGTGCTATAAGACGTTGCTTCGTATCAAATTTCAAGATTCAGAGTTCACTGGAAGTACCCTGTAGGTTTTGATTCCCTTGCGAGTTTCGAAAATTTGCGGAAATTTGCGGCATAAACGGCTGTATTTTTTGATTGCGTTGGCTTAGAAGTTTGATTTTTTCACAGCTTCAAGGGGCAGTAGACCTGAGTATTTGATATAATTTTCAGCTTGATACCTCCACGCGTTCCTGAGAAAAAGGTTCTTGACAGACGGGCGGACGGACGGACAGACGGACGGGCTGACGGACGGACGGACGACAAAGTGATCCTATAAGGGTTCCGTTTTTTTCTTTTTGAGGTCCGGAACCCTAAAAAGTGAGCACAACACATACGTATAAATACAAAACGTAACTATTATCCATGTATACGTGTGTAACTGTGTATGTATACTCGTACATTGACAATAGTTACGTAAATATTACCAACCTATACCTACCTCTACTTACCTAAAAAATGTTTTGACAGAACGAATGTAATTTGTTGGAAATTTACCAGCCAATATCTATCTGCATTGATATTAACGATCAGATAATGTAATGACAGAGAGCGAACGTAATTGTTTAAACGATATTTAAAGTGTGCCGTAATCAACCCCATCAACAGTGGACCCCTCGTCCGTAATTTAGTAAGGACTATCTAATGCATCGAATCAAATTATCGAATTGTGACTAATTTCCCGATGGACGATACGTGTACGTGTCAAGCTGCACTGAGGGCAGTCAGTGAGTACCCACCTAAAGAATAATATACATATTATCATTATACTGACTAAGCCCTTGCATCAGTGTTTGTATTGATACGAGGCATCCCTGCAACTGACTGTTCCTACTTTATAAAATCAAACTAGCCTTTTCCCGCGGCTTTGCCCGCGTACTATAAGTACTCAAAAAGGATACTATACCCAACCCATGTTGATTTTCAGACTTTGTGACCACATTTGCCCCTTTTAGGGGTTGAATTTTCAAAAAACCTGAAACACGTGTTTACTCATTTATCGTTAGGAATACTCCTGCTAAAGTTTCGAATAAAATAGTCTAACAAATCTTGATTCGCCATACAAACTTTGGACCCCTATTTTACCCCCTTAGGGGGTGAATTTAAAAAAATCCTTTCTTCCCTATAGTGCATCCCTAGACCTTATGAGGACCCTACGTGCCAAATTTGGAATCTCTAGAACCAGCGGTTTGGGCTGTGCGTTGATATGTCAGTCAGTCAGTCAGCCAGTCAGTCAATCAGTCAGTCAGGCAGTCAGTCAGTCAGTTTCTTCTTTTATATATTTATATAGATGTTGATGGCTTCTACTGCCACCTAGTTCTCCATACCTGAAA